>JAOTON010000176.1:0-1212975 GCA_034440635.1 Lepas anatifera | reverse complement strand
CCAAATTTGTTGCAAAAAGAGGCAAAGAATCGAAGATGAAAAGCTTATTTATTCATTTGGGATAAACTTGATTACCGTGTATTCTCACAAATGTGTAAGCGGGCAGTGCCATTAGGAGCAGTTTAACACAGGGTCCAAAGGTAAAAGAATTCCTCCACGCCCGTGTGACGTCACTCGGGCGTGAAGGAATCCCTCTTGAACGTACCTTTATGCAAATGTATCTTGGTAGTTTAAGATCTTTAAAGTGTATGGCTTAAATATTATCTTCTATTGCTGCTGGGTGCCACTACTTTAATGTTTCATTGAGGCGGTTATCTATACATATGCTGTGCCCATACAAGCATTAACATGCTAACTGATGCTATATCGTACGTGGTTTCGTGTTTCAATGGTTGGTGCTGAATATTTGGCTTTGTGTGTGGCTTGGAGCGTTCAAACAGCGGGAGCACAAATACATTATTGATACATTATATACATTTAGGAGTTAGTTTAAATTCAATTGCTGTATCGTAATGAGACTGAAAAGTAACCCCGAATAAGCCTTTAACTATGCTTTGACCTAAGCCATAGGATTTCAAGATATATTTGAATAATATTTCTTATTTATTGCTGGGTCTTACCAGCGGAAAGTCAAGAAAGGACAGCTAAGCGATGAGGAACTCCTATGATGCCGAACAGCGCCGCTGCACCGTTCGAAAGGGAGTAGAAGGGTAACGTCGATTTGAAGACCTTTTTTAGGCATAAGGGCGTAAAAGACATATATTTTTGTATTATCAATAATAATTCACTCATTGTTTCATTCTTACAAAATGTGACAAAAAGTGGCAAAAACTGGCAAAAACTAGTTTATGCCCGCCGGTTTTAACCATGGTTAATACCGGTAAAAACCACCAGTGGCAAAAACCTGCCAACCCAGGACAAAACACAATAGCAAGAGCGGGTTGGGGCTCACTGAAACCATGAACGTTTGTTACACACTAAGGTTATCGTCTGATCAAACAAAACCATACAAACGGCGCAAACACGACACTTGTGATCTTGCTCCTTAAAGCTGAAAAGGAGGGAGGGGGAAGCCTCTCTCAGTACACAATCATTTATGTGCAATACAGGTTGGAGCAGACTATAGACTGGTGTTTTTTGGCGATCCGGCAGGATAAAGGCTGAGAGGCTCGGCACGAACGTCGAGAAAATACGACAAAAAAAGCCGGAAGGGTCTGTCGTTTTATTTCTCCGCGAGGACGGGACAGCTCCGATAGCGTGCGGGCGACGTTGAGACGCAGCGGTGGTGCGGTGCGGCGACGGCAGACTGCGCATTTGCGGAAGGGCTGGAAGGGCTGGCGGGCGACACTACCTCGATACGGCGCCGTTTAAGTACGGGAGGACATGGCAAGCAAAGGCGGGCACCTGGCGCGGCTCCCCTCGCGAAACGACACGGTGGACATGTTAAGTCGTAACAGTGACCACCAGGAAAGGGAGAAGTGCAAATAATTAATAAAAAGGCAAATAATGACGATTCTCACTTCAGTGAATATAATTTCAATATTCAAAGAAGCAAACAAGTGCTTATAATTTCCATTTACGATTATAACTTTAATCAGCAATGACAATCTGACTTGTTGACAATTCAAAACTTTTAAGTTGACTCAACTCTGAGTCACTATATAGTGACTCAATAGCATCCTGAAAACTCAACATACTGAGCCATGAGTTGAAAAATTAAACTGCATCCAGGAATGAGTCAACTCTACTCTGACTTGCAACAGATTGAGTCAACTCAGAGTTGACTCCAAGAGTTGTGACTCAAGTCACATCAAATAATTATTGATGAAATTAAATTCAGATTAAATTTATATTTGAAAACAGATACTAAGCCAGCTTGTAGGTAATATTTTCAATTTAAAAATGATTCACCAGACAGAGCAATACAATGATTTTTTCAAACAGTTGCATTAAATAGGTAAGGACTAGCTTAAGTACCTACATGTATACTGTTATCAGTAAGGTCTTGGCAGAAAAACTATTTTATTACATTTTAAGAGGATGGTAGGCACCTGCTGGGGTTACAGATCTGTCCATCCAAACTGTCTTCCAATCAGGATGTTCTTTTGGCACCTATTCAGGTGATCTCACATCCCTATGGTCTTGTGCTTCTCCAAATCTACCACAGTATGTGCAGATGTATCGGCTGCATACTAGGTGCCAGAAAAAGGTGATTGTTTTTTCACCTGTCGGCGGTGGCAATGATGGTCTTCCCTTCTCATGTAGGTGTGGGTCTTATTTGGCATTACTCACTCATTAACTGAACCCACTGTAAATATGAACAGCATAGCTAATCAGCTATCCCACAATAACAATATTAAATACTTAAAAACACTAATCAACTTCAAATCAAAAACAAACAAATCACATCAAAACAGCAACAAATAAAGTGCAAACAAAAGCATACCTGAGAAGTAATATACCAGGTCACCCTCAAAAAGTCCTAACCCCATTTTGAAACCATGTAGCTACAGAAATTGAGATCTTGAGTTGACTTAACTTTGACTCATGACTTGGAGACTGATTTTCATTCTGGCTCTACTTAACTGTTGGAGCAATTGAGTCAGAATGAACTCAACCCAAATCCAGAAGCAAGTTAACTCAATCCTGACTCAAACAATAATTGAGTCAACTCTGACTCTATGTCACAAATCAACAAGTCTACAGACCAGTCTGCAGAACGTGGCAGATTTACGACGAGATCTCGTTGGGGCAGCCTCGGGGCAGACGTGCCGATTTGGGGCAGCTTTTGGTCGATCTTGGGGCAGAGGGGGCTCTTGGGGCAGGAACTAGTACTTGGGGCAGCAGTCGGTCGGGCAATCACCAAGGGAAGAAGAAAAAATAATGAAAAGAAACGACAATCATTAGTTAAAGTTGCGCCCGTAAAAGCTGAGTTGTCGCAAAAGCGTCATATTTGTCATCGAGAGAAATAGGGATAAAAAGATACCAAACAAAGGAAATTTTAATAGACGTAAAGTTCCTGGAAGTGAATAAAAAATCAGGCAACGGGCGCCTTTCTAAAGCTAAAGTTATATTTTATTTCTACATTTGTAATCTAAACCTAGTTCTAGTTACAAAAAACAATCTCAGAACTCGAAATAAAATTTACCTGTATATAGTTTTTTGCATTTCCTCTGCTATGTTTTGATCGCCAAAGGCCGGGCCATGTCAAAAGGTCCACTGTTCAAAGGGTCCACCGCTCAAATGGTCCACCGTTCAAAAGAAAATCCCCCTCCCCCAAGAACAAATGCCCGTCAGTGATGTGAGCGTCACACGAGCGTACGAGGGAGTCTTTCTTCGCTTGGGTCTTTTGAAATTATTCCAAATTTTGTAATGCTTTCATGCAAATGCGAGAAAACGGAAGGGGAAAAAATGGTTTAGCTGTGGAAAAAAAGTATTTTTTATCAAATTTAGTTATCAATAGAAATATTTTTTAAACGTATTGATTATACGGGGTGAAAGCAGTGGCAAATGGCGTCTTTAGGGGAAAAGACTTCGCTTGTAAATGTACCTTTGAATAAAAGTATTCTTGAAATCGTGCATCATGAATGCAAGATAGCTGCTGCTGTGCGTGGAGGGTCGTGGAGTGCGTTGTCATCGTCGGGTTGGATGGACGGTTTTATTTCATTTCTGGGTGTTTCATTTAAATTGGAGTAGATAAAACATCGTTAAAAATACCCCCTCCCCGTTTGAGGAGTCTGCCCCAGCATCCAAATTTCTGCCCCAATTGGGGCAGGCTTTGGACTGCCCCAAGCGCCTCGTCGAGTCGCCTGCCACGTTCTGCAGACTGGTCTACAGAGACTGTTTTGTCTTATTTTCACACATCAAATTTTGTTGGTTACTGTCACTTGTCAGTCAGATTCACATAACTATTCCCAAACACCTTGAGCAGTAGCCTGCCACATTCTGCACACTGGCCAGCAATGTTTCTCCCAATCCTGCTCCCATTTCACACAATAAATAGCCTTATGAAGGCATTGGAGGTATATAAAGCAAGGTTAGGAAAATTCAGTTCATACTTGAATCATATCAGAGTTGATACATGGATCATACCACTTTGATTTATTCCAAGACAAATAGAACATCCTTTGACAGTTTGCAAACACAACTATCCATATTGAAATACTATCTTTGAAGTAAATAATTTCCAGATTGACAAGAGTTCTATAATAATATGACATCACACAAAAAACAGCAGCATTTATAAATTTCTAGTTTCTAGCACTGTTGAACCTATATTCAGCATTTTCTTACCTGTACGTGCTCTGTTGAGGCCGATTATTGTTTTGTCGTACAGGCATAGGAGCCCTCTGTGTGAACATAACTTGTGGCACAATTGGCATGGCTGATTGCATCAACTGAGGCATGGGGTGATATGCTTGTTGCATTAAATGCATGCCTTGCATACCAGGCATTCCTGGCACTAAAGGTGGGCCACGACCAGGAAATGCCATTTTGGTGTCACACAGTAGTCACGGTGCCAAGGACTCAAGTCACCTCAGTTCTTGATAAATTCCTGAAATGAAGCCTTCTGCAATTCTAATCTTGATATAGCCGTATATCCAGGTACATTCCAAGAACTTTAGTTCTGCACAGACACAACAGGACAAGCTCACAATCCCCGGGGCTTTCTCCAGTCCGGACCAACTATAGCAAAACAAACTGATCTACCAAACCCTCTCATCTAATGAAACCTCTATTAAATACTCAGAAGGACCTGCAATCTCGGATTAACTTCCTTCGCTCGGTTTAAAACCATTCAAAACGCCCTTCGCCCCGTATATTTTTTCTAGCTTATCAATGGGATTGGTGAAAAACGCATGCGCCTTCGGTTTTAGCTATGTAGACGTGAAACAGCGCAGGGACTAAAACACATTGCAAAATGGCGATGAAAGCCTTTAAGAGAAAACGCTACTAAATATTATATATGTTTAATATCTGCATCGTTTACTAATTTTTGGTGCCTATGCATTGACGGGTCATAGTAATTTTGCTTCCTTTGAAATAAAACACGATGAATATCTTTTAAAATTCAAAAATAGAAAAAATACTTTTGCACGTTCTTGATAAAAAACGAAATATTTAGGCGAATACGGGATTGCTAATACGGGAAGCACATTCGCGCAGTTTCCACGCACAAGTACTTTCCCGACGGAGAGAGTGTATCCTAGTGGCGTATGAAAGGAGGGGGTAGGAGGCTCAAGCCCCCCCCCACAAATTTCCGAATGACTATAGATGCAGAGTCGGAGGCTGAGCCGAAGCAATAGCAGTCACAGGCGGATCCAGGGGCTAGGGGCACGTGCCCCCATCGACCCCTGAAATAGTCACCGCGCACCCTTGAAATGTCGCTTCCCACCCCCCCAGGATGCGAAAATCGCCTCCCACCCGATAGATTTTGCCGGTCAAAAGTCGCGCCCTCTGGTCCAGATGGCGCCCCCGGATCGGTAATTCTGGATCCGCCTATGATATCGGGGGAGACCCGAGCTTCTTCCTACCCCCACCCCAAACGAAGTCTTGGGTGCACTTCCAGGTGTTTCCAGATAAAACTTTTTCCCACGGAACCAGCCAATTTTGAATGTTTCGATCCACTCCCAATCATAGCTTAGTGCATACGCGGATCCAGGGGTAGGGCAAGGGGGAGGGCGTGCCCCCGCCCCCTATCGACCCTCGGCGCCCCCCTGAAATGTCGCTTCCCAATCCATGCGTTTCTAAAGATCACTAGAGACATGTGAAACGTTGATTTCCGCCTTCGTTCCAAGATACGAGGGGGTGTCTGGTGACGACATCCAGACCCTCTCCAGCCTACCCAAATGTGGACCTGCCCCATCCCGGTGTGGTCATACAACAATCTTGAACCCGACTGTGAACGGATGGATGTTCATCTCCGTTACCAGGGTCAGGACCGTGTGTTTGCGTTGCAGTAGACGTCTCTCGGGTTTCAGCCAACTTAGGGAAACGTATGCAGATGTTATTCTCATGGAGCTGGTTTTCGGGCGGTGGCAAGACGGTAACTCGCTAAACTGGATGACATTCAACGGAGTGACGGCGCTCCTTTTGAAGCTATCATATTCCCTTCAACATTCACCAGCGGCGATACACGCTCCGTACAGCTATCGCGATTACTTCGGGTGTTCAGCTTCAGAAACTGAATATATTTGTGTAAACTACCGCACTGTACCTCCATAAACGCGATAGAAACGCCGCCCAGAGCACATATCATAAATCAACGATAGAGTTCAGCCTGCGGTCGAAAAGCAGACTTTGCACCAGTTCATCGCCACTCACGACAGGATTGCAGTGACGTCACTTATATCCACAGTCGCAATGTCCCATCTGCGCCTGCAGATATTGCCCAGGGCTGGTCGGGGTGGAAAGCGACGTCCAGAACCCCAAGGTCGTCGTAGAGACTGTGCCCCTTCAGCACCTTCACTGGGAGCACCAGCGCGTTCTTCAACAGATCGCTGAAAATAAAACAAGATCGTTATACCAGGGGCTCCGCCACGGTGGGGGACAGGGGGACGCGTCCCCCAACTTTGGCGAAGGGGGGACAGTTCCCCCAACTTTCAGCTGGAGGCCCCTCCACGAAAAAAACGATAATTTCACAGTAAAACGCATAACGAGACGCTCGGCCTGTTAAAGGCCATGGTAGCTGTAGAGGAGGTCCTGAGGAGTCTTTGGCGATAGAGGAGGCCCCGTTGGCAGCAACAAGATGTCCTGATGACAGTAGAGGAGGCCCTATTGGCCAAATAAAAGTTCCCAGTGGCCATAGATGAGGCCCTGGTGGAGGCAGAGGAGGCCCTGGTAGTAGCAGAGCAGGTCCTTTGTCATTAGATGAGGCCCTGCTAGCAATAGAGGAGGCCCTAAGTTTGATCCAGGAGGCCCTGAGGGCAATCAAGGAGGACCTTGAGGGCGATTCAGGAGGCCCTGATATCGATAGAGAAGACCGATTTGGCTATGCAGTCTCCCTGGTATCGATGTAGGAGGCCCTGGTGGTAACAGAGGAGGCCCCTTTATTGATAGGAGGAGGCTTTTTGTTAATAGAGGAGGGCCCTTTGTCGATAGGGAGGCCCGTTAGTCGAAAGAGTAGGAACCTTCTCTATCTCCACCAGGGCCTTAACTATGGCCAGCGGGACCTCTTCTTTGGCCAAGAGGGCCTCCTCTATTTCCATCAGTGCCTCTCGTTGCTGTCCGGTAACGCAGGCGTAAGTCCTTTATCCTCGTGAATAAAAGTGAATAGCTTTAACCTTTGGCGATTGAGAAGGCCCTGGTGGCGATAGAGGAGGTCCTGGTACCCATAGAGGCGGCCCTGGTAGAACTAGAGGAGGATTCAGTGATAGAGGAGGCGCTCTTGGCGCAAAAGGAGGCCCTGTTGATCGAGGAAGAGCTGTTGGCTATAGAGGAGGCCCCGGTGGCAGCAACGAGAGGCCCATGTTGGCGATATAGGAGGTCCCGATGACAGCAATGAAATACCCTGATGACAATAGAGGAGGGCCTCTTGGCGTTAGAATAGGTCTCGGTAGCCAAAGGAGGCCCCTTCGCGAAATAGGAGGCCCCGGTGGAGATAGAGGAGGACCTGATAGCAACAGAGGAGGCCCTTTGTCAATAGACGAGGCCCTGGTAGCGATAGAGGAGACCCTAAGGGTGATCCAGGGGGCCTTAAGAGCGCTCCAGCTTTGGCTATACAATTCCCCAACAATTTTTTCCGGTGGAAATATTTCTACCGCTTTGAAGGAGAAGAAATTGATTCTAGCTCCATCGTTCTAAAAACTTTTTGCTATCAACTTTTGGGCAATTTCTTTGGTCCCCCAAAGCTGGGTATGCCATTGCTGCCTAGGAGGCCCTTTCGAAAAGGAGGCCCCTTCAGATGGACGCCCCCATGAGCTTGTCCCCCCAACTTGAAAGTCGTGGTGGAGCCCCTGCGTTATACCATCCATTGAAGAATAATTGAAAATGAAACGCTGCCACAAATGGGGACCATTTGGTATCTAGCTAGAATTGCATATGCAGGCGCGTAAAAAAATACACAATTTCCAAACGCAGGTAGTCAGCAGCATACACTAACGGAAAAAGCTGAGAAAGCACAGACTGAAGGCAATGGGTTGGTTGTGATGACTGAATGGTTTCAGAAACTTAACATCAAATGAAATGAACAAAGGTGAAAACTAGTGCAAATTACTCAGATAAGCAATGACAATTTTGGTTTCATAAACAGGTAAGGCCTACTGCACGCTGCAGGTAGGGCGTATTACGAGAAAGCAAGTAAATCTTTAAACAGTTTCAGAGGCAAAAAAATATAGGAACACGGTCGTAACCACTTAAGTACTGCCCGGACGATTTAGAAAAAAAGGTGGAGCCTCCAGTAACCAAACATCGAACCAGGCTAGACGTCGAACACCCATTTACGGATAGCACATAAAACTTCAAATTTCCAATAATATTTCCTCACACCATTTTTATTTACTCCATACACTTCAAGATGAGCGTGGGTTTACAGAGAATGTGGCACACCTTTAAGGGTATTTGAACTAATATCACCACGTGACAGAGCATATCGGAAACCCTACGCTTGATCTTGTATTTGCCCCAGAGTCCATAGTCAACAGCCCGCAGCGGGCGAGACACCAAATAAGTAACGGAGGTCAGTATTTCAGGGTGTCGGCAGCTTCATTTTGTCCCGGTTAGCTAATGGCCATATCCTGGAACGGGCGACACAGAGAACACTAGTCTCGACAGGCCAGGGCCGTGCCCTGACCTGGAACACTGATTCACATAGTCACAAAATAAATCAAAGAGCCCTCTTCAAGTCAGACTTCTGGCTGTCCCTTTTCCCAATTCCTTTTAGTGGAAGGGGGCGGATTCAACCCCCTAAGATATCACAATCCACCCATCCGATTTTAAAGATGTCTCACGCTTAACTCCATTTTCAAAACCAATGTTCAAAATTTTGAAAATTGCGGCCAGGAGCGTGTACAGTGTCCCAAAACTGGTTCTGCGCTAGGGTGCTGAGTGTAAAATCAATAACGGAAAATATAGTCGGCGAGTGGAACATAATAAAATTGCGAAACCATGAATCAATTAAGTCCCTTATATAGATAATAATAAAAATTATTATTTGAAGTTTAGTAATATATTTATCAATACTTCCTTATTTCCATACTTTTAATGAGTTCATATACAAAGAGTTGGCTTTGTTGTACGAAGAACGCACCATACAAGATAATATTCGGCTTGCAAATAGATCCTCCAAACTGTCGAGCAACGGCTCCACCCCTGGTAAAAATATTATCTCGAAACATTCAAGTTATTTGCCCAATTCAATTTTCGGAACAGGCATAAAGTTTCGAAATCTTATCACGAACCCTTTCTGGGATATCTCGGAAATGTTTGAGGGTAGAAAGAATCCGACCTCCTGACAGGAATAGTGTTAAAACTTAAAATTGTCTGAATTTTATCAATTTTGGATTAGTGATAAACATAGGGGAAGCTTTAGCCACGTCCCAGTTCGGGTGGCATAGCAGTTAAAATCTCGAGGAAGAAAGTAGAATCCCGTAAGTGTCTTAAGGACCATTTTGTACAGGCGTTTTGTTAAAAAACCGAATGAGAGAAGTTTATACAAATACTTCACTCAGGATGGTGAAGCTTTCAAATAATCATATCCACACTTACACATAGAACATGAAAAAGTAACCATAACAGCAATAAAATAAATTGCAATAATATTTGTGCTTCGTAATCAAAGAGTTGAACCATACAACACCGCTAAAGAGCGGAAGCGAGAAATATATGCTAGATTTAGGGAAACGTTAATCAACAAAAAGCTAGCGCATTCCGATAAATGTTCTCGCTGGATATGAGCTCCGTATGTTTTGCGCTTCATTCTATCATAAACGTCCGCTTGAGTGAATAAAAAATCATACATGCGAGCCGAAAAATGGTGGAATCATGTTCTAATTGGCTTCACCCACATATAAGCTAACTGCACAGTCACAAACATTTTGCACACATAGCACAAGACTACTCGTTCAATGCAAGATCATCCCTCCCATCCCATCAGACTAGCACAGTACACCAACCACCACGGCAAATCATACTCACTTGTACACCTTGGCGTGGTAGACCATGACCTTTCCGTCATCGCCGCAGCTGGCCATCAGAGGGTACTTCTTGTGGAAGGCCACCTGGCGCACCGCCTGGCCGTGGAAGCGCAGGCGGTGGCACGGCAGCTTGGAGAGGTCCAAGTCGAACCAGTGCACGCGCCGGTCATACGAGCCGATTACCAGGTTGTCGCCGCGGGGGTGGATCGCCAGGCTGGAGATCCACTTGGCGCCGCCCGACAGTTTCTTGCTCAGCTCCTGCTTCACCAGGTTGAACACCTTGACGTGGTTCTGCGTGGCCACGAAGAAGTAGGGCCGCAGCGGGTGGAAGGCGGCCGCCTGTGCGCGCTGCGTCTTGCGGAACGGCATCTGTGACCGCCAGCGGGACATCTGGTGGATGAGGACGGACGTGTTTCCGGCATCCGGAGCTACAGTCGCGAAGTAGTCCCCCTTGGCGTGCCAGGTGAGCTGTTTGCAAGGGCGCGATACATTGATCATGAGCCTGATGCCCTTGCTCCACTCCTCCTCAGACGCCTTCCGCCAGGCGCAGCCGACCTTCTGGCTCTTCACGGTGGTGTCATCCTTATCCGGAGGAGTTCGGAACACACCGTCAGTATTGCTCGCAGCTGCCCTGTCGCCCACCCCGTGGTTAATCATGAACACTCGCTTCCCCGCGGTGGCAGCCACCACGCTCAGTTTGGGATTGGGGTTCCACGCAACAGCCGTCACAGCGTCCTTGAACTCCACCGTCTTCATGCAGCGACCCGTGGCCACCTCCCAGATCTTAAGCGTGCGGTCGTCTGAGCCCGAGGCGACCATCAGACCGGTAGGATCTATACTAAGAGTTCGCACGATGTTCTTGTGGCCGGCGTACACCTGGTTGCAGTGTGTGGGGTACGGCTGCAGGTCGCGCTTGTCGGGCAGCTCGGGCAGCAGCTCCTCGGGGCCCGACAGCTGCGTCTTGGTCACCGTCTTGCGCGGGCACAGGTACAGGTTGAGGCAGCGCTCGAACCGCTCGTTAATGAACTCAGGGTACAGAGGGACGTTCCGCAGGTTGTCGTGGGATACGGGGAGAGGCTTGGCATGCCCTACCTCAGCAAGTCTCTCTTCACGAGCGGCCTTCTCCTTCTCTGTGGGTAGGTATTCAAGGGGCGGCCGGTACGACTCCGCGTGACTCGGCAGCTTTAGTTTAGGGGCCTGCTGGGGCCGATACAGCCTCCGCATGTCTTCCGTTGTTCCGTCATCCTTCCACAGAGCGTAGAAGCGGGGTTTCTCCTCCGGCTTCTCGTCCAGCTTGATGAACCCTCGCTTCATGTGATCCACTAGTTTCGCCACCTTGAGAGCTTCGACTCTGGAGGGCACAAATGAACGCTTGTGCTCCGGCCGTGCCGACAAAGGCATGTCCATGACATCTTTAGTGAAGAAGTCCAGCCACGGCTCGTCGGTGTCGGCGTCGGCCGAAGAAAACTTGCCCTGTGATAGCCGAATAATGAGCTGGATATCCTCGTCACTGAGTTTCTCTTCTGCCCCGGTGTTCTTTCTGATAACAGTACGCCAGAAATCGGGGTTTTCAACCTTTTCAAGGAATGCTTCGATTTCGTCTTTTCCAGCCCCCTTTAAGATGCGCGTGGCGTCTCGAGTGTACCCCACGTGGTCATACTCTTCATACCATCGCAGTGGAACATCACCAATCGTGTTTTCGACATCCTCCTCGTCGGATGAGTCCTGTTCATACTCGTCTAAGTTTGAGCCATCCTTTAAAAGTGTCATCAGCTCGTCCTCCTCCTCGACGATCGTGTCCTCCAGGTCAGGATCAACCTCCTGCTTCCGTTTAACTCCACTTTTTGAATTGGGAGTTTCATTTTCATTAATGGTTCCATTGAATGACTTGGACGAGCTGTCTTTACC
The DNA here is from genome assembly GCA_034440635.1 of Lepas anatifera. NCBI lineage: Eukaryota > Metazoa > Arthropoda > Thecostraca > Lepadidae > Lepas > Lepas anatifera. Next base: position 1,200,934 of record JAOTON010000176.1, on the reverse strand, counting down.
TTTTGCCATTGTATTCCTGAAACAATGTTTGGTTTCATTACAACATTTCCTCTTTTGGGCATACACAATGGAGGAATATTATGCAAAAACGAGAATCCAGCACTGGGCAGATATTGTTTTTATGATACTAAAAATTTCATCAGTGTGGGAAACCATATCAGAGGGGAACCAGACGGACACCATTTACACTATTTGGCCGCTTTTCAGAGCATTAATCACGAACTCGTAATTCACAAACTAAAACAATCATATCATCTGCAGGACACAGGCCTGAAATGGTTTGTCTCGTACCTGTCCGATAGGCGTCAGAGGGTCATCGTCAACGGAAAAATTTCTGATTGGAGACCTGCAACTTCTGGTGTGCCTGAAGGCGCTCTTCGGGCCTCTTTGCTCTTTTCTCTGTACATTAATTACCTTCCAGACCTCATTCAGAGCGGCTGCCTCATGTACGCGGACGATGTCAAAATTTTCCGAAAATTACGTCACCATCTGATGGACGGCTGCTGCAGGGGGACCTCGACCGTCTGGCGGCGTGGTCTGTCAGCTGGGGACTAACACTAAATCCAGCAACATGCAAATCCTTGACGATGACCCTCAGGCGCGCACCCATCCAGACCAACTAACTAGACCAACCAACCGTCCAGACCAACTTCATAGGCCCCTCAGTGCTGGAGCATGTTGAAACAATTCGTGATTTTGGCGTCATAATCGATTCTAAACTCACCTTTGCCAATAATGTAGATAATATAGTTAAGCAGGCCAATCGCTCTCTCAGATTACTTATTCAATCTTTTCAGACCGGTCTTATGACATCAAAATTCAGCAGTAAAGCTCTGCTGGCTGCATACTACTGCAACATACGTTCTATTTTAGAATATCGCAGAGTTGTCTGGGCGGGGGCGGCTGACTCCCACAAGGTTCAGGTCGATCAGGATCAACATAAGTTTCTTCTGTGGCTTATCCACCACATTCCATCTGGACAAGCACTCTCTCTTTCTTACGAGCATCTTCTAACACATTTCAAAATTCCTTCTCTCGCTGCACGGAGGGTACCGCACAATTAACTTTTTACTAGAAATATAATCTGTGCAAAGCTTGATGTACCTGCTCTGCTCTGCTGCTTTCCCTTGCAGGTGCCTGCCCGATCAACCCGCACCCTGACGTTGTTTTTCATATTCTCCGAGCACACATCAACGCTGTACAGAGCAGCATGTTTTGTCGCCCCCCTAGGCTCTCAAACATGTTTTTATTCAGCTGTGATGTTGAAATAACGCCAAACAACGTTGAAGATATTTTTGCAAATGACTTAGCCACTTACAAAAACCATGTTATAAGGGTTTAATTACAGAATAAGGTGAGCAATTGCGTACCACGTTCTAACGGCCATTTTTAGACACAATCTTATGTGCTGAAAACGAATTTAGCAACAATTGCTTCCGCAAATAATTTTCTCCCATAGAATTTCTCTCTTATATTACCACGACACTACCACAGAAATGTTGCACACGACCAACACCTCACAACACAGCAACGCTACTGGTTATTAAAGATGCCATATACCATGCCGGAATAAGAGGGATAAAACACTCCAAAATTAAAAACCTCTACATAATGCACCGATGCTCGTCAGTTTGTGCAATGGTGGATGGATGTGATGGTTGCGAAATAAAATACTATCAGGCGGTTTCTGATGCGAGAGAAGCAGGTAAGGTTAGGTTAGGTTTAGTTAGGTTAGGTTAGGTTAGGTTAGGTTAGGTTAGGTTAGGTTAGGTTAGGAGATTAGGTAAGGTTAGGTTAGGTTAGGTTAGGTTAGGTTAGGTTAGGTTAAGTGAGGTGAAGTGAGGTGAGGTGAAGTGAGGTGAGGTCAGGTGAGGTCAGGTCAGGTCTGAGTGGATGTGCCAGCTTTATTTTGCTCATTCTGTTTTGTTCCGTTCCTTCTGTACGACATTGACAGAGCTTTTTGTAGGTTTTCTAGAGATTTTATTAACTAGTGTCATCGGTCGACTTTTGAAGAACTACAGGCTGCCCCTGCTCGTACTATGATTGTGTCACATTTTCAGCAGGTATTCACGGTTGGTCCACAGTATTGTGTGGTGTGCCTTGTGGAAGCAATATTATTGAATATTTTGGAAACGGTAGATCGGCAGAAAAAAATGTTGTTGGAAATTTTGTAGGGTGTGCTGCAATCATTCGAGTGAGACAATTTTCTTAGTTGTCAGTGATTGCTCACCTTATTCTGTAAATTAACCGTTATAAGATATGCAGCAAGGTTGTAAGGCTTGTTGGCCATGCTGGTTCATCTTCTTAAGCCTTTTACCTCTAATTCTACTTTTTATGGTGCATAATTTTACTACAATCTCTTTTTAGGCCAATTGCAAAATTTTAGTTTTGAATTATTTTCATTTCTATTTTTACCTATAAGGTACTTGTTAGTATGTATACTGTCTGAAACTGTGTTCCACTGTAAATATGCTTTTTGATGTTTGGACTTTGTCTGTAACTGGCTTTATCTGTTGGCAATGCTGCTGAGTAACTAAATAAATAAATAAAAATATAAAGTTTCTTAAGCACACAGTCAGGGCCGCAAAAGAGGTGAAATTGTTCTTCTAGAAGCAAACATGGAAGCTTTGAAATATGCCACTGTCACTTCAACAGCTTAAAATATCCTTCTTCTGGTTCCAATACCATGCTCCGGGATGTTGCATGGAATTTTGGAAGTTGGACAGGTAAGTTTACAACTTTATATCTCCTACTTAGCTCCAGAAAGAGCCCAGAAGCCTTTTTATAAATTTTGTCCAAGTTGTTTCAGTGGCTGTAGAGCCGGAGTCCACTAAAGTCATCAAGGGACGTCCGGAGACCCCGACCCCATCACCGAACGGCAACCCCACAATGAAGGGTGATTTAGAAGCCAAAGTTGAGTTTAACGTCCCACAAAGCACAGGGCGGCCCCCGCCAGGTCACCCTCTCACCAGTCAGTTGCCAGCCACCGCCGTCGGGTAAACTATTAAGCGCCGGAGCGTTTCAGGGGAACCGATCCGAAGCCTGGACACACGCCACGCATGCTCGAGCAGCGGGCGAGCCCAACGCTCTACCGAGCTACCGGGGCGGCACCAACGAGCTACCGGGGCGGCTCTTTAAGACACATGTGGTGTGCAGCTTTAGAAGTTGTTTGGAGTTACACAATTGAGATAACTCATGCTGCTTCCTCCTAAGGTTATTTTCTGCAAAAAATCAATATAAGCAGATAAAATTACCCATACAGATATTCCTAGCCTTCCGGTCAAAAATTAAAAAACCTGACATACAACCTTTCACCAACAAATATAACAAAACGATGACTCCTAATCAATTAATAAATGTCAGAAAATAAATGAAAAATGACACCAACATATTAAAGAGCCTCTATGCTACCTCCGGAACACCCGTCCGTTGTTTCGGCGTTTTTTGCGTTTTACTGTTGTGGGCCGTTTGTACTCAAGGTCCTAAAATTAGGGTCGGGGTGGGCCAGGAAAAGATACGTCCAATGAGAATGAATATGCCGTAATTATGTAATAATTGGCTTTATATGGTGCAAGTAATATTAAAAGTCAATAAATGATGCAAAAATATATTTTATGAAATATATTCAAACATATTTAGGTTTACATTATCGCAAAAATAAAGGAAAATATGATAATTTAAAATGTATTAAGCAATTCTTACCCTAGAAGCAAATAACCACCGCAGCACTTTGCGCTAGATTTGAATGATCTGCGCGGGTAAGCGCAATCATAATAGCCGTTGTATTCGGCCACCATTTTCATAGGGCCCTCCTTAGGTACCTGACATGATGGAATCTCGAACCGAAGAAAAAAGACCAGAAAGAAAGGCATTAAAATATATCGAGTTACAGTCGTCGGACGTTAGGAGAGGTGTGCAGTATTTTTTGTGCATAATCTAGTCATCTTGATCTCCAGCTCACGACTCATTGGGTGGGTATCTATAGACCGTGGGTGGCCTACCTCAAACATAAGTGACCAAGTTTTTAAGGTACATTAGTAGTAGGGATCACCTCTAGGGAGGTATTTGAGAATGTTTGCTTACTTTAGCCTGCAGTTTCATTGAATTAATTCAAAGAAAATGTGGAGCCATCATAATGGGATTTGAAATGAGATAGCCATGTAATAGAGCATGTCAAGAAACCACTTGATCTATGTTTTATTTGTCCCAGAACCTACATTTTGATTTGCCAAGAAAAATAAAAATTTTCCCCCCCTTCTAACCCTGCCTTCTGTAAGTCCCTAGTAAGTTTTGCATGCTGTGAGGGTATTTAAGGAAGATTGTACCATGTTCAAGCTGTGCTTTGTGCTCAGTGTGGACTAAATTTTCTTGCTTGGAAGTTTTTAAAACTTTTGCTAAATATGACTTTGGTAGGTACCCAGTGTGAAGCATTACGGACGGCAGCCAGACGGAGCGTGGTCCAATTATCAGCCTGGCATTGCAAACGGCAGAGGGACCAAAACAAAAAAATAGAGAATAGTTAGGAGCACGGAGGCCTTAAAAAGTCTTTAACTAACTAATAAGGAGTATTGCACGGGGTAGGATGGTCGTTTTCCCCTGGTAATGGCAGATTGGTCAATTTTTAGGCTGGTGGTGCGATAATTTTGGATGGCTGGTGCGACCGCGGCCTGCCCAACTTTGCGACTGGTAGGTACAGTCCCCCGCGATTGAAATTGCCATTACTAGGCTCGACTGGTTTAGAATGGATATCTTGCATCCTATGGTGCCTATAGCTTTACAAACGGGCTCATGTGTATTTTTGCAAGAGCTTTCCAGTGGTCACCAGTATTTCCTAATCTGACGTCTGTGTGAGAAAATATTACACAAGTACTGATTTTGCTGCATTCTGATGGGGTAGTCGTCAGCTGACTTGCCACCGCCTCTGAAAATCCCTGACCCTCTCGCCCATACCTGGACCATGTGACCTCACAGCTGAATGGGCAGTTGGCATTGCGCCAACTCATTCAACCCTCTCACAAATCTTGTCGTGTCTGAGGAGCAGTCGTACTGCAATTGCTCCCACTGTGTCGCTGTGTGCTGGACAACGGGCGTCAATGCCGTGGCTCAGTGGACTTGGCCCGGCCCCTCTCAAAGCATGCAGTGGCAGTGCAGTCCAGGCTTGGGATCGGTTCCCCTAACGCCCGGCCCAATAGTTTACCCGACGTACAGGCGGTTGGCAACTGATTGATGAGAGGGTGACCGAGCGGTCGGCCGTCCCTGTGCTTTGTGGGATGTTAAACTTGACTTCTAAATTGACCCTCTATTGAGGGAGTTGCTCGCTCAGGTGGTGGGGTCGGGGTCTCCGTGACAAGTCCCTTGATGACTTTAGTGAGACTCCGACCCGGCAGCCATAATAGGAACAACTTGAACAAAATTTTTAAAAATGACCTGGGGCAGTGCAGTGGCAGAACCACAAGTTAATTTTTGAGGGGGGCGTAATATCCACTAAGATGGTCACTAATGGGGCAAGCCATCGGAATAAATTTTGCTGCTGAGAAGCAAACAAATTTTCCCTCCTGGATCCGTCCTTGTGCTTGGGTTGCAAAACATGTAAGCTGTCACTGGCTGCCAGGGCTCCTCTCACCTGTCTGTTTATTTAGAGAGGATTCTGGTAAAACAGCTGAAACACAATTGATACAACTTTGTTTGGAGGTTCCATTAAAATCATATTTTCAGATACTAGTCAGAAGAGGGGACAGTTGGAGCCATAGGTGGATCCAGTGAAAAAGGAATGCAGGTCCCCCTCATTAACCCTCAGCACCCCTAAAATGATCACAGCATTCCTCTGAACGGTTGATGGCGCTTCTTGGAAATGTCACTTCCCCCACAGGATGGAAAAATCTGTGCCCCGCCATAGGATTTGGCACCCACCTGAAAGCTTTTGCTGGCCAAAAGTGGCACCCACTTGATACGGATGGCATCCCACCCCTTGGCAAGGTGACCCCCATCAGCGATCCTGAATCCCCCTATGGTTGGGGCAGGCCCCCAATTTTCATGAAACATCCCGATTTAAGAAACAATGGGAAAATCGGACATTGTGTGGGCAGTATTTTGTGAAGGTCACAAGAAGCCTGAACCTGATGAGGTTTTGCTTTTAAGGGACATTTTCTTATTAAGGGTGATGATTCACTGGCTCTATCACGGTTTCGTCGTAGGTGACAATTATTTATTATCGTACAATTGTTTCTAACTAAATTGGCTTAATCCTGTCTACAGAAAATTTTTAAATTTCCAGATTGAGAACATTTGAAGAGTCCATTTCTCGGGAGAAATAAAACTCTGCCTTCGCTTGACTCAAATCATGCAGTCGTGGCCTATCAAAGAACGGCAACCATTGCTTTAACTGAGGAAGATGGAGTTTCCATGAACTGTCCTCTAGACTGACATCACACGGTTCAAGCTTGGCATAGCGTTTGCGATAGTCTCTAATAAAAATGTTTGGGGTTAGATGACGCTCCAGCTCCCAAAGTTATAGGTATGGCGCTACCAACTTTCACCCTGTAAGGAGGGGTTTGGTGCATCTGATTACCATACCTATTCAGAGAATCGGCCGGGACATGAACCCAAGGAGATGAACCCGGGGGAGCTGAGCTGGGGCATTAGCGCTAGGCTTCTAGCGACCTTTTGGCAGCACCCTCACTTGTCGGAAGGATATTGTCATATTTTATACTGAAAAGATTGAATATTTTTGGGCAGTATTTCAAAGGTGTAGAAGCCTATGAAGCAGCTTCAGCGGCGATAGCGATCGTTGTTGTGCGTATCATTAGCGGTAAAATTGGTAAGTAATGGATCTAGCCGGTACTTTTGGTGGGACAAACAAAAATCGAAACCCAAGAAAAAACGTCACGCAGTGAAAGCTTTCGCAACAATCTAAATAGCCGGCAGGTTGGGGAGGCGGGGAGTGGGGGGTAAATATAAGTCGAAAAGCAAAACAAACAGGTATCACTGGGTGAAATATGTGACCACAGAATGTTTCCTTTCGATATCCAAGGATCATTCACCCATATACGATTTTAAATATCAAGAGGACCAGGCTCAAATATTCACACTGAAGTTGACTGGTTCTGTTTGAAAATGATTTGTTCAGTTGAAGCACCAACACCTTGCTTATGAACTTAAAAGGAGCCGGGGAAAAGTTCGACAGCTTGGGGAAGGGGTACAACATTATGGTTTTGCTCCGAGCTTTTTCGTTCGGGGAGCAAATACGTATTGTCCCTCCCCCTTGGGTCCTCCACTAGAACTGGGTGCTGTTTGAGGGGTCTCGTTACCACGTGCGACCACCGAGGTTAGGAGGGCAGTGAAAAGTGAATATTTCTTTGATGAAATCCACCAACTCGAGGGCTACTACTCTTCGAAATTTAGCGCGACATTGGTTCCAGCTATTCTTGGTGGTGAAATTTGTTGATGTGCCGCTGAAATGAAAATACGTTAGGATAAATAATTTTTACATATTCTGATTGGGCGAAACCAGAATATTACCTGGGGACCTTATAACCAAAGCCTACGCTGCCCCTTGATCTGAGAGGAACCCAGGCTTTAAATACAAGCATAAAACAAGAAAAAAAGGCGCGATAACCAGACCAACCCCAAAACCCCAAACACACACACACACAGAGGAGGATTACCAGATTTTATCGAGAGGGCTTTATCTGAGATTTTATCTGAGGATTTTACTGAGAGGATTTTACATACTGGTGGGCAAACCAGAATATTACCAGGGGACCTTATAACCAAAGCCTACGCTGCTCCCTTGATCTGAGAGGGTATATTACCAACAAGACTAAAATTGGGCTGGAAACTTAAATATTTGCGGACCGTCAGTTACAGCTGTTGGGGGAATGAAGTTATTAAACTAACTTTTCGTAGTAGCTAAAACCGAATAACACAAATCATAAAAAGTTGTGTTTTTGTGCACTGAAAAATACATTTAGTTAACAGTTAAAAAAACTTGATTGTCTAGGACACATAAATACTCGTTTCCCAGAATTGAAATGTTTCAGAATGCGACACCTCCTTTGAATGGCTTAGGACCTTCCGCAAAAGTCAGTAATAAAGAAACTGAACAATGAGAGATAGTGCGGAAGCTCCGATATTCTAAATTTCGAGAAATGTTTGCAGGGAGTAAATAGTATTTGCTTATCCCGAAACCTTCACATGGGACTCAAGCAGTCAATACGTGTTAAGCTAGACTGATTCGGGTTCAGCCCGAGAGATTATTGTCAGTATATTGTTTTGGGATTTCATTGAGTTTAAATCTTTAGCCCCGATAAGCCTTTTGAGAACTCCCGCAGCCTAATATTGAGCCGCTTGGACTAAAGGGCGTTTTAAGCTCAAATTCTGTGGAGGTATCATCGGTGCAATCTTTCGAAAGCCTAGCTGGCTCAGAGAGGCCCCTAGCTATCGTGCACCCTCAGCTGTCATCTCAACTTAACGTATCTGCATTGGTTTTTGGTCGCCCGGAGAAGAGGCACATAAGCATTTATCACTAACTTTATACGATATTGTACGTAATATATAATTTTTGGGGCTTATCGATGCACCAACTGCCAGTGTCCTATGGCGTTGCTAACTCTTTTATTGTTGAAAAGATATCCCGGGAGCCAGCTTGCTCCTTGTTCAGGGAAACCGCCTGGCCTTGAACCCGGGCCGGCTGGGTGGAATCCAGCTACGCTGACCACTCCACTACAGGGTCTCTAGCATTTAATTGAAATTGAAGACATTCCTCTTTCTGAATACTGATTGATGCAAATCTGGATATATTTGAATATAAGCTGATGACCATTGTTGGTTGGCAGCCTCTACCAATGGTCCCCAGCCTTTGGAATTTTTCCCTAACTGGCAAACAGTACCCCTCTTGCTCGAAATACCTGAAGGCCTTTCCCGTTTGGCAAGGGCTAATGTGACCTTTGAGGAAGGTCGTTATGAGCACATAACCAGGCAAGCAAGGGCAAGGTAGGAAACCGAAGAGCCTAATAAAGAAAACAATAGCTCTTTTTCGATTAATGTAATGTTCCCCTTGTGCCCATCTCCCAGCAACATGAGAGTTGGCGACACTATATAGCCTCAACAGTCGGTGTGTGTAAACCCCCAAAGCTGCTTTGAACCCATTTTCTTCCTTTGTCCCTGGAAAAATGCGAAAACAAGCAAGACCTGAATGTGTGTATTTCACTCTGGACACATGAGCAACAAGAAAACAGTGGAATAAAATTCAGGCAGAATATCTGCTCCTAATTTTGAAACATTTCAAATAATATGAGGATTCAGTACTTGCAAGTCGATAGTTTTAGTCATTTGTAGTGTAGTGGCAGGTTTCAACTCATTACCTCATGCATTTACCTCCCATTTTTTGTGATTGAGACCCCATTAGCCAAACGGCACTTTTTCATGCTCCCTTCTTGTTCTTCATAAGGAGTTTTAGCGACCTAGCGTTCATGAATTGTAGCCAAATATGTTAATCATTTTTATTTTTACCATTTTCTGGTCCATAAGTCCTGATTAATATATAATGTAGAGATATTTATTTATTTATTTTGCATCACAATGGTGACAATATATCAGCATAAGTCACAACAGGAACAGACACCCATGGAACAGACATATATGTTAAACCTGACAAACAATTTGAATTCAAACTGACCCAAATCCCCGGGCCATTTCATTGATAAGCTGAGGGGGAAATATAAAGGAAAACCTATGCCCATATTCATAATTTTAATCGCTTTGGTGCTCTTCTCGGGCCCCATTCTCATTTTTTGGCGAGTTATTCGGAGCCGATTTGAATGAGAGACTATTCGCCTTACACCAATTTATGGTTATCAACCTGACAACTTATGGCTGTAAATTGATAACAGTTCAGGTCAGGTGAACAAGTTTAAACGTGATTTCCACGCCCATGTGAGGCAATTTTGTTATTCTTAGATAAGTACGACAAAGCAAGGGAAAAACGTGACTCCTATAGCAGGCCCAGGTCGAGCTTCCTCCTCATTCAAAAGCTCTTCAAAATAAAAATTGCCCAGATATCGTCTAGTTATTTTGAGATCATGTCAATAATGACGCTACCAGGGATCATCAAAGGTCATAGTTTCGAGCTTGTTTATGTTTATATCTTTAGAACAAGACGGCAAGGAGCTTCCAGTGCCATTTCAATTTTTCGTATCAACTTTGACTCCTGAGTTAACGGGGGGAAGGGAGTTGGACTAACGCCCCACGTCGCAGTGGGTGCGAAAAAGAGGCCAGGTGGTCTCTGGTTGACATAATTGGCTTTTCCCATTAGTATCCCTTGCACCTGATTGGATTCAGCCACATCGAAAATTTCTTGGAGTCGCCTTCACCCTCGCCCCGGAGGGGGGGTCTGAACACCCTCCCTCAGGTTCTTCCGACTGTGCACAAAAATGCCGGCGCGAAGCGCCGCCGTACTTTGCGCACCCTATCCGTAATTAATTCTTCAACCTTTTCTAGAATTTTATGGTTGCCCCATCTCAGGTCAGGTCAACAGTGCAGGTCAAGTTACCTCAACTCCAAAAAGTTTAAGATTTCATGAGTAAGAACGGTGTGAATCTGTCTTCTTAAAACTCATATCACATAATGGCCCCATAAAATTGTGCAAAATATATTCCGGGATTTTACATATCGATGGCCTAGGATCAGATACAGATCATGACCTCTCCATTGGAAATGCATGGGAAAAGGAAAATTGAGGGAAATGGCTTTATTTCTGTTGACATATAGTAGAATACCTTCGCATTATCCAAATCGTAGTAGCTTCAGCCCCTCTCTAGGCTCATGCTGCGAGTTTGAAGCTGTGATCTCTGAGAGGTCATCTTGGATTACTTAACCCGCGGACCAGTGGGTCTCCGAGCCACCTTCGCCCTGGTGGGAGGGGGTGTTTAAACACACCGTCGAACTCGGCCTCTATGTGGGATAGCGAAAGAAGAGAGCGCTGGTGGAAAGTTCATACAAATTCACGAAGAAATTATATTGGTCAATTTTTGGCTCAGGACAATTTTGAGGTCATGACAGGTAAAAGAAAGTGGGATTTTGAGAAGAGTTTTTGGGATCTAGCGTCTGACAGAGTTAAGTTAGAATCATTTTTAGACACCATTCTCTTCCTCTCGTCACGGAAAATCGAATGATGAATCAAATCGAAAATCGAACGAACCATACTAGGTCAAAACCCAAAAATGACCTGAACTCAGCTCAGGGTCACTTTTTAAACTAGCCCGCGCCCCACCGGGGGTCCAGCGCCACCTTCGCCCCACCGGGGGGCATCGATGGCCCCCTCTAACTCTGAAAATATGGGCGTTAGCGCAAATCTGTAAAGTGCAATAGAAAGCTCGCGTGAGTTCAGTAAGAAATTACTTAACATGTTTTAGTGCTCAGGTCAATGGTTTGACCTCCAGAGGTCAAATTAGGTCAAGATCGGCTATTTTCACTCAAATATGCAATGCTTAAGCAAACTGGGCATAATTCTTATGCCATTAGAGCTACTGAGGTCTGGTAAATAGCTTATACAGGTCAAAAGTTATTGTCAAAATACTGTTTTTGACCCCTGGTGGCCTTGGATGACCTTAGAGAGGTCAAAGGGAAAATATGGCCCCTGGAATCCGTGAAAGGATGTCCAAGAACGCTTTTCTGATCAAGCTGAGCATTTTCAGTCGCTTTTGTGACTTTTAGATCATAAGACAGCTTCTCCCCATGCTTTTTCAATGGGAGAGGTCACCTCGTGACCTGACCTCAGGGCACGAAATCGAAAAATCCCGGATATACACCTTGTAGACCCCGGAGGGGCCATAAAGTGTAGGAAGTTTCAAATCGATCGACTTCGAAATGTAGCTCTTACAGAGATCTAAAGTTGAAGTGAGTTGACCTTGGTTGACCTTGTCTGGTGACTTGACCTTGGGTGACCCGGGGTAAAAAATTTCAGGGATGGTGGCAAAATGATGCAGTAAGAGGTAGAGCCCTCAACCGCGGTGCTGCGCCTCTTCGTTTTTCTGCTATCCCGGAAAAACCTTATGGGGGCCATCGATGACCCCCGGTGGGGCGAGGGCTAGGATGGTCAACATGCATATCAATCGACTCGCAATAGCAATTTGAACGCAATGATATCAAAATAAAAGCTGTATCATTTCATGCAAAATTATTGACATAAGTCTGAAAACTGCTTAAACAGCCCCCGATGACCTCTCAGAGGTCACAGGTCAAAATTGCAACATGAGACTGGAAAGGGTCTCAGGATACTATGATTTGGGGAATATGGAGGTATTCTCAATTGTTGACTACACAAATGCAGCCCAATTTCTGTTTTCCCATGTATTTACAATGGCGAGGTCATGGTCCGCAGTTGACCTTAGGTCATCGATATGAAAAATCCAGAAATATATGTTGTAGCACTCGGTGGGCCCATTATATGGAATAAGTTTTAATTCGATAAAGTCACCCATTTCTTACTTATGTCGCTTAAACATTGTTGGAGGTGTGGTCACCTGCAATGGTGACCTGACCTGAGATGACCCAACCTTAAAATTTTGAGGAAAGTTGCGGAATCAATCAAGGATAAAGGGTGCCAAGTACGGCGGCGCTTCCCGCCGCCGTTTTTTCGTGCTGCCGAAAAAAACCCGTGGGGGTGTTTAAACAACTTTCACCGGGACGAGGGTTAAACAGGTAGACTTAGGTCAATAATTTCGCAAGAAATAAGGAAAAAGTTTTTATTTTGATATCATTACGTTTGCATTGTTATTGCAAGTTGATTGATATGCATATTGTTTATGCTAGATCAGATGAAGACCTTGACCTAACCTTAGGTCACGTTAGTTTTATGTTTTCATGTAGATTAGTCATATTATACATGGTTCGATTTTCCATAAAAAACAGGAGGAGAATGGCGCCTTACAGTTTATACTAACTGAAATCAGTCAGACGATAGGCCCCAGAAACTCTTCTACACTCTATCACATTTTTTTACCTGTCATGACCTCAATATTGACCTGAGACAAAATGTGACTAATGTAGTTTCGAGATAAATTCTTATGAGCTATCCACCAGTGTTCGCCTTTTTCTCTATCCTGCATAGGAGCCGGGTTCGAGGGGAGGTGTTTAAACCCCTTCCCCAACAGGGGAAGGTGGCTCGGAGACCCACCGGGGCGGGTGTTAGATAACAAAAATCCGGCCACAGGGTGCCGTTTTAAACTCCATGAACTCTAATCCACCCGAATAAATATTTCAGCAGTGATCCTGTGAGCCTTATGAGGCTGGAAACATTGTTTGAAGCCATAACTCAGACATACCCAGTCTTTGACTCTCGTGCCCAGGCGCCTCCGTCACTCAACGGACCGCCTGGGGCTAGACACCTGCGAGACAGTACTGATCACCTCGGTTCAAAACACTATGCCCCCTGCGCGCCTCACACTATTTACTACGTGTGACCTTGCACCTGTCGTTGTAAACACATAGTAATCACGTGACCCAGGTATGCGTGCCAGTCGAGCGAAGGGTCGGGGATTATCAGGGACGGTGGCAAGTCAGCCGAAGACTACCCCGTCAGAGTGAAGCAAAATCAGTAATTGTGTAATATTTTCTCACGCAGATGTCAGATTAGGAAGTAATGGTGAACACTGGAAAGCTCTTGAAAAAATACACAGGAAGAACCCGTTTGTAAACCTACAGACACCATAGGTTGCGAGATATTCATCCTAAACCGGTCGAGCCTAGTAATGGCAATTTCAATTGCGGGGACCAGGGCTGAAATGCTTCACGCAGGTGATAGTGAGGCCAAAATCCCAAAAAGAGGCCAAATCCCCTTTTACAGCCTAATTTTCTGTCATTTAGCATTTCCAGGCTACAAGTCCCACCACAGCCTTTTCCTAGACATGTTCATTGCTCACCTAACCAATACTTTTTCAGGATAATAATTTGATTTAGGACTGTATCTATATGCCTTCCGATTCAATTTAGGGGCCCCACGCCTGGGACACTTCGCAGGAGCTGTGCCATGGTTTTGTTTGGAGGAATGAGCTCATGTTTTTATTATTCAGGAGTGTATGCTTTATGTAGATCTTTAATGTCAATATATGTGTGGGTATGAAATATACGCGCAGCACCACCAGTTTTTTTTTACTGAAAGTAGATGAAAATATCTGCTGTAGAATGGAAGTGAAGAATCATCATTCTGCTACCTCCTAGTAGAGTGAAAACAGTTGATGCTCCGCAATTGTAAGTGCCTCATACATAGATAGGATCTCAAACCCTGAATCTCTAACCCATTATAGAACTAGGAAGCTCCATAATTTCTAATATTTATATATACAATACATTATTTGGCCCTGGTGCCATGGTAAATAGGTAACCAACCAGATAAAATACCTCTTCCCCTTATTTTGATATTCTCCAGCTTTCACCCATCCAAGCACCACACAGGCTATCATTATTTAATGCAGGACGTGGGGTTTAAACACTCAACCGCTGCCAGGATCATTTCGCTTCAATATGAAAACCACCCCCTATATTTGCATGCACAATCAGTTCAGATTAAGAAAATAGCAAGCATACCCAGCCTTAAAAATCATGAGCTGCAAAAGGTAGTCTGAGCCTTCCTCCGAGCTGTGGAAAACTTTTGCAAGGTATTATGACCTCACCCAGTACTGTACTGAGTAGGTAGGTACCCACATATCTCCTGTAGATATTTAAGATGGGAGAAATGGTTCGATTAATCATGAATTTCCTGAAAGGTAAGCTGCAGTATCACGGATAAAAATTGAACCATCATCCACAATATCCCTTCCAACAGCAAACTCAAATTCCTTCCACGCACTCACTCAATTTCCAGTCTTCTTCCAATAACCATACTACCCTCAATATTCTGTCTTTTCCGGATTGTTGATATTCCCGCCTCAAAACACAGGGCCGCCAAGGCCTCTCTATTACCTGCCAAGGCAATAGAGTAAAGTAATAGTACATGGGCTCGCCAAGGTTACCGAAGTAACTAAAAAATCTCACCGCCTGCACTTCCGCACCCATTCATCACCCGAGATCATTTCGGCTCCCCAAATACGACGAAGTGACGTCATTGTTCTGAATAGACGAAAACCAGCTGAGGCCTTTTCACCGAGGCCAATTCGGTACTGGATGTCTTTGGAATCCTATTTCCATTAATGAACACACGGTTGAGAGCAATCGAACGTTAGAAATGTTGCCAAAGCATGTTTCAACTTCAAAAAACTAACAAAAAAAAAATAAATCTGTATTTTACGAAATATATTGTAAGGTGGAATCGGCCTCACTTAAAGTGGAGATTTTGACCAAAATCACGACGTAGTTCCGAGCGTCTGAAAATTTCAAAAAGCTCTAAAATCGCAAAATAAAAATACCTAGAATCGCCTATATATTTTCTTAAAGAAAAGATATATTTTGTTTCAACTCTTCCTCAGTGAAATAATATATATCCTAATTTCTTCATCAATGTTACCAACATTAAAAAATAGCCCAAAAGTCAGGGTTGACTTTGGCAGCCTCTCAGGAAATTATAAGATTACTTCACATTATTGGTGGTCTTGATTGGAATCTACCTTTCATTTGATCCTTTCAAATGCGATTTGTATCCCATTCTAATGAAAATAATTGCCGAAAATTAAAAGGGACAAAACGAATGCGCCTCGATCCAATCGGCCTCACTGACAAATACCCGCGTGAAGTCTTTCCTTCGCCTGAAAATCTGGTAGCAGCCAATCCCAAGCAAGCTTAGGCAAAGTATGCGCCATCTTTGTATTTGAACGGGCCAGAAACTCTGGGACATGAAAAAGTTTGTATACCTCCAAAAACCTTGTTTCCTCACTTTCCTACTTTTCCCATGTCACCGTTGGTCTATTTTCTCGGGTTTTATATTTTAGTTTATGGCAGGCCGGCATTGTTTTGTTTCGTGCTGCGTTATACGTTGCCATCGTTTTTGGCTGTGTATGTGGGAGTAGTATCGGCGTTTGAGATTGGAGAGGACGTAATCAGGCAAGATATTATACAATGGGGTTGGGGATTATACTTATATGGTTTGGGTATTCACTGTCATAATTTAGATGCGTATTTTACCGGTTTTCATGCCCGGGATTCCTCTGCCAAGTGAGGCCAAAACAAGTCCCTGGTGAGGCCTAAATAAATTTGAAAAAGATACGTTTCCACTTAAAATTGAGAATTTCAGGACATCGGGGGACTGTACCTAGGTGCTTTCAATAATGAATGTGTGGAACCTGCTTTATTGACCTGTTCGAAACATGAAATGTTTTGATATATTATAAACACTAGAAGAATTTAGTAAATATTGCTTAACTTCCAAACAGTAACCTCTTAGGTAAAAATACCTCATTTGTATGTTTTCATTTTGGGCAAATCAAAGGGGTTCAATCTGTCACGAACTGTTACTACTTACTAGCTTACCAGTGTGCAAAGTATGATATTTTCGACGAGATCTCGTCAGTGTGAGGGCCCTTGGAGACAGGACTGAGTGGTGCAAATTTCGGTATAACTGAAGGAAGCCAAATTAATTCATTACGGACTAGTACAGCATGGTTTCCTATGTAATCAGACATGCTGAGCTCAAATATGATACTCACTTCCCGCGCTGATTTTATATTACAATATAATTAGGCACGAAATCTGTCATATATCTCACGACTAGCGATGCAGCACCGGAATCGTGTAATAAACAAACAAACAAACATGCGATTAATGCACAATACCAGATTGGATTCCAGAATAATAATTCAATACAAGAATAAAACTTCAGATCTCTGATAAAATAGTCCAGAAAAATGCTATATGAATCAGCAGATTTCCCGCCAAGAGAAATCAATCTCAACTTTCGACTGATCTCCCCCACCAGCGATGAGGCAGGTACAGTAAAGGAAAATCCAGATTTATCAATGCAGTGTGGTCCAAAGATTTCGCGAATCAGGACAGCCCGCGAGCAAAGCGAGTGGACATGAGTCCTCCGAAGGCCCGGCCTTTGCTGGCGTTAGCCTGCAAAGCTGAGGTCATCACAGTTCACCAGGGGTCAAATACAGTATTTTAATGATAACTTTTGACGTAATCAAAGTATAGCGCTGAAACAAACGTCATCGTGTATTTCTCGTCACTGGCCTTCATTCGATTTATGGCAAGGTCACTTTCTGACTTTTTGTGACCTCAGGTCATATTAGGTCCCGGGGTGACCTCAGAAGGTCAAATCAATGGCGGGAGGCCCCCGCTATGTTCCACATAGCAGAAAAAGGTCTGGCATTTTTCTTTGAAATGTACTCTACCAGATGGCAATAGCTCTCACGGCCAGAGTTTGCTTAAGCATTGCATATTTTAGTGGACATAGCCTATCGTGACTTACTTGACCTATAAGTGCCTAAAAATTGTGAAGTAATTTCTTACTGAATTCACCCGAGCTTTCCGTTGCACTTTGCAGATTTGCGCTAACCCCCATATTTTCGGAGTTAGAGGCATTGGCGTAGCCATGCTTTCTGAACTTAGGTACCCGACAGAAAATTTTAAGAGGGTCTAAATATTATGTGCGAGCTAGTCAGCCGTCCCCTTTTTACATTTTTACACGAATGTAGGGCAGTAT
The DNA here is from genome assembly GCA_034440635.1 of Lepas anatifera. NCBI lineage: Eukaryota > Metazoa > Arthropoda > Thecostraca > Lepadidae > Lepas > Lepas anatifera. Next base: position 1,183,302 of record JAOTON010000176.1, on the reverse strand, counting down.
AATTTGAATACTTAAAGGAGTGTGACACCTTGGTCGAATCTTAGAGCTCATTGTAATTAGGGGTACTTTTAGCCGAAAATCAAGGAGGTGTTTATGATTTCTCTGAGAAAAATTAACAATAAGCTAAATATTTCTATTCTTTAAATGCTCATCTAGGGAAAGAAATACATATCTGCCTGTGGATGATGTCATGATAATGGCAACCACTACCATATTCAATACGCTTCAAGGGTACGATTGGCTGATACTCACTGTGACGTCAGCATATGTCGTCACACCAACAGCCATGAGAACTGTGGCCTGCTGCTAAGGGTACATGAGGGGTACATTTCAGGTAAGTTTTGCTTTTTCTACGAAATTGTCGATTTGCTAGATAAATGATATATTGAATACCGGATCTTCTGACTTGCTTTAAAACTTGGCCATATCCGTTAAAATCACGTTATGAATGTGCCACATTCTCTTTAACACATGCTTTGACGGGGGCCTGAGCCACCTTCGCTTTGACAGGGGGAAGGTACCAGCCCCCCTAAGATCTCGAGAACCATGCTAGAAAGCGAAAAACGGTAAATGACGTTTAGTAGCTCATCCACTTCTCTATCGAAAATATTTGCACTATTTTTTTAGGTCACATTTAAAGTCGCTAGAGGTCAAAACATGTCGTCCTAGGGATAACATGTAAATGAAGATTTTCGGCCATTACATCTGAACAAGTAGGTAAAGGATAGATCAAACAATTTGAACCATTAAAATCCTCGCAGCAAGCCGAATCCAACAATATGGCCTTATGTCCTTATATCCTATATTCATGGCCTTGCTAGGTCAAATCAGGTCCAATATGTCATTGGACCTGACCTGAGGTCAAGTCAGGGTCAAATTAGGCAAAAATGCATATCTTTAGAACCGCAAAGACAATGCCAAAAATAAACACTATCACTATTGTTACAAACGCCCTGGTAGGGGAAAACCCGTTGAGCAGGATAAACCAAGTATATTTCCGTTGGCAAAACTGAATACAACTCAGGACAGTAACAGGTCCCCCCACAGTTCCACCAATAGAAAACTACACGTGTGCCGCACCCGTGCCGGAATCACAGGCAGGCCGAGAGCTGCCAGCACGGGTCCAAATCCCGTGCCGGAATCGGTGGCTGGCTGCGAGCCGTCAGTGCGGGTCCGAATCCCGTGCCGACCGCCCAGCGACTGCCCAGACCCCGGCCATGCAACCACCGAGGTCAGGTCCGCGACCGCCCGGCGGGACGGCACACGGGGGTTCCGACAAGCGCCGCTGCGCGCCACGCAGGGCGGCACCAGGGGGTTCCGCAACACTACCCCCTCTTCATTGGCCTTTTCGACCTCGAAAAATACACCGAAGTAACATGCACACAAGAACTCTAGGGCCATCACACATTAGTCGACAAACACTTTCACAAGCTGTTTGGTGCACTCATTGCTCATCACCATGTTGGATAACCAGCCAGGGCGGGAATCTCTGGCCCGGCAACGCCCTCCAGTAGCCTCCGGGGGAGGGATTGATGCCGTTCCTGCAAACCGTCCCGGGAAGCGCTTCCCTTCTTCCCGGTCGGCCCCGCTTGGCCAAGGGCCCCGCTATGACCAAGTTATTTAATTAAAACTACTTTTCCCATGTACTTCCAAGGAAGAAGCTTCGTACCTGACCTTAGGTCATCGATATAAAAAATACCGGAACATATTTTAGAAAGCTCGGTGGGCTCATTATGTGGTATGAGTTTCAATGGGATAAGTTCACCCTGTTCCAAATTATGTTATCTTATGCTTTTTTTAGGTCAGGTCATTTGAGCTGTACTGGTGACCTGACCAGAGTGACTTAACCTTAAAATTTTGACAAAAGTTGTAAAAATGATCGGAGAAAAGGTATACCAAGTACGGCGGCGCGTGCCGTTTTTATGTTATCTCCAAAAAAAAAACCGAAGGGGGCGGGTACCCAACCCCCTCTCCCCCGCCAATGCGCGTGTTAAATCGGCCACAGAACTGTTGGATTGGGAAAGCGTCTGAATGAGGCCATTAGCGTTTCTAAGAAGTATGGAGATAAACCTAGCTGCCTGTCTCAGCCTTGACTACTATCAGATCCCAGTACTGAGACGTCGAGCATAAAAGTAAAACGTGGATTAACATTCTCGCCCATATCATCGTTCAGGAAGCCTATCTCATCGGCTTACACGGGCAGCAGTGCTAACCTTCTTAGCAAAACAAGACGATTCTCTTGAGATTTGCGGAGCGGTAACAGGACGCCGGCTGGCACGGTGGCGTGTGCCGGCCTGTTGGTGGGCGCGTCCGGCAGGCTTCTGTCCATGGCTGTCGCCATCGGAGGAGCGCCATGAAATCGGCTAGTCCTAAACTATTTTATATTGAATGCATGCTTTAGTTATGTTTGGTTAGTTGATTTGATTATTTTGAACGTGTATGAATGACTACATGGGCTTATTAAAATTATCGTGAGAGCGCCGCCAAGACTTAAGCCCATCGGTGTACAGTGGCGGATCCAAGGGGGCAAAAAGACATTTGCCCCCCAAACCGAAAAGCTCGGGGCAAAACTATGTTTTTGCCCCCCCAAAGTGATCGACCTCCTTTTTTCCACCGACTCCTTTTTAGTTTACAAGCAAGATTCTGGTGCTTTAACTCTCAACTCCAAACAGAACCGTTAAGTTCAGTGTAAATATTGGGCCTCGGACCGGAAAAGTATCTCTAGCCCATATTTTTCAACCCGTGACGTTTTTTGTTGCTTTTCGCCTCCAATGCCCAAAATTCTAAAATTCTACCGGCAAGTAATATTGTAGCGCAGCTTGCAGGGCGTGACGTGTTTTATTTTTGCTTTTAGACTTTTGACTTTGGCTTGCCCCTCCCAAACCGACCGGCCAGATCCGCCACTGCGGTTTGCACCAAACTTAACGCCATTTCTGTAACATACCGTGAAGGTAGGTAGGGGAAAGTAGGGGGTCACGGACACCGTGGGTAAGATGGACACCCCCTGTTTGAGACGAACTGAGAGCGCCACGATCAGGAAAAGCGTGTACAACGCTTCCTTTTAGCGCGCGTCGGTCGCAAAGCAACGTTGGGTCCGGTAAGCTCTTTAGGTTTTACATAAATATAAAGGACTTATCCACTAGTGAAAGTGAAAAATTTATCTATACTAGTACTACTCTATACTCTATACTACTATACTCTATACTACTGAAAAACTTCTCTATTTAAAGGACTTCTCCACACTAGTGGAGAAGTCCTTTATATGTATGTAATTCATTCGCATCCACTTATCATGCCATTTCTCTCTAGGTTTTATACAATTTTCATGATAGTAAAAACCGCAACTCATGTGTTCTTTTCGCAATCGAATTCGTAAGGTCATTTCATGGATGTTTCTATGGGTACTTTATTGGTATTACGTAATATGGCTCTTCAAGATGTTACATTTTTTTCACCGCAGTCGCTGATTGTGTAATCACAATGGCGTCCGATTCATGTCCAAGTTTGTTTAGGAAGAGCAAATTGAGGTAAGACGGACACCACGTGTGGGTCAAAATGAACATGGTGTCCATGTTACCTCGCACAAGAGTATATTTAATGTTATGTAATATAAGCTTAAATAAATAAATTTATCAAGGGTTTGGGGGTCCAGCGATACACCTAAGCTGAGGCAGATTCGGTGGGGGGGGGAGACACGGTCCGAAATGCTGGAGAAGACATGACTACATTTGGGGGTCATCCAGGGGCAGGTGTACCCCTCCACCCTCAGCGCCCCTGAAATGGTCACGGTGCCCCCCTGAGAGATTGATGGGCCCCCTAAAGTGTCGCTTCCAACCCCTTCCCTCAGTATCGGGGAGGAGCGCTTTTAGCCCAGCGAGAAGATTTGGCGCCCTTATGATAGGTTTTACGGTCAAAAGTGCCCCCCTTGGCAGGCGCGCACCCGGGATTTGTATTTGGGGGAGGGACTCGGCTGACGAGAGGGGGCAGCAGGCCGGTGGAGGGGGCGGAATTTTGCTTCAGAGGGCGCACTTGTTCACCCAATGGGCGGCAAATTTTCGCATCCTGGGGGGGGTGAGAGCGGTGAATTTTTTGCTCCACACACCTAGTGTAAATTTTTAGGGGCGGCATGTTGGGGTGCAGGGGCAGCATTCAGTGTAGGGGGGCGGCATGTTGGGTGCAGAGACGGCAGTCAGTGTAGCACTGCCTCTAAAAGTCAGGTGAAGGATCATCCTTTCCCTCCATGGGCGCCTTCGGCTCCCCACATGGATGGGGACGGCACGTTGGAGCCAAAGCGTTTGGGGGCCCGCTGCCCCCCTGGGTGCGCGCCTGTCCCCTTGTCCGGTTGGCGCCCCCAGCAATGTGCCCCGCCCCCTGATCGGCGATCCTGGATCAACCTACGCACAGTTCCACGACAGCATATTTTAATCCTCTGTCATTAAAATTTTAGAAAAGGCATGACCCCTTTGACCCTTTGACGGAAAAAAGTAAGAAAATGCCTCCTTCCTCGCGGCGGATGACAGTCGCCTTGTGGGTGGATGCAGATGGAATTCTTCAAGGCCTGGTTCGATCACTTTGTTCATCTTGTCCATCTTTCCCCATGGGTTGACCATGCTACCCCATTAGGTGGGGCGAAATGAACTTTTGCTACTTTTTCTAAACTTTACGCATATTTTGATATGATAATTACAGACACATAGCTGCTTGCACAGTGGTAGATAAATATCTGAAGTATCTCTACAGCCAAAATAGGAACGAAAGAAGCTCATGAAGTCGTCGAAAACTCACACCATCGTTACGGCGTCCGTGATCCCCCCCCCAATTTCCCCTAAATTATTGTGAATAATGAGCCGAGCACGGATCGCTGTGCACGTCCTGATTTTAGTTCTTTTATATCTAACGATGCTAATAACAATGTTGGAGATGAGGTTGGGGATAGTTTTGATGATGTTGGGAGCGTTGGTAATGAGCTATTGTCAAGTATTACCCCCTGGTTCCGTCCTGGCAAATTTAAGTTAATCAATTTAAGAGATGCCGTAAATCGCCAATACTTTGTTTACGCTTGGCGAGGAGACCATAGTGCCATGGCGATGACCAGTTTTCTTAAATGTCGTTATAATTAGTGATGAGATCTGATTCATTATTCAGGTCAAATATGTGATTTGACCTGACCTGAGGTCAGGTCAAGGACAAATTAGGTCAAAATGCATATCGTTAGAACCGCAAAGAAAGAAAAATCTGGTTCAGGTAAAATAAACGCCTTATCACTATACATTACTAAATTATTTAGCTAAAACTATTTTCCCATGTATTTCCAATGGATAGGTCGTGGCTCGTATTTGACCTTAGGCCATCGATATAAAAGATACCGAGACATATACTAAAGAATTCGGTGGGTCCATGATGTGATATGGGTTTCAACCAGATTAGTTCACCCTGTTCTGACTTATGCTATCGTAAACTTCTTTTGAGGGCAGGTCATTTGCCCTGTACTGGTAACCTGACCTGAGTTGACCTAACCTTAGAATTTGGAAAAAAGTGTAAAAATGATCAGATAAAATGTGTGCCAAGTACGGCGGCGCTAAACGTCGCCGTTTGTATGCTATTTCCAAAAACCCGAGGAGGCCGGGTACCCGCCCCCCGTCAATGCACGTGCGAACATTCATTGATATTGTTGATATTTATTCTTATCATTTGACTTGTTTAAGACGTAATCTGAAGAGGTATTTTGTTCAACTATTTAAGAGGAAATGTCCACTCAGAGTAAGTGGTTGCAAAAGCTTCAAGCGAAATCTTATCACCGTATATTTCAATGTGCAGTGAGCAGTGGAGTGTTTCGATATACATTCAGCTTGCTGAGGCTATTCACTTCTTAAAGTTCTAAGAGCTGTTTATTATCGTACTGATCAGTCCCGCTCTGTTTAAATTCGAATGTTTTAAAAGTGCGGCTGTTTCGACCAGCAACACCAACCACACCTGACTCAAAGCTGACCAAGCGTTAACCCACGCCCTGGTGAGCCTGCTAGCGACCTTCGCCCTGGTGGGGGGGGTGTCCAAACAATCCCCCTCGAACTCGATAGCGAAAAAATGCGAAAGAAGGTGAATAGCCATTTGAAATTCATGAAGAAACTTCATCAGTCACTTTTGGGCTGAGGTCAATATTGAGGTCATGACAGGTTAAAAAATGTGGCATGATAGAGAAGAGTTTATGGACTCTAGCGTCTGACAGAATTGTGTTAAAATTATTTTAGGCATAATTCACTTTCTCTCGTTACAGCCAATTGGATGATGTATAATATTATTGTACTAGGTCAAAACATAAAAAGACCTGAACTAAGGTATTGCCAAGGTCACCATCTAGCCTAGCATAATCAATATGCGTATAAATCGACTCGCAATAACATTCTAAACGTAATGGTATGCAAATAAAATATTTTTATCATTTTGTGCAAAGTTATTAACTCAAGTCTGAAAAACCTGCAGTGGATAGCCCCAGATGACCTCTAAAGTCACAGGTTCAAACTTGCAGCATGAACCTATAAAGGGGCCGAGGATACTATGTTCCGAAGAATACGATGACATTACACGCGGTATCTACCAAATTAATTCAATTTTTCGGCCAATTTCTATTTTCCCCATGCATTTTCAATGGAGAGGTCATTATCCGGTACCTGCCCCTAGGTCTACAATATGAAAAATTCCGAAATTTGTTGTAGTACTCGGCAGGCCCATTATGTGGTATGGGCTTTAATTCGATAGATTCGCCCTTTTCTTACTTATGCCACCCTAAAAAAAGTTTGGAGGTGGGGTCACTTGACGTGCACTGGTAACCTGACCTGAGATGTCCTAACCTTACAATTTTGCGGAAGGTTGCGGAATCGATCATGGATAAGGTGTGCTAAGTACGGCAGCGCCTCGCGTCATCGTTTTTCTTGCCCCTGGAGCAACCCAAGGGTTTTCAAACACAGCCCAACCTCACCCTGGCGGGAATTAACAATCCGACGTTGTCATGGTGACCAATCCTATTCACGGAGATCAGCTTGCAACTGGAGTATTTTTCCGCCTTGCTGGAATCGGCGATGGTGAAAGAATGTGGCTCCTTAACCCTCGCCACACGGGGGGGGCATCGATGGCCCCCTAACGTTTTTTCACCCGATCAATTTTCCACTATCCTTGAAATTGTGTACCCCGGGCCACACTAGGTCAGATCACCAGGCGAGGTCAAACAAGTTCACCTCACTTGCCACCCCCGGTCTGTGCCGAGCGCTGCGGCTTTGAGAGACTGGAGCAGTCTATGGCCCGCCGAGTGCGGTGCCGCTGTCCCGTAATGGTGCCGGCAAATGGAAACTCCGCTCTGTACATAGTGTGAGTGCGTTTTATGAATGATACTAGCAACCAACACAAAATGTTCCCGGGAAAGGGAACGCAAAAATATTAAAAAAAGAAAGAAAAAAGGTCACCTCACTTCAACTTTTGAGCTCTAGCATAGCTACATTTCTTGGCCAATTGATTTGAAATTTTCTTCACTTGATGGCCCCTCCAGGATCTAAAAAAGTTATTTCCGGGATTTTTCAATTTGGTGACCTGAGGTCAGACCATGAGGCAGGGGCGTAGCCAGGATTTCGCTTAGGGGGAGGGGCGGCGCCCCGAAAATGGCCCTTGCGACAGCGCCAAAAGGGCCCTGATGGATAAAAAGTGCCCTGCTTGTTACAGAATCGTGTCCTCAGGAGGGCCATTCGGGTCCTCGGGGGGGGACGGCTGTCCCTGCCGCCCCCCCTCTTGACTATGCCCCTGCCACGAGGTGACCTCTCCTGTAAAAAGGCGTGGGGAAAGCTGTCTTTTGGTCCAAAAGTCACAAAAATGATTGCAAATTATCATATTTCTCAGAAACGTATTCTTAGCAACCTTTTCACGGATTCCAGGGGGGGATATTTTCCCTTTGACATATCTGAGGTCATCCTCGTCACTGGGCATCAAAAACAGTATTTTGACCCAACTGTTGACCTAATTAAGCTAGAGCACTGAATTAGACGTCATCATGTATGTCTCGTCACTGGCTTTCATTTGATGTTCGACAAAATCACTTTCTGACCTTTCGTGATCTCAGGTCATGTCAGGTCAATAGGTGCCCTCTGGAGGCCAAACCACTGTCGGCAGGGCATTATGTTCCACACAGCGTGGAAAGCCCTGGTATTTTCCTATGAAATGTAGTTACCAGATCTCAATAGCTCTAATTGCATAAAAGCTGGGCCCAGTTTTCGTAAGCGTTGCATATGTTAGTAGAAATAACCTGTCGTGACCCAACTTGATCTCTGGAGGTCAAAATATTGACCTGAGCGCTTAAACACATGTAAGTTAAAACATTGCTGAATTCACAATAGCTTTCCAATGTACTTTGCGGATTTTCGCTGGCCCCGATATTTTCGGAGTTAGAGGGGGCCATCGATGTCCCCCATGTGGTGAAGGTGGCGCCGGACCCCCGGTGGAGTGCGGGTTACATCACTCCTAACTTTTATATGGTACAGAAATGGGGGACAGATTTGAGAAATTAGGAAAAAGTAAAATCAAAGGTTATAAAATCATTATTTTTAATATCTTTGGTACGAATGACGCTGTCCGGATTTGCATACGTGAGAAGTAGGTAGGTACAATTGGAAGATTTATTGGAAAATTAACATATTGCGGTTGTCATATCTTTCCCGGTCTTCAAAAAATGTAGGGACATTCCCTACTAGTTTTCGGGGGTCTCCAAACTTGTAGGGAACACTGTCCCTAGTGTCCCTAGTGGTGGCTACGCCCATGGTTAGAGGGCTGGGGTCATCGATGCCCCCCGTGGGGTGAAGGTGGCGCCGGACCCCTGGTGAGGGGTGGGTTAAATAGGTACTTTATATTATTTACAGCTTTATCTGTGTCCTGCCCAAAGTGTCTTGGAAATAGTGATCTCTGTATCCCGATTCTCAGCTCTGCCCTGATCGCCTCATTGTGTATGGACACCAGGTCAGTGATTTAGTTTCCATCGGTGAGAGGCTATCAGGAAAGAACTGGAGTCGGCTGAAGAACTGAGGATCAGGATACTGCAATCACATTTTGCATTATACTTGCCCAGCTGCTTTTTTGCCCAGATGAGGATAGAGCTGTAAGATAAAAAAGTTTTCAATCTCAATTTTGTCTATATTTCTGGTGCACCAATGACGTTTTCCTCTTTCCCTTCACCTTCCCTTCACTAAAATTTGCAAAGAAAGCTTTACCCTCCGCAGTTAAATCTTATTTGCCCTTTGCATCGTAAGAAAAGTATTTACCGTCACCTTACCTTAACTTGCCTTACAAATAGTCGGGATTCGGAGGCCACTGTGGCCTGCGGGTCCCATCCTCAACGAGCTCCAGATGAAATTGTACTTGTGTCAGTCGTTCTCAGGGATCAGGTACCTGAGATGATTCCAGTGAGATGATTCCTGTGATCAGTGACAGTCTAAGTTGACCCTGAACTGACACAATGTCTGAGAAGAAACTACAGACTCGGGCAGAGTTCCAATCGGAGACGGCTCGAACCCCAAACACACATCGGCGGACCCTGGTCTGAGCTGTGAGTTTCGTCAGTTTCAGCTGGTTTCCTCTAGTCCGGGTGTTTGTGTTCAGTGCTACGAAGTCTGAGTAGTCCAGATCAAATAGTCGCATCACGCTGCCAAATACTGTCAGAACTTGTTGGATGTAGACAGGAGAATCAGACTGAAGCCTGGTTTTCATTCCGTTGGTTGTCACTTGTCACTTGGATTTTTATGTCATTTGTTCAATGAATCTGTTCGATCGCGGAATTTGATGTAAAAAAATAGTCCACGATTGAGATTGCGGAATTCCATGGATTTACATGTAAATTCCTCGATTTACATGATTTTGGGTTGTCCGCGATCGCGGAATCTCGGCTGAAAATTCTGCGATGAACAGCACTAGAAGTACCTATCTGTACCTTTGCGCTGGCTTAATAGGTGTATGTTAGCATATGGCGGTTGCCTGTGCAGCACTTCATTCAGTCTTGTTCGTGAGTGGGTTACATACTGTCTTTCAAGATTGAAAGCTTTCAACGAAACCTGAGGAGTGTCAAAATCGGGGAGTGTCGAAACTTGGAACAACCAAAATATTATATGATAGGAACCCTGCTATCCAAAGGTGAAGCCACCCATGTCCAATGCAAAACACACGGGTGTTTAGCTGGAGGCGCCACCCCGACCTGATAGCTGCTCTGAGGGGGCACTGCCGCGGTTTTGATATTGAGTATTTGGCTTTGATGAATGAGTATTTGGATTAAATCCGCCCGACGTTTCGGCGCCGACGGTCTGCGGCTGACCGGGGTGTCTCCCTCCCGTTATTGTGAGTGCAGTGGGCATTTTTCACGTGTATAGGTGTACGCAGTGGCATTAGCTGGAGCGTAAATATAACCGAGGGTGTCGGAGAATAGGAGAGTTTGCTCTCATGAAACTGACAAGACTACCCGTACCTGTAGCTTGAAGTGTTTATTAAAAAAATATAGCAAATTTTCACATGCATGTTAATCATCAATATTATTCATATTTGTTGTGTACTAGGCCACTATGCTGACCCTCAAACTGTCTTGAAGGGTTAGGATGCTCAGTGGATTCATAACTGACCTATTCTAGTCTAACACTTTGGTGACTGTCGTGTGTGGGGCTAAATTCTGGATGTGACCTTGACCTGTTAACCTATCAATGTTTCTGTAGTAGTGCTCTTTTCTCGGATTATTGTCTTTGCCTATCACATGAAAAAGCAATAAAAAGGGTCGAACAAATGTATCGCATATATGGTTTAACCTATGATCAGAACCTATGATCACCTATGATATGAACCTATGATCATCTTAATATAAATATGCTGTGTGTGAACTGAAACTGTAAGACTTCGCGCATGACCAAGATTTCGATGTAATGATATCATTGGGAAACTTTTCTGCTTTATGGCTTCTAGCTTTTTCTGAATTCCAGGATTTTGCTAAAATTTTGATAGGAGAGAAGCAAAGTTTTGGGAGTCCAGAACTTTTTCAGAACTATTTTTTATTCCATGAAAGGGCGACAGGCAATACAAGTTTTGCTTTTTGCCTTCTAGTAAGAACAACCATTGAAAGTATTGCCCTTACTGGGAAAAAGTTTCACCAACCTAAAGGCATCTCTCATCACCTATCTGGTTATTCATATTTACGTCTTTGTATGTTTCCCTTCTGTCCAAGGCTGTGGGCTGCTGCATGTGTTTCTGGTCTATCCCAGCACAATTATTGTTGCCCAGCTTGTCTGTGTGCTCACTCCTTTGCTGTCACAGACACCTGCATGCCTCCTGTGATCCTTTGCATGCTGTACCCCCAGCTGTTGTGTCCGGCTTGGAGCTGCCAATGGGTCGCTGGATGCGACGCGATGTTCGCCGAGATTTTCTGCGGGAAGGCGCTGGTGCCGGCGCCTGCCAACAGGCTGAAGGCCGCCTCCTGCTGCGGCAGCCGCCAGGCGCGCTACTGGGCGGATTCCAGTCAACTCCGCTGGACCGCAGACAGTCCAGAAGCCGCGCCAGGCCTGCCGAAGAGGCGCGCAGGCGGGCCGAGGCCAGACTGGAGAGCCTGTTCCGACGGGACAGGTCCCCTCCCAGACGCCATCCCTCCCGAGAGGCGAGCAGGGATGCCACCGGCAGGGACTGGTCGCGCGACCACGTCAGCGTGCGGAACGGCTCTGGCACAGACTCGTCGGTGGTAGAGGACAGCCGACAACAGACCCTACCTTGTGAGACGAGAGCGTCTTTGTCGCGCACCTCTGCACGGCAGCGCTGCTCCACGAGCAGTCGGCAAGACAGTACACAGGGTAAACAGACTAGCGCGGGCAACTGCCGGAACTCTGCAGCCGCGTCATCCCAGATCGAAGTATTAGGCTCACGTGGCAGGTGCACCATCTTCCCAAAATCACCCGCAGCACGCACTGCCAGCACCTCGGCGCAGGCTAGCTCCCAGTCGGCCTCTCACTCAGGCCCGCGTTCTGCGGGACCCACCTCCGACTGGAGCGTGGGGAGACCGGATAACGCCCGAGTTTTAGACCCTGTTCTGTCCCCAGACGAGGGCGAGGGCTTGACGCCGGCTCCTACAGGTACAGTCCGAATCGAAGACTTTGTGGATACGGTTCTTGGTGAGGTGACTAGCCAGCTGGAGCGAATGGCGGGCACCTCACCCGCTGATGAAGATAAGGAGAAAAATCTAGCTCTATACCGACAGCAGCAGCCTCCAGCTTTCAGCTCCGATTGCCGGCTGGCTCGTCGTCTACGTGGTGAACGGGAGCACTTCGATGGTACCTCGCAAAGCAGCGCCTCACAGCCAGCGGCGGGGCCTGTGGAGCCGGGACTCGCGGTGTCGCTGGCGCCTGCCCAGACAGCCGTCTCCGACGACCAGGAGGAGTTTGTTCTCCAGCTATGCACGAGCAGTCAGGAGGATGCCGAGGAGCAGGACCCGCTGCAGTACCTGCGGCTGGCAGAGGCGGCCGACGGCTCGGCGGGCGGAATTGGGTGGCTGGACGGCTCGCCGGCGCCGGTGGTTGTCTCGGGACCGCTGCGGCAGGAGGACCTGCTGCTGGTGCGGTCCGGCGCCTTGCCCTGCCGCCCGCCTCCGCCCCCGCCCGAGGCCTCCAGTGTGTGCTGGCTGGAGGCGGCTGCCGTGTCGTCGCCGCCGAAGGATGATGGCTGGCCTGATTGGCGCGGCGGGGGTGATATTCTGGACTCGGTGGACGCGCGACGACCCTGCTGGCGCGAGGGTGCCGGCCCAGCTGTGGCAAAAGCATATGCTTCCAGTTACGCACCAGGACAGGGCAGGGAGACTCGCTACTAACGCCAGAGGTGGCGGGTATCAGTGCGCGTGACACTGTCTACCGCGTGACGGCGTGTAGAGAATGGTACTTGTGAGTAGCGCGGACGTGCTCGTGTTTTGCCGCTGAGGCAGTGATGGAGCTGCAAGTGTTATAAAGCTTAGGTAGCTAATAAACCCGTATTATGCTATGACAATGGTACATATGACGGTTGTGATCTAAGAGTAATTTCCTGTGCCATTGGTGCGATTATCGACTCTGCGCGAAGTGTTGATGATTGGGGAGATGGTGCCTTATGAAGCGTACTCGTAGTAGGTGTTCTTTGTCTGAATGGGTAGCTTATGCCGCCCAAATCCCCAATGTTTTGGGAGCTGCTGGTAATGTGTGGACAAGTTACATGAGTTATTCAAACAGTACAATATGCCGTAATCATTGTCAGCAGAACCCAAACATCTTGTTTACAGGCCTGGTAAGCGTAGCTTTGCATGGCGTGGTCAATAGCTTCTCGTTCACGGAATGACTTTTAGTAGCACTAAGTAAAGCAGCGTGTGTGTTTTGCAGAGACACTTGATCCTATACATAGGAACATGTTCGGTTTCGTTGTGTAGGGAAATAACGTTTTTCCATAAGACAGGTCAGTATAGTCTCAGTATTGGAATAATGCATTGAGATGTTCGTCTTTTACTCGTTCTATTCGGTGTTATCAATCAGGTATAACGCTAGATCTATGCCATCTGTTAAAGAAATATGCGCCAGCGTTGGCATCGGAGGCACCGCCGTGTTCTCGCCTCTTTATTCTATGCTAAAGCTGTTGGAATTCTGCAGAACCGTAATATTATTCCATGTTTATAGTTATTTCGTGGCGAAGAGGACCAGATAGAAATGTCTGGCTACTTCCACCATGCTTACAGCTCTGTGGTATTGTTCGTTAAGGGTGCATATTCTTAGCCTTCGAGTTATCTCGAGAAACGAGGGGGTTTCGTGCACGGAGTGAATTGCATCATAAGGCGCGCCGGAAATTGTGCAGTCATCCCCATCTTTGAAATGCACACGTTTGTCGACTCATCGAGGTGCAAAGTGACGCATTAATGTACCATCATGCATACACGTTATTTAATGGTATTTAAGAGTGCGGGCCCTAAAGTGGAGAAGCGGTGTATTTTATTTGCGGTTATCCTGTTGTGGATAGTTAAAATGTGACACCTACGTAATATATCGAGTTCACTTGCTCCCGTTCGCGTGCTCTGTTATGGATATCGTTCTCCTGGATTGTCCTGACTGGACTGTGCCGCGCATCACAAACGGGAACGCCGCTTCGGGAGAAACAGGTGAGACGCACTGCACGTTGGCTTTGCTCCTGCATCAATGTGGTTGCTCTGAACCTTCCCGGATTATTTGTCAACTTTCCTGCATGTGGGATCTGCAGGGGCTTTCTATTTAACTGCATGCAACGCAGTGCTTACAAACCGGAGTCATTTGTGGTTGCCGGTGCCAGCCGCTCATCCTAAACCCCCGGGTTTTCCGTCGCTGTGGGGCCGGTGACACTTAATCCCTGATTAAGTGATGTTATCTTTCGCGCTTTCACCCTCGGCCATTGGCCCTCTGGCTTTTGTGCAAACAATAGCCAAGGATATCCAAGGCAAAGAGTCAGTGTCATGTTCGGTATCTGGATGTGTTAATCTGAGTCCTAAAAGGAATGAGGCACCTTCATAACGTGATTTTAACTGAGATAGCCAAGTTGTAAAGCAAGTCGGAAAACCCGGTACTCCATATATCATTTGTCTTGGAACTCGATATTTTCGTACGAAAAAGCTAAAACCTACCTGACACCAGCCCCCTCATCAGCCCCTTGCCGGGCGGCCAATGTTGTGAGCTGCTGGTGTGACGACATATGCTGACGTCACGATGAGCATCAGCCAATCGAAGCCCTTGAAGCGTTTCAAGTATGGTAGTGGTTGCCAAATCATGACATCATCCACAGGCAGGTATTTATTTATTTTGCTAGAGGAGTATTTTTTAAAAAAAAATATTTAGCTTATTGAACATTTTTCAGAGAAATCATGAGTGGTTTCATTATTTTTGGGCTAAAAGTTTGCCTAATTTCACCAAATTCCAGGATTGGACCAAGGTGCCACATTCCCTTTAAAGGGAATGTGGCACCTTTGTAACGTGATTTTAACTGAGATAGCCAAGTTGTAAAGCATGCCTGAAAACCCGGTACTCAACATATAATTTGTCTTGAAACTCAAAATCTCCATAGAGAAAAGCTAAAAACTACCCGAAATGTATCATTAGCAGCAGGCCACAGTTGTCAGTTATTGATGTGACAACATATGCTGACGTCACGGTTAGTATCAGCCAATTGAAGCCCTTGAAGCCTATTGAATATGGTAGTGGTTGCCAGATCATGACATCATCCACACTCCATATGCAGATCTTTATTTCTTTCCCTAGAGGAGCATTTAAAAAAACAAAATATTGAGCCTTTTGTACATTTTTCAGAAAAATCATGAAATCGTCCATGATTTTTTTACATGTACAATAAGTTCAATACTTTGATTTTTTAAATGCGCCTTTAGGAAAACAATTCTCTGCCTGTGGATGATGTCATGGTCTGGCAACCACTACCATATTCAATAGGCTTCAAGGGCTTCGATTGTCTGATACTCGCCGTGACGTCAGCATATGTCGTCACACCTGCCATATGCGGAAACATATGTGTAGCAACTGTGCAGGGATGGCCAAATGGACAAAGGCCCACGCGCCAACCCACGTGCCGACCACCCCCGCCAGCAGCCGACTGCTGGAAATGAAAAACATTCATTTCCAGACATGGAAGTGGCTGTGGCATGAATTCATCCATCTGCCCTCTGAAAATGCCCATCTGCATGCTTTTTATAATTGATATTAAAAATAAACTGAAGGAAAACTAGGATAAGATGTATTATGATTTGAAACACTAGGAGTGTACCCAATACAACAATATAATTGTGAACAAAGAGTACGGTTAGACATATAGGAATGACAGGAGGGCAGTCTTTGGTGATGCAGTTTTTGTGTTTTCCTGGAGAAATATGTGAAAGATTAGGCTGGTCACTTCAAAGAGAAAATTTGTTTACTAAAAACCTGTCTTTTGTAGCTGCTGTGTATCATCAAACTATCATCCCAATCAATGGACCAGCTTGTGTATGATCATTTTGTTTGTTACTTTGAATGGGATGAACCCAATCAGACCGGTTCTCTCATAGGCCTGAAATTCGAAATATTTGTTGTCTATTGTGGGCCAGTTTGGAAATAATGTATTATAATTGATAAATAAAAAATATGATTTTGCATGGTTCCACCCGACCCCTCCACAAACCCATGATCTAGATTATAGATCGTCTTTGGGGACGTCTTTCTTCTTGAATATATATATATATATATATATATATATATATATATATATATATATATATATATATATATATACATATATATATCTTCTCTTCTATATATATATATATCTTCTTCTATATATATCTTCTCTGGATGCAGAAAGTTTGTTTACCAACGTACCAGTAGAAGAGACCACGCAGATACTCCTCAAACTAGCATATGAAAATGAAGACCTCCC
The DNA here is from genome assembly GCA_034440635.1 of Lepas anatifera. NCBI lineage: Eukaryota > Metazoa > Arthropoda > Thecostraca > Lepadidae > Lepas > Lepas anatifera. Next base: position 1,166,850 of record JAOTON010000176.1, on the reverse strand, counting down.
ACCTCCAGCCCTCTCCAAGGAAATCATGGAGAAAATGCTCAGAGCCTGCACATCAAAGGCGCTATTTCGTGACCCAAGTGGCAAATTATACCGGCAAGTGGACGGAATTGCTATGGGTTCACCTCTCGGCGTACTATTCGCAAACGCTTACATGAGTGAAATCGAGAAAAAGGTGCTGAACTCAAGCAAGTTGGTCGTTCTCCCTCACATCTACAAGCGTTTTGTTGATGACATATACCTTGAAGTGGAAAACGAAGCGGACCTAAAAATGCTAAAAGAACACATGGAATCGGAGTCAATCCTAAAATTCACATATGAGATCGGAGTCAATAACAAAATCCCGTTTCTGGACGTCAAGGTTAACATTTCTGATGGCCGCCATGACTTGAGTGTGTACCGCAAGAAAACCGACACAGGACACTGTCTCAATGCCCTCAGCGAGTGCCCATCGCGCTACAAAGTGGGAGTGGTCCGCACATACCTTCGACGCGCTCTCAAGATCTGCAGCACGTGGCAGGCGGTGCACCAGGAAGTTACCACCATCAAACAGACCCTGACAAACAACGGCTATTCCACACAGATGCTGGACGAGGAAATAAGCCGAGCTATGACAAAGAACATCAACCCAAAGGAAAAGACCGAGGAAAAAGGACAAACACATCGACTATTCTATAAGAATGTCATGACCTCGGCCTACAAACAAGACGAACGCGCGCTGCAAACCATCGTTAAGCGAAATGTAACACCAAAAGATCCCAGCGATAACATCCAGCTTCTCATAAACTATAAGGGACGTCGAACATCAAACCTGGTGATGAAGAACAACCAGCTGGAAGAACCACCACTAAAGGCAACTAATGTAGTGTACATGTTTAAATGCCCATTTGGAGATTGCACACTCCAAGAAAATGCATGCTACATCGGCCAAACAACCACCACTCTATCAAGACGAGTCACATGCCACCTTCAATCTGGTGCGATTCTTAATCACACAAAGACCACCCATCACCGCAACATCACTCGCCAGGAGCTTGTCGAGCACACCACCATCATCGCTCGCGAAGCCAACCGCAGACGGCTACAAATAATCGAAGCCTTCCTGATCCGGGAAAGAAAACCTCTCCTAAACGACCAGGTCGACTTCCAGGGCCTCGTCATGCTACTGGACCCAAACATTCGTCCAAGTCCTGGCTAAGCTATGATAATATGAAGTATGAATTATATGATTCGAAGTTTCTATAGGATTAAACGGAAGCACAGATATAAAAAATGACACGTTGATGTTTGCTAAATATCGTAGGTGATACAAGTGAAATGTAAGAATTAAAAACTAAACACTCGACATTGCATTGTGTAACGAAGTGATTCAATTTTGTACTAAGTGTTTTAATGATTGTACCCTGCATAACGTAACATGTAACATGTAATACCCTGAAGATGTCATATGCATGACGAAACGCGTTGGATCAATATAGATGAATTTTGGATGTATTATCCACAAACTTTCTACTGAAGCAAGAACAGTTGTACGAGCAATTGAAAAACAGCAAAAGAAGGCCATAAACAACAAATATGCGGTCATATTTAACGAAAAATGCATAAAAGAAAAACTGCTACCTAAGTTCTCTGATATATATATATATATATATATATATATATATATATATATATATATATATATTGTATATGTTTAAAACAAGATGCAGTGATATCTTGTTTGCTTTCATTGTGGGCTTGTGATATTTTATTTGTACCCTTTATTTGGTCCGATCTTTTCCTGCTGTGAAAATGTCTTCTAATTTAAGAAGAGCCTACCCCAGAAAGCTGAACGCAAAACAGAAATAATCAGGTGTTGCCCCTCGACAGTGACTATCGCAAATTACGCCTGCTGCTGGAAGACAAGCTTCAGAGGACGAGCAATGGAATCCTAGAATTGGCAGAGTACCACAGCCAGCAGTTTTCTGCATTGAACACGAACCTGCCTGAGTGCACCTCGGTCGTCTGCCTGTGTGCCCGCAGTATACGTTAAGGTGTGTGCGTAAGTGGTATTTATCGCCGTATATCAAGGCACATCCTCTGAGGACCTCAGTAAAACATGCCATTAAAAGTACTTTTTAGCTTCATGGTAAAAAAACTAATAATGCAAAAGGTCTTTATAGTCAAAAATCAAGTGGTCAGATTTTGTTGGTGGTCGTACGTGTGAAAGCCGGCGAAAATAATAAGCGACACATTTAGGCTCAGACTGTTGCGGTGTACATTTTATCAAATCGTGTAGCACTTATTGTGGACAGATGCAAAATCTGTTATGATTTTGATGTACACTCAGTATTTGGTTCGCCCCCACCCTTCTTAGAGTGCACTTCAAGGACTGGAAGCTAGAAGCCCGCATACCCACTGGTGGGTTCAGAGAAAAATGTACTTTCCTCCCAAACTCTGCGATTTTCGCCGATCTTTAAAAAATTTTTATTCAAGATTTCGGACCCTGTCCTACCCCCCCAAAAAAAACATTGGCCTGGATTCGTCACTGACGTACTGAGTTATATCCTCTAGTTCACGTTGCACACGGAAGATTGCTCTTTGGGGACTCGCAGACCTGATTGTTGCACGCGTTTCTCACCTGCCGAGGGTTTTTACTCGCTTGTAATTTCCTGGTAGATTATATTTTCTCATGTTTTTGTGAGTCTGAATATAAGCCTCATTGATCAACTGATATCTGTTGGTTTTTAAAAGTAGATGAATTTTGCATTGCGTAGCCGAGGAGCATGATTATAAATTGGTAAGATGTTTCATGGCTTTGCCTCTCGAATTCTTGATGCATAATGGAGCCTTTGATCACACTGTGATCACATATTCGGGCACAGCCCCTCGTCAGAATCCTCATAATACAATAAGCGAAAACTTGTGGTCATAGTGTGACCAAGGCTTGAAATTTAGATCTGATATGGAACTCGAATGCTGGAATAATGCAGTTCAGTACTGGAATATTCGAATCTTGGAACTCGATTCGAGGTTATCCTAGCATTCTGACTAAACATTTATTTTTTCACCTATTATATTATGAGAATTGTGGTGAAGGGGTGTACCTGAATATTTATCAGTGTGTTAGCCCCATTTTGCAACCATGATTCGAGGAGGCTGGTCATAAAACATCTTATCAATGTAGATAATCTAATAATCTAATACAAATAACGGTTAATATACTATTTTATATAATAATATGATGTTATATGAAGTGCTTCTGCGATTGTTTGTTCTATTATGAGAAAGGACCGTTTCTGAACTCCGAAGTATTAAAAATAAAAGCTTATCAATTTCATAAACAAATGTCATTCATGAGGCCAGCAGCTTGCTTGTCTTAAAGCCGGAATGCGTCTTCTTAGGTTTAGACTCCGTCACTACCAATGCTTAGATTTATTGTAGAATCCTTTTTATTTAATACGAACTGTTCCAGGCTAGAATTTTGAGGTGTATTTTCTTGATGCGCCCGGATCAGAAACTAACCCAACTTGAAGCAAAAAACAATGTATTCTTAAATCTTGTATATCTATATACAAAAAAATTGGAAACAGCTACCACCACGGACAGAGAAGTGAGGTGGCCAGTCCATCTCCAACCTCCTGGGTTCGTGGTGCGTTCCACACTTGGTGGCTGCACATATTTTTGTTAGTTCATCCAAGGATCGTGGTGGCTGCTCTTTGGTTCCCCAGTTCTCACGCATATCGCAAGTTATTCTTTCTTATCACATTCAGCTATTCTACGGTTCTCTAGACTACGTGTTTTTATATTCTCCGGGGCCCAAAGGATTAAAATTATATCAAAGATTTAGATGTCGACGGACACATTTAATCTGATTCATTGATTGAGTGTTCCGGCCATATGGAGGGGGCGCCCTGCAGGCGCCCCAACCGCCGCAGGAACATCGCCAGCCGTCGCGGGTCCGCCAGCGCCTCCCGGATGGGCGGGTCGTCCCGTACAAATATGTCCCAGCGCAGGTCAGTGCACGCAGGGCACTGGGTCAGAAGGTGGTGGGGGGCCTCGTTCTCTCCGTCGTGCATTCCCGGCACGTGGCCTCTGGGTCCAGGCCGATCCTCTTTCGGTAGCTGCACAGAAGAAGGGAGTGGCCACTGCGCAGGCGCCCCGCCTCCACACTCTCCTGCCGTGAAAGGCCCAGACGGTCTTCCAGGGTGGGCTGTCCTGGGAAACCGCCACATTTAATCTCAAACACGTTTTATCTCGTACGGATTAACGTTTTATCTCGTTGTTTTACCAGATTAACACGCGCATTGACGGGACTCTGAGCCACCTTTGCTTTGACGGGGGGGGGGCGGGTACCCTCCCCTAAAATCTCGAGAACCACGGTAGGTAGTGAAAAATGGTAAAGGGCGTTGGGTAGCCCATACGCTTCTCCATCGAAATATTTTAACCATTTTGTCAGGTCACTTCAATCCGATGAGTTCACTTTGTTCCGACTTATGTTATCGTAAACTTTTTTAGGTCCGGTCACTTGACCTGTACTGGTGACCTGACCTTAGATGACCTAACCTTAAAATTTTGACAAAAGTTGTGAAAATGATGAGAGAAGGTATGCCATATTCAATCCGAAAAACCAGACGGGGGTACCCTCCTCCCGTCAATGCGCGTGTGAAAACGATTAATTAATCTCAAGACACATTGATCTCGGGATTAACACATTTAATCTCAAAGAGCCACCCTTGTTTTTTATTGGGTCGGTTTCTGGTTCCTGGCTTGCACCAAAACCGGTCAGGCTTCAAGAATGGCCTTCAGCAAAGGACACAAAAGACATTTTCGAATGGCAAACAGCGTGTCCCGGTAGTCAGAAAACCGGGGAAATGGTCTCCAACAGAGGTAAATCCGACGGACTGCTAACCATTGGAGGAAGCTGGAGACAAGCCGGTCCCAGTTTGGTACGCTGGTCAGATTAAGAAAATATTTGGGGCTAATATTTCCCTTCCCTCAACTACCCAGACGGAGGGATAACCAGAAGAAATTGTCCTTATAGTAGCTACTTCATCCCATAGGAGGATCCAGGAGGGCAAAGGGGGCACGTGTCCCCCCTCTCTGATCGACTCTCGGTGAACCCTAAAATGTCGCGTCCCATCCCCTCCCCCAGGATGCGAAAATCGGCGCACACCGATAGGATGTAGCCTCCATCTGATAGGTTTTGCCGGTCAAAAGTGGCGCCCCCTCTGGTCCGGATGGTGCCCTCCCCGGAAGTTACCCCCCCGATCGACAATCATGGATCTGACTATGCTTCATCCCTTAGTACGCATGAACAATCAAGAAGAAAATCAGAAAATTTGTTTTTACAGTAATAACTTCCACTACCTAGATTCGAACCCGTATTACCCGTGTGATAGTCGGGAATGGAGGCCACGATATCAGCCCCGCTGTACGACACCTGGCCCAGTTTAAAACTTTCCTGATTAGTTTTCTCAAGCCGAATGTTTTGGACAAACTTATGTAATTTGCGTATTTCTGAGGCTTAATAAAAATAAATTGAATACCAATACAACATAAAAACATTTCCTGCGGCAAAAAGATCATTTCTAGAACTTAAAACTTGGATTGATTGAATAGAGGTGAAGAGCAGGTTACAGCCTATTATTGATATTGTTAAAAAATTTGAATAATTGTTGAGTGGCCTCCAATTATTTAGTTGAAGATAAAGAAATGATTGACGGTACCAGAATCAGGATTTTTCAAATATTGAGAAACCACAATACAAATTTTTGCGACAATGTCCCGTCAAGTTCAGTGGAAATTTGGGGCCTTGGAGAGACATGATATGTAGTATCTTGTGCCCATATTTTTCACACGTGGTGACGTTTTTTTGCTTTTCGCCTCACTTACCCCAAATTCTTCTGGGAAGTCATATTGTGGCGCGGTTTTGCATTGCGTGACGTTTTTTTCTTTCTTTTGCTTTTCTACCTTGGTTTGCCCCTCCCAAACCGACCGGCTAGATCCGCCACTGGACGCAACATCTCTTCTGCTGCCTATTCATCGTGCCCAGTCATCGTCCCAGACAAACACCACTCAAGCCCGTGTCCTCTCCGTGTCTGTTCTTCTAAGCATGACGCTGGAGGTAAGGAACGTTGTCGTTAGTTATGATATGGAACGATATGGAACGAACGGGCGCCGTCTGGCTCGTGGAACGGGCGACAAGCGCGAGTCGGGATGGCTGATGCAGCGAATCTCAGTAGCTGTCATGCGAGGCAACTCCACTTCCATACCCCTAGCTGGAAAGGAAGGTGCAGATCCGCCTTCCAAACTAAAAAAACCTCACAGTACCTTCGGCCCCCGCAAATCGCCTGGCTAGATATCGCGCCATGTTCAGGGACATGGCCGGTAGGTCCCCGAGGCAGGATAGTGAGCTGGCATCAGAGCTGGCTTCCGAGTGCTCACGGGACCCATGTCAGACCCTGAGCTGGCAAGGTATGTACCTCAGGCCGCGAGTCTCCCAATGAAAAAACTCTGGCAACCTATGGGGAGTAAATATATGGTAAAGGAGGAGGAAGAGGGTTACGCTTTTTAAAAGTGTAAATTTTATAATGTTATTTACTGTGTCTTAATACTGCAATACATATCATTACAAAGGTAAAAAGAGCATGGTAGCAACCACTTCCATCAAATCGTTAAGTGAGTCTTTGTTTTGAAGGTGGCGTGGTGCGAAGGGGGCAATTGTAATACTTTCCTTGGATTCAAATGTAAGAGTGTTAGAAGTTACCCCATGACCTCACCCATAGGCGGATCCAGGATTGCCGATCGGGGGGGCACCTTCCCGGGGGGCGCCATCCGGACTGGGGGGCGCCATCCGGACCAGGGGGCGCCACTTATGACCGGCAAAAGCTATCAGGTGGGCGCCAAATCCTATCGGTGAGCGCCGACTTTCGCATCCTGGGGGGGGGGGGGAAGCGACATTTCAGGGGGGCGCCATCGACCTTTCAGGGGGGCGCCGAGGGTCGATCGGGGGGGCACGTGCCCCCTTGCCCCCTGGATCCGCCTATGACCTCACCTACTATTAACTCGCACCCCACCGGGGTCCGGCGCCACCTTCGCCCCACCGGGGGCCATCGATGCCCCCCCTCTAACTCCGAAAATATGAGGGTTAGCGCAAATCTGCAAAGTGTATTAGAAAGTTATTTCTAAAAACTCGCGTAAATTCAGTAAGAAATTACTTCGCATACTTAAGCGCTCAGGTCAATGGTTTGACCTCCAGAGGTCAAATTAGGTCAAGATCGGCTATTTTCACTTAGGTTAGGTCACGTTCAAGTTAGGTCACGTTAGGCCATTTTCACTAAAATATGCAATGCTTAAGAAAACTGGACATAACTCTTATGCCATTAGAGCTATTGGGATCTAGATAAGTATGTACATTTGATAGAAAAATGACTGACCATTTTCCGCCATGTGGAGCGCCATGACCTACCGCCAGTGGTTTGACCTCTAGAGGTCACCTCGTGACCTAATATGGCCTGAGGTCATGAAAGGTCAGAAAGTGACCTTACTGTATATCAAATGAAAGCCAATGACGAGACGGATACGATGACGTTTATTTCATCGCTCTAGCTCAATTATTTCAAAAGTAATTGTCAAAACACCTTTTGTGACCCCTGGTGACTTTGGATGACCTTGGAAGAGTCAAAGGGAAAATATGGCCCCTGGGATCCGTGAAAGGGTTTCCAAGAACGCTTTTCTGAGCAAGCTGAGCATTTGTAATCGTTTTTGTGACTTTTAGATCATAAGACAGCTTTTCCCTATGTTTTTCAATGGGAGAGGTCACCTCGTGACCTGACCTCAGGTCACGAAATCGAAACATTCTGGATATACACCTTGTAGACCCTGGAAAGGTCATGAAGTGTAGGAAGTTTCAAATCGATCGACTAAGAAATGTAGGTCTTATAGAGCTCAAAAGTTGAAGCGAGGTGACCTTGGTTGACCTTGCCTGGTGACCTGACCTTGGGTGACCCGGGGTAAAAATTTCAGAAATGGTGGAAAATGATGGGGTGAGAGATAAAGCTCTCAACCGCGGTGCTACATCTCGTCGTTTTTCTGCTATTCCGAAAAAAACCTTAGTGGGAGGGGGGCGGGGGGTGAGGGTTAAACTGATTCTCCACTGCACCAATGCAGTAGTTCGGTCCGTGGGTCGTTCTGGCCATCTGGATGCTGAGCAGCCCGGCCCATCGGGGACTGGTCAGGGGCCTGTCACCCCTGAGATCGTTCAGCCTTTGCCAGAGATCGGACCATGGAAGCAGACCAATGTTGGCCGGAAGACCCCCTCCCCGCAAAAGAAGGGAATTCTAACCGAAACACCCGACAAGAGAGCGCTGGAGCTGGAAAACGGGCGTACAAAAAAAACACACACACACACACACACACACACACACACACACACACACACACACACACACACACACACACACACACACACACACACACACACACACACACACACACAACAACAACAACAATATTCCGAGAAGGCTCAGCCTACGCAAGGAAGAGGACGAAAAAGGCACAGGCCAGATAAAGGGAGGGACTTAACACGCGCACTGGAGGGGGGCCTCGGAGGCCCCCCACCTGTTTTTCCGAGGTGGCCGGAGAACCGCTTGTAGCCGAAAAACGAAACGTAGCCACAATTAACAGAATTTAATAGCGCGTCGATTGGTGAAGACTTTTTGAAAATCGGCCGAAAATTTTTTGACTTATAGGCTTTCAAAGTCAGACCTGCATTTTGAGATCGCCGTAAACGCGCGATCGGATCAGTTAGCTTGCATTGAAGACCGAGTGGTGACGTCATAAAGTCATATAAGCGGGGCTATATGTCAAGGTCACTTCACATGAAAGTCAAGGTCAAGGTCAAAGGTCACAGATCAAGGTCATATCTGCACTTTCAAGGTCACTGACCACTGTGCGTCCGGCCAAATGACGTTACCCCGTCTGACATATATTATGCTATGACGTCATCGGTAGGGAACCCCAATACAAAAGTCAAGGTCAAAGGTCAAGGTCAAAGGTCAAGGTCAAAGGTCATTGGGAAAGGTCAATCCTCATTTCCCGCCAAACAGTGGCTACGGTGTTAGTCAAAGTGTAAATAATAGGTAGTATACCATATGGTGACCTTAACAGGGGCAAGCCCAAGGTTTCCGGGAAGCAGAAAAACGAGGCGCACACCACGGTTGAGGGCCACCCTCACTGCATCATTTCCCATCATCCCTGAAATTTTACCCCGGGTCACCCAAGGTCAGGCACCAACGAGGCAACCAAGGTCACCCACTCACCTTTAGAGCCGAAGAGCTACATTTCAAAGTCGATCAATTTGAAACTTCCACACTCATGAACCCTCCAGGGTCTACAATGTATATCCGGGATTTTCGATTTCGTGCCCTGAGGTCAGGTCACGAGGCGACCCCCCGTTGAAAGCAGGAAAAGCTATTTCATGATATAAAGCCACAAAATGATGAAAATACCAGACTGCTCAAAACAACGTTTTGGACACCCTTCACGGATCCCAGGGGTCATATTTGCCCTGACTTTCCAAGGTCATCCAAGGTCACCAGAGGTCAAAACAGTATTTGACAATAACTTTGATCTAATTAGCTAGAACGGTGAAACAAACACCATCGTGTTTGTCTTATCACTGGCTTTCATTTGATATACGGCAAGGTCACTTGACCTTCGGACCTCAGGTCATATTAGGTCACGAGGTGACCCTGGCGGTCAAACCACTGGCGGGAGGTCTTTACGTTCCACATACGGAAAAGTACTGGCAATTTGCTATCAAATGTACTTTACCAGGCCTCAATAGCTCTAATGACATAAGAGTTATGCCCAGTTTGCTTAATCATTGCATATTTGAGTGAAAATAGCCGATCTTGACCAATTGACCCGGAGGCAAACCATTGACCGAGCCCTAAAACATGCGAAGTTATTTCTTACTGAATTCACGCGAGCTTCATTGCACTTTCAGATTTGCCTAACGCCCATATTTCGAGTTAGAGGGGGCCATCGATGGCCCCCGGGGGCGAAGGTGGCGCCGGACCCCGGTGGGGCGCGGGTTAAAGGTCAATGACCTTGAATGACCTTGACCCAAAAGTTTTGGGGAAGCCTCTTTGAGATCTCTTCTCTATGAACCCTGTCCGCCTTTAGCTTATTCCCGCCATTTTCCCGCATAATCACAGCATTTACCAATCGATCCCAGCATGGCCAATATTTGACCTTTACGACCTCTTTTGACCTTGAAGATATTGACCTAGGACAATGAAAATTGGTCATCATGTAGATCACCATAGCCCCCACCCACCTACCAAGTGGCGTTTTTCTAACCCTCTTAGTTTCCGAGATCTTAGGGGGGGGCTACCAGGCCCCCTCCAGTGCGCGTTAGTGCCAGACCCCCTCCAGTGCGGGTGTTAACTGCGGATATAACGGGCGGAGAATCCCATTCTCCGTAACCATAGCAGCTAGAAACTTGCAGTTTTCACCAAAAATCTGATTTGTGGTATTCTTGAGTTTCAAAGCAATGCACCTTTTTTACAACAACATTATAACGTAGTACGTTACGTCAATTTGACCTGCGGAGAAACCCATGCTCCGTAACCACAGCAGCTAGCGACTAGCTGTTTTCGCCAATCGAATTGGCGTGGTTGTAAACGGGGTATTTTTAGTTTCATTTGGATCCCTACATAAATACCAACGTTACGACGTAAAACACTACTTTTTGGCCTGCGAAGAAACCCATGCTCCGTAACCACAGCCATAGGCGGATCCAGGGGGCAAGGGGGGGCACGTGCCCCCCTGATCGACCCTCGGCGCCCCCCTGAAAGGCCGATGGCGCCCCCTGAAATGTCGCTTCCCACCCCGCCCCCCAGGATGCGAAAGTCGGCACCCACCGATAGGATTTGGCGCCCACCTGATAGCTTTTGCCGGTCATAAGTGGCGCCCCCCTGGTCCGGATGGCGCCCCACCGGGAAGGTGCCCCCCATCGGCAATCCTGGATCCGCCTATGACCACAGCAGCTAGCGACTCGCTGTTGGGTCCCCTGAGACCAGGCTCAGGGACCCCTGAGACCTAGCTCGGGGGGCCCCTCAAGAATACCCCCGTTTGAGACCACGCCGCTTCGATAGGTGAAAAAGCGAGACGCTAGCTGCTGTGGTTACAGAGCATGGGTTTCACTGCAGGCCAAAAAATAATGTTGTAAGGCAAAGTTTTGGAGGCCGAATCTCTTTATTGCTGAACGAACGCGCACAGAAAGAAATTTTACAAGGGCAAACCTTGTCACACCCTTGTTAACATGGAAAATTACTACGGTAAAACGCAAAGCTTGTACGTTCAAAATCCGTGCCATGAAAACAAGGGAAATACAAGGAAAACCATGTAGAACAATGGTAGAACAATAGTACGGCAAGGGCTGCTAGAAGACGTTGTAAAAACCTTGTAACTTAACTATGGTTAAGCTACATGGCAAAGACAATGGTTGACAACGTCCCCACAAGCCCTCTACTAGGTCATGATTACCCCATAACAAGGGTAGAACAAAGCCTTGTACCCGCCTTGTACGCAACCGCAGCATTCCTACAAGAGCGTGACGAGATTAGAACCTTGCTTACACAACCGCTTTACCAGTGCGTAACGGGGAGGGAATAAGGGTGTTGCAAGGCTTCTTACAAGGGTAAAACGAGACTCGGATTACGTCTTCACAACAGCGGCAGATCCAGGACTTCATTTCGGGGAGGGGGAGAAGCTTGGGCGCTCACGCCTCCCCCGCCATAGTGTCGGGACAGCATCCGACTACGCATTTACTTTGGGCACTCTGACATTTCATGGTGTGGAAGGGGGCTTGAGCCCTCTTAGCCCCTCCCCTTGTGCCTACCTCTGCTTCAAAAGGAACTTTTCAGTCTCTATGCGAAAGCTAAAGCGTTTTCTGGCCCCAAATTCAACCGGAAGACCATCGGTAGAAAAAGGGTAAGCATTGAGCCACCTCTCAAGCAAGAAAATAACCCGCACGGTGTCATACCCATATCGGTAAAACACAGCATCACTCATCAGGCACCGATCCAGGGGGTCGGTTGGGGCGACCGCCCCCACACGTTAGACTGAGTTTAAGCATTGCAAGGGGTCCCCTTGCATGGGAGCCCACCAGTGATGTCTGATGGAGTTTCTGGGGGAACCCAAATGTCAACTGAATTTTGGCCCAGGGTGCTCAAGAATTGGTATCAAGGATCCTCAAGAGTTGGTCATGGGGGTCCTCAAGTGTTTGTATTGGGGGCTCCAAGTATCAAGACCGTTTCCGATGTATTGGTCTCGGGCCCCTAAGAGTTGGTCTCGGGGCCTGCCAATATATCGGGGCTGCAAATATTTTTGCTCTACAGACCTAGGGTTAATACTTCAAATTTCTCCGGCTTTTGGGGGTGGGCCAAAGGACAGTTTGCCCCCCCTTCCAGCTTTTGGGGGCCATGACCGGATTGCCCCCCCCCCACCTGCGTCTGCCAATGATCACTCACCTGTTTTTGAGAATCTGAAGTATCTCCTGCATATCCTCGAGCTCAGCAGAGGTACAGAAACTTGCCAACTCGACTACTGGAGTTTGTGACACATTTACGAAAATCGATGTGCATAACTGTGACAAAATAGCGATCCTGACTATATGGTTCAAAATCAAACCACATATTTTCGAAATACAGAAAGAAGCGTGTAGCAAATATTTTAATATAGCAGCTCTGTTTTTTAATTGCACAGCGTACCATTAGTGACACAATATTGGTACTGTTTTCAGTTTCTACTCAAACGAGGGACCCCCGCTGCAGAAAACCCGCAAACCGCTGTGGCAGTTGCCAGATTTTAACATGCAGCCCAATGGTACCGATTGTTAGTAGTTTGCAGAAAGTTGTCGCCTAGATACCCGAAATGTGACAGTCATTTTTTCGAGAAATACACGATTGTGGGCATATTTAAGGCCTTAACGATAACACAGATACTTTGTCAAGTATTTCTCTGTCCATTTTTTCAGGGGAAATCATATTTACAGATTGAGTGTCTTCGATTTATTGGCCCCTATTTCTTCGAATTTAGTATTAAGTACGCCTAAAAGCTACTAAGAAAAGTACCAAATGAATGAAAAATAAACATAGCTGGGCAGCAATTCTACTGAAACTGCGCAACAGCGACAAGATAAGTTCGCAATTTTTATGTGATGTAGAGCCCTGCCAAAAAATTCAAACAGGTGGGAAGCCACTTATTTTGAGGGCATATTTATTAGGTGTATCTGAGATAAGTGCAGGCTAAAACTAGCTAGAATAAATATTGCTGCCCATGGCTAATCCCAGATGAATGTAGGCTTCTGTTAGACTGATGAACTTTCACATATCAAACTTGGTTTTTCATTCCTTGGCTTGCTTGTGCCTTAGCTTATTTGTGCCCTAGATTGGTTAGATCGATTTGGAGCTGGAGGAAGTTGGGAGAGTTGGCGCCAGCAACAGGCTGGCAACAACAGGGATTCAGGTGAGATTTCATGATCAAATTATCATATCAATATTGTACAGATAGGAAATGTGTGCCAATGCAGTCCTCCACAAAGTGTGTTTTAGCTAGGCGTGTATGCTCTGTGTATGTGTTGGGTGTGAATATATGTATGGATGAAAAGTGCTGGAGAGGGGCCTGGCAATGGCACTAACGTGCACTGGAGGGGGGCCTAGTAGACTTCCTTCTCATCTCAGAAAATCACAGCAAATCTCAGAAAGAAAGAGACTTCGAAAAACTCTGGTTGAGGGTGTGTTGCTTACTACCAGTGGTAGTAAGCAGCACACAGGACCTGAACTGCATGGAGTTAAAGCAGGATTTTGACTACACTGGATCTTTCTTTGGTACGCGAATTACAATACCTCTGTACCTATTATGCCAAGAGACATAATTTTACATCTATACAGGCTAGTTGCCTCAGAGTTTTTTCTGCAAGAAAAAATGAACAAGCAGTTGATAGTCGTGGGTTGGAGGCAAATTTTAAGCATTTGATATATTTATATAAATGTTACCTAAGGTACACTTTACCAGAATTTTTAGGTAGATCCAAATCCTATGTTAACATTGACATTTTTGTCCCTTTTGTTGATATGTGAGATATAAGTTTAGTGGGGGGGAAGCTGTGATTAGGTTGCCCAATTGTGTGTACATTCCCATTAATAGAATTGTTCCCAATAATAATTATTTTCATGATAATTGCTACATTTAATCATGGTGAAATGTACCATAATTGGAAACACTCCTTCCAAAAATGGTAACTTCTTCAAAAAGGGGAAACACATGTCATTGAGGGAAACTGCGGTCAGAGTTGCCAATAATAGTTATGATCCCAATACTGAAAACAATGATCCATAATTGGAAATTTTCCTTCCAAAAACAAAAACATGATATAAAAATGAAAACACAGTGTACTACTTTCATGCTATAATGGTTTGGTGCTTGAACCTTGTCTGCTGCAAAAAGTAAGAGACAGGTAGAGGACATTCAGCATATTGGAAATAATCTTCAAGTATACATTTATAATTTCCAGCTCTGTGTGACAGAGGAGGCATACATCGCATCAAGATTGTGACAGCCAGCATACTTTCTGCACCTCTGGAGCTCAGCTACCTGGCATCGTAAATCCTTGTACTTAACATAAACCTTTGTACTGGTCTGCGCACGGCTCCTTCTTTAATGGGAGTTTTATTTTCCAACGGATATTTACAGCATTAACACGCGCATTGACGGGGGCGGGTACCCGCCCCCTCGGGTTTTTCGGAGATAGCAAAAAAAAACGGCGGCGCGTAGTGCCGCCGTACCTGGCATACCTTTTCCCTCATCATTTTTACAACTTCTGTGAAAATTTTAAGGTTAGGTCATCTCAGGTCAGGTCACCAGTAAAGGTCAAGTGACCCGAACTCAAAAAAGTTTAAGATAGCATAAGTCGGAGCAGGGTGAACTTATCCAATTGAAACTCATCACATAATGGCCCCACCGAGTTCTCTATAACATGTTATGGTGTTTTTGATATCGATGACCTAAGGTCAGGTACGAGGCATGACCTTTCCGTTGGAAATACATGGGAAAAATTGTTTTTACAGAATAACTCAGTAACGGATGGTGATAGAGCATTTATTTTAGCTGCATTAGACTCGCCTGGGCTTTGCAGTTCTAATGATATGCATTTTATATAATTTGACCCTGACCTGACCTCAGGTCAGGTCAAATCCTTGATTTGACCTAGCAAGGTCAAATTATATATCATTCGATTCGGCTTGCTGAGAGGATTCATATAGTTGAAGTCGTTTTGCTCTATCTTTACTTGTTCAGATGTAATGGCCGAAAAAAACTGAATTTACATGTTATCCCTATGACGGCATGTTTTGACCTCGTGACCTTAAATGTGACCTGAGAAAAAATGGCTAAAATGTTTTCGATGGAGAAGTGGATGGGCAGCCCAACGCCGTTTACCGTTTTTCGCTACCTACCTTGGTTCTCGAGATCTTAGGGGGGGGTAGGTACCCCCGTCAATGCGAAGGTGGCTCAGACCCCCGTCAATGCGCGTGTTAAGACGTATTCTGCGTGCTTCAAAGGGAAATTTTGTAACTGTTAAAGACTTGTGCCTATTACTCTGAAACTATTAAGGTTCCATAGAAAATAAAACCAGATTATTGGAGGTATTTTCCATTGTTTACGAATATATATGTTTCGGAATTTAAAAGACATTATAACATAGAAAATTTGAACAAATTGTGTGACCATTTTGAATTGTAATTTTAGAGCTCTTTAATATTTTGGAGTAATTTTTCAAGATATTGTGTTAAGTGGCTAGGTGTAAATACAAAAAGATGCGCCTTTGCTCGGAGCACACCGTGCGTGTTATTTCGTCTCTTTATCACTAACTGTTCCCAAGTTACAGTCGAAAAACCGCAAAACCCAAAAATCGACAGTGACCTGTTTGACACCTCCTCGTGACCAGCACGTGCAACCTACGGCCTGGGTCTTTCCTGCATCGGATAGACGGTACATGGACACAACTTTACCCGCAGATACCCCACATCGCGCATCAATGGTTTCCGAGATACAGACCCTATTTTGATTTCAACTTTTTTGTCGATTTTTTCGTGATTTTCATGATTAATTTTCTTCTCAACTGGGGTTTTCTTACCAAAAGCACACCGCAACGTGTGAATCCTTGCGCTTCATCGATCTGAGCCGGTTTCGAGTCCGTACGGCTCTTACTTTCGGAGAAACGTCCAAAAAACCGTGATTTTAGACGACTACCCCCATTCCGGAGAACGCACACCCTGCTGAGCACGCAGCACGTGCAAACTTTAATCTGCATCCACTGTGTAGCCAGAACCCGGTGCCACGTTTCGGCTACACTTTTTCCGAGATTGGCCAAAGTGGGACGTTTTGGACCGGCCTACAAATTGGTGCCCGTTTTGCCGTGTTTCTATTTTTCGTCGCCGTTTCCCATGTTAAGTCAATGGGGAGAAAAGTTCAACTTTGAGCACGTGCCACGTGCAAACTATCTGCAACCAGAATTTGAGACCCCTCAAAGGCACTGCCCACAACATTTTCCGACACATTACAAACAGTTTAATCTAAATATCGCCCATAGTTTTAACTGCAGCCAATCCCAATCAACTGAAAAACAAAAGACGACAGACAGACAGACACACAGACGCACTATACTCAAATAGTAATATAGACTTGCGCCTTGGCTCGCTTCGCTGAGCCCGCTATGGCTGTTGCAAAAAGCTGTTGTGAGGAAACCAAGCCGAACCATATTTATCTGTCGCGATCCCCAAACACAAACCCTATCTTGATTTGGAGTTTTTCTCTACCTCATATTTATCCTTGCCTATCCAGCATAAAATTTCAACAGTTTGTGCGTCGTTATCCCCAACCCCTTCAAAGTTGGCTTTCCCGTCGCTCCAAGGTCCCTCAATGACCTTTCCCTGTGCAAAGCTGTCATGACATAACCGAACCTTACCTAACCTTGTGTCTATGCAGCAAACCGGTCTGCGGTCCACCTAACTTGCGGTTAGGTGCCTCCCTAACCTTCGGTGCAACGCTACGCCTTCGTCGGCGGCGGCTGCGCCGCGCCTCCTCAGGCTCCGGTCCGCGAGTTTCACTCGCGGACATCGCCGCGGCTTCGCTGCGATGTTTCACATTGTCATGACGTATCCGAACCATACCTAAACTTTTCCCTCTGCAGCGATCCGGCCTGCGGCACACCTAACCTGCGTTTAGGTCTCTCCCTAACCTGCAGTGCAACGCTAAGCCTTCGTCGGCTGCGGCTGCGCCGCGCCTCCTCAGACTCCGGTCAGCGAGTTTCACTCTCGGACACCCACGCGGCTTCGCCGCGGATCGTTTCCCTCCCGTAGGCATCGGCCAATAACATTTTATTTCGAAAACTTATATTTTCAATATCAAAATTGTGGCTATTTGAAATCCTTGCACATCTTTCAAGCGGAGGACCCTCTGAGCACATGCGAGTTTTATTTTCCAACGGATATTTACAGTGTGCAGACGTATTCTGCATGCTTCAAAGGGAAATTTTGTAACTGTTATAGCCTTGTGCCTATTATTCTGAAACTATTAGGGTTAAATAGAAAATAAAACCAGATTATTGAAGGTATTTTTCCATCGCTTACGAATATATATATATGTTTTGGGATTTAAAAGACATTATAACATAGACAATTTGAACAAATTGTGCGACCGTTTTGAATTGTAATTTTAGAGCACTTTAATCTTTGGAAGTAATTTTCTAAGATATTATGTTTAGTGGCTAGGTGTAAATACAAAAAAGATGAGCCTTTGCGCGGAGCACGCCGTGCGTTTTATTTCGTCTCTTTATCTCTAACCGTTCCCATGTTACAGTCGAAAAACCGCAACACCCAAAAATCGACAGTGACCTGTTTGACACAACCTCGTGGCCAGCACGTGCAATCTACTGCTTGGGTGTTTCCTGTATCACATAGACGGCACATCGACGAAACTTTGGCTCGCAGATACCCCACATCTCGCATCAATAATTTCCGAGTTAAAGACCCCATTTTGATTTCGATTTTTTGTCGATTTTTTCGTGTTTTTCGTGATTAATTTTCTTCTCAACTAAGGTTTTCATACAAAAAGGGTACCAAAACGTGCAAATCTCCGCGCTCCATCGATCTGTGCCAGTTTCGAATCCGTACCCCTCTTAATTTCCGAGCAATGTCCAAAAAACCGTTGTTTACGACAATTACCCCCATTCCGGAGAACGCACATCCTGATGGTCACGCAGCACGTGCGAGCTATAATCTGCACCCGCTGTGTAGCCAAAACCCGGTGCCACGTTTTGGTTACTTTTTTCTAGATTGGCCAAAGTGGGACGTTTTGGACCGGCTTACAAAATGATGCCTGTTTTGCCATGTTTGTATTTTTCATCGCCGTTTCCCATGTTAAGTCAATGGGGAGAAAAGTAAAACTTTGAGCACGTACCACGTGCAAACTATCTTCAACCAAAACTTGAGACCCCTCAAAGGCGCTCCCCACAACATTTTCTGACACATTACAAAAAGTTTCGTCTTAATATCGCCTTTAGTTTGACCTGCAGCCAATCCCAATCAACTGAAAACAAAAGACGACAGGCAGACAGACAGACGCACAGACGCACTTTACTCAAATAGTAAGGCGGCTATAATATGCATATCATATGCATAATGGTAGGTTAGATATAATATGCATAATATGGTTAGACATAGCACTAGCGCCTTGGCTCGCTTCGCTGAGCCCACTATGCCTGTTGCAAAAAGCTGTTGTGAGGAAACCAAGTCGAACCATATTTATCTGTCGCGATCCCCAAACACAAACCCTATCTAGATTTGGAGGGTTTCCCTACCTCATAATTATCATTGACCATCCACCATAAAACTTCAGCAGTTTTTGCGTCGTTATCCCCAACCCCTTAAAAGTTAGCTTTCCTGTCGCTCCAAGGGTCCTCAATGACCTTTCCCTGTGCGAATCTCCCATGACATAACCGAACCTTACCTAACCTTCTCCCTATGTAGCTAGCCAGCCTGCGGCGCACCTAACCTGCGGTGCAACGCTACGCCTTAATCGGCTGCCGCTGCGCTGCGCCTCCTCAGGCTCCGGTCCGCGAGTTTCACTCGTGGACACCCTCGCAGCTTCGCCGCGATGTTCATAGCTGTCATGA
Organism: Lepas anatifera; assembly: GCA_034440635.1. NCBI lineage: Eukaryota > Metazoa > Arthropoda > Thecostraca > Lepadidae > Lepas > Lepas anatifera. The sequence goes on along the minus strand of JAOTON010000176.1, from coordinate 1,147,628 downwards.
CATAACCTTACCTAACCTTACCATGTCCCTATGCAGCGAGCTGGCCTGCGGCGCACCTAACCTGCGGTTAGGTGGCTTCCTAACCTGCATTGCAACGTTACCTACGCCCTCGTCGGCTGCAGCTGCGCCGCGCCTCCTCAGGCTCCGGTCCGCGAGTTTCACTCGCAGAGCCCCCCAGCTTCGCCGCGCTGTTGGAAGCTGTCATGACATAACCTAACCTTACCTTACCTTGCCCCTATGCAGCGAGCTGGCCTGCGGCGCACCTAACCTGCGGTTAGGTACCTCCCTAACCTGCGGTGCAACGCTACGCCTTCGTCGGGTGCGGCTGCGCCGCGCCTCCTCAGGCTCCGGTCCGCGAGTTTCACTCGCGTACACCCGTGCGGCTTCGCCGCGGATCGTTTCCCTCCCTTTGGTTTAAGTAAGGTGGTTAAGACGTGTGAATTTAAGCTTTCACTATTTGTCCTCTGGCAACTTCTCGCTGATTCACGAATACTTATAAATTCTCAATCTCCGACTGCTCTCCCAATCCGATAACCAATAGAAATTAAAGATATGAAATTAAACTGACAGACTATATTATTAGCTCTGGACACGGTGGTGGTTGGCGCGACACTGACATACACTGATCGGCGCTCGGGTCACTCCCCTCCCCACACGGCGCTACTCATTTCCGGCGAATCCTTCGCCTGAGCCACACATTTCCGGCAAATCCTTCGCCTAAAACCGGTTTCTGCGCGCCATTACAACACTTTGAGGTCACTGGCACGGCGTCCGGCGGATACTACGTCACATCACGTGACCTGACCTCCCCCGCCAATGACCGCGGTCTTTAACGCGCGCACATTAATAGAATCTAAGATGATGAGTTACAACACCCCTAGGCATCGGCCAAAAACATAGTATTTCGAAAACTTGAATTTTCAATAACAAAATTGTGACTATTCCAAATCCTTGCACATATTTCAAGCGGAGGACCCCCTGAGCACATGCCAGTTTTATTTTCCAACGGATCTTTTCAGTGTTAAGACCGAGGCCTTTAAATGTAGAGGTAGAACGCTCCGCTCTCAAAAAATGGCAACCTCTGTTTCAGAGACTTTTATGTTGGTGACGTCAGCAGTTGCTCTCGAGGTGGAGCCGCCCATTCATTCAATGTAAATAGGCTACGGATCGTGGAGTGTTTGTACGGTTTCAAGATGCATCTGGTGAGGGGTAGACCCAGGATTTATTATCCCACGTCCACAAGAAACAGTATTATAGCCACTAACACGCAACCTATCTCTTGATAGCCCCGTCTTCTACAATAAACAGCGACAATGCGTTGCTAAGCAGCTCTAGGCGATCGCTGACGTCATCACCATGGTGAATGCCAGATTTGAGGTTGCCATTTTTGGCCTATGCTAAAAAGCCGGAGCGCAACCCCCTGGTTAAAACGTATTCACCTGGCTTCGAAGGTAAATTTTGCGACTGTTTAAGGCTTGTGCCTATTACTCTGCAACTGTTTGGGTTACACGGAAAATAAAACCAGATTATTAAAGGCATTTTTCCATCAATTACGAATAAACATGTTTCGGAATTTAAAAGTTATTAAAACATAGAAAATTTGAACAAATTGTGTGACGGTGAAATAATTTTCATTTTGGAGCACTTTAATCTTTTGGAGTAATTTTCTAAGATATTGTGTTCAGTGGCTAGGTGTACATACAAGAAAGATTCGCCTTTTCTCGGAGCACACTGTGCGTTTTATTTCGTCTCTTTATCACGAAACGTTCCCAAGTTACAGTCCAAAAACCGCAAAACCCAAAAATCGATAGTGACCTGTTTGACACATCCCCGTGACCAGCACGTGCAACCTGCAGCCTACCTCATATTTATCAAGCCCTATCTTGCCCTATCTTGATTTGGAGGGTTTCCCTACCTCATATTTAGCCTTGACCATCCAGCATAAAACTTCAGCAGTTTGTGCGTCTTTCTCCCCAACCCCTTAACACGCGCATTGACGGGGGTCTGAACCAACTTCGCATTGACGGGAGGGGGGCGGGTACCCGCCCCCCCTAAGATCTCGAGAACCACGGTAAGTAGCGAAAAACGGTAAACGGCGTTGGGCTGCCCGTCCACTTCTCCATCGAAAACATTGAACCTTTTTTCAGGTCACATTTAAGGTCACCAGAGGTCAAAACATGCCGTCATAGGGATAACATGTAAATTCAGTTTTTCGGCCATTACATCTGAACAAGGAAAGATAGAGCAAAACGATTTAAACTGTATGAATGCTCGCAGCAAGCCGAATCGAATGATATATAATTTGACCTTGCTAGGTCAAATCAAGGATTTGACCTGACCTGAGGTCAGGCCAGGGTCAAATTATATAAAATGCATATCATTAGAACTGCAAAGCCCAGGCGAGTCTAATGCAGCTAAATTAAAAGCTCTATCACCATCCCTTACTGAGTTATTCCGTAAAAACCATTTTTTCCATGTATTTCCAATGGAGAGGTCATGCCTCGTACCTGACCTTAGGTCATCGATATTAACACGCCATTACGGGGTCAGCCACCTTCCATGACGGGGGACCGCCCCCTAAGATCTCGAGAACCACGGTAGGTACGAAAACGGTAAACGGCGTTGGGCCCCCATCCACTTCTCCATCAAAACATTAACCATTTTTTGTCAGGTCACATTTAAGGTCACGAGGCAAAACATGCCCGTCATAGGGATAACATAAATTCAGTTTTCGGCCATTAAATCTGAACAAGTAAAGATAGACAAAACGACTGAACTATAGAATCCTCTACAAGCCGAATCGAATGATATATAATTGACCTTCTAGGTCAAATCAAGGATTGACCGACCGAGGTCAGGCCAGGTCAAATTATATAAAATGCATATCATTAGAACCGCAAAGCCCAGGCGAGTCTAATGCACTAAAATAAATGCTCATCACCATCCGTTACTGAGTTATTCCGTAAAAACATTTTTCCAATGTATTTCCAATGGAGAGGTCATGCCTCGTACCTGACCTTAGGTCATCGATATCAAAAATACCGGAACATATTTTAGAGAACTCGGTGGGCCATTATGTGATATGAGTTTCAATCGGATAAGTTCACCCTGCTCCGACTTATGCTATCTTAAACTTTTTTGAGGTCGGGTCACTTGACCTGTAATGGTAACCTGACCTGAGATGACCTAACCTTAAAATTTTCACAGAAGTTGTAAAAATGATGAGGAAAAGGCATACCAAGTACGGCGGCGCTACGCGCCGCCGTTTTTCTGCTCTCTCCGAAAAACCCGAGGGGGGCGGGTACCGCCCCCGTCAATGCGCGTGTTAAAATTACCGGAACATATTTTAGAGAACTCGGTGGGGCCATTATGTGATATGAGTTTCAATCGGATAAGTTCACCCTGCTCCGACTTATGCTATCTTAAACTTTTTTGAGGTCGGGTCACTTGACCTGTACTGGTGACCTGACCTGAGATGACCTAACCTAAAATTTTCACAGAAGTTGTAAAAATTATGAGGGAAAAGTATGCCAAGTACGGCGGCGCTACGCCGCCGTTTTTCTGCTATCTCCGAAAAACCCGAGGGGGCGGGTACCCGCCCCCCGTCAATGCGCGTGTTAAAAGTTAGCTTTCCCGTCGCTCCAAGGTCCCTCAATGACCTTTCCCCGTGCGAAGCTGTCATGCCATTACCGAACCTTACCTAACCTTGTCCCTATGCAGCAAACCGGCCTGCGGTGGACCTGACCTGCGGTTAGGTGCCTCCCTAACCTGCGGTGCAACGCTACGCCTTCGTCGGCTGCGGCTGCGCCGCGGCTCCTCAGGCTCCGGTCCGCGAGCTTCATTCGCGGACACCCCCGCGGCTTCGCCGCTCTGTTCGAAGCTGTCATGACATAACCAAACCTTTCCTAACTTTGTCCCTATGCAGCTAGCCGGCCTGCGGCGCACCTAACCTGCGGTGCAACGCTACGCCTTCGTCGGCTGCGGTTACGCCGCGCCCCCTCAGGCTCTGGTCCGCGAGTTTCACTCGCAGACATCCCCACGGCTTCGCCGCGATGTTTGAAATTGTCATGACATATCCGAACCTGACCTAAACTTGTCCCTATGCAGCGATCCGGCCTGCGGCGCACCTAACCTGCGGTTAGGTGTCTCCCTAACCTGCGGTGCAACGCTACGCCTTTGTCGGCTGCGGCTGCGCCGCGCCTCCTCAGGCTCCGGTCTGCGAGTTTCACTCGCGGACAACCCCGCGGCTTCGTCGCGGTTGGTTTCACTCCCCTAGGCATCGGCCAAAAACATTGTATTTCGAAAGCTTGCATTTTCAATAACAAAGTTGTGGCTATTTAAAATCCTTGCACATCTTTCAAGCGGAGGACCCCCTGAGCAGATGCTAATTGTATTTTCCAACGGATATTTACAGTGTTAAGACGTATTCTGCGTGCTTCAAAGGAAAATCTTGTAACTGGTTTAGATTTGTGCCTATTACTCTGAAACTATTAGGGTAAACCAGATTATTGAATGTATTTTTCCATTGTTTACGAATATATATGGTACGGAATTTAAAAGTCATTAAAACATATCACATTTGAACAAATTGTGTGACCGTTTTGAATTGTAATTTTGGAGCACTTTAATCTTTTGGAGTAATTTTCTAAGATATTGTGTTTAGTGGCTAGGTGTAAATACAAAAAAAGATGAGCCTTTGCTCGGAGCACTTCGTGCGTCTTATTTCGTCTCATTATCACTAACCGTTCCCAAGTTACAGTCGAAAAACCGCAAAACCCAAAAATCGACAGTGACCTGTTTGACACAACCTCGTGACCAGCACGTGCAATCTACAGCCTGGGTGTTTCCTGCATCGCATAGACGGTAGATGGACGCAACTTTGGCTCGCAGATACCCCACATTGCACATCAATAGTTTCCGAGTTAAAGACCCCATTTTGATATCGATTTTTTGTCGATTTTTTCGTGTTTTTCGTGATTAATTTTCTTCTCAACGGAGGTTTTCTCACCAAAAGCACACGAAAACGTGCAGATGTCTGTGCTTTATCGATCTGTGCTGGTTTGGAGTTCGTACGGCTAGTACTTTCGGAGCGATATCCAAAAAACCGTAATTTTAGACGACTACCCCCACTCCGGAGAACGCACCCCCTGCTGGTCCTACAGCTCGTGCAAACTTTAATCTGCATCCACTGTGTAGCCAAAACCCGGTGTTACGCTTTAAATACACTTTTTCCCACATGGACGAAAGTGGAACGTTGTGGACCGGCTTGCAAAATGACGCCCACTTTGCCGTGGTTTTATTTTTCATCGCCGTTTCTCATGTTTAGTCAATGGGGAGAAAAGTTCAATTTTGAGCACATGCCACGTGCAAACTATTTGCAACCAGAACTTGAGACCCCTGAAAGTCACTCCCATTTTCCAACACATTACAAAAAGTTTCGTCTCAATATCACCTTTAGTTTGACCTGCAGCCAATCCCAATCAACTAAAATACAAAGGACGGCAGACAGACAGACACACAGACGCACGTTACTCGAATAGTAAGGCGGATATAATATAATATGACCTTGCTAGGTCAACTCAAGGATTTCACCTGACCTTAGGTCAGGTCAAAGTCAAATTGGGCAAAATGTATATCATTAGAACTGCATTGACGGGGCAAATCTAATGCAGTTAAAATAAATGCTTTATCTCTATTCATTACTGAGTTATTCAGTGAAAACCATTTTCCCATGTATTTCCAATGGAGAGGTGATAGCTCGTACCTGACCTTAGGTCATCGATATCAAAAATATCGGAACACATTTTAGAGAACTCGGTGGGGCTATTGTGTGTTACGAGTTTCTATTGGATAAGTTCACCCTGTTCCGACTTATGCTATCTTAAACATTTTTGAGGTCGGGTCACTTGACCTGTACTGGTGACCTGACCTGAGATGACCTAACCCTACAATTTAAACAAAAGTTGTAAAAATGATGAGGGAAAAGGTATGCCAAGTACGGCGGCGCTACGCGCCGCCGTTTTTATGCTGTCTCCGAGAAACCCGAGGGGGAGTTCCCGTCCCCCCTTCAATGCGCGTGTTAAGAACTTCCAAACCAGCAGGGCAAAGGAAACATTGGTCCAGTGTTAGTATATTCTTTGTGGGCCCGCGAGACATGCATCACGATCGGAAAGAATTAGACGCATCGCTTTAATATATTACAGTTGACCTCTGTGGTATTACAACTGACCCTTGATGAGGTCAAATGTAACAAAGTAAGTTTTCAAAGCCAAGTTTCGACCAATAAATGTTTTTATTTTGGTATAGTGCTACATCTGCCAGATGGCCAAAATGTCAAGGCGGCTGAAAATGTGAGGAACGGTTGTCTAGCACAAAGCATTACCCTTCCTGAAGTAGAAAAGTAAAAATTGTTACAGTTGACACTTGACCCCGGTCTCCCCTGTCAACTCGACAGAACAAAGTGATGCAACGATCTCACTATAAATTTCACGTATGCTACCAACAAATAATAGATAAATGGGCTAAGCACTTCACACCGTCACACCAGTAACCAGTCTCACGTGCTTTGACTACACTTGTCCCGCCTAAGACACGCATTAACGGGGGTCTGAGCCACCTTCGCTTTGACGGGGGGGCGCGGGTACCCGCCCCCCTAAGACCTCGACAACCGCGCTAGGTAGCAAAAAGCGGTAAACGGCGTTGGATAGCCCATCCACTTCTCCATCGAAAATATTTGATCATTTGTCAGGTCACATTTCAGGTCACTAGAGGTCAAAACATGCCGCCATAGGGATAACATTTAAGTAAAGTTTTTTCGGCCATTACATCTGAACAAGTAAAGATGGAGCTAAACGATTTGAAATATGTGAATCCTCGCAGCAAGCTGAATCGAATGGTATATAATATGACCTTGCTAGGCCAAATCAAGGATTTTACCTGACCTGAGGTCAGGTAAATCCTTGATTTACCTTGATTTACCAAATGATCCTTGATTTACCAAATCCTTGATTTACCTAGGATAGATCGTCCAGGATAGATCCTGCACGATCTATCCTGGACAAGATCGTGCAGGAGCAGACTTACGCTGCCGTGTTATTCTACGCATTTTACGAATAAACGTTTGAATAACCTAAGGTCAGGTCATAGTCAAATTAGATAAAAGGCATATCATTAGGACTGCAATGACGAGAAAAATATAATGCAGTTAAAATAAACCCTCTATCTCTATTCATTACTGAGTTATTCAGTTAAAACCATTTTCCCAATGTATTTCCAACGGAGAGGTCATGGCTCGTACCTGACCTTGGGTCATCGATATAAAAAATACCGGAACATATTTTAGAGAACTCGGAGGGGCCATTGTGTGATTTGAGTTTCAATCGGATAAGATCACTCTGTTCCGACTTATGCTATCTTAAACTTTTTTGAGGTCAGGTCACTTGACATGTACTGGTGACCTGACCTGATATGACCTAATCTTAAAATTTAGACACAAGTTGTAAAAGTGATGAGGGAAAAGGTATACCAAGTACGGCGGCGTTTCGCGCCGCCGTTTTTATACTGTCTCCGAACAACTCGAGGGGGGCGGGTACCCTCGCCCCCCGTCATTGCGCGTGCTAATCCACGAACGAGCTCTAAGCGCTAACAAACGACCACGTCTGAAATGAGAACATCATGCATTGCCACGGTACTGGCTAGGGCGGGGCTTCTGGTCGGATAGAAAACGATGTTTGATTGGTTGTAGGCTATCTCCAGTGTTGTGGTTAGTCAAATTTATGCTGAGGTTACATTGCCGGGATTTCCCGTAACTGCTTGCTTTGTTTCGTTTTTGTCCGATGGAGTAGACAGCTACTGATGGTAGTTTTTGAACATAATTTTTGTGGATTGCCAATTTGGGACGAGCAATAGAACAACATTATTTTCGGGTGATGTTCTGTCTTATTTTCGTTAGGTGAGTTTGCGTTTATTCAGTTTTATGTTTTACTTGTGTTCTTCACTGGGGGTCAATTTCCCGGCACAGGGGGAGGGCGGCATTTCGGCCGACTGGGGGCCACTTGGCTCCCCAATTAACATGTTACAAATGGCCTGGTAGCGGACATAGGCGGATCCAGGATCTCAGATCGGAGGGGGGCACCTTGTGTCGGGGGTTGAGGGATCTGGACCAAGGGGATGCCACTTTTGGCCGACAAAACCCATCAGGTGGGCGCCAAATGCTATTGCGGGGCGCCGTTTTCGCATTAGGGAAGGGGAGCTATATTTCAGGGGGCGCCATCGACCCTTCAAAGGAGCACCGTGACCATTTAAAGTGGCGCGGATGGTTAATGGGGGGGGCACTTAGCCCTACCCCCTGGATCCCTGGATCCGCCCATGGTACCGGGCCGGTAGTGGGTATGCTGCAGGTGAAGACATTGTCCACGTCGGCTGACGTAGGGGTGCGCTACCGGCGAGCTCTGGTGCAATATCAGCTGGCAGGGTTGCGCAACTTTGAAAATTGATGTGATGTCGGCTAGTATGGGAAAAATATCGCGAAACAATGACAACCGGCTGAAAGTCTCAAACTCCAATTAATCTTAAATCCCCAATTATATGGCTGAAAGTGGTGGGGTTACAATTCAGCCACTAGGGGGACCATGGCAGGGGCGGATCCAGCATTTCTTGAAAGGAGGGTCGAGGGTAAATCACAGGAGCCCTCGCTCGGGGTCCTCATTTTTCATTTATGGAGGGTAAAAACCTTTAAAAAATAATCTCTTAGGTGTGTACTTATACGTATGTAATGCAGTACCTCGCTAAAATATGGAGGGGAGCTTAGTCGCCGCGCGCGGGGGCGGAGCTTCGACCGCCGGCACTCTACATAACTCGCGTCACGGCGGCGATCTGGACTCTCTCCCCCGCCGTCCGCCGTGCGCGCGTGCTCCGGTGACAGCGTGGGTTAGGATCCGGCAACGGCTGTTGGCGTGACTGGTTTGCGAGGTGAGTCGATGGTTGACGTGTGATTGTGTGAATGTGTGTGCCGGGTCCGTAATAATAGTGAGAAAGGAAAAGTTCCGTGGGTTTTCTTGGGAGGAGAGTCCGTTCCGTTCAGCGAAATCTCACTAAAACATCGTCTCGAATTTACGGGCTGCCCAGACCCAGGGGTGTAATTTTCAATCTCTTTGGGGGTGCCCGAGCACCCGAATCCTAATTCGAGCACCCCCCAATCATGTGCTGAGCACCCCCAATACATGTACCGCCCCTGGCTTATCACTGCTACCCTGAAGAGTGTCACCCTATCTCATCACTGCCACCCTGATCCGTGCCGCCCCTGTGAGTTTTTCCCGTTCCGGGGCTCATTACTTCTACTCTGATTTGTTCCACCTCTAGCTAATCAATGCCACCTGACTTATCCTTTCCCCCTGATTTATGACGCCGCATCATTGCCACCCCAGTCTGATCAATGTCACCAAAAATTTATCACTGCCGCCCCCCCTCCGGATGAGTACTGCCGCCTTTTTCATCACTGATCAGCTGGCTGATCACTGACATCCCTGGTTTATCACTGCCGCCTTGATTCATGCCGCCCCTGGTGAAAATACCCGGTTTATTTCAACACCCATATACTTGCCCCTTCTGGTTAGTCACTGTTTCCCACCGAATTATCATTGCCGCCCCCCGGCCGATCACTGCCGCCTCTCGTTTACCACTGCCGCCCCTGGCTGATCACTGCCGCCCCCTGGCTGATCATTGCCGCCCCCTGACTGATAACTGCTGCCCCTTGACTGCTAACTGCCGCCCCTGGCGGATGACTGCCGCCCCTGGCGGATAACTGCAGCCCCCTGGTAGATCAATGCCGCCCCCTGGCAGATCACTGGCGCCCCCTGACTGATAACTGCCACCCCTTGGATGATCACTGCCGCCCCTGGCTGATCACTGCCGCCCCCTGACTGATCACTGCCGCCCCTGGCTGATCATTGCCGCCCCCTGGGCCGATCATTGCCGCCCTCAGATTGAAAACTGCTGGCTCTTGGCTGATAACTGCCGCCTCTTGACTGACAACTGCGGCCCCTTTGATGCTAACTGCCGCCCCTGGCTGACTCCTGCCGCCCCCTGGCTGATTATTTCCGCCCCTTGGCTACTAACTACCGCCCCTGGCTGACCACTACCGCTCCCTGACTGATTATTGCCGCCCAATGACTAAAAACTGCCGGCTCTTGGCTGACAACTGCCGTCCTTGGCGGATCACTGCCGCCCCTTGACTGATAACTGCCGCCCCCTGGCTGTTAACTGCCGCCCCCTGGCAGATTACTACCACCCCCTGCCTGATAACTTCCGTCCTTGGCTGATCACTGCCGCCCCTGGCTGATCATTGCCGCCCCTGACTGAAAACTGCCGGCCATTGGATGATAACTGCCGCCGCTGACTGATCATTGCCGCCCCCGGCGGATTGATAAGTGCCACCCCCTGGCTGATAACTGTTGCCCCTGGCTGATAGCTGTCTCCACTTGACTGATAAATTCCGCCCCTTGGCTGCTAACTGTCGCCCCTGGCTGATCACTGCCGCACCTTGGTTGATAATTGCCACCCCCGACTAATCACTGCCGCCCCCTGATTGATAACCGCGGCCCCCTGGCTGATAACTTCCGCGCTTGACTGATAACTGCCGCCCCTGGTTCATCACTGCCGTCTCCCGGGGCAGTGAGCATCCTGGGGATATCTGGGCAGTGAGCATTCTGAGGGAGCATCCTTCTGTGGATGTCGCCAACATCATGCTATATCTGAGGAGCGCTAGTTTTAATATCGTATATTCATCCTATTAGTCTTTCAGGTTTTACATAACGTCGAGTTTCATGTTACCTATAGTCTCTGACTTTAGTATATCGTGTGAAATTGTCTGCATCATTTATTCAGTATTTATATTTCATTTCATTTTTATATGTTTTATATAATCTTCTGATACATGTTTCACAACTTGATCTAATTTACCACCTGGGGCATTCCAGGACAAAACGACCAAAAATATTTCAATTTGACACCACCATGTCTAGAAAAAATATGAAACTTTGTCTCCGGGGTAGTTTTGGGCCAGAAACACGCCTGTGAGAATCTTAGCCCCCTCCGACCAACGGTGACCGAGTTATAGCCCGAGGCATTTTCGGGAGGTCACGTTGTAGACTCATGTTTGATGCTTCATAACTCAACAACGCATCACCTGATTAACAAGTTTTGTATATCATTGAACTCGTCTTGAATTATAGTTTATTATGAAAAAGAAAATGTTAAAATTTGAAAATTTTTGACTTTTAATTTGTTTGACCTTTTCCTTTTTGACCTAGCTTGACCTTTTCCCAGTTGAAATTGCCCTTTTAGACACCTCAAAAATGTTTCTTCATAAAATATCTTTTGATAGCAAAAATAAAAAAATGCGTTCTTGCTATAAGTTCCGAATATTTAGCACCTAAGGTAGGTATGTATACGGTTTTTGACCATTGCGGTAGTACAGCCTTATGTTTAACGCCGCAAATATAGCGATTGCTTTTGTAATCGGTCGCTGGAAATCATACTCCATTGTCTTTACGAAATTTTAATCGTACAAGTATCCGAATTTATGACAATTAACACGCGCCCACCCGAGGGTGTGGGCAACCGGCCTCCTCAGGTCTCTACAGGTAGTAAAAAAATACCTTCGCGCAGCGCCACCGTACTCCATCTACCTCTAACACAACATTTTGCAACTTCTAGAAAAATAATTTAGGTCAACTGGGAGGTGGTAGGTACCGTAAATGCTGAAGGCCAGCAGGCAACTCACTGGTGAGGGGGTGACCTGAGGTAGACGGTCGTCGTTATGCCTTGTGGGACTTTCAACTTTGTTTCCTTGATTAACACTTTATCGTGGGAGTTGCTCGTTTGGGTGGTGGGGTCAGGGTCTCCGTAAAAAGTCCCTTGATGACTCTAGTGAGACACCTACTCCTAAAACCGCCTCCTTGCCGCCCCGGTAGCTCAGTTGGTAGAGCGTTGGGCTCCGGCCCGCGGCTCAGAAGCATGCAGTGGCAGTGCATGTCCAGGCTTGGGATCGGTTCCGCTGAGACGCTCCGGCGCTCAATAGCTTACCCGACGTACAGGTCGGCTGGCAACTGACTGGTGAGAGGGTGACCTGAGCGGGGCGGCCGTCCCTGTGCTGTGTGGGACGTTAAACGTTGGCTTCTAAAATCAACCCTTCAATGTGGGAGTTGCTCGTTCGGATGGTGGGGTCGGGGTCTCCGTGACAAGTCCATTGATGACTTTAGTGAGACCCCGACTCCAACAATCGAATTGAGAACAACTCGTACAAAATGTATAAAAAAACTGAACTGGCAACAACTTGGGCAATATATATAAACAGAACAACTGCAGCCATTAAAAGTGATAAAAAGGGATTCCTTGTTTCGAGGGAGACGAGGGCAAATGAACTTATTAATAATGAACCTTTCAGCCTTAAACGAAAATTTACAAAGATGTCGCGACCTTATCAATAATTGAAACAAGTATAACTTATCCTATGAGCACCACTAACTCACACAATTACATCGTTCCCGGATATGGAAAATAGTATCGATGCAAGCTGATCCAGTGCAGCACAGCATATGTTTGAGAGGATTCATGCAGTTTAAACAAACGTGTCTGAAAGGCTTTCATTCCCAAAAATTAATTTGAATCTGCTCATATATTCGACAAAATGTCCTGAAATTGTAACGCATTCGACTTGGTCGCTTGAACAGGTTGCCTCATGATATTTTTACAAGGTGATCATTTCATAGCTGACACGGATCCGAGAATCCCAGATAAATAATGACACAGTGCACTGGGAGTGATGCCGCTAAATAGTCAGTTTTAATCATTACCGAATATGTTACATACAATCGTTTGGTCGTGTCGCCTTTGAGGTTGCTCAAGGTCACAGTATTTCTTACGGGAACTAAGTGGAAACCTAAATTTTGTGGCATAATAGGTGACAGAGAAGAGCCGTAGAAAGAAAAGTTCAGCACCATTGGAACACTCTTGTTGAGCCCAAACGGATTATGTATCTTATAATATTGCCTAGTCAAATGTCAAAATTAACCTGCTTTGACCTAGAGCCAGGCTTAGGTCTGTATGGTAAAAATAATATTAATCAAACTGCAGAGGCAAGTCAGACACGACAATGTAAAAATACAACCTCCATCGCAATTCTCGACAATTCTCAATTCTCGCAAGTTATCAAAATTTACCAATCGCCCCATGCATTTCTAATGGAAAGATCATGACCTTTGCCCTGCTCCCGGTTATCGATATAGAAATCCTGCTACGAAAAATTATCTTGCTAGGCGATCTTACTATGTAATGCGATTCTAACCACGATAGGCTAAATTTGATATGATTTATGCACCTCCCAAAGTTTGAGGTTAGGTCTCTTGACCTGGGTTGGCGGTCTGACCTGGTATGACCCAGACCTAAAATTTTGCCAGAAGCTGCAAAAATTTCGAGTTAGAGGTACATGAAGTACGGTGGCGCTGCGCGAAGGTGTTTTTTTACTACCTGTGGAAACCTGAGGAGGCCGGTTGCCCACCCCCTCGGGTGGGCGCGTGTTAATTGTCATAAATTCGGATACTTGTACGATTAAAATTTCGTAAAGACAATGGAGTATGATTTCCAGCGACCGATTACAAAAGCAATCGCTATATTTGCGGCGTTAAACATAAGGCTGTACTACCGCTATGGCCAAAAACCGTGTACATACCTACCTTAGGTGCTAAATATTCGGAACTTATAGCAAGAACGCATTTTTTTTATTTTTGCTATCAAAAGATATTTTATGAAGAAACATTTCTGAGGTGTCTAAAAGGGCAATTTCAACTGGGAAAAGGTCAAGCTAGGTCAAAAAGGAAAATGTCAAACAAATTAAAAGTCAAAAATTTTCAAATTTTAACATTTTCTTTTTCAAAATAAACTATAATTCAAGACGAGTTCAATGATATACAAAACTTGTTAATCAGGTGATGCGTTGTTGAGTTATGAAGCATCAAAGATGAGTCTACAACGTGACCTCCCGAAAGTGCCTCGGGCTATAGCTCGGTCACCGTTGGTCAGAGGTGGCTGAGATTCTCACAGGCGTGTTTCTGGCCCAAAACTACCCCGGAGACAAAGTTTCAGATTTTTTCTAGACATGGTGGTGTCAAGCCTTGGTCGATCTGTCCTGGAATGCCCCACCTGACTTGTTAGAATTCGTGTGGAAATTTCATATTTGCGTATTTTATTTAGTGTTATGGGCGCCGTATGACCCTAGATGTCGGTGCGCTCTAAAGCCTCAAATATGATGATGGACCGTCTCACGGCTGATCTCTACCACCCTTGGTTCATCACTGCCGCCCGAATTCATGCCGCCTCTGGCTCATTGATGCTGTCCCTGGCATATTTTGACCCAAATGCACGCCGCCCCGCCTCATCGCTGCCGCCCCTGGTTCATCACTGCCGCCCCCGGCGGATTGATAAGTGCCACCCCCTGGCTGATAACTGTTGCCCCTGGCTGATAGCTGCCTCCACTTGACTGATAAATTCCGCCCCTTGGCTGCTAACTGCCGCCCCTGGCTGATCGCTGCCGCACCTTGGTTGATAATTGCCACCCCCGACTAATCACTGCCGCCCCCTGATTGATAACCGCGGCCCCCTGGCTGATAACTTCCGCGCTTGACTGATAACTGCCGCCCCTGGTTCATCACTGCCGTCTCCCGGGGCAGTGAGCATCCTGGGGATATCTGGGCAGTGAGCATTCTGAGGGAGCATCCTTCTGTGGATGTCGCCAACATCATGCTATATCTGAGGAGCGCTAGTTTTAATATCGTATATTCATCCTATTAGTCTTTCAGGTTTTACATAACGTCGAGTTTCATGTTACCTATAGTCTCTGACTTTAGTATATCGTGTGAAATTGTCTGCATCATTTATTCAGTATTTATATTTCATTTCATTTTTATATGTTTTATATAATCTTCTGATACATGTTTCACAACTTGATCTAATTTACCACCTGACTTGTTAGAATTCGTGTGGAAATTTCATATTTGCGTATTTTATTTAGTGTTATGGGCGCCGTATGACCCTAGATGTCGGTGCGCTCTGAAGCCTCAAATATGATGATGGACCGTCTCACGGCTGATCTCTACCACCCTTGGTTCATCACTGCCGCCCGAATTCATGCCGCCTCTGGCTCATTTATGCTGTCCCTGGCATATTTTGACCCAAATGCACGCCGCCCCGCCTCATCGCTGCCGCCCCTGGTTCATCACTGCCGCCCCCTGGCTGATCACTGTCTCCCCTGGTTCATAACTGCCGCCCAGATTAATCATTGCTGCCTTGATTCACGCCGCCCCTGGCTGATCAATGCTCTCCCTGATTTTTATTAACCCATATATGAGCGGCCTCTGGTTAGACCTTTCCTCCCTCGAATCTTCACTGCCGCCCCCGGCTGATCACTGCCACCCCTGGTTTATCTCTGCCGAGGAGACCAGTCCGGCCATGGCCCCCCAAAACCGGTCAAACTTAGGCCCTGATGTAGGCAGAGTTTTGTCAGGAGGAATCTCTAACACCCTTCCAGAAGCAAACAGCAGCCCACAATCGTCTAATCGTTATCTGTTTGTCTATTGGAGGAATTCTCCGAGCCGAATAAATGGTAGAATGCTGCTGCCGTGTTTTTACTCTTTTAGTGTCAGCCAGCGGGGAAATTTATCTCTTTGGGGCGTGCGAGCACCCCTAACCACAATGAGAGCACCCCCAATACATGTGTCGCCCCCCGACTCAGCATTTCTGTCCTGATTCATGCCGCCTCCGTCTTACCACTGTGATTCATGCCGCCCCCAGTTCATCACTACCATCCTGGTTTATGCCGCCATGGTTCATCACTGACGCCTCCTACCTATCACTGCCACCCTGATTCTTGCCAACCCTGACTTATTACTGCCGCTCTGATTGAAACGGCACGCCTCTCATCACTGCTGCCAGTGACTCACCAGTGCTATCCCCAGCTTATTACTACCACCCTGTTTCATGCTGCCCCCAGCTCATCACTACCGCATCGGCTAATGAATGCCGCCCCTGACTTATCACTTCCGCTCTAATTCGTGCCGCCCTGGGCTCATGACTGCCGCCCCCAGCTCGGGGACGGCTGATTCCATTTTCGGGCGGTTGTACAATATTTTCGGGAGGGGGTGCCTTCCTACTCAAGGGGAAATGTAGAAGATGTTCGAAAGCGAGTTGAAACCATTTTGTTGTCGCTTATTGCCTTCTCGATTGACTTGGCCCGCTGGCAATATGTGCTGTGCCGTCACGTGTTCTGTTCTGTCGCAGCGCTTCGTGTTCGGCAGATGCCTGAGTCGTCGCGTCTGGAAGGATGGGCCGAAAGATGGGCCAACAAGGCGATCATCTGGCACATGTCCCAGGTGAACCCGTTCCTGGAGCGGCACTACCCGCGAATGTGCCCCGGCGATGCTCCGGTGCGAATCCTGGTGCCGTTCTGTGGCAAAACGCTCGACATGGTTTGGTTAGTTACACATCTTCTTTTCATGTGGGGTAGATTTACGTGGGAATAATGTACGAGTAGGATGCGTCTATAGCCCTGTTTCGTCTGTCAGTACAGTTCGTCCAATCAGTGAGCAACATTGCGCCTACGTCATGGGACTGGTCTTCCCTCAGGGGACTGGTCTTAGAGGCTATAGTGTACAGGCTAAGCGTCTGCTATTGTGCTGCTGAAGAAGAATACCAGATCTGATGGCCTTTCGATGAGCATAACGAGAATTTGCACTGCGTTTCCCGATGTTAATTGAGACTCGGGGTAGCATATCTCCTCCCCACCCCGAGACCAATGGTTAAATACAATTTTACAGATATGCATAGATTATTTGAAGAAAAACTCTTACGTTCATATGATACCCACTATAGCTTTATTGAAGGATATATTAATATAATTAATCTATATATATATAATTAATCTATATATAATATATATTAATCTGCCCTGAGGGCAGATCTAGAGAGGGAAACGTACACTGCTCTGTTGTAAGCCTATGGAACATTCTTTGACCTATGCTGACCTCAATATTGACCTGACATAAAAATTCTTCGTATAAATTCTCTTCGTCTTGTCAAGAGCTTTTGAACGCCGCCCGTAATTTTCCTTTAGCTTTCGTGAGAAACGAGATACGGAGGGGGCCGAAAAACGCCCCCGATCGGGGCGCGTCATGCAAGGGACCCCAGCGGGGCGCGTGTTAAAAATGCTCAAAAATTTAACAGATAAGGCTAGTTAACTGCTCTCCATTATAAAATCCTATATGTAGCGTTTGGTTTAATCCCTGGTATTCTGGGGGAGATACGGATCAGCCAACCTTATTTACGAGTAACGTTAGCAGCAGCAGTAGTAGTCCATATAGTGGCCCTTCTCGCCAAAACACTATCAGCTCTAGAACAATGCACTTTTACCCAAACTAAATATACAACATTGGCTATGCTCTCGCAAAATATCAAAGGTATCCGCGTCTTTATTTCCCCGGAACAATGTTGCAAGTTTCAGTGTTTAACTCTCGCCCCACCGGGGGCCATCGATGGCCCCCCTAAGGTTTTTTTCAAGATAGCAGAAAATTGACGAAACACAGGACCGCGGTTAAAGGCTCTATCTCTCAACCCATCATTTTTACACCATCCCTGAAATTTTTTATCTCGGGTCACCCAAGGTCAGGTCACCAGGTGAGGTCAACCAAGGTCACCTCACTTCAACTTTTGAGCTCTATAAGAGCTACGTTTCTTTTTCGATCGATTTAAGACTTCCTACAGTTCATGGCGCCGCCAGGATCTACAAGGTGTATATCCGGGATTTTTTGATTTCGTGATCTAAGGTCAGGTCATGCGGTGACCTCTCCCATTGAAAAAAACATGGGAAAAACTGTCTTATGATCTATAAGCCACAATAACGGTTGCAAATGCTCGGCTTGCTCAGAAAAACGTTTTTTGACACCCTTTTACGGATCCCAGGGGTCATATTTTCCCTTTGACCTCTCAAAGTTCATTCAAGGTCACCAGGGGTCAAAATCAGTATTTTGACCTAATTAAGCTAGAGCGTTGAAACAAACACCATCGTGTATGTCTCATCACTAGCTTTCATTTGATATACGGCAAGGTCACTTTCTGTCCTTGAATGAGAGCATCATGCAATGCCACGGTACTGGCTGGGGCCGGGGCTCCTGGTCGGATAGAAAACGATGCTTGGTTGTAGGCCATCTCCAGCTTTGTGGTTAGTTGAATTTATGCTGAGGCTACTTAGCCGGGATTTTCCGTAACTGCTTGATTGTTTCGTTTTTGCGCGATGGAGAAGACAGGTACTGATGATAGTTTCAACACAGTTTTTGTGGATTGCCAATTTGGGACGAGAAATAGAACAAAGTATTATCGGGTGATGTTCTGCCTTATTTTCGTTAGGGGAGTTTGCGTTTATTCAGTTTTATGTTTTAATTGTGTTTTTCACTGGGGGGCCAGTTTCCCGGCACTGGGGGGGAGCATTTTAGCCGACTGGGGGGGTCAATTTTCCTTCCAGTTAAGATGTTAAAAAATGGCCCGGGCCCCAGTGTCCAGGTCAAAAATTAAAACCGGTACAAAGCACACCAAGTACCACATTCACCCACAGAATCACTCGACAAACACCCACGCAGCTCCAATAGCGATAATGTGGCTCACGTTTTGAGTCAAGTTTTACCGGATCGATCGTTCATTAACACGCGCATTGACGGGGATCTGAGCCACCTTCGCCTTGACGGGGGGCGGGTACCCCCCCCCGCCCCCTAAGATCTCGAGAACGGTGCTAGGTAGCGAAAAACGGTAAAAGGTGTTGGACAACCCATCTACTACTCCATCGAAATTATTTGAACCATTTTTTGTCACGCCACATTTAAGGTCACTAGAGGTCAAAACATGCCGTAATAGGGATAGGGAACATGCCGAGCGCGTCCTCCAGCACGTCTGTGAGACTAGTGAGCCGAGTGATAGGTTGGAGTGAGGCCTCACCGAAGTGACAGTGAATAGCCGTATGTAACTACCAGGCGGGCACCAAGGCCAACAATAACGAACGCCATGTCGCTGCTAGATCAGCTTAAATCCCCCGAGGTCATGGAAATTCTCCGGCAGAAGGTAATTCTGCCAGCTATCGCCCAAGCCCTCAAAGAACAGGGTAAGAGGGAGGAGGTTTTCGTTAACCAGGCCCTGAGATTGAACGAGCTCGAACAGTATTCGAGGAAAAACTGTGTCGTTATCAACGGGGTCAAAGAGAGCAGTGACGAGAATGTCGTAGGTCTGGTGATAGAGATTGCCAGACTGATCGGCGTTACAGTAAACGCAGAAGATATCGACAACGCCCATAGAATGGGCAAAGCTCACCAGTCTCAATCATCCCGAGGACGACAGTTCAAACCACGACCCATCATCGTCAAGTTCGTGAGTCTCAGGAAGAGGTCGGAGTTTTTCGCGGAACGGAAAACAATCAGAGACGCCACTGTTGACAGCGAGTCAACCTTCCCTCAGGGAATGCTCGAAAGCATTTTTGTCGCCGACTGTCTCACCAAGTATAATGGCACGATCATGTACGTAGCCAGGCAGTTAAAGAGGGACAACCGGCTGGAAGCTGCCTGGAGCGACGCCGGCCGATTGAAGGTTAGAGTATCCAGTGGTGGGCCTACGATCGTCATACGTTCTCTAAATGACTTAAAAAACATCACCGGCAATCACCCATCATTCTCCAAGGCCACCGTAGACCACCCAGAGTTTAGCACCTCCAGTGACCTGACCGAAGCCGAAGCCGAAGCCGCCGCCCCAGCCGACCAGCCCGCCCGGCCCGCCGAGACCCAAGCCGTAGCCGCCGGCGACCAACAGGCACCTGACGTCAGAGGCCCCGCAGGCAGTGGCGGTCCGTCGGCTGCTGACAGCCGGGGCGCGCGCGGTACCGGGACACCCTCAGCCGGAGCCCGCACCCGTGCCGCGGCTGGAGCTGCCGCTGCCGGTCCGGGTCACCGCGACTCGCCGCGCGACCGGCACCAGTCGTCTGGCGGTCACCAGCGCAGAGGGAGGGGCGGTAGGTGATTGACCCTGAGTGACTCTACCTGATCAAAGTACACCTGTCAAGCTATTTTGCTGTGTTCCAGAATACTGTTTGTAATTAAGTACGTTTCGGTGGAAACTTATTATTAGTTTATAATTAAGTAGGTTTTACCGGAACACAAACTTAGTGGTTTTCCGTTGACACCTTCTCGCATTGATAAAAATGATTTAATTAATATGCAGTAACGATCACCAATATTGAAACTTTGAAATGTTTTGTGAAAAAGTGATGGAATGATTTCACCTTTCATCACCATGAATAAATTAACTCCAGATTTGTGTGCCTAGAGTACCATTATGCTAATCTTGAACTTGTATGCCTGGTTACGTGATTACTATGATAGCCCTTTAAAATAGTCTTATCTTTTCGCGATTTGCCTCCATGCACATTGCACAGTAACTGTAAGTTGCTGGCGTATACATATTTATTCACGTCCGATCATTGTATTTTTTTTTGATTGTTTGTTGATGTTGTTGCTTATTCTTTGCCGAATCGATCCTACTATGCAGCTCTCAATCTCGTAGTCCTGATATTGCTAGGATTCAGGGATTCTAGTTTCTCAGAGTACAATGTTTTGTTGGTGAAATAGTCCGTGCAAGTGTACCTGGAGGGACGTTTAGAGGCATGAAGCCCAGAAACTGCCTGTTCTCTTTATTTATCTATTATGATATGTGTAAGCCCGGAAGGGGTAAAGGATCTGTTTTTTTCATTTCCCATAGCAGTTAACTAACTAACTATTGTTTGACCGTCAGAATGGCGTGTATTGAGTGCTGAACTCATCTGTCGGCCGAGGTGTCCGCCCATCCGCTGAGTGATGCGCCTCAGCGTTGACGTGCTACCTGCTGCCGCCGCTGCCGCGTCGCCCCCGCAGGAGCCCGGAAGACCTGTCCCTGAGCGCGGTTGCGGCCGCTTTGCTCACACCGTGCTACTTTCGTGCTGTATTTTTGTGAAACAATTTAGTCTTTCTGCAGCGTGCTCAAAAATTTCCAGAAATCATTGGTCTCAGTTAGCCATGCTCTGTAACATTAAACTTTGGTTACTTAGAACAGGTATCGAATCAAACCCTGGGCCACCTGCTCAAAACCAGTGTCTTCGAATTTGTAACATTAATATAAACAGTATTACAGCTGAAGGAAGGATTCAAGAACTTGAACAATTTGTAGACATCAATAATATTGGAATTCTAGGACTTGTTGAGACTAAACTGGACGACTCTATCGATCCTTGCTTATATAGACTGCCAGATTTCCATTCCCCAATTACTCGCCACAGAACTAGGAAAGGGGGCGGTGTAGCACTTTACTGTCATTCTTCATTAGCGATTTCCCGTCTGGATAACTTTGGAGTTCACGGAATTGAATGGGTCTGGGCCAAAGTAAAATTCAAAGATGATGTAATCGTAGTTTGCTGCACTTACTTACCTCCTGGGTCCAGCGCTGACTGGAAAGAAATGTTTTTGGAGCATTTGGCTGACAAAGTTAGCTTAGCAAAAACATTTAACCCCTCGAATATAATTTTGCTAGGTGATTTCAACTCTGGGAACAACTACCTAAAACATGTTTCGACAAACCATTCACCCGTAACACATTTTGAACGAAGTTTAAAATTGACAGCAGACTCCTTAGAACTAACACAAATTATTGACGAGCCAACGAGAATGCAAGGGGATACTCATAATTTACGGGATCTTTGCTTCGTTCTTAAAACAGGTGACATCTCGGACAGTGGAGTTCTATCATCTTTTTCGAATCTTGATCATTTCCCAATCTACGTCTCCATTAGGTACTGTTTATCTCCCCAAGCTGTTATGCAAAAAAACATATGGGACTATAGCCGACTAGACGCGAACCAACTTACTAACTATCTCATAAATACTGACTGGCGGACTATACTAGACAACGACATAGACACAGCGGTCGACCTATTCACCACAAAACTTTTGGATGCAGCTAGAATGACTATTCCTACAAAAAATATTTCAATTAGGTTAAATGACAAACCGTGGATGAATGGGACAATCAAATTATGCTTAAGAAAACGAGATAGAGCTTTCAAGATGGCGAAAAGTCTTCAGGCCCAGTATACAGATCCGAAACATCCAAATGTACTACATGCGTGGGGAAAATGGAGGCAATTTAGGAACCAAGCAACAAGTGAAACACGTAAGGCTAAAAATCGTTTCATGTCGTCAAAAACAGAAATTCTTCTCAACAGTAAAGTCAACCCCTACAAATACCATTCAACTCTCAGAGAACTGACAGGCCGTATAAAGCACGACAAAATTCCGCCATTAGCCTGCGATGACAAGGTGATTAACGAAAACTTTGAAAAAGCTAATGCTTTTAATACATTTTTGCTTCGCAGTCTTGTCTAGACATGGCAGAACCGGTTGTTATAGTAACAGAACCAGCAGATAGCCCGATTCCTGAATTAAATGTTTTTGAAATAACTGAAAACCAGGTCTTGGACGAACTGAACAGATTAAAACCTCACAAATCTACAGGCCCAGATGAGCTGCCAACAAAATTTTTGAAGCTAGTTGCCTTGCTTATAGCCGATCCTCTATCAAAACTATACAACAAATCATTACGTGCAAGTATTTTCCCAACTACTTGGAAAATTGCCAACGTGAAGCCTATCTTTAAAAATAAGGGATCACCATCAGACATATCCTGTTACAGACCAATCAGCTTACTCTGTGTTTTGTCCAAAGTGTTTGAAAAGCTTGTCTTTCGCAAAATTTACAATCATATCGACCAAAATAATTTACTTACCCAACGGCAAAGCGGGTACAGGCCTGGCCATGGAACCCAACTTCAACTGTTCTACCTTTCTCACAGACTATATGACTCTCTCGACAAAGGACAAGACTTCACTGCTATCTATTTGGACATATCTCGCTACTTCGACAAAATCTGGCACAAAGGGCTGATAGCAAAATGTAAGGACGAATTTGGACTTTCATCACTGACAGACTGGCTAACATCCTACCTGACAGACAGGAAACAACGAACATGTGTTCAAAATTCCCTTTCCTCAACGCTTTCATTAAGCGCGGGCTGTCCTCAGGGATCCGTCCTTGGCCCACTTTTGGCTCTCCTCTACCTAAATTCCCTTTCAAAACAGACAACGAACAACATACTGTGTTTTGCGGATGACACATCTCTCTACGCCCCACATTCGAATGACTCACTTCAAGCTGTTCAGATTTCCCTTCAAGATGACCTAAACAAAATTGACGCATACGGTAAGAAATGGCTTATCACATTTAACCCCACCAAAACAATACAGCAAACTTTCTCTTTAAAGAAATGTAGTGTAGAACCAAAACTGACGTTCGGCGGGGTCTGTATTCCATCCGTGTCAAATCACAAACATTTAGGGCTAAATTTCTCTAAAGACCTTCATTTTAAAGAGCATGTTAACCAGATAGTTAAAAAAGTAAATGTAACATTAAGCCCTGTATATCCTATTGCTAAATACCTTTCTCGACCAGCGCTTATCCAAATTTATAAGACCTATATAAGACCCCACTTCGACTACTGTGATATAGTTTACGATGGACATTTAACGATAAAAGACGAGCTTAGACTTACAAGACTTCAGAACCGGATAGGAAGACTGGTAACAGGAACACTCTTCAGGACTAGCACGGAAAAACTTATGACTGACCTGGGATGGGAATCATTAGGTAAGCGACGGAAGATGCACAGCATCTGCTTCTTTTATAATTTACTGAAAAATCCGATTATCCCGTCATACATAAGCGATCTCATCCCCCAGACAAGACAAAATGACACCGACAGGAATCTAAGACAGGCATGTAGCATTACGCAAATCCCTCACAAAACTGTTAGCTTCAAAAGATCTTTTCTGATTAATGCCATCGATTCCTGGAACAAACTTCCACTAAATGTGCGGGATTCCAGCTCAGCAAAAATATTTAAAAATGAAGTTAAAAAGATATTTGGCACCCCTCAGCCCCCATTATATTATTCCTTAGGCTCGAAGATAGAAAATTCCATCCTCACCCGTCTTAGAGTAAACATGAGCTCGCTAAATTCGCACCAGTTTCAGATTCAATCAAAAGACACTCCAAGATGCTTATGTGGTAGTAGCCGAGAGGATACGGCCCACTTCTTGCTCCACTGTCCGAGGTATTATAACGAAAGACAAGTAATGTACACTGAAATTAGTCTTATTTTAGACGAAAACATAAACACCATGAGTAACAATAATGCATTAAATATTCTTTTACATGGTTCGGATTCAGACGATAAGAAGTTGTACTTAGTAGCACGGTGTGTATTCAGATATATATGGAAATCAAAACGATTCGATATGACAACACGATGAAGGAGCTTGTTGGGGCGGCGCGGCGGGGCGGCACTACACTTTGAGGGAGGGCGCGAGGGGCGGACCCTACCGGTGGCGGGCATGTTGTGAAGTGTTATCCTACCGGAAACGAGAGGCGCTCCAATTTAAGCACAGTGTGCTTTTGCGCCAATCGTGGAAAATTGTACTTGTTGTTTTGTTCTATGCTGAAGTAAAATAAACGTCTTGTCTTGTCTTGTCTTGTCTTGGATAACATGTAAATTAAGTTTTTCGGCCATTACATCTGAACAAGTAAAGATAGAGCAAAACGATTTTAACTGTACGAATCGTCGCAGCAAGCCGAATCGAATGATATATACTATGACCTTGCTAGGTAAAATCAAGGATTTGACCTGACCTGAGGTCAGGTAAAGGTCAAATTGGGACAAATGCATATCCTTAGAACCGTAATGACAAGGAAAATCTAATGGAGTTAAAATAAACGCTCTATCTTTAATCATTACTAAATTTTCAGTTAAAACTATTTTTCCCATGTATTTCCCATGGAGAGGTCATGGCTCGTAACTGACCTTAGGCCATCGATATAAAAAATACTGGAAGCTATTTTAGAGATTTCGGTGGGGCCATTATGTGACATGAGTTTCAATCGGATAAGTTTACCCTGTTCCGACTTATGCTATCTTAAACTTGTTTGAGGTCAGGTCACTTGAACTGTACTGGTGACCTGACCTGAAATAACCTAACCTTAAAATTTTGACAAAAGTTGTAAAAATGATGAGGGAAAAGGTATGCTAAGTACGGCGGTGCGTAGCGCCGCCGTTTTTATGCTTCCTCCGAAAAACTCGAGGGGGAGGTGGGTACCCGCCCCCCGTCAATGCGCGTGTTAAACATGTAAAATGCATACCATGTATTGTTGTTCGTTTTCACTGTACAGGCGCGCACCCGGTTTTCGTCTGAGGGGACCGGCTAACGAAAAGGGGGGCCGCAGGCTTATGGGGGTGGCAAGTTTGACAGGGGGCGGCAGGCGGAGGGGTGGCAGTTTCGTAACAGTGACGGCTTGAATCACATATGGGGTGAATGCCATAACGCAGGGGTGGCACCCTGTGGGGAGGGGCGGAAAAGTGAGAGTAGAACTGGTACTAAAAGCCAGATCAAGGCTCTTTTCTGCCCTCGATGGGCGACTGCGGCGGTCAATTATCATCAAGGCGCCTTCGGCGCCCCTTATGGGCGGGGGCGCCAATTTGGAGTCGAAGTATTTGGTGGGAGGGGGGGGTGTGCTGCCTTCCCCCTTTGGAAGCGTCACCGCAGGTCTCTCAGCACTTGAAGTGAGTTTAGATGCGAGGTGTGGGATTTACACCCTGTCGTGCGGAGAAATGTGGACGCCGACTGCTTTTCGTGGCTCAGCCTTTACGGGTAACCTTGCGAGCAGCCAATGTCACGGGACCCTGTTGCCATGGATGACGTCAGGAGGTAACCTGTTTGCGGGCTCTTCGGATTAGGTCATTGGGACTGGCTTTTGCGTCTCCTGTTGGCAGCCAGACAACTAAAAAAGCTAGGACCTTGGGTGGACCTGCCCGACGGACATATGATTTTTTCTTCAGAAATCGCATTAACCCTCGCCCCACCGGGGGCCATCGATGGTCCCCTAAGGTTTTTCCGGGATAGCAGAAAAACGAAGAGACGCAGCACCGCGGTTGAGAGCTCCACCCCTCACTGCATCATTTTCCCATCATCCCTGAAAATTTTTACTCCGGGTCACCCAAGGTCAGGTCACCAGACGAATTCAACCAAGGTCACCTCACTTCAAATTTAGAGCTCTGTAAGAGCTACATTTCGAATTCGATCAATTTGAAACTTCCTACACTTTATGGCCCCTCGAGGGTCTACAAGGTGTATATCCGGGATTTTTCGATTTCGTGCCCTGAGGTCAGGTCACGAGGTGACCTCTCCCATTGAAAAAGCATGGGGAAAAGATGTCTTATGATCTTAAAGTCACAAAAGCTATTGAAAATGCTCAGCTTGATTAGAAAAGCGTTCTTGGACACCCTTTCACGGATTCCAGGGGCCATATTTGCCCTTTGACCTCTCCAAGGTCATCCAAGGTCACCAGGGGTCAAAAACAGTATTTTGACAATAACTTTTGACCTAATTACGCTAGAGCGGTGAAACAAACACCATCGTGTTTGTATTGTCACTGGCTTTCATTTGATATACGGCAAGGTCACTTTCGGACCTTTCGTGACCTCAGGTCATCTTAGGTCACGAGGTGGCCTCTGGAGGTCAAACTAATGGCGGGAGGTCTTAACGTTTCACATAGCGGAAAAAGGACTGACAATTTCCTGTCAAATGTACTTTACCAGACTTCAATAGCTCTAATGGTATGAGAGTTATGCCCAGTTTGCTTAAGCATTGCATATTTGAGTGAAAATAGCCGATCTTGACCTAATTTGACCTCTGGAGGTCAATCCATTGACCTGAGCACTAAAACATGCGAAGTAATTTCTTACTGAATTCATGCAAACTTTCTATTGCACTTTGCAGATTTGCGCTAACGCCCATATTTTCGGAGTTAGAGGCTGGTCATCGATGGCCCCCGGTGGGGCGAAGGTGGCGCTGGACCCCTGGTGGGGCGCGGGTTAATGGGGGAGGGCGGGGAACACTTTTGGAAATACCTTGGAGCCTCAGGGCATATCTGATGGTAAGCATTCTCCTGCCATATCCACTTACAGCCACAATAGGGGCTTGAAGTAGGCAAGAGAAGAAGGGCACCGGCCTTAAGTGGAGGGAATTTCAGGGCCGTATTTCCAACTTTTCTCTGAGTGTTGCAGATGCGTGGGCTGGTTATGAGCGTCACGCTCTGGGAACACTTAATGAGCATTCGCATGATCCAGCTCTAGAAATTGGGTATTTCGTAGGTATATGACTAAGAAAAAAGATTTTTATTTTATTTACTAACTTCCATGCACTCGGAAATAGGAATGCAGAAAGCTGCCAGGAATAAGTAGTAACGCTAGCAAACTCATGAATTTGAAAATTTCGCATCAAAATTTCGTACGCGGAAGCAGCCCAGCGGAAGATCAGGAAATGAAACGGTTCAGAAAGATAGCGTTCAAACAAAACATCACGACCAGCGTCGCAGAAATATCGCTCAAACTTCACCGTCTAACTGGCGGTTGGCGGTTTTTCAGGCTCTACGAGAAAGGTCACACTGTGATCGGCATTGAGGGGGTTGAGGATGGTATTACGCAGTTTTTCGCCGAGAACAATCTGGAGTTCAGCAAATCTGCCACGGACACCGGTCACCTGTTCCAGGTCAGTTCGCTCGGCAGCTCGCCGCCAGGGCGGTTCGCCTGGCGGTAATGTGCTGCACGGGGATGAAACGGAATCACTCTAAGTGCTGCCCGCAAACTGCCCATTATTTAGAAAAGAGTAATACTGTGCACCAATATTGCCTGGGGCTTTCGTGTGTCTTCTTACGATTGCATGCATACTAAATGTATAGGCAGGAGTCTTGCCCTGGGTGTACAGTTATATTCTAAATGTCATGTGCCTTGCGTCGTTCTCACTGGGAACTCCTTTTCACTTCAGTGAGTCACCTACTGAGAGCTTTTTCTATCAGCTGCATATATGCCGAGTCACAGCGGCGACAACAGAGACCCGCAGGCAACCAGGGGCGGCCAGCTTGTGTACATTTTGGGACCCCGCCCCTGGCGGACGGGAATTGAATAGTTTGATATAACGCTAGAACTTGACCTTCCTCCAGTCGTCAACAGTTGAACACGGCCATACTCCGCGAGAGCACATGCGGTGCGGATTACGGATATTGTACAGTAATATCCAAGACGGCAAGCTGCTAAGTCTCAATAATGATAAAAATAACCGATTTGAATTCATTAGATATCGAATAATCATATTTCGCTTAACTTGACAAGGAATCGATTTCGAAATATCGTTAATTTTTCTCGTCCGTCTTCTTCAATATGTAATGAAAGACTTTCATATTTAACTTAGCTTGACAAAGAATCAATTTGGAATATCTTTTATCTTTCTGACCCATTTTCTTACGATTGATATAGTAACATTCAAATTATTTATCTCCCATCTCAAAATTAGTAGGTCTCGACAGCGTTACTAACGGATTATGTCCACGGTGTAACAGTGGGCAGGTAGAATGGGAACTGGATCCAGTAGTGATAACGAGGTTTCCAAGACACAAATAATTTTTCCGGGGAACGAGAAGGATTGTCAGCGGATATATGAAAGCAAAGAGTGCATGTATTCAGACAAAATGCACTCTCGTCTGCTTTGGTATATATCCTCGTGCGTTTTACCGGTTTCTGCATGTGTATTTTCCCATCGTTACGTGTTCAACCGACCTGTCTGATTTCCCCATGCAGACTGCTGACGGGAGACTTCAGATCTACCATTCTGACCTCTTCGCGCTGGACCCCAAGCTGGTAGGACCAGTGCAGGCCATCTGGGACCGCGGCTGCTACAGCTCCATGGACGCGGAGGATCGGCCCAAGTGAGTCCGAGTGGGACCAGTAAAGTATTTTTACATTTACCGCAAACTACGGACATAAGTGGTTAGGTTCGGCTTAAAGGTCAGCAAAAGCAAGCAACTTTGCAATCAAGCACACAATCAAATATTAAATTCCGTCATTCGGGAATAATCTTTCAAATCGTGCAGGAAAGGCGTTCATCGTTGGTAGGTAGGTCGTTCCAGGATTTTAGCTCGGTATCGGAATTGTGTTGAGAGTTCGTTAGATGGCAGACAGGCAGCTGATGGAGTTGTTCGGTCGATCGGGTCGTTCGTCGTGAAATATGCCGCATCACAAACATTCCTCGGATGGCTTTGGACCACCTAGTAATGGACTGGGATCTTAGAAGATCTCTTCGCACATCAATCCGTCTCCAAAAGTGACCAGTACGGTCCACTTGTCTTCTTTCATCCGCACTACTGCCATAAGTTAATAACTTGAACACGAGTCAGCTGTTTTCGTAGTTCCTCCCAAACGATAGACCATATAGAATGTGTGTTGCATGCGCCTCTACCAGACAGGGCATCTGGTGAAGTGATGTGAAAGCGGCGGAGCGGGATGAGCAGAGAGTTGCATCTTTAACGACTGCGTATATGAGCTTAAGACAGATACGGGTCAATGAACACAAGAAGGCGAACGGTCTTAGAAGTGATGATCAGCCCACACTAGTTTGAGTTCTTTTGTCTTTCAATAGCGTTGCAGTTCCAACTAGAATGAAGTCCGTTTTCTTTGTTCATCTTTAGTGAGTTTGATCGAACAGCACTGCAGTGTGTTGAGCGCTGTTTGATCCGTATTTTCAAAGTTCAGACTATGCTGTTAGATCCGAGTGGTCTAAAAGCTGGGTATCGTCAGCATAACAAATAATTCTACTTTTCAGCAGATGGCAGATGTCGTTGGTAAAGGCGAAAAGGACTGGCCCAGCGTCGACCGTGGTACGCCACAGCTGAGGAAATGGTCCGCGAACACCTCTACATCTGCTTCGCCCGGTCAGATAACGAAACCATGCATCATCATGCCATACCATCAAGCTTATTAGAAGTACGCTGTGGTCCACATCAAAGGCTTGCTCAAGTACCGCGTGAAGATGTAGAGTATGTTGGGATGGTTCAGGCGTGTTCTCAGCAGGGAGAGCTAGCTGTCTTTCCCAGTTACGGCTAGATTTCATTGCGTTGAGATGCGTCCGCTCGCTGTGGCTCTATAAGTCGTGTGTCTTGCCTTTGAACTTTACTTTGCTTGGATTAGTGTTGGGCCGTTGAGCGGGGATTGGTGGGAATCATTTTGATTCCGAATAATATTTTAGGCAATTGGACAGTATCTGGATGTTGCTCAAGCGAAATCTGCTGCATTATGGCTGAATTTAGACTTAACACTAGCCATATAGCTAACTTTTGGTATGAAAAGTCTATTAAACCCTACCGTGCAAGCTATAAGTTAAATGCACCTGGCCGCAGTATGTTGGCGCTGTGTGTTGGTTTCTGATTGTGATTCCAAGTCCAGTGTTTTATTTTGCGCCGCGCGAGTTCAGCGTCGGTTTGGGTAACTGCGACTGCAGGGCCCATCCTCGGACGGAGGGCCGTCCGCACCCAAAAAGTCTATAAACACTGCGAGTGAACAGATGCTACCAGAAATGTTTAGACGCGCATTGACGTGGGGGGGGCAGGTACCCGCCCTCCCTCGGTATTTTTTAAGATAGCTTAAAAACGGCGGCGCATAGCGCCACCGTACTGGAAATGCCTTTTCTCACAACGTTTTTACAATTTTTTCTCAAAATTTTTAGCTTAGGTCATGTCAGTTCAGGTTACCAGCACAGATCAAGTGACCTGACCGAAAAAAGTTTAAGATAGCATAAGTCGGAACAGGGTACATTTATCCGATTGAAACTCATATCACATAATGGGCTCACGGAGTTCTCTAAAATATGTTCCGGTATTTTCTATATCGATGACCTAAGGTCAAGTATGTCCCATGCCCTCTCCATTGGAAATACATGGAAAAATGGTTTTAACTGAACAACGTACTAATGGATAGCGATAGAGCGTTTATTTTAACTGCATTAGATTAACCATGTCATTGAGGTTCTACTAATATGCATTTAATCTAATTTGGCCTTGAACTGACCTTAGGTCAGGTCAAATCCCTGATTTGACCCAGCAAGGTGATATATATCATTCGATTCGGCTTTCTGCGAGGATTCATATAGTTCAAATTGTCTTGCTCAATCTTAACTTGTTTAGATGTAATGACCGAAAACCTTCATTTTCATGTTAACCCTATGATGGCATGTTTTAACCTCTAGTGATCTTAAATGTGCCCTGAAAAAATGGCTAAAATATTTTCGGTAGAAAAGTAAATGGGCTACGCAACGCCGTTGACCGTTTTTCCCTATCTAGTGTCGTTCTTGAGATCTTAGGGGGCGGGTACCCGGCCTCCCTTTAACCCGTGCCCCACCGGGGGTCCGGCGCCACCTTCGCCCCATCGCGATGGGGCCACCTTCGCCCCATCGCCACCTTCGCCCCCGATGCATCGGGGGCCATCGATGGCTCCTCTAACTCCGAAAATATGGGGGTTAGCGCAAATCTTCAAAGTGCATTAGAAAGCTTGCGTGAATTCAGTAAGAAATTACTTCCCATGTTTAACCCTATTTCCGTCAGGCTCCCGGCTACCCCTATTTCCGGCAAAGGGGGGGCAATATCGGCCCCCTAAGATCTCGTAATCTATCCGGCCGATTTTGAAAATGGAAAGTGGTATAGATTCCCCTGACGCTAAGCTTTATTTTGAAAATATGAAATTTCAAAATTTTGATTTTAAGGGGAAAGTTGTGCAAAATATACAATTTTTGTGTATTTTTTTAGATTTTCCATAACCCTTGTCTCTGTTGTACGATTTTCACAAAACTAATTCAGATTTACAAATAATTGACTCAAAATTGTCATATACTCGAGTTATGCAAAAATTCGAAATTCAATGGCAGTTTAAGGACCAGGACTATGAGGGGAAATATATACAACGTAAAAAGTTTTTGTTACGCGGATTAGAAGCTGTCATATACTGCTTGGCATCTTTGACACATAAATAAATGAAAAAACGAAAAACTCATCAGGGGTGGATGCAGTAAGGTAAAATAGTGGGGTAAAATACATACCAACAATATGCGAGTGGTATGCATGAGTAGGTATATTAGTCCCTCGACTAGTTGAAATTTATTTCTGATAATTTTTACCCTCCCATGGCAGCTCTGGGAAAGGGGGTGACATGGGCGGATCAAGGACTCGTCGTGGGGGGGGGTGATTGGAAACGCATTTTCAATATACGACGATATTGAGTCGCGGCGGTGATACTGGCTGGGAATATATATTTTGAAAATGTTATGTTACCCCCTCAAATACTGACACTTTTCCGCCATTGGTAACACGTTCCATATGCTTTTGTCTCCGTGATCTGCCTGTGGGCGAAATAGTTCCTTAGTCGTTCCTGAAACTGAATACATACAGAGCATGCTAGTCTCGCACAAAGCTCTAAGTGAACAAACGTATGCTTTTATATTTGTGATTTACTCTACATTATAGTGACTGAACACGCCTCTGGTAATCTAAAATTGGGTTATAACTATTTTGAATTTTCATATACCCAATTGTATTCGCCCTGGCACGGCTGTAAGCAGTCTTCTCACTTAACGTTTAGTCCTTCTTGATAACATTCCCCCCATTTCGAACTGCTGTAACCGCCCCTGATGAATAAAAATAGTGACAATTGTGAATGCACTATCACCTCACATAACAAATGATATAATAAAACCATATAACTGGCATCAGGATCAGCAGAGACGGCTTCCTTTTACAAAGAACCCACCGCATACGATAATACTTGGTTTGTGGATAGAACCTCCCCAAAAACCCAGCCATAGCTCCGCCCTTGGTAAATATATAATCTTAAAAATTTCAGAAAACCTGCCTGTACTAGTTTTAGGAAAAGTCAGGAAGTTTCAAAGTTCTATCGCAAGCCGTTTCGGAGATATTTTTGAAAAACCTAAAGGGGGCAATATTAGCCCCCCTGCCGGAAATAGGGTTAAGCGTTCAGGTCAATGGTTCGACCTTCAGCCCAGCCAGCAATTTACCTCCGGCACCGACCTGGCACAGCTTGGGCCAGCGCGGGCACGGAGCTCCGGCACATGTAGGGCTTAAACCAACACAGCAGGCAGATGAACGCGTTTCGACAAAAATTGTCTTCTTCAGCATCTATGGTAGGAGGATAAGGAACCCGTCATCAAGACATTCAGCAGTTTCATCGTTTGGATTTTTGTGCAAAATTATCGTGCGATAGAAATATACAGGCACCGTTTTTGAGGATATTCCAATAATGCTTCTTGAATTATTCTAAAATGTATACAAGCAAGCTTTGATATGAGACAATCAGCCTTATCACTGTTTTAAATAA
Source organism: Lepas anatifera (assembly GCA_034440635.1). Taxonomy (NCBI): domain Eukaryota; kingdom Metazoa; phylum Arthropoda; class Thecostraca; family Lepadidae; genus Lepas; species Lepas anatifera. The sequence continues at coordinate 1,114,196 of JAOTON010000176.1, read as the reverse complement.
TGTTCTATTTTTATTTTATCATCATTATTGTTTTGTTATTATTATGTAAAACTTTTTCTCTCTCTTTGCTTAACCAACTCCTAATACAGCCGCAGATTTTGCCCATTTCATGAAGCCTGGCCTAAGATTAAAAGTATCATTTTTAGCTATATGTGCTGCTTCTGTAGCTTTCCTATTATCTTTGTTTTTACAAACTGCTATAATTTTAGCTCTATCCCAGTTTGGTAGATGATTTGTTTTCATGGAATGTATGACAAATGCACTGAATTCTGAGTTGTTTCGAAGGTCTCTTTTATGTTCTTTTAATCTTGTTTTTAGACCCCGTCCTGTTCACCTATGTACGATTTCGTACACGACCCCACGGCACCTGGTACACTACACTTTTTGGTTCTGAGTCACCTGATCTTTCTTTTTCGCTAAGATGCTACTAAGTTTTTACCGGAACAAAATGCTACTTTGCAACCCGTTTCTTCAAGTTTGTTTGCAATAATTTCAGCTGGTTTGGAGTAAGGTATCGTAACACATCGTATCTGTTCCTTTTGTTGGGTTTCGCGGATCGTTTTCTTATATCTAGAGCTTTCTTTTTCATATTTATCAGAAATCCTCTCGGATATTTTAGCTTCGTGAACGAGGTCATAATATGTTCTATCTCTTCTTGCAGGTATTCATCACTACAAATACGTAAGGCCCTAAGAAAAATCCTAATACTACTCCTCGTTTCACCCTATCACTGTGACCTGAGTAATAATGTACATAGCATTCCTTGTTCGTTGGCTTTCGATATACTTTGAATTTAACTTCGGCACTCCTAACAATCTCTGTGTCAAGGAAAGCTAGAGTTCTCTGATGTTCTTTTTCAATGGTGAACTGGATTTTTGGATCAACTGAGTTTAGTTGATTGAGTTTAGTTTCTAGGTCCATATCATTGGGGACTACAACTAATATGTCATCGACATATCGAGCCCAGATCACATTTGACCCCATTATCTCTAGGTAATGATGTTTTCAAGCCATTCCATGTATAGGCATGCAGCAACGGGCTTAACGGTGAACCCATCGCAAGACCACTGTGTGAAATACTCACCCGAGTTGAAAGTGAAACCACCAAAATTCATGCACATTTTTAGCAATTTTAAATAGTCTTGTTTTGGTAAGGGCAGTTGGTCAGGGTTCATTTTCTTTGTTACGGATTCGATAGCTTTCATTGCCCCTCTACTGAAACGTTCGTAAATAATGACTTAACATCAAAACTGGCTAGAAACTTATCGAGAAGTCGATGTCCTTAATTTTCATCATGAGGTCATCAGTATTCTGGAGGTTGCGTCGCTACGGCACCCAACGAGCTTGATAGGGTCTTGCTAATACTTGGCGATGCGATGAGGAGCACTGCCAATCCCTGACGTAATGGGACGCATCGGTATATTTGTTTTGTGCAGCTTTGGAAGACCGCGCATTCGTGGTGCGGTAGGAGCCTCTTCAGAAGGTGAAGGAGTTGTTTTCCCTTTTCAGACTTTGTAACAGTTTTCTTGTTTCTGGTGAATTTCTTACTGAGTTTTTCAATAAATCCAGAAGCTTTTTCTCATAGGTATCTGTTTCTTGTAAGAGATTCTTCATTTTGTTAATGTATGCAGCCGTATCCAATATCACAACTCCTCCTCCTTTATCCGCTGAGTAATTATTATTGACGGGTCATTGGCAAGGCTCTTCAACGCGTTCATGTATCTTCTAGGTAGTTTATCAGGTTCTTTGTCCGTTAGAGCCTTGCAGCATAACAGAATGCCTTGTATAAATCCCTTCTCTATATCATCCTCGTAATATTTGTAGTTCCTACGGACATGATCTACATAATGATCTTTGTCTCTGCCTGTATCAAACTTGAAACCAGAGATAACGCTTCTTTCATAATTACTGAGTGACCGTGTTGATAAATTGTAACTATGTCAACGTTCCCGGCTTCTTTCCATGGACTAGCATCCACAGATTCTTCAGTTTTTGTTTGAGTTTCGCTTTTGTTTGTCTTTGAATTTGTTGAGCTTTGTTCGTAATGATATCGACAATTGTATTCCCTTAAGTTCGTCTTTTAGAACATATATCTTGTCTTTTATATCAGCACATGCTTCTTCGAGGAAAGAACGCCAGAAGCACTAAAGGGATGATCTTTTCTTTTAAGTTGTTGAGGAGCTGATTTTGGTAAAACTTGTTCAATGATACAGTCTTGAAGGAATTTTAAACGATTGAAACTCTGGATATCTTTTTCTGGTGACGAATTCTTGTCTCTCGTGGTGTTGGTTTCGATGTTCATGTCAGACAATTGTATAACAGTGGTTGACAGATATTAACACTAAACCAACACAGCAGGCAGATGAACGCGTTTCGACAAAATTGTCTTCTTCAGCATCTATGGTAGGAGGGATAAGGAACCCGTCATCAAGACATTCAGCAGTTTCATCGTTTGGATTTTTGTGCAAAATTATCGTGCGATAGAAATATACAGGCACCGTTTTTGAGGATATTCCAATAATGCTTCTGAATTATTCTAAAATGTATACAAGCAAGCTTTGATATGAGACAATCAGCCTTATCACTGTTTTAAATAATGTTCTATTTTTATTTTATCATCATTATTGTTTTTGTTATTATTATGTAAAACTTTTTCTCTCTCTGTAACCAACTCCTAATACAGCCGCAGATTTTGCCCATTTCATGAAGCCTGGCCTAAGATTAAAAGTATCATTTTAGCTATATGTGCTGCTTCTGTAGCTTTCCTATTATCTTTGTTTTACAAACTGCTATAATTTTAGCTCTATCCCAGTTTGGTAGATGATTTGTTTTCATGGAATGTAGACAAATGCACTGAATTCTGAGTTGTTTCGAAGGTCTCTTCTATGTTCTTTTAATCTTGTTTTTAGACCCCGTCCTGTTTCACCTATGTACGATTTCGTACACGACCCGCACAGCACCTGGTACACTACACTTTTGGTTCTGAGTCACCTGATCTTTCTTTTTCGCTAAGATGCTACTAAGTTTTTACCGGAACAAAATGCTACTTTGCAACCCGTTTCTTCAAGTTTGTTTGCAATAATTTCAGCTGGTTTGGAGTAAGGTATCGTAACACATCGTATCTGTTCCTTTTGTTGGGTTTCGCGGATCGTTTTCTTATATCTAGAGCTTTCTTTTTCATATTTATCAGAAATCCTCTCGGATATTTTAGCTTCGTGAACGAGGTCATAATATGTTCTATCTCTTCTTGCAGGTATTCATCACTACAAATACGGAAGGCCCTAAGAAAAATCCTAATACTACTCCTCGTTTCACCCTATCACTGTGACCTGAGTAATAATGTACATAGCATTCCTTGTTCGTTGGCTTTCGATATACTTTGAATTTAACTTGGCACTCTAACAATCTCTGTGTCAAGGAAAGCTAGAGTTCTCTGATGTTCTTTTCAATGGTGAACTGGATTTTTGGATCAACTGAGTTTAGTTGATTGAGTTTAGTTTCTAGGTCCATATCATTGGGGACTACAACTAATATGTCATCGACATATCGAGCCCAGATCACATTTGACCCCATTATCTCTAGGTAATGATGTTTTCAAGCCATTCCATGTATAGGCATGCAGCAACTGGGCTTAACGGTGAACCCATCGCAAGACCACTGTGTTGAAAGTACTCACCCGAGTTGAAAGTGAAACCACCAAAATTCATGCACATTTTTAGCAATTTTAAATAGTCTTGTTTTGGTAAGGGCAGTTGGTCAGGGTTCATTTTCTTTGTTACGGATTCGATAGCTTTCATTGCCCCTCTACTGAAACGTTCGTAAATAATGACTTAACATCAAAACTGGCTAGAAACTTATCTGAGAAGTCGATGTCCTTAATTTTCATCATGAGGTCATCAGTATTCTGGAGGTGTGCGTCGCTGACGGCACCCAACGAGCTTGATAGGGGTCTTGCTAATACTTTGGCGATACGATGAGGAGCACTGCCAATCCCTGACGTAATGGGACGCATCGGTATATTTGTTTTGTGCAGCTTTGGAAGACCGCGCATTCGTGGTGCGGTAGGAGCCTCTTCCAGAAGGTGAAGGAGTTGTTTTCCCTTTTTCAGACTTTTGTAACAGTTTTCTTGTTTCTTGGTTGAATTTCTTACTGAGTTTTTCAATAAATCCAGAAGCTTTTTCTCATAGGTATCTGTTTCTTGTAAGAGATTCTTCATTTTGTTTATGTATGCAGCCGTATCCAATATCACAACTCCTCCTCCTTTATCCGCTTGAGTAATTATTATTGACGGGTCATGTATTACGGTTGACGGGAAAACAACTCCTTCACCTTCTGGAAGAGGCTCCTACCGCACCACGAATGCGCGGTCTTCCAAAGCTGCACAAAACAAATATACCGATGCGTCCCATTACGTCAGGGTTGGCGTGCTCCTCATCGTATCGCCAAAGTATTAGCAAGACCCCTATCAAGCTCGTTGGGTGCCGTCAGCGACGCACACCTCCAGAATACTGATGACCTCATGATGAAAATTAAGGACATCGACTTCTCAGATAAGTTTCTAGCCAGTTTTGATATTAAGTCATTATTTACGAACGTTTCAGTAGAGGGGCAATGAAAGCTATCGAATCCGTAACAAAAAAATGAACCTGACCAACTGCCCTACCAAAACAAGACTATTTAAAATTGCTAAAAATGTGCATGAATTTTGGTGGTTTCACTTCAACTCGGGTGAGTACTTTCAACACAGTGGTCTTGCGATGGGTCACCGTTAAGCCCAGTTGCTGCATGCCTATACATGGAATGGCTTAAAAACATCATTACCTAGAGATAATGGGGTCAAATGTGATCTGGGCTCGATATGTCGATGACATATTAGTTGTAGTCCCCAATGATATGGACCTAGAAACTAAACTCAATCAACTAAACTCAGTTGATCCAAAAATCCAGTTCACCATTGAAAAAGAACATCAGAGAACTCTAGCTTTCCTTGACACAGAGATTGTTAGGAGTGCCGAAGTTAAATTCAAAGTATATCGAAAGCCAACGAACAAGGAATGCTATGTACATTATTACTCAGGTCACAGTGATAGGGTGAAACGAGGAGTAGTATTATGATTTTTCTTAGGGCCTTCCGTATTTGTAGTGATGAATACCTGCAAGAAGAGATAGAACATATTATGACCTCGTTCACGAAGCTAAAATATCCGAGAGGATTTCTGATAAATATGAAAGAAAGCTCTAGATATAAAAACGATCCGAAACCCAACAAAAGGAACAGATGCGATGTGTTACGATACCTTTCCAAACCAGCTGAAATTATTGCAAACAAACTGAAGAAACGGGTTGCAAAGTAGCATTTTGTTCCGGTAAAAACTTAGTAGCATCTTAGCGAAAAGAAAGATCAGGTGACTCAGAACCAAAAAGTGTAGTGTACCAGTGCCGGGTCGTGTACGAAATCGTACATAGGTGAAACAGGACGGGTCTAAAAACAAGATTAAAAGAACATAGAAGAGACCTTCAAACAACTCAGAATTCAGTGCATTTGTCATACATTCCATGAAAACAAATCATCTACCAAACTGGGATAGAGCTAAAATTATAGCAGTTTGTAAAAACAAAGATAATAGGAAAGCTACAGAAGCAGCACATATAGCTAAAAATGATACTTTTAATCTTAGGCCAGGCTTCATGAAATGGGCAAAATCTGCGGCTGTATTAGGAGTTGGTTAAGCAAAGAGAGAAAAAAGTTTTACATAATAATAACAAAAACAATAATGATGATAAAATAAAAATAGAACATTATTTAAAACAGTGATCAGGCTAGATTGTCTCATATCAAAGCTTGCTTGTATACATTTTAGAATAATTCAAGAAGCATTATTGGAATATCCTCAAAAACGGTGCCTGTATATTTCTATCGCACGATAATTTTGCACAAAAATCCAAACGATGAAACTGCTGAATGTCTTGATGACGGGTTCCTTATCCCTCCTACCATAGATGCTGAAGAAGACAATTTTTGTCGAAACGCGTTCATCTGCCTGCTGTGTTGGTTTAAGTGTTAATATCTGTCAACCACTGTTATACATGTAGGGCTGTTGTCGGGTGTATCTCTGGAGTTGAAACAACTTTCCCAGAGCTGGGACGGAGTTACCGCTGCCCGACTTGGCCCGAGTTGTGCCCGACAATGGAGCTGGCCCGCTCCGTGACGGAGTTATTAGCCATTTGTGTGACGCGGCCGACCGTTCAGCCGGCCCGGCGTAGTGCGTGGCCCGTGCGGGGGCGGGGCGTGGGCGGTGAGACCTACGGCGGCGCTACCGTGATTGTAGCTATGACACCCGAGCGGTGCCACGATCTAAGCGCTTCGGCGCTTTTGCACCAATTGGGGTTGCACATGTAATGATGTTCTGTAAAAGAAGAAATAAATGAGTATGAGTATGAGTATGAGTATCTGACCAGCTCGGGCCAGCTCCTCGAGACATTGCGGGCCTGGCCCTTGTTATTGGTAGTTGATGGGTTCTCGCCAGAGCTGGGCCAGAGTTACTGCTGCGCATTTCTACTGCGTGCCAGATCAGGCCAGTGCAGGCCAAAGCGGGCCTGGCCGTAGTAATTGCTAGTTGATGGCACTGGTCAGAGCTGGGTCATTGTTTATATTTATACTGCGTGCCAGACCAGGCCATTTCGGGCCAGCGCGGTTCCGACCCTAGTTATTGGTAGATGGTGCTTACGCCATGGTGGTAGTTGAGTGTGCATTTCCTCATTTTCATTGCTGTGTTAAGTGAGGTGTATCCGGCGAGCATAAGATGTGCATACTATACCCGTCTAATTATTTTATTTTGATAAGATATATTGAAAGTTTTTTCATTCGGCCTGTATATAATGAGCCTGGTTTTTGTGTTGTGGTAAATATGTTTTTGAATATTGCATGATTGGCTGTCTTGCAGACATTCAGACTTGTATGCAAATAGGTGAATAAATTGATGCACAGGCTCATGCTTTCCATCAAGCTCATTAATACGTGTAAGATTATCAAGTACCGAAAACTGGCAGAGAACGTTATTAAATCTTCATGTGTTTAATTAATTAATGAGGTCATGGTGGAATCGCTGAGTTGTTGACAAATTAGATAGCTAAGCTTTAACCCGCGCCCCACCGGGGGTCCGGCGCCACCTTCGCCCCACCGGGGGCCATCGATGGCCCCCCTCTAACTCCGAAAATATGGGCGTTAGCGCAAATCTGAAAAGTGCAATAGAAAGCTCGCGTGAATTCAGTAAGAAATTACTTCACATGTTTTAGTGCTCAGGTCAATGGTTTGACCTCCAGAGGTCAAATTAGGTCAAGATCGGCTATTTTCACTCAAATATGCAATGATTAAGCAAACTAGGCATAACTCTTATGTCATTAGAGCTATTGAGGCCTGGTAAAGTACATTTGATAGCAAATTGCCAGTACTTTTTCCGCTTTGTGGAACGTAAAGACCTCCCGCCATTGGTTTGACCTCCAGAGGTCACCTCGTGACCTAATATGACCTGAGGTCACGAAAGGTCAAAAAGTGACTTTGCCGTATATCAAATGAAAGCCAGTGACAAGACAAACACGATGGTGTTTGTTTCATTGCTCTAGCTTAATTAGGTTCAAAAAAGTTATTGTCAAAATACTGTTTTTGACCTCTGGTGACCTTGGATGACCTTGGAAAAGTCAAAGGGCAAATATGACCCCTGGGATCCGTGAAAGGGTGTCCAAAAACGCTGTTCTGAGCAGTCTGAGTATTTGCAATCATTTTTGTGGCTTTTATATCATGAAACAGCTTTTCCCCATGCTTTTCCAATGGGAGAGGTCGCCTCGTGACCTGACCTCAGGGCACGAAATCGAAAAATCCCGGATATACACCTTGTAGACCCTGGAGGGGCCATGAAGTGTAGGAAGTTTCAAATCGATCGACTTTGAAATGTAGCTCTTACAGAGCTCTAAAGTTGAAGTGAGGTGACCTTGGTTGACCTCGTCTGGTGACCTGACCTTGGGTGACCCAGGGTAAAAATTTCAGGGATGATGGGAAAATGATGCAGTGAGAGGTAGAGCCCTCAACCGCGGTGCTGCGCCTCGTCGTTTTTCTGCTATCCCGGAAAAACCTTAGGGGGGCCATCGATGGCCCCCCGGTGGGGCGAGGGTTAACACAGTATATATATATATATATATATATATATGGGAAGATCTCTGCTGACCAAATATAATGAAACTCATTTCTGGAAACAGGCAAACATATATTTAACGTGTATTTAAACAGCCCCAAAAAGATGAAACGAACAAACTAGCTTACCTGAATTAATCACAAATAGTCGATTTGATAGGATGTTTAATGACCTCCCTCCTCCAATCCTGCATGCAAAATGGATCTAATATACTGAGATTGTATAATCAAGCACAGTCCTGTATTAGAATCCTCATAATAAATTAGATGAAAGCATAGATTATTGGTCATAGTGTGGGAAGGGCCTCGAATCTAATCAGCATTTGAGGTCTTGCCCACACTATGGCCAACAATTTACGTTTTCACATCTTGTATTGCAACGATCCTGATAAAGGTCGGTGCCTGAATCTATGCTCTCGGGTTATTACGTCAATTTTATATTCAGGATTGATGGACGCAGGTCATTAGACATCTTATCAACTCATAATCATGCTCCTATAACCACACATACACAAAACGAAATATTTAAAAAAGAAACAGAGTCAACCGTTTAGAATAAAATCAAACTCTTCATAGGTGACCTCCACCTCCTAGAAGGTCATGTCCTGGGCCTCCTGCACCGGAGCAAGTTTGAGGCCTCCAGAGTGGCGATGGCTCGGCCTCCCGGTTTGCCCGCCGTTCCAGTCGGTCGTGGCTTCGCGAAAGCCACTTGCTAATTGCGTGAAAGATCCCTCCCCGGCTGACAGGGACGCCACTGTGCTTCAGTGCCTCTGTGAAATATATAATCAATTTATTACATAATGTAAAATTTCCCCAATTTTTATTATATGGGTGTCTTCTACACAGGTAGTTCATTTTAGGGTCTATCAATTTTTGCATTGTGAAACATTACCAGAAAGTAGGGTTGTATACTTTGATACCCATCAAAACACATATGATTGACAGTAAGATATCCACATATCATACTTTATGTGACTACTGGGAGACCCTTTGGGTCAACTTACACAGTTTACAAGGTTCTCATGAATTACCGTTTAAAAAGTCCTCATAGGTAGGTGATTTGACTCCATCTCATTAGCCTTGTGATTACCGATCAATGGATATTCACAGTGACTTCTTCAGGTCAGGTATGAACATGAGCTGACTGGGGTTAGGCATAGTATTTATGTACAATGTTGGTTTGGCATGATCGTATGGATGAATATTACATCCTGGAGTATTCAAGACCATTCAAGTTCAACAAATTACTTTAAAGGGATTGTGGCACCTTGGTCGAATCCTGGAATTTAGTGTAATTAGGGGTACTTTTAACCGAGAACAAAGAAGGAGTCCATTATTTCTCTGAAAAATGTATAATAAGCTCAATATTTTGATTTATGGAATTCTCCTCTAGGTAAATAAATAAACATTTGCCTGTGGATGATGTAATGATCTGGGAACCGCTACCATATTCAATACCCTTCAATGGCTTCGATTGGCTGATGCTCATCGTGAAGTCAGCATATGTCGTGACACCAACAGGCATGACAACTGTGGCCTGCTGCTAAGGGTACATGAGGGGTACATTTCAGGTAGGTTTGAGCTGTTTTCAACGGAAATCTCAAGTTTCAAGACAAATTATATATTGAGTACCGGGTTTTCGAACTTGCTTTTCAACTTGGCTATCTCAGTTAAAATCACGTTATGAAAGTGTCACATTCCCTTTAACTGGTTCCATCAGAAGCCAGCGACAAAAGTATGTAACTGCCATTGAGTCATGACACTTGCTTGAATGTCTGTTGGGAGAGTTAATTCATGTTGTGAGAGTTATCTAATGTGAGTTTTAAGCTGCGACTCCTCAGCTCATTCATATGAGAAGTTCATTTTAGCAGCATGTGAGCTAGGCAAAACACTTATTGTTCACGTGTTGCCCGGTCAGATTTATGAAATTGTATTTTCATATATTTTTTAGTTTGTTACTGATATGGCATACCAATTTGCAGGCATATTTTCCTAACCACTTCCAAAATGAAATAAAGTACCTCGCCTCTAGACAGCCCCTACGGATTTGTTGAAATAAATGATAACATTTTGCACAAATATTAGGTACTTTTGGACGTAGATATTGCACCACGAAGAGCTAGAATTTCATTTACTGTAAAAATATGTATGACTTGATACTGTTTCATAAATACGATGAAACTAGTAGTCAAACTACAGGACTTTATTGGGAAACATCATATCAAAACTATACAGTGAGATAAAGAATACGGTGAGATCATTAGCAAAACTACAAAAAATGGGTAAACTGCCGGAAGGCGGTCGTTTTTAACCAAACTTGCAGTGGACACCAGACTGCGGCGGATTAGATAGTGGCTATTTGAAGGGCAGGTGGGGGGGGTTACAGGGTCCAAAATCATGAAATAATCATATGACGTTTTCCTTCAAATCTGTTAAAATCGGCAGGTTTGGGCGCAGACGCATATTTTGTACCAACCCCCCCCCCTTGGATCCGCCAGTGATACTAGCGAAAGCAATTAGCGTAAAAGTTTTAAATGGTCACATTTTGTTAGTCATGTGAACACCATGATTTTCGTTCTAGGCCACTGCTGATTCCTGTTTCGCAAAACTGATATAGTTGGGGGCCGATCAGTGACGGCGGAACGTCCGAATTTAAGGGGGACACCATAGGCTTTTCAACCCATTCCTTTCCAGCCAATGCCGTAGGGTTAGTGTTAAAATTTCTTATTGAAATATAGTATTTCTTGCTATTTTTTATAAATTTCTTGCTATTTGAAATATTTTGATTACGACACTCATTTATTTTTGTATCTTTGGCAAAACTTTTGGAGGCCCCTCACCAATGATTGAAATATGCTAACAATACCGGCGAAGGATGGAACGTGCTCTTCATCTCAATGTTTTAAAAAAAATATTGAAGTTTTAAAGGAATTGTTTTTGGAATGAAAATGTCTGTTCTCCTGTACATATATTTGAATTAATTTTACATAGACTGTAAAAACTACAAAATGAATCAGTTTATCCTTAAATGGAGCATAAAATAATTTTTCAAGTCTTCAGTCGTTTCGTACTTCGGGTCTTCAGTCGTCTTCTATAAAATTCATAGGATGACGAATCTTTTGTGTCAGATAGGTCACGTGACCAACGTATGAGAATTCCTGGGCTTGTGATTGATCACTTGTGATTTAAGTCCTATATTTCTGTTTCAAAAGAGTTTTGGAATGTTGTTTTTTAATATCTTTTTCTGTGATAGCTAGAAATTTTACACCACTGTTTAGGACATATATGACCAAGTTCTTAGAAAAATTGATAGTCATAGCCGAGGTTTCGTAATTTAATCGATAGTGATAATTCTCGATAAGTTATCTAAAAATTCTGATTTTGAGAACGATTTTAAGGCATTTGGAGGCTGAATTTGCAAAAATGAACATAAGATTTCTGAAACAACTTTTTGTGTCCTTTTGATCCAGCCAATAAAATTGTTTTCGCGTACCTGCCTTTAAGGGCGGCACCGTTCCCTGGTGCCCCCCCAGCCCTGCGGCCAGTGGGGGCGACAACGGCCTTCATTGTGCGCACAATAACTATTGGAAAACAAGGGAAAGGTCTTCAGATACCTATTCTAAGCTAGAACGGCACTGGTCCAGAATTACCAAAAATATGTTGGGTTGAGGACAATTGGGGGAGGCAGATGATCATAAATTATTTCAGTTTTCTTATAAAAATATAGGAACTGCTGTTGGTTAGTCTGGTACTTACTTACCAATGAATGGTTGAAAGTAACACATCTTGAAATTGCTTCAGTCAGACGGAGATATGTAGATATGTAGGTAGGTATGGCCAGAAGCCCCACATCCGCAGTGATGCTACTTTGTAATGGTGATTATGCAGTGGATTTTTCGAAAGTTATTGTAGGTATTCTTTGGTAAGCTTCACAAGGAGGGCACACATCACCAGAAAGCCGCACGTCAAATACCTACATTTCCGCAAAAGATACCTGCCATCTCGGTTTGCCTGTTACCTGGGCTGTAATATTGCACGGTTAGTAGAGACACTGATATTCTGCTACTGCTGCTCTGCAGCGCCGCCGCTGGTGGCAGCAAAAAATATAATCCTGAAACTCTGCTGCAAAGCCGGTTGTTTGCGCATGATCAGTACGGCATTAGCCTGGCCGGAGTCATCCGAAGTTACGGCAGGCAGTGCCCGAGGTGTGCCCGAGTTACGAGAGTAGCTGGTGACAGGTGAACATGGCCGCAGCTGTGCCCGCTTTGCTAGGATATACGTCTAAAGCGGGCCCAACTTGGCCCACTTTGGTCCGATCAGATGAGTCTGTCTAAGTCCATTTAAAGCGGGCCGAAGTCGGTCTATGTAGGGCCGCCCGACTTGCTTGCAGTTGATCCCACGATAATTGCTGGCTGGGAGAGGTCAAGAAAGGTCACGATAGGCTATTTTCACTCAAATATGCAATGCTTAACACGTGCATTGACGGGGGTCTGAGCCACCTTCGCTTTGACGGGGGGGGCGGGTACCCGCCCCCCTAAGATCTCGAGAACCACGGTAACTAGCGAAAAACGGTGAACGGCGTTGGGTAGCCCATCCACTTCTCCATCGAGAATATTTGGACCATTTTTTTGTCAGGTCACATTTAAGGTCACGAGAAGTCAAAGCATGCCGTAGTAGGGATAACATGTAAATTAAGTTTTTCGGTCATTACATCTGAACAAGTAAAGATAGAGCAAAACGAATTGAACTATATGAATCCTCGCAACAAGCCGAATTAAATGATATATGATTTGACCTTGCTAGGTCAAATTAAGGATTTTACCTGACCTGAGGTCACGCCAGGGTCAAATTATATAAAATGCATATCATTAGAACCGCAAAGCCAAGACGAGTCTAATGCAGCTAAAAAAACGCTCTATCACTATCCGGTACTGAGTTATACAGTAAAAACCATTTTTCCCATGTATTTCCATTGGAGAGGTCATGCCTCGTACCTGACCTTAGGTAATCGATATAAAAAATACCGGAACAAATTTTAGAGAACTCAGTGGGCCCATTATGTGATATGAGTTTCAATCGGATAAGTTCACCCTGCTCCGACTTATGCTATCTTAAACTTTTTATGAGGTCAGGTCACTTGACCTGTACTGCTGACCTGACATGAGATAACCTAGTCTTAAAATTTGCACAGAAGTTTGTAAAAGTGATGAGGAAAAAGGTTTACCTTGTACGGCGGCGCTACGCGCCGCCGTTTTACTGCTATCTCCGAACAACCCGAGGGGGGTGGGTACCCGCCCCCCACCTTCAATGCGTGTGTTAAGGGAGTTGTGGTAGGAAACTGTTTTGGCCGTATGGTCCACCACATGTAGGACCCAGTGGCAGTCATTCTCATTGTGGATTATGAGCCAGATGTCAGCCTTTGTAAAAAAATATTGTCATGCAACAGTATAATATGGCATAAATCCTCTGAATGAATCTTGACTTTCTCTGTGAAAGTTATGTGGTGGTGCTTTAAATCAAGAAGCTCTCGTTGAAATACCACGTGATTCTCTAATTAACCTGGCCAGGATATGTAATAAAAACTTTCAATTTTGATGTCGGGATATTGCCGTTTCGTACAGGACGTCTTCTCTAGTTATAGTAGATCTCTAGAGGCTTGCTTTAGCAGCTCTTTAATGCGGCATTTGGAGCACAAGCGATACCGCATCTTAGGACCTTGTTTACAGCGGACTCGTTTATTGGCATTGTCGTATTCGCGGATTTCTAGCCTTCTCTAGAGCGGGACAGTTATTATATAATTATTGGCAAGATATTTACTTTATCAAACCCCTTACGAAGGACGTGAGTTATGGCACAAAATCAATGTAAAATTGAAGTCAAATCATTAAAATCAAATCAAATCAATGTCACAAAATAAAAGTCAATGGCATTTAATGTATTACCGCCAAAACTGATTTTTACGGCATATTTTGTCCTGTATGTCAGGAACACAACGGGATAGAAGAAAATAAGGACCAGTTTCGGAATGGTCTGGGCAAGGATTTTTAAATGATGTATGATTTTACGTGATTCGGTTAACGGGAACGAATATCATTCTGTTGACATCAGGATACGAAGGATTTGACGTTGACTTCAACAGGCTCTGGAGCCTGAACCAAGCTGTGCCGCGCAAAAAGCCGTGAACTGGTTTTATATGTTATGTTTCCTGGCTTGCATACTGATTTTAATTGAAATCAATTGTCCTCGGTTTTGGTGATACGTTGGGTCCCATGTTAAAGTCAATGGTATTTATTGCATTACGGTCAAAACTGATTTTTACGGCACATTTCGTGCTCTTTCTCAGCAACACGACGTGATAGAGCAAAATAAATACCAGTTTAGGAATGGTCTCGGCAAGGGACTTTCAAATGATGTATTATTTTAGGCGATTATAAAAATCCTGAATATCAATCTAAATATCGAATATCGAACTCCTGCTGTTTTCACAGACATCAGTTCCAAATCCGAGGGGCCGCACAAAATGAGGAAAATTTTATGTAGACTGTTAGAGCAAAAGGAACAACAAAGTGTTTGACTTGTCTAAGTCGTCTCTGACGATTATCAAGGTTTGGGAGATTGAAACGATTTTTTTAGTGGGGAGGGAGAATACCAGTTAGGAAGTTATGTAGGACAGTTATGTTTGCAACCTCCACCAGATCATGAATTTTCAGTATATTGTATTTTTTGAAGATGGGGCTTGAATGGGCTAACCTCTCTGCGTGGTCAATTACTCCAACAATTTTTTTTCTGTTGTAAGAACAGGTTATTTAACTTATACTTAGAGGTGTTACCCCAATTTAGCAATCCATAATTCAAAGTAGAAAAAATTAGTGCATCGTACAGTAGGTGAAGATGATCAGGCTTAAGTATGTGTTGGACCTTTTTAATATGTGTTTTATGTGCTGGGCTCTCTATGTTTCTAGACGCTGAATTCTCTACACCGTGAATATGAGATGCCCACTTCAGATCCTCGTCAATGGTGACTCCAAGATACTTAACAAAAAGGGAACACCCCAAACAACATAACCAATCCACAAAAACAACTCAAACCCAGGGTCCGACCACACCAGGCCCAAACATACAAAACAACCAGAAACCGCAAACAAACCAGAAACGATACTTCAAAAAACCCACGGCCCCCAAAAAACACAACCGGGATAACAAACAACCAAACCCCCCCAAAAGAACGCCCACCCGCGCTTCGCCCGAAACGCAGGCCCAATAGACTTTGAGCGAGTAAGTGAAACACTATTTATACTTATTTGAAGATCACTACTAGAGGTCTTATAAGTCTGACTTTGAAAACCTATAATTTAAAAACAATATATTGGTCCGATTTTCAAAATTATTGCCCCAATCGACGCGCTATTGAATTATGTATCTGTTCAATGTGACCGAGTATCGTTTTCTGGCTATGAGCGGTTCTCCGGTCATCTTGAAAAACAGGTGGGGGGTGCCTCCGAGGCTCCGCTCCAGTGTGCATGTTAATCCAGACCCAGCATCAACGTGAAACGCGCTTCTAGAAAAGTCAACCAGACAACTTCGATGTTGAGACCCCATCTTCTGCTTGGTTTCTGCCCGACTTTGGATCCCCGTTCTTTCTTCCCGCAGGTATGCGGAGTTCGTGCGTGCTGTGATGGCGCCTGGCTGCAAGCATCTGCTGTGGGTGGCTGAATATGACTCTCCCATCTCCCTTGGACCGCCGCACAGCTTGACCAGTGACCATATAAGCAGTGACTTAGGTCAGTAGCCCCCCCTCCTCCTCCCGCGACACCAGATCAGCACAGGCTGCTCACCAGAATTAGTCGCGGGGCAGCTCTGGTCAACTGCTCGTGCGTACTGGGGCGGGAGTGGAGCCACTGGTTACCAGGGGCATTCCGTTCATTGATTGCAGTCTGGCTGCAGCCATTACTGTCAATTCAGCGGGGTCGGGGCCTTTTTGATCTGCGAAGCTGGCCCACTGCGGCGGGAGGCTAGGAGCCCTGTTCCAGCTGTCAGCACAGTTTTGTCAGCAGGACCTCTAGCCACTCCTCCAGAAAAGAAATATCAGCGCCATAATCGCCTCTAGCTTGTGGTAAGCAAAGGGAACTTCAACCTTTATACCATTAAAAAATATTAGGCTGCCACTTCGTGCACTTGCTATTTTTCATCAGCGCAAACAGCAGGCCATCAGCCCGTAAAACCTCTAGAACTAGTTCCCGGGGAGAGGCTACAATCCTGTGACGTAGGCGCAACACGGCCCGCTGATTGGTGCTGATAAAACTGTGCTGACAGGTGGAACAGGGCTTAGGTTAGTTTGGCCCAAGATACCTTTATTTGAAAGGTACATTCAAGAGGGATTCCTCCACGTCTGAGTGACGTCACAAGGGCGTGGAGGAATTCCTTCACCTTCGGGTCTTGTGTCAAACTGCTGCGAATGGCACTGCCCGCTTACGAATTTGTGAGAATGCAGGGTCATCAAGTTTATCCAAAAAGCAATAAATAAACATTTCATCTTCGACTCTGAGCCCTTTTATGCAAAAATTTGGATATTTAATCATTTAATTTTCTTATTTTATATGCTATGAGATGTGACGTCACATCCGGTGATCTGCCCTTGCTGTTGGAGGGGGCTGAGTTTCGCCAGCTCATCCAGGCGTTAGTGAGACCTTTGGTTAGCAGAGCTTTTCTACCGGGGCGGGAGTGGTTCAGTTGGGGTTGGAAGGGGTCTGTTGAAGCCTTGGAACTATGACACCCAGGTGTCCCTTTCGGTCAGCGGAATAGGCTACCCGGGTTGATGGTGTACCGAAACTTTGTTGGGGTTGATCCTTTGGTAGCCTCGTGGTTCTGCCGTTTTCTCTATTAACGCAATGTGGTTATGAATAATTGGCTGGGCTGCAATATTGGCTTAGTTGATTATTGGCTTCTAGGGAGTTTACTTTGGATTTTTCATGGGAGGAGTGTGCTAGAAAGATCTTGTCTGGGAAGTAGGACTTGGAGAGTTTTCTGAGCATTCACGACTGCAATTTTTAAGGTTATTTTAGCTCACTATCTTTTGACTTGCTTATCTATGTATAACTAAATCGAGTATGTGATGCAAATATTGAATGAAAGGCCCGAGACTTGACGATTTGTGGTTTGTGGCGGTCGCTTCAGGAGCGTTTACTAAAATCGAGCCCCTGGAGCGAGTGCACCATACTCCGGAGACCTGGTCGCGCCTGAGCGAATGGAACCTCAAAGAAGCTTTTCACGCCACATACCTCATGACGGCCAAATGAGTGAAGGCGACTGTCCGACCGTTGGGAAGAGACCGTAAGTGGAACTTGGAGAGTTCAACTGGATAAATCAGCTTGCATCATAAGCAAGCCATGTTTCATACTGTGTACTTTTTTGCAATATCATTTTCTGCAGACTTATTAAGATAGCTGAGGCTACTGATGCTGCTTGCACCCTTTTTATATGGTTTTGGGTGCAGCCAAAACCTTTTTCAGGATTAATTGGCTTAATACGTGTATTTGAAATAGCTTTAACCCCCCGCCCCACCGGGGGCATTGATACCCTCCCCTAAGGTTTTTCCGTGATAGCAGAAAAACGACGAGACGCAGCACCGCTGTTGAGGGCTCTACCTCTCACCCCATCATTTTCCCACTATCCCTGAAATTTTTCACCCCGGGTCACCCAAGATCAGGTCACCAGGTGAGGTCAACCAAGGTCACCTCACTTCAAATTCTGAACTCTATAAGAGCTACATTTCGAAGTCGATCGATTTGAAACTTCCTAAATTTCATGACCCCTCCAGGATCTACAAGGTGTATATCCGGGATTTTTCGATTTCGTGACTTGAGGTCAGGTCACGAGGTGACCTCTCCCATTGAAAAAGCATGGGGAGAAAAGCTGTCTTATGATCTAAAAGTCACAAAAACGACTGAAAATGCTCGGTGCTCAAAAAGGCTTGGACACCTTTCACAGATCCCAGGTGCCATATTTTCCCTTTGACCTCTAAAGGTCATCCAAGGTCACCAGGGTCAAAAACAGTATTTTGACAATAACTTGATCTAATTAAGCTAGAGCGCTGAATCAAACACCATCGTGTATGTCTCGTCACTGACTTTCATGTGATAGGTCACTTTCTGACCTTTCGTACCTCAGGTCATATTAGGTCACGAGGTGACCTTTGGAGGTCAAACCACTGGCGGGAAGCCTTTACGTTCCACATAGCGGAAAAATGTCTGGAATTTTCCTATCAAATGTACTTTACCAGATCTCAATAGATCTAATGGCATAAGAGTTATGCCCAGTCTGCTTAAGCCTTGCATATTTGAGTGAAAATAGCCGATCTTATTTATTTATCATTTATTTAATTTACTTCTTCAGGCCACTCCACCTTAGACATGTGGCTATTCTTAGCCTGGCATCGCTGATTTCATAACGCATTCCATGTACAAAAGACAAGCATAATAGACACTGTTAAAGATTAAGATACACTATGGTAAAAAAATTGGCGCAAAAAACGCACATCTTGCTGTTCGGATCCGGCGAAACTAACTCTTTAACCACTGGGCGAGTGGTTTTTGAAGCCAGCCATCCGCAGTTCAGGGAGATTCGGCGGCAGAACATTATACAGACAATCGCCAGCCAATAAGGCCACGCACCCAACACAACAGACCCACCCCAGCACCGGGCCCAACCCCACCCCCACAGGTCCACCACGGTCACCCCCCCCGGGCGGCCAGCGCCCCAGGGCCACACACCCGCCGCCCACAACCGCCCCACGGCCCCACCCCACCACGCCCGGCGCAAGCCAGCCCACGCACAAGCAGGGGACCGGTCAGGCGCCCACAGCGGGCAGGGGACGGCGACCAGCCGACCGCCCGCAGGGCGCACCGGACACCCCGACCCACAAACAACATGGGGGCCCTGTATAGAACTGCCGCCGGCCGGCCTCTGTCCGTATCCTCGACAAGTGGAACTGTTGAGATGGACGTGTTTGTCGAGTATGGATGTCAGTGTTGTGTTGAAGGGATGAGGATAGCGCTATCGGTTGTTAAGTTCCGATGATGTTGTGGGCAAGGGTGAGAGTGTGATATTAACCAGTGGTTTTGAAAATATAAAAATACACTCATACACTACACGGAAATACAGTATCGAACGTGAGAGAACCAGGCTGTGAACAATGCTTGAGCTAATGCGTTTAGGGAGGTGGTGGCTTATGTGAATTAATGCTATTAAAAGACCAAAACACTTTTGCATGAGGTGGTCCTACGTGTGTCCCACGAAAGATGATTTTCGAATATGATACCCAGGATACGGACGGACGGAACTGAACCTGTCTTGAATCTAGCTGAAATCTTGACCTAACTTGACGTCTGGAGGTCAAACCATTGACCTGAGCGCTTAAACATGCCAAGTAATTTCTTACTGAATTCACGCGAGCTTTCTAATGCACTTTGCGGGTATGCGCTAACCTCCATATTTTGGGAGTTAGAGGGGGCCATCGATGGCCCCCGGTGGGGCGAAGGTGGCGCCGGACCCCGGTGGGGCGGGGTTAAACTAAATAAATGTCGTATATAGTCCTTTATGGCTTTTTCATGACACCGGGTCTGCCGTATGTATGTATGTATATATGTATTTATTTATGTATGTATGTATGTATCATGTATGCATTGACAAAAGCAGACCATTCCACACGTTTTGGGCTATTTAAAGGTCCTTGTCATCACAAATATCGAAAATCAGTGCTACTGCACCTCGTCAATACACATAACAATAAAAGCAATGGCATAAATGCAGGTAAAAACCTAAAAACTAAAATGTCAAAAGTAAACACGGTACCTTGCACTTAAAAAGAAAGACTACTCCCCATGCAAAATTTGCCTTATAGCTCTTTTAAACATACCGTAGCTCATTTCGTGAGGAGATCCGAGGGCATGCATGATGTGTGGAACAGCTGAGATCCACGGTAGATGAAATTTCTTTTGCCATGGTTGTTTCGTGGTTTTGACAATGCCAAATGTCCTAACTGTCTTGTTTCGCGTTCCAATTTGTCCCTATTAAAGCGCAAGCAAGAGGCAAGTAGCATGGGCTCACCGGAAGTGATCAACCTTTGCATCTGACATAAATCAAAATAATCAAAGTACTCACGGGCAACAAGCCACTTCAAAACCTTCTGCACATCCGAAATATAATACATTTTCATCTCCCGGATATACCTCGTGCAGAAAAATTGAAAACTTTCTGGATTCTATCTTTGGATTCGGAATTTGTGCTGCCATAAACTTATGAATATAAACCATTAATGAATCAATAATGCGCGGGAGCACCTCCTTAGGCAGAATGTGTCTGGCATGATACATGGCTATGAGAATTCCAAAACATCGGTCTGACCCCAAATTTTAAATGCTGTGACCATTATAAGTTGCAGTCCATGTAAATACCCAAATTCCTAACAAAATTTTTGCTTACAATTTCTTCACCCATGAACTTGACCCGTAATGGCTGCGGTATGAAGCTCAGTTGCCTGCGGGCACCACAGAGAACAACCTCTGTCTTGCCAGCATTGATCTTCATGCCATTCTGTTGGAACCAGGTGGTCAGTATATCTAAGACTTTTTCCAAGCTTCCTAGCATGTCCGGTATTTGTCCATGTGGCCCAGAGATACCAATTTGGACACGGTCGAAGGAAACATCACAAACGGTCAAACGAACATCTGTTAAGAAAGAATGATAATCAAAGGCGCGCCAATTCCGACTAGTTTTATACATAGCTTTAGCATTAGCTCGAGGCACGGTAACGTTAAGGCAAACACGTCGGTGGTGACTTGTGTAGTCACATGGTTGTACAAGACACACGGGCTCAGGTCTAGTGCTGCAGATGGCATCAGATGCTAGTATTACATCGAGCTTCGACTCAGTGTCGTCACGAATAAAGATGGCATCGTTAACCAAACATTTTAAACCATATTTTTCCAATTCTCTAAGTCCAGCAAAAGCTACAGGGTTGGTCCGCTCGTCTGCGTTGAGATCTCTGGTAAGAATGCCGGGGCTTAATAAGCCATTTCTTCCACAACCCGAGCTTGTGACGGGCTTCTAAAATCAGCAGCGGACCGGACTCGGGCCCAGGCCTGCAAAATTGCCAGAAACTCCCACCTCTACTGCACACCGATTTTGCTGATGTGTCACCATATTGTCTCACAGGTCACGGCCGAATGGAAGAAGTTCCCAGCATCAAGTGAAGAGCTCAATAATGATGACACGGCAAGTCTTTGTGTCCCACATCAATGTGTGCTGCGTTGATAATGTAAAGTTCGGTGAGAATAGCTTGATTGGAAGGAGAACCCGGGGCGATCCTGTCACTGTGTGATATTTTTCTGGCCATTGATGGGCTATTAATAGGTGGAGAATGTCTGACTGGACTGTTGTATCAAGTATTTGATGTTTAAACTGGCCATTCTATGCCAAAGTGTTCACATTTGTCACCCAAACTCTCCAAAAGATGTATCAAAGAATGGCATAAGCTTTCCATGCCACATCAATAACGTAGAATCTTGAAAATCTTAGTATTAGCTGATTATGGTAAGGTGTCCAAAGCTTTTTATTATTTGGTGTTTTTCGGGTTAAAAAAGAACAGTTTTGGTATGTAATTGCCAGTTTAAACTTCACAAACTCAGTGGATTATGTGTAGCTACATTTACTAATGCTTGTGGTGGAAGGAACTGTAGAGGGCTGAGAGATTATTGGTGTCGCGTTCTCAGATAACCATGCATAGGCTTAGTGATCCTCTGAGGAGCTGCTTCGTAACAGGAAGGCACACGATTGCTGCCACATGATTTTTTGATGAGATGAATATATTTTAAAGGTTTTACTTCTTCATCTACGCTGTATGTTTGAGAGGATTTAGAATCAAGCGTTGAAATCGTTGAAATCCCGGCTGTGATTTGCTCTTTGAATTCGATATCTCTGTACTGTCACTCTCGTATTGTCAGTGTCGCTAATGTTCCCCTTGTGTATTGAAAACTATCGGTTCGAGGCCTTATTTCAAGTAAAGGTGATGATGGAAATGCTTTTATAATTTTCGATCTTGCACATTTGTCTTGACGGGTCACCCATAAATTTGGAAGCCTTCATCAAGTCCCAAGATATTGAAACGAAAGGTAAATGTCGATTCATAAATGGTCGCGCATAGATTGTCCTAGTTAACGCCGTCTCAATAACACTCGGGACCATCATATTCGGTTGAGGTGGTTGTAGAACACCGTCACGCGCATCGTTCAGAATAAAGATGAATTATTATAACGCCTTCGTTTTTCGTTCGTGTGCAACTCTTAACCGTTATGGTATAGTAGAGTTTCAAACTACTTAGGTTTCAATAAGAGTTGTCTGAAAGCATCATGTTGTCCTTCCCCAGAATCAACAGTTTTTTTATTCTATATAATATAAGTAATCTGGGCCAGTGCAGGGGTGGACGCAGACCCGAGTTTTGGAGGGAGGAGGGCCCAAACCCATGTCTGCCTCTCCTTCTGGGGGGGGGGACGTGCGATTTGGGTGCTCGACAGACCTAGTATAATCTACCTCTCCAAGTACATGATCACTATACTGGGGGGGAAGGATGGGAGCAAATATTTTATTACTCCGACAAACTAGTGTATACACCTTTTTCAAAAATGTATCCGGGCTTTGGGGGTGCCAAAAGATAGTTTTACCCTCCAACGCTTTGGGGGACCATGGCCGGAATGCCCCTGCGTCCGTCAATGGGCTCGTGTATATTTTGTCAGGAGGATGCCACATGATGGTTGTGATGGCCCAGGTATACCCATCGTTGACGCGGGTAGTTTGATGTGTCGAATATCACACGTTGTGTAGGTTGTACGGTCGATATGTCATCGCTTTCCACAGCACGCTAGTCAGCTGACTGACGCTGCTTGTGATCCGGCGGGTTTCAACCAACATGTTCGGGAGCTCGCATGGCGAGGCAATCATCGGAGCGGAGGAATTTCAAGATGTGCTCCTCTGAATGTTGTCGGGTGACAGGTTTCTCTTTACAGAACTACCGGTTGTCCCCACTCTAGGGGCTAGCATAATGCACAACCCCTCTCCCAGTGTATCGCCTAACACCCCCTTCCATCATGAGGGGAGGGGGGTATAAACGTGCAGGGGATGAAATAAGGGCAGGGCCCTGGCGGTCACTGGACGAAACCCCGGTAGTATAGAGGGCAGCACGGCAAGACCGGGAGTTCAGCCCAGCAGCCACAGTGGTGGGGCGGAAACAGTAGAATGCGGCGGCAACACCAGCTCCTACACCCCGTACATCCATAGGCGTAGGAGCAGAGGATCGGGGGCCATGACCACCAATATGCAAGACCTTAACCATCGGCCCTATGGCGTTGTCTAGAAAGAAACGGCTTCAGCACACATCTTGCCCTCTCCAATGTTGTGAACGTTCCTACTCCTCGTCAAGCATCTCTCACTGTCAGCTAATGCCACCCCACCCAAGCCTGTCGGTGCGAAAAAGTACAAGACCAGGTAGAAAACATCCCAATGGCCTTCTCGCTCACGGTATGAGTAAGTGTCCAGTTTACACTTCACGAACGTTATATCCCCCAGAGGCTGACTGGGGATGTTCGAAAAAAGTTAGCGTCCGAACCTCACGGAACAGCTGGCAGAAACACATGAAGCATAGAAGAAATTTTGAGCAAAATCACTGATCAAGGGTATCGAGGAAGACTGCAGCCTCGTTCGAATCGCCACAAGGCACCTTCTACCCGAACGGTTACAGATGGGCCCAGAAAACTGAACCCAATCAAACTCCAGCCCAGACCATTTCCAACACTGAGCGCGAATTCGGACATGCATGCCGCACCCAACGCCGAGCAGCAGCCGTCCCTCGGCCATCGACAGGCGTAACGAGACTGGCCGTATTCCACTGCGAAGTGGAACATATGCACTACGTAGGTCCATACATGACTTTCTACATTCTTTCCCGCCGTTTCCTCTCATTGAATAGCTCCCGAGGGCCGAGCACAGCGTCAGCAGTGCCCAGCGTGACCTCTCTGACCTCTATGCTCCGCAGGCAAGCGGCACTCAGCGGATGGCGGCCGCTGGTTGGTGGAGACGTGTTCACTTGTATGAGGAGAAAATCAGCGGAGATTTCCCACGAAAATGATTGGGCTTTAAGCCATAAATCAGGAGATATATTGGCATTATTTTCAAATATTCCTAGCCATAGTTTACAGTTGTCCACGGTTTGATTACCCAAATTGCACCCCGGAATTATTTGTGAATGTGTGTGGATTGACCAGACAAATAGAATTTTGATGTACATTTGGGTTAACACGCGCCCCGCTGGGGTCTCTGGCATGACGCGCCCCGCTGGGGGAATTTCGCCCCCCTCCGTATCTCATTTCCCAGGAAAACTAAAGAAAAATTACGGACGGCGTTTGAAAGCTCTTGACAAGACGAAGAGAAATCATACGGAGTATTTTTATGTCAGGTCAACATTGAGCATACGCGTCTGAAAAGGGGGGCCAGGGGGGGCCTGGCCCCCCACTTTTTGGCCAAAAATTTCCTGATCTCAGTCAAAATGAGAGAAAACCGGACATTATTATATCCAGCCGCTGCGGGAGGCAACGAAGAGCCCAAATTCGAACAGTTTTTGGTCCTGACGTTGAAAGTTTTCTGTCAGCATCGGGTTGAAGTTTGGCTGACCCCCCCACTTTTTTGCCGGTGGCGACACTTATGACATTGAGCTCAGCATAGGTCAAATAATGTCCCATAGGCTTACAACAGGGCAGTGTACGTTTTTTTGCATGATGTGGTCAATAGCTTCTCGTTCACGGAATGCATTTTAGTAGCACTAAATATAGCAGCGGGTGTGTTTTGCAGAGACACTTGATCTTATGCATAGGAACATGTTCGGTTTCGTTGTGTAGGGAAATAACGTTTTTGCATAAGACAGGTCAGTATAGTCTCAGTATTGAAATAATGCATTGAGATGTTCGCATTTTACTCGTTCATATTCGGTGTTATCAGTCAGGTATAACGCTAGATCTATGCCATCTGTTTTAGATATATGCGCCAGCGTTTTTTAGTTATTTCGTGGCAAAGAAGACCAGATAAAAATGTCTGGCTACTTCCACCATGCTTACAGCTCTGTGGTATTGTTCGTTAAGGGTGCATATTCTTAGCCTTTGAGTTATCTCGAGAAACGAGGGGGTTTCGTGCACGGAGTGAATTGCATCATAAGGCGCGATGGAAATTGTGCAAAGTCATCCCCATCTTTGAAATGCACACGTTTGTCGAGTCATCGAGGAATAAAGTCATGCATTAATGTACCATCATGCATACACGTTATTTAATGGTATTTAAGAGTGCAGTCCCTGATGTGGAGAAGAGGTGTATTTTATTTGCAGTTATCTTGTTGTGGATAGTTAAAATGTGACACCTACGTAATATATCGAGTTCACTTGCTCCCGTTCGCGTGCTCTGTCATGGATATCGTTCTCCTGGATTGTCCTGACTGGACTGTGCCCCGCATCACAAACGGGAACGCTGCTTCGGGAGAAACAGGTGAGACGCACTGCATGCTGGCTTTGCTCCTGCATCAATGTGGTTGCTCTGAACCTTCCCGGATTATTCGTAAATTTTCCTGCATGTGAGATCTGCAGAGGCTTTCTATTTAACTGGATGCAACGCAGTGCTTACAAACCGGAGTCATTTGTGGTTTCCGGTACCAGCCGTTGCTCCTAAGCCCCCGGTTTTACCGTCGCTGTGGGGCCGGTGTCACTTCACACACGCATTGACGAGGGTCTGAGTCACCTTCGCTTTGATGGGGGCGCGGGTACCCGCCCCCTCCTAAGATCTCGAGACCACGCTAGTTGGCGAAAAACGATAAACGGCTTTGGTAGCCCATCCACTTCTCCATCGAAAATATTTGAACAATGTTTTGTCAGGTCACATTTAAGGCCACTAGAGGTCAAAACATGCCACAATAGAGATAAAATGTAAATGAAGGTTTTCGGTCATTACATCTGAACAATTAAATATAGAGCGAAACAATTTGGATGATTGGAATCCTCACAGCAAGCCGAATCGTGTGCTAAATAGTATGACCTTGCTAGGTCAAATAAAATTTTTACCTGCCCTGAGGTCAGGTCAAGGCCAAATTGGGTAAAATGCATATCATAAGAACTGCAAAGACAAGGCAAATGTAATGTAGTTAAAATAAACGTTATATCACCATTCGTTACTAAGTTATTCTGTTAAAACCATTTTTCTCATGTATTGCCTACGGAGAGACCTTGGGCCATCGATAAAAAAGTACCGGAACAGTGTTTTAGAGAACTCGGTGAGCCCATTTAATGATCTTAGTTTCAATCGGATAAGTTCATCCCGTTCCGAGTTATGCTATATTAAACTTTTTTGAGGTCTGGTCGCTTGACCTGTACTGGTTACCTGACCTGATGACCTGATGATGATGACCTGATGACCTACCCTTAAAGTTCTGACAAAAGTTGTAAGAATGATGAGAGAAAAGATATTCCAAGTATGGTGGCGCAACGCGCTGCCGTTTTTATGCTATCTCCGAAAAACCCGAGAGGGGCGGGTACCCGCTCCCCGTCAATGCGCATGTTAATCCCTGGAAGTGGTGGTATCTTTCGTGCTTTCGCCCTCGACCATTGGCCGTCTGACTTTTGTGCCAAACAAAACCCAAGGATGTCCAAGGCAGAGAGTCAGTGTCGTGTTCAGTATTTAAATGCGTTCATATGATGGGTCCAAGATGTCTTGAACGGGGGAGGCGGATGGTAGCCTGGAGAGCCGACTTTTAGGACCGGGGCCAAGATGGACAAGGGCTTAATTTTTTTCCATTTAATGGACGTGAAATATTTGCAAACGGAAACAGACCCATGGGCGGATCCAGAATTTCTGTAAAGTTACCATGTGAATTGTGAATTAAGAATATTATGTAAAATTTGCGTCGTTTCACAAGCGTTTATTTGGCTGTTAGGTTTTACTAGGAGCCTGGCTCAGTGGGCCTAGGGCGAGTGGCCGACTAGCGGCAGAAGGCACGGCAGCAGAGGGAGCCCCGCTAAGGCTACATAAGCCGCATGTAAGTTAGAACGTGGCTCTCTCCTGCCCGTCGCTTCCCCGAGGTAGGTCGCGCCGTGCGCGTGGCCGTGTGTGTGTGTGTGTGTGTGTGTGTGGGTGTGGGTGCGTGAGTGTGTAAGGAGGCAGGTATGGAGTATTTTTGCGGATGGCCAAATTATTAATGCTTTGCCTGTGCGTTTGCATCTCCGGGAATATTATTGTCATTGGTGTTCGTTAGTTAAGAATTAAATTCAATGAAAATATAAAAGCTGTGTTTGTACGACACTGTTTGGAAAAGTAAAGAGGGTAATCGGAATGAAACGTTTCTAACAGGCTTATTCCCTGAGCAAACTTTGAAGGGAATTTCTTAAAGTTCCATGACGTTAGTTGGGGGTCATTTATTTTGCATGATGCATATTCAATCCTAGCCCATGTGGGAGCCACCTTCCCTTGGCTGCCCCCTTTGTGCCTGGCGGGGTTATAGGGACGGGGGAGAAACATCATTTCACACGGAACTGTGCCTAAACGTGGTCCAGGGCCGTCTAACCGCTTAGGCGTGTGGCAGACGTTGCAAAGAAGGAGACTTTGATTACCTCTTGTCTGATGCGGGGACTGGTTGTAGGTGAATATTTTTGCACTTAACAACTTCAGGCCCATATTTCTTTACTCTTCGCCCGGGTGGGGGGTCTTTGTAGACCCCCCTCGGGTTTTTCCAAAGTGACCAAAAACGGCGGCGCAGCGCCGCCAAACTTGGTCTAACTGTTCCTTCATCATTTTTACATCTTTCTTGAAAATTTTGGCTCAAGGTCATATCAGGTCAGGTCACCAGGTCAGGTGAAGTGACCTCACCTCAAAAAATACTTAGGACGACATAACTAAAAGAAGGTTTAATCGATCAAGTTGAAACTCATACCACATCTTGGGCCCACCAGGAGCTACAACATCTGTTCCGGGATTTTTGATATTGGTGACCTAAGGTCATGTGCAGAGCATGACCTCCCCATTGACAATGCATGGGGAAAATCACGAAATGAGCTTTTCTCAGTAAGTATGGATGGAATCAACTTCAAACATCGGTTGCGACTTGCTCTTAGCCCATTTCTGAAGCTGATACCAAAATTTTTGACTTGTGACCTTTAAAAGGTCACCTTAGGTCAAATAAGCATTTTTTTGTGTTTTTCTCTATAAATTTTGAATAAACTAAGATAGAGCTTTTATTTTGTCACCAAAGTGTTTGTATAGTCACTGGAAGTCAAATGATATACATCATGACTATACCAGGTCAAGTTGGGTCAGATCGTTGACCTGGGTCAGGTCAAATTCTTAAATTTGACCTGGCATAGCAATATCATATATCATTCGATTCGTATTGACGAGAGGATTGCAATGGTGCATAAACTATGGCTGTATCTTGTTTGGTTTTGAAGCTATTGGCGAAAAAGTAAACGCCCTTATGCATGGGTGGCTATGGACATTCCCAAAAATATGCCCAATATTTAGTGACCTGTAGCTCCCTAGGCTTTGACCTGACACGAAAATGAATGCCACTGTAATGAAAGCACATCTCAAGAGCTTTCGAATGGTGTTAGAAAAATGTTTCTAGCTATCATAGTTTCTGAGATATAGGAGGTTTTCTTAGTACACCTCATATTAGCGATTTTGACCTATTTTGACCTCTGGTGACCTTGATATTGACCTGACAAGAAAAATGACCGAAGTATTTTCGATATCATTTTCGAAGAGCTTTCGATTGCCGTTTTGCGCTTTTTTCTAGCTCTCTTAGTTTTTGAGATCGTGGGGGGGTCTTTTTTAGCCCCCCCACCAGGGCGAAGGCGGCTCGTACCCGCCACCGGGGCAAGGGTTAAAAATAGGGAATTGAAACAAAGGGAACGCAGAAGAGACAAGGTAGGGGATTTAGGGGAGGTTCTCACAAACCTCGTACGAGTTAACTTCGTTTCGTACTTCGTTGGTTATGTGTGTGTGTATGTGTGTGTGTGTGTGTGTGTGTGTGTGTGTGTGTGTGTGTGTGTGTGTGTGTGTGTGTGTGTGTGTGTGTGTGTGTGTGTGTGTGTGTGTGTGTGTGATTTTACATTACTTTTATCGTTAGCTTTTATCCTTGGTTTTTATCGTTAATTTTACATAACTTTGTTTTATCATTTGACGTGAAAACGTGAAAAGCCGCTTGCATGTTTGATCAATGT
This sequence comes from Lepas anatifera, assembly GCA_034440635.1. Classification (NCBI taxonomy): domain Eukaryota; kingdom Metazoa; phylum Arthropoda; class Thecostraca; family Lepadidae; genus Lepas; species Lepas anatifera. The sequence continues at coordinate 1,084,709 of JAOTON010000176.1, read as the reverse complement.
ATGTGGACGATTCTAAATACAATCTGACTTCTGAATAATACTTAAATGATTACCAATGAAGCTAAGAACTACGAAAAAGCTACTTCATCAACGATAGACCAAAATGGGGTAAGATGCCCAGGGGTGGGGCATCTTACCAGCTCCAGGGGCGCCTTACCCACCCGATGGGGTAAGACGCCCCCTTGCAAGCCTCTATTAAAATAATAATAGTTAGAAAATATGATAATTATCAGCAATTTCATCGACTCTATAAGGAAGATAAATGATCATGCTACGATTTGGCATATGAAGCAGCGCTGTTAGTACCGCGGTTATTTCATAATCCGGATTTCCCTAAACACTGGGCATCTTACCCCACTCTCCCCTAATGCGAGGAATGCCGGGGTCGGTGGTCCGTATTCAGTTCGTGGCTGCAGGCACTGACGAGCGTGATAACCCGGGACCGGGTGAGTCCTGGATTGTGTGACGGTGTCAGAGTCACCTTTCGTTTAAGGGGTTTGCTCGTCTCCTGGGGGCCAGGCCACGTCAATGGCTTGCTGGAATCCGAGTCTCGCCCACGGTCTTGGAACGTGGTGTGCGGGTCTCATTTGTCTATTTCAGGACGGGGGCGGGGCTAGGCCGTGAGACACGGACAGAGTTCTCGACCTAAAGGTCGCTCCCCGTGCACGGTCCTGCCGGGTGACACTCAAATCCAAGACTGACTGATGAAATAAAATGGGGAAATCCGATGCGGGAATGAAACCACGAGTAAACCTCAAAAGTGGGGTCGTGGGTCTTACATTTCCTTATGAGGGGAGGAGGAGGTGGATTTAGTTTTCAGGGCTCCTGTTTTGGGGCCCGTAATTTTTCAGTCATTGAACGTGAAATAGCTGCAAACTGAACAGCCCCCCCCGACCAGCTCTGGCCAGGGGTCTAAAAACTTGCCAATCTACCTATGCCGTCGATGACCCTACCATCTTTTGGTTGGCGACCCAGTAACCGTCTCAAACTCTGATCCCATCTGTCTTCCCATGATTTTAGCTTCCACCATCCGCTCGTGCTTGTAAACCCTCTCCACTGTCTCCACCCGTCACCGCAATACAGACACTGCCCATCAAAATCTGTTGGATGAAGTCTGCCAGTTCCTTTGGCCAAGAATGGGCGGAATCTAATTTTTTGTTTGTATAAATTTTGTTCAAGCTGTTCTCAGTTCGACTGTTGGAGTCGGAGTCTCACTACAGTGATCAAGGGACTTGTCACGGAGACCCCGACCCCACCACCCGAACGAGCAACTCCCACAATGAAGGGTTGATTTAGAAGCCAAATTTTAACGTCCCAAAAAGCACAGGGACGGCCGCCCCGCTCAGGTCACCCTCTCACCAGTCAGTTGCCAACCGACCTGTACGTCGGGTAAACTATTGAGCGCCGGGGCGTCTCAGGGGAACCGATCCCAAGCCTGAACATGCACTGCCACTGCATGCTTCTGAGCAGCGGGCCAGAGCCCAACACTCTACCAACTGAGCTACCGGGGCGGCGTAAAGAGCCAACTTAGCCTTCGTGTCCCGGTTTGTTTGGCGTTTCTGAAAAACAGCTTGGCTACAACGGGGCACCTTTGGCCGATTGCATCTGGTATCATCACCGCCCTTCATAGGCGGATCCAGGATTGCCGATCGGGGGGCACCTTCCGGGGGGCGCCATCCGGACCGGGGGGGCGCCATCCGGACCAGGGGGCGCCACTTATGACCGGCAAAAGCTATCAGGTGGACGCCAAATCCTATCGGTGGGCGCCGACTTTCGCATCCTGGGGGGGTGGGAAGCGACATTTCAGCGGGGCGCCATTGACCTTTCAGGGGGGCGCCGAGGGTCGATCGGGGGGCACGTGCCCTCCCTTGCCCCCCTGGATCCGCCTATGCCGCCCTTAGCTGCTGCTAGTCTATGCTAGTTATGTTTCTTCTTTTTACAAGTTAGTTTACAATTTCTGGGTCCCACTCTATGAAAAACGACTGAAATCACCTGGTACTTTAGATAATGCCATGTCCCTGTTCCGTATTTATGTACTATTTTTAAGTTTAAGCTAGAATGCACTAGAATCTGTCACGAGTCGGTACCAAGTTAGTGATATTTTTTTTCGATAGGCGACCAAGTCGGCCTGGTCGGCGGTGGTCGCCCTGGTACATTTTCGATGTCTGCGCCGTTCAGAACAAGCGCAGCGCCGGCTGCCACTAATATTTTTGCATTCTTGTTGAAACCAGTGGCCGCCGTTTTTGACGACTGTTTAATTTGTTAAATCCAAGGGGTTGAATGGTATGTATTGTGGCCTTGGGTTAAATCAAAATGTGTGTTTATCATAGATGGTCCGTGCTATCTTTTAGGGCCTTGGTCCGTGCAATCTATTTGGGTTTTGGAGTCTATGTGCAATGATGTTTCCTGGGTTTGCTGTACGGTGAAAAGTCTCAGAAGGAAAAAAACTTGAATACCAGTGGTGCATGGTCAAACTCTCCAACCACAATCACGCTAAAATGTCATCCTAAATATTGTTCTATAGTTCCACATTCCCATGGGTGTGGATTTCCTGCACAATTTTTGGGGTGCGTAATTATAAAACTATCCATAAAAAGCATACTTTTTATACCACCATGTTCTTGCCTTACAGCTGGACATATAACTGGGTGACCAAGTAGGCCTGTTATTTAATGATTTTGAAGTCCCTGAAATGAGAAACAGGAAAATTTTAAGGATACTCTTCATAGCACAGAAAATAACTTGAGCTTTCATTGGGGGTGCCTCGGTACTGCTAGGGGAGACGTCTCAGCTTTGCCAGATAGAGACATTGGGTTTTGCATGGAGCCAAAAACTTCCCAAGATTTCTAAATTTCCCCAGATTCCCGGGATCTCCCCATGAGAAGCTTCGCGAGGGATTCTTGGTATGGGCGCATGGGCGTCGAAAGCGGGGAGGGGGACGGGGGCCGCGTCCCCCTGTTAGCCTGCCAGGGGGAACATCCCCCAGAATTTCTGGGTCGATGGTCATTAATGTTGTCAGGTACCGAATATGCTCAAAATTCGCCTCCCGGTCACTCGCAGCCCGGGTCTGTCCCCCTGCGAAAATTCCGTGGCGGTGCCCCTGCATGGGCGTATCCAGGGAAGTGGACTCAGGCCATGGGCATATCCAGGGAAGGGTAGAAGACGGGACCCAACAAAATTAAGCATGTGTCATAGGCGGATACAGGAAGCAAAATGTTAGGGCGCACTACGGAGCAGGGCATTCCTGGCGTAGGCGTATCTAGAGAAGGGGATTTAGGCCATAAGCGGATCCAGGGGAGGGAATTCCCTCCTCTGGATCCGCTTATGGCCTAAACTCGCCTCCTCTGGTTAATTAGGGACCTACCTAATTAATTAGGTGGGTCCCTGTAAAACAATGCATTCCGGTCACCGGCGGATTCAGAAGTTACCATGCTCTACAGAGCAAGGGATTTCTGGCATAGGCACATCCAGGCTAGGGGATTTAGGCCATGGGCGGATCCAGGGGAGGGAATTAGGTGGATCCCTATAAAATAAAGCATTCCAGTCACAGGCGGATTCAGGAGAGTTGCAGTGCTCTACAGAGCTAGGGATTCCTGGCATAGGCGCATCTAAGGTAGATGATTTAGGCCATGGGCGGATCCAGGGGACGAATTTAAGTGGGTCCCTGTAAAACAAAGCATTCTTGTCATAGGTGGATTCAGGAGAGTGCCAGTGCCCTACAGAGCAAGGGATTTCTGGCATAGGCAAACCCAGGCTAGGGGATTTAGGCCATGGGCGGATCCAGGGGAGGGAATTAGGTGGATCCCTATAAAATAAAGCATTCCAGTCACAGGCGGATTCAGGAAAGTTGCAGTGCTCTGCAGAGCAAGGGATTTCTGGCATAGGCACACCCAGGCTAGGGGATTTAGGCCATGGGCAGATCCAGGGGAGGGAATTAGGTGGATCCCTATAAAATAAAGCATTCCAGTCACAGGCGGATTCAGGAAAGTTGCAGTGCTCTACAGAGCAAGGGATTCCTGGCATAAGCACATCCAGGCTAGGGGATTTAGGTCATGGGTGGATCCAGAAGAGAGATTTAGGTGGGTCCCTGTAAAACAAAGCATTCCAGTCATAGGCAGATTCAGGAGAGTTGCAGTGCTCTACAGGGCAAGGGATTCCTGGCATAGGCGCATCTAAGGTAGAGGATTTAGGCCATGGGCGGATCCAGGGGACGGATTTAAGTGGGTCCCTGTAAAACAAAGCATTCCTGTCATAGGTGGATTCAGGAGAGTGCCAGTGCCCTACAGAGCAAGGGATTCCTGGAATAGGCGCATCCAGGTTAGGGGATTTAGGCCAAGGGCGGATCAAGGGAAGGAGACGGGACCCTGTAAAACTAAGTACACTCGTCATAGGCGGATTCAGGAGGGTTGCGGTGAGCTGCAGAGCAGGGAATTCCTGGCATCAGCGGATCTAGAGAAGGGGATATAGGTCATGGGCGGATCCAGGAGGGGGGAAGAAGAGCAGACCCTATAAAGCAAAGCATACAGGTCAGAGGTGGATTCAGGATGGTTTCAGTGCACTACAGAGTAAGGAATTCCTGGCATACGCGCTTCCAGGGTAGGGATTTAGGCCATGGGCGGATCCAGGAAAGTGGAAGAAGAGGGACCCTGTAAAACAAAGTATACGTGTCAGGCGGGTTCAGGAGTAGATAATGCTTAAGTGCACTACAGGGCAGGGGATTCCTGGCCTAGGGGATCTAGAGATTAAAGTGCACTACAGGGCAGGGGATTCCTGGCATAGGGGATCTAGAGATAGGGATTTAGGCCATGGCTGGATCCAGGGAAGTGGAAAAAGGCGGGACTCTGTAAAATAAAGAATACGAGTCACAGGCAGCTACAGGAAGGTTGCAGAGCACTACAGGGTAAGGGATTCCTGGCATAGGCGCATCCAGGGAGGGAATTTAGGCCATGGGCGGATCCTTTTACCGTGTCCCGTCTGCTTCTATTCCCTGGATTCGCCTATGGCCTAAAATCTTTCCTCTGGACCTGCCCATGCCAGGAATCCCGTGCTCTGTGGTGTACCGTAGCAGTTTCCCCTGAATCTGCCCATGACTCGTATACTTGGTTTTACAGCATCCCGTCTGTTTCTCTTTCCTGGATTCGCCCCTGGCCTAGATCCCCTTCCCTGGATGCACCTATGCCAGGACTTCCTTTCTCTGTAATGCACCGCAACGCTCATGGATACGCCTATCCAACAAATGCCTTATATTTTTGGGTACCCTCTACTCAGTGGCGGCGGATGCTCTTTTCGGATGGGGGGCAAGAATTTTTCCAGGGGCCCTCTTGATGATGGGGCCCCCTCGGCAGCAAGGGCCCCTAAAACCTGCGATGGATTGGTTGGGATTGCTGCCTGAGGTCAGAGGCATAAGCGCAGGGGCGGATCCAGGGGGCTGAGGGGGCTTCAGCCTCACTTTGTTCCATTTTCGCAATTTTTCGCCCTATTCCCCCCTTTTCGCCATTTTTCAAAGCTCAGTGACTTCCCCAGCAAAACCCTGGTTCCGCTCCTGCATAAGCGTCACAAATGGTAAAAGTTATATTTGGCCCAGTACAAAAATGGCTATTCCTCCCTGTTGTTTAGTTGGCCCGTGTAAAAAATGGTTTTGCCTTCCCGTTCGATTTTCCACACGATCTCGGATTCCAGGCTGGAATATGTTTCCTGTAGTGCAGCAAAATAAGCAGCGTATTTGACATGTAGATGTCGAAATATGGATCTGCGTTTTATAGGTTCACGTAAGCTTCGGACGTTGGACGTCAAAGCTTTAAGCTCCAACGTCACGGTAGGAGTTTAGCAAAATTATAATAACGGTACAACAACGGCCTTCCGAGGCAAATAGTTCTTTTAAAAAGTGAATGCTGTTTGTTCGTATGCATCTACATCATAAAACATGGTAGGTAACACGAATTATTATATACCTTTTTTTAAATTCCGTCCTCTGCAGAATGAGAACTGGGGGCGCTTTGATGCTGTCGTCTATATCGGCACAGAAAAAAACGCTAATGACAGGCATACTGACTTGAGCACACACAAGACCAAGCTCGGGGCCCTGAGACACAGCTCGGGGGCTCCTAACTTGAGCTTGGGGGCTCTTAGAGATCAAGCTCGAAGGCCACCGAGCCCCCCAAGCTCACGGCCCCTGAGACCAAGTTTGGGGGCCTCTGAAACAAAGCTTGGAGGCCCTTGAAACCAAGCTCAAGGCCACCTTAGACCAATCTCGGAGGCTGCCTGAGACCAAATTCGGAGCCCTGAGACACAGCTCGGGGGCCCCCTGCAACCAAGCTTGTGGGGCTCCTAGAGATCAAGCTGGAATGCCTCCAAATCCAAGCTCGGGGGCCGCTGAGACCAAGCTTGGCGGCCTCTGACACCAAGCTTGAAGGCCCTGAAACCAAGCTAAAGGTCCCTTAAGACCATTCTCGGGGGCCCCTTAGACCAATCTGGGAAGCCCCCTTATACCAATATTGGAGGGCCCTGAGACCAATCTCGGAACCTCCATGAGGTTACGTTCGGGAGCCCCCTGAGACTAAGCTTGGAGGGCCCCTGAGACCAAACTCGGGGGGGGCCTTAGACAAGCTCCGGAGCCCCTTAGACAATCTCGGGGCCCTGAGACCGAGCTCGGGGAGCTCCCTTAAGGCTAAGCTTGGGTGCCCTGAGACCAGCCTTGGGGGCCCCTTAGACTAAGCTTGGGGGTCCCTGAGACGAAATTCGGGGGGCGAGGAACAGCTCGGGGCCCCTGAGACAAAGTGGGGGCCCTGATTCCAGGCTAGGGGACCTTTAGACCAAGATCTGGCCCCCTGAGGCCAGTCTCGGGGCCCTTTAGGCTTATCTTGGGGCCCCTAAAGGCCAAGTTAGAGGGTCCCGAGCCCAAGCTCAGGGCCCCCGAGATAAAGCTCGGACACTGTCCAAATCGAGAAACTGTTGAGGACTCAGTTAGGTCATTCATGAACTTTCAGAAAAGAACCAAGCTAAAATTGCGTTTTTTTACAGGGGCCCCCTCTGATAAGTTGGGGGGGGGCTGGCAACTGCCCCCCTTGCCCCCTTTATCCGCCGCCACTGCCTCTATTTCCCTACCATGGATCCGCCCATGGCCTAAATCCCCCTTCTCTGGATCCGCCTATACCAGGAATTTATTGCTCAATAGTGCACCGCAACCCTCCTGAATCTGCCTATGACACATCTGCTTCTTTGCATGGTCCTGCCTTCTTTCCCTTCCCTGGATCCGCCCATGGCCTAAACCCCCTTCTCTGGATCTGCCTATGCCAGGAATTAATTCCTTAATCCGCCTATGCCACGTATGCTTCCTTTACAGGGTCCTGTCTTCTTCCCTGGATCTGCCTATGGCCTAAATCCCCTTCTCTGGATTCGCCTATGCCAGGAATTCAATCCTCAATCCGCCTATGACACGTATGCTTTCTTTACAGGGTCCTGTCTTTTTACCCTTTCCTGGATCCTCCTATGGCCTAATTCCCCCTTCTCTGGATCCGCCTATTCCAGGAATGCATTCCTTAATCCGCCTATGACACGTATGTTTTCTTTACAGGATCCTGTCTTTTCCCTCTTCCCTGGATCCGCCTACGGCCTAAATCCCTTCTCTGTATTCGCACCTATGCCAGGAATTCAATACTTAATCCGCCCATGACACGTATGCTTTCTTTACAGAGTCTTATCTTCTTCCCCTTTCCTGGATCCGCCCATGTCCTAAATCCCCTTCTCTGGATCCGCCTATGCCAGGAATTCATTCCTTAATCCGCCTATGACACGTATGTTTTCTTCACAGGGTCCTGTCTTTTTCCTCTTCCCTGGATCCGCCCATGGCCTTAATCCCCTTCCCTGGATCCGCCTATGCCAGGAATCCCTTGCATGATGTGCACCTTCACTGTTTCTCTTACCTGAATCCGCCTATGAAACGCATGCCTATCTCGTCGGATCCCATCTACTTCCCTTCCCTGGATCCGCCCATGGCCTAATTCCCTTCCCTGGATACGCCTATGCCAGGAATCCTTTGCTCTGTAGTGCACCTGAACTTCCCCCTCTTGAATCCGCCTATTGGCCGAAATCCCTTCCCTGAATTCCCTTTCTCAGGGGGAAAACCTGGGAAACTGGGGAAATTTCTGGGTCTTGGGAATTTTCTCTTCCAGTGATGAACCCCACGTTTCTATCTGGCAAAGCTGAGACGTCTGCCCTAGTTATACCGGTGCCTCAGCAGTGACAGATCCAAGGGAGTTTGGGGCCCTTAAGTTTGAAAGGATTAAGGGTGGCCTGAAGGAAAAAGGCACCCCCAAAAACTGGTTAAACCAGGTATGTGAGGCAGAAAATACCTTGCGACTGGCCCCACCACTAGATTGCAAATGCTGGGGCTACAGATGGAGCTTTGAAGTTTAGAAGTTGTAAAAAATGGCATGAAAGGTGCTGAAAACATGTTTTGTTGGTGCTAGGTTCAGTGGGGGAAACTGTGGTCAGTGTTCCCAAGAATAGCTACGCTCCCAATAATGGGAATATTGACTCATATTTGGGAAAGCTTGTTCCATAAATGGAAACGCACGTTCCCAAGGATCAGAACGCCCGAAATGTTTTCAGAAAACACGACAGGAGCTTAGAAAACATCAGGGGAATCTTTCTACCTGGTCAGTTGTAACTCTTCCTAAAATTTGATGGGAGTTCTACTTTGAATTAGAAAATTTGTCTTTGGACTCTGCCTCAAATATTCGTCTAAACTGAGCGATCCAGCCCCAATGGTAAAGAACGATGAAAAGATTGCTCTGAAACTGTGGAGCCAGACAGGTATTATATTTTTCAGATAATATTTGGGGAAAATCAATGAAAAATAGTAGAATAAAAGCAAAATTCCAAAATTGTAGACTGAACAAATATTTTTATTGGCATCACAACAATTTTTCATATTGGTGCACACAACAAACATCACAATTATACTATGCATGGGTCACTGTTGAAGAAGTCAAGTTTGGAGAGGGACTTTGGTGTGCTGGTAGACACAGAACTCAAATTCAGAGAACAGGCTGCAGCAGCTGCTTCCAAAGCGACCAGAGTTCTTGCAGTAAATTGACGCTCGTTTGCCCACATTGACAATATCACCTTACCCCTGTTGTACAAGACACTTGTCCGCCCTTTGCTTGAATATGGGAACGCTTCTTGGGCACCCTTCAACCAAGCCGATGAGAAGGCGGTCGAAAAGGTTCAGCATCGTGCTACCCGTATGGTTACCTCCCTCAGAGGCCTCCCATACACAGAGAGGTTAAGGAAGCTCAAGTTGCCATCCTTGTACTTCAGGAGACACCCGTATGGTTATCTCCCTCAGAGGCCTCCCATACACAGAGAGGTTAAGGAAGCTCGAGTTGCCATCCTTGTACTTCAGGGGACACGGTGGTGATATGGTGCGGTTGTAATAACTTCTGCACAGACCTATAGATCAGGACCCAAATCAGTTCTTCCATCTGGACACCTCTGCTCGCACTCGTGGGCATCGATGGAAGCTGCAGAAGCCTCGTGCTGCGAGTAGAACTCAGAGAGCCTCATTTGGCGTTCGCATAGAGAACGACTGGAATTCCCTGCCAACTTCCATTGTGGATGCTCCTACTCTGAATCATTTCAAGGCGAGATTTGACGATCATTGGGTGCTCCTAAGATATGACGTTCCAGACTGACCATTACGATCCCGGAAATGAGCAAACTTCAAATGACCACACTCAGGCCTACGCCCTGAGAATGACCGAGTATTGACTTCTTATAGCTCAGCTCGTTAGTGAACTGAGCCAGCAGGCCGTCATGGCCTCCAATTTCCGAAATCCCTAGGTAAGGTAAGGTCAGGTCACACAGTTGCTGCCCACCATGTGCTGACGAATAAAGAAATAGAGGAAAACCGTGCCTTTTGCCTGTTTAGGAAGAAATTAGTGCTTAAAAATGGTATTTTCGTATTTCCTAAGCTGTTTTATATTGATTTGTATCACAGTTTTTACATCCTATAGTTTTTTGTCCCCAAGATTGTTTTAATTATTCCGTAGTGTTTTGATGAATTATGGTGCGTCAATGCATCAACTCTATATTTTCTACTGGGGTGTTTCATCGATAGGCAGATCCAGGCGGGGAAAGAGGGGCATGTGCCTCCCGATCGGCCCTCGGCGACCCCCCCTGTTCGACCCTCGGCGCAACCCCCCTCCATTGACCCATGGCGCCCCTTGAAATGGTCACGGCGCCCCACCTCCTGAAAGGTCGATGGCGCCCCCCCCCTGATATGTCGCTTCCCACCGTCCCCCCAGGATGCGAAAATCCGATAGGATTTTGCGCCCACCTAATAGGTGTTACCTAGGGTCTCAAGCTCCCCCTCAAGATATCATAGTGCATGTAGTAAAAACAAACGTGGAGACTGATCGGAGGCAATGGCAGGAGATGCTTGAGACCCTAGCCCCCAAAAGAAGTCCTGAATGTGAGAATTGGCCACTCTGTGATAGAATTTGGCACCCACTGCTCGGATGACGCCCCCTTTCGAAAAAAAAACTTGGATCCGCCTATACCTCCTTCTACTCCTTTGAGCCTGCTTCTTGCAGGGGTAGGCCTTTATCCTTGGGCCGCTATCATAGGCGGATCCAGGATTGCCGATCGGGGGACGCCTTCCTGGGGGGCGCCATTCTTTACCGGAAGACCCTATCGGATGAGCGCAAAATCCTGTCGGCGGGAGCCGATTTACGCATCCTGGGGGAGGGGGGTGGGAGGCGAAATTTCAGGGGGCGCCGTGACCATTTCAGGGGGCCCGAGGGTCGATCGGGGGGCACATACTCCATTTGCCTATGGGGCACGTGCCCACTTTGCCCCCCCTGGATCCGCCTATGGCCGCCATTCATATTTAGTTCGGGAAACCGACATATTGAAATAATTCGGTAGATATATGCCTTTATTCGTTTCAAGCTGTCTGAAATTCCTGTTTGAATCTACGATGGAAAATGCGTTTCTAAATATGGGTCATTGTTCCCATTGTTGGGAACGTAGCCATTCTTGGGAACGCTGACCACAGTTTCCCCCACTGGGTTGGCTCACACCATGTTCTGTATGACCATATGTCTCAGTGTGTATAAATTATTTTCTCAAGTGGTAATATGAATCAAATTTTATCTCAATCTTTTTGATTGTTTCACTATCTATTAATTGATTTTGTATATAACTAGTGTCTTATTTACACAGATGCAGTATGACATGTGAATGCTCATAATAAACATTTTGAGCCTCAATATTTGAGGCTGAGTATAAAGTATGATTTCCTGTTCCTGCTTCAAAGATTAATCCCCTCTAAAATTGAAAGAACAGAAATAAGCCAGGTAGAAAGATCAAAAGATGTGATAAACCATTTCTAATTTGCCAGAAGACTCCACTGCAAGGAGAATGGTCCAGTCCAAGTCTGCCAAACATAGAATAGGCTGTGTCTTTTGCACAGATGGATGCACACTGGGTGGTCGGGGTGTGTTTTTTTAACTGACTGATTATATGCATCCAAGCTTCTGCTAATATCTTGTGCTTTTTGTCTCACCAAGAAAGTCAAATCCTTTTGTTTTCTCTAGTATGGATGAAATATGGAAGCACTGCCACAGAGGTACAGTAGAAATTTCACAGAGAGATTGTGTCCACCACAAAAGAACAGGTTGCTGAAATGCAAACTGTTCTTCTCAGTATCCAATCCTGGTCCAAATGGGTCATCAGCAACTATTCTGGAAACTTTTTCAATCCTGATTATTAATGCTGAAATGCATAAATTAAGAGCTTTGGAAATAGTTATCATGGGAATGATGTCATGCAAATAAAATAAGGTTATCCCCAACCGACAATATTGCTATTGCTTATTGCTATTGCATTGCTATTGAGTAGAACCATGTTCTGCAATGGAGAGAAAATTTGACCTTATCTTTGCAATGCTTGATATTTTCCACTGCACTTCTGAGGAAAGGCTGCCAATGAATAATGTTTGAATTATTTATTTGAAATGTTACAGGAATTTATCTGATTTTGGCACTTCAAGGGGAAGAATCACAAGTATTTCACGACGCATGTACATAAAGAACGTGTTTTTCTCTAGTTAAATGCAACATCGGAACTGTTTCTGAGGCTCATTTTCTAAGGTGCTGCAAACCCTTTTATTTGTCTCTAAGATAAGGCCTAACAATTTCTCCCATGGATGGACACAAAATAAAATCATTATTGATGAGAGGACAACAATGGTGCATCAATCATGGTTGTATCTTGCTTGGTCTGGAAGTGATGGGCGAAAATGTTAATGCCCAGGGGCGCCGCCACGGAATTTTTACAAGGCAATGGACCCGGGCTGGTGCTGACCGGGGCAGGCGAATTTTGAGCATATTTGGTACCTGACAGCATTAATGACGATTGACTGAACATTTTTGGAAGCGTCCCCCCCTGGTTGGCCAACTTAGGGGATGCCTAGGTACCCCGTTCCCCGCTTTCGGCGCTCACTTAATTGCCCTTGTGTACGGGCAGTGTATCATCTTTAACCTCGATTGACCTCCGATCAGACTTCGCCTAAACTTTGTGGGCACTATCGATACGTATTCATGACTGCGTAGTGCGTATAAATGGCTGATCACTATCCAAAATTGCCTTTTAGGTCTGAGATATCACGCCCAAAGCGAGCGTTCTTGCTATTATAGTTTGAAGCCACGTTATAACATCCCCAATATTCAGTGTCCTGTTGCGCTGTAGCCTTTGACCCGATATGAAAATGGATGTTGCTCTAGTGAAAGAAAGTGAAAGAGTTGCTCTAGGCTCTATCGAATAGCGTTGAGAAATTGGTCCCGGCTATTTTGCTTACGGAGATAAACAAGGTTTTATAGAGCACTGCATTTGATACATTTTGACGTATATGAATTTTTTCCTCTGGTGACCACAGTATTGACCTTCTACAAAAATGCCGGGAGTAACGCCGATTGCATTTCCGACGAGCTTTCGATCGCTTTTTTCGCTTCTATCTTTCTTTGTTTCCGAGATCGAGGGTGTCATTTTTAACCCCCTCCCACCAGGGGGGGCTCATAGGTGATTCATGCTGGTCACCGGGGCTAGGGTTAAGGGCCAGCATGTATAATTTTGTTGCTTTCAGGTCATAACTTTGACTATAATACTGAATTATAATCTTATGACATCGTTTAGGTAATGATTTGAATCTGGCTAAGGTCATCGATATCCATAAACCTGATCTATATTTTATAGGTTTTTTATATCTATATTTTATCTGAACCCTCCCCTCCTGCGCCCGCCATTGCTTCCTATAGCCATATTTATACCACTTCTAAGACCGATTTTGTAATACATGTAGCATTGGGTTCGGTGACCATCGAAGAAGCCTGGATTTTAGTCGGCGACCACCAGCTCACTTTTTAGACCCCGGCTTTGGGGCCCCCAAGACCATGCTTTGGCCCCGAGGGCCAACTCTTGGGGTCCCTGAGACAAACTCTTGGCGGCTTCTGAAACCAACTTTTGAGGACCCCCGAGCCAAACATTTGGGGAATCTCGAGACCAACTCTGGAGAAGCCCCGAAGCTAACTCTTGAGGCCCCCTCAACCAACATTCAGGTGGCGTTTGGGTACCCCCGGAACGCCCATTAAACATCATTGGGGCCCCGGGGAGACCATGTGCAGTACTTAAGCTCAGGCCAAGGGGAAGGGTGGTTGCCCCCTCCCCTGCCCCTTTGAATCCACGCCTGTCAATTCAGAAGAAGGATTTTGCTGTCTGAAGAGGATGTTTGAAAGCCAGTAGAAACCATTATGCTGTCGCTTATTGCCTTCTCGATTGACTTGGCACGCTGGCAATATGTGCTGTGTCGTCACGTGTACTGTTCTGTCGCAGCGCTTCGTGTTCGGCAGATGCCTGAGTCGTCGCGTCTGGAGAGATGGGCGGACAAATGGGTCAACAAGAAGACCAACTGGCACATGTCTCAGGTGAACCCGTTCCTGGAGCGGCACTACCCGCGAATGTGCCCCGGCGATGCTCCGGCGCGAATCCTGGTGCCGCTCTGTGGCAAAACGCTCGACATGGTTTGGTAAGTCACTCATCTTGTTTTCATGTGGAAATAATGTACGAGTTGGATGCGTCTATAGCGCTGTTTCGTCTGTCAACACAGTTTTGTCAGCACCAATCAGCGAGCAACATTGCGCTTACGTCACCAGGCTGTAGTCTTACCTCAGGGACTGGTCTTAGAGGCTTTACGGGCTAGCTGTCTGCTATTTTGCTTGCTGCTGAATAAAGGATACGTTTTATGAATTGTAGTTAAGTATTATGTTTCATTTTCCATGGGATAGCAAATACCAGAGATGGTTGTGGTTAGAGGTAGGGAGTAGGGAGTTGGCTTTTGCAATTTAACTGTTACAAAGCGGATACTGTGCTTATGCGATGGCGTTTGATCATACCTAACACCAAAAAATGAAAAATAATTGATTAGCTGAAAATTCGTGCGAAGTATATGATCGCTCTCCTGGGGGGGTGGGAGTGAAGATGTAATTGCTTGACAGACCTGGTGTAAACACCTCTTTCAAAAATTTATCTGGCCTTTGGGGGTCAAAAGTTAAGCTGGCCCCCTTCCAGCGCTTTGAGGGAGGGGGCATGGCTGGAATGCCCTCACCCCTGCGCCCACCAATGCCCCTTTCGACAGGTCTAGTGAAGGCCGGTGACAAGGGGCAGAAGGATTGGGTGCAGCGTGGTGTGCGTGGGTGGATATCCATCACATTAACATGTTCATTTACAGCTTTACAATGGGTAATTAGGGCAGAAATAAAAAAATGGCCAATATGTTTTACATATCCTGGGGGTAATTATCCAACTAAAAATATATTATTCCAGATCCTTATAGTGACCGTGGGGGAGCTAACTTTAAACTAGCCATAGCTGGCTTAGGTTAGGAGATATAGCTATTCTATTGCATCTGATTAACATAATTAGTTTAATTAAGAGAATTTGGGCAGTCATATACCTTAACATTTTTATTTGAAATCCTCATAACCGTCTTAGCGGGGAAGGTAACTTCAAACTAGCCGTAACTGGCTTTGTTTGAAGGATACAGCAACTCTATTGCAGCTAATTAGCATAATTAGTTTAATTAGGTAAAATTAGGTAATTATCCCACTGAAAACATTTTATATGGAATCCTTATTGTCGGCTTAGTGGGGCTAGGTAGAATCAGATTAGCCCTAAATGGCTTTGCTGAGAAGATAAACAACTCTATTGCAGCTTATTAAGCTAATTAGTTAAATTAAGTGGTGCGGATGGGTTTTGTGCAAATACTTTTTTTGCATTTTTTATTTCATCCTTAGGTCATATTACATCCAAAAAAATACATTACGACCAGGATCTAAAATAAAAAATTCGTACCCCCTACCTCTATTGTGGTGCTGATGTTGGTTTTCTGGAGGTTAGGGGCCTTACTGGTAATTCTGTGCTCACAGATCAAACAGGGCTTAAACACACCGCTGTAATAATTTCACAAGTTCTTTAGTATACATTGAATAACTTATTTCCAGAGGTGGCCGCCGCGATGTGCGGGCAGAATCACACGACAAAAAGGTTCAGTCTTTTGTTTTCTAGTGGGGAAAAGCTTTTCCCTATCTTCATCTCCCATTTCACCCCGGTTACCCCGGTTCTCTAACAGGCTACCGATACGGGTAGCGGTTTTGATTTTTTTTAGTCGACTTCCCTCTCCTTCGCTATATTTTGAGAGTCTGCAAGTACTGGAGTAGCGGTCTGATATAATGGTCCGCCCAGTTCTGCTAGTTTCAGTGCTGTATTATTGTTTTCTATTCCCAACATAGCATGCAGCCCACTTTAGCCATGACTTTAGCCATAGCCATGTTTTAGGAGTGATCCATCTTACCCTGTAAAAGGGAGGAGTAGACCTTGTCTTCTGGAACTGTCTACATAGGCAGGCGTTCAGAACTCGCCGTCATTTTAATGTGGCTCACTAGGGTGTCCCAAAATTAACAAAGTTTTAAAAGTTGGTGTTTACCTTTCTTTTTCCCGTTGTGTGTGACCTGAAACGAAATTTGTGCAACAAATCAGGTATTTAAATTAATATTTGACCCCAGCGCAAATCGCTTGAAGTTTAACCCATAGCTCCCGATGGAGACTGCAACGCTTGAACACGAACTATTTCGGTATTTCCATCGTAATGCGTGACTACAGCGTAGGGTGTCTTATATTTTCTTCTCTGTTTGGCTATGTTTTGTAAGAATTATCTTTTATATATTGTTTTCATGGCATTCCGACTTATTTCCACTACAATTCTTTCACGTTCTTCGTCTTACATAGAACCATATTGTGTTATAAGGTACACAACCCTTATCAGAATAGCTGGTCGTTTTTCCTTGTATGGTCAGACAAAATACTGTTTTATAAACATTATCATTGATCCTCTGACTACAAAGACAGTGTCAAGACACATACACATTATTCAATATGGAACAAAAGTACATTGCTACATATAAACATCCTTCTGGAGGGTCCCTGGCCAGAGGTGTACGCCAGAACTGATTTCCTAGTGTCGGGAAACGGCTTGTGGTAATGCTCTACAACTTGCAGTAGGTGCTGTTGGCTAGTGGTGGATGGGGAGGGGGAAATACATTGAAACAGAAAACCTAGGGGCAATACTATGGTTGCACCCCTCCCCAAAGCTGTCGACCTCGTTTTTGCCCGGACTCATTTTTAGTCTACAAGCAAGGTTTTGGTGCTTGAACTCTCAACTTCAAACACAGCCACTCAACTTCAGTGTACAAATTGAGCCCTGGATAGCAAAACAAACATCTTGTGGCTACAGCTCTGACTCGGCGACATTTTTTTGTTGCTTATGGACTCTTTAGCTTACCCCCACATCTTGCCGTCTAGTTAAATTGTGGTATACTATCACCGCGTGACGTTTTTTCTCATCGACTTTGGCTTGTCCCCAAACCTGCCGGCTAAATCCGCCACTGCTGTCGGCTCTCCTCATTGTTTGTTAGGCAGCCGATATAGTCATTTATCAGCCTAACCCCTCTCTCCGCTGCGTTGTTCGCCAACTGCAGGTTTCGGATGAAAGCCTCCACCCTATCGTAACCTGGGATACCGTCCCATGGCGGGCACTCAGCCAGAAATGGCGTCAACCGACAGGCTTTCAAATATGAGATGGGACTGCGTGCCCACAAACTTATCCAGCGTCAAATCCTCCATGCCTTAAAGGTAATGTGGCACCTTCATAACGTGATTTTAACTGAAATAGCCAAGTTGTAAAGCAAGTCGGAAAACCCGGTACCGCCACCCGGTGTTGGACGCTGTTGTATCAAAGGAAATCACCTGGACATTGTCCATGAGGGGTCATTTCCGGTAGTTTTTAGCTTTTCTCTACGGGAATTTTGAGTTTCAAGACAAACGATATATTGAGTACCGGGTTTTCCGACTTGCTTTACAACTTGGCTATCTCAGTTAAAATCACGTTATGAAGGTGCCACATTCCCTTTAAGGCGTGGAGGATCTGACGCTGGATAAGTTTGTGGGCACGCAGTCCCATCCCATGTTTGAAAGCCTGTCGGTTGACACGTCATTTCTGGCTGAGTGCCCGCCATGGGACGGTATCCAAGGTTACGATTGGCTGGAGGCCTTCATCCGAAACCTGCAGTTGGCGAACAACGTAGCGGAGGAGAGAGGGGTTAGGCTGATAAATGACTATATCGGCTGCCTAACTAAGAATGAGGAGAGCCGACAGCAGTGGCGGATTTAGCCGGCAGGTTTGGGGACAAGCCAAAGTCGATGAGAAAAAACGTCACGTGGTGATAGTATACCACAATTTAACTAGACGGTAAGCTGTGGGGGTAAGCTGAAGAGTCGATAAGCAAAAAAAAATGTCGCCGAGTCAAAGCTGTAGCCACAAGATGTTTGTTTTGCTATCCAGGGCTTAATTTTTGACACTGTGTCTTTCTAGTCTGAGGATCAATGATAATGTTTATAAAACAGTATTTTGTCTGGCCATACAAGGAAAAACGACCAGCTATTCTGATAAGGGTTGTGTACCCTATAACACAATATGGTTCTATGTAAAACGAAGAACGTGAAGGAATTGTAGTGGAAATAAGTCGGAATGCCATGTAAACAATATATAAAAGATAATTCTTACAAAACATAGCCAAAAAGAGAAGAAAATATAAGACACCCTACGCTGTAGTCCCGCATTACGATGGAAATACCCAAATAGTTCGTGTTCAAGCGTTGCAGTCTACATCGGGAGCTATGGGTTAAACTTCTAGTGATTTGCGCTGGGGTCAAATATTAATTTAAATGCCTGATTTTTTGCACAATTTCGTTTCAGGTCACACTCAAGGGGAAAAAGAAAGGTAAACACCAACTTTTAAAACTTTGTTAGTTTTGGGACACTTTAGTGGCTCACGCTTTGAGTCAAGTTTTACCGGATCGATCGTTCTGTAAACATGTAAAACGCATGCCAGTTATTGTTGTTCGTATTCACTGTACAGGCGCGCGCCCGGTTTTTGTCTGAGGGGCCTGGCTAACGAAGAGGGGGGCGGCAGGCTGATGGCGGGTGGCATGTTTGACAGGGGTGGCAGGCGGAGGGGGAGGGGGCGGCATTTTTGGAACAGTGGCGGCTTGAATCACATGGGGCGAATGCCATAACACAGGGGCGGCAATGTGACAGTAGAACCGGTCCTAAAAGTCAGATGAAGGATTATTCTCCTCTCGATGGGCGCCTGCAGCGGTAAATTATCATCAAGGCGCCTTCGGCGCCCCACATGGACGGGGGAAGGGGCGGCACTTTGGGTTCAAAGCCTTTGGGGGGGGCTGCCCTGCCCCTTTGTGTGCGCTCCTGCAGGTCTCCCAGTATTTGGAGTGAATTTAGATGTGAGGTGTGGGATTACACCCTACCGTGCGGAGAAATGTAGACGCCGACTGCTTTTCGTGGCTCAGCCCTTCGCGGGTGACCTTGCGAGCAGCCAATGTCACGGGACCCTGTTGCCATGGATGACGTCGGGAGGTAGCCTGTTTGCGGGCTCTTCGCGTGAGGTCATTGGGACTGGTTTTTGCGTCTCCTGTTGCCAGCCATACAACTGAAAAAGCAAGGACCTTGGGTGGACCTGCCCAAGGGACTTGAGACATGTGTTTTTTCTTCGGAAGTCGCCTTAATAGGGGAGGGCAGAGGACCCTTTTGGAAATACTTTGGAGCCGCGGGGATATCTAAATGTAAGCATTCTCCTAACATATCCACTAACAGCCACGATGGGGGCTTGAATTAGGCAAGGGGAGTAGAAAATCGGCCTTCAGTGAACGAAATTCCAGGGCCGTATTTCCAAATTTGCTCTGTGTGTTGCAGATGAGTGGGCTGGTTATGAGCGTCACGCTCTGGGAACACTGGAAGGGAGATACGCGAAAAAATTATTGGCTAGATCGAAAGGTCATTAAAAGTTGTTTCAGGAGTCCTATTCTCATTTTTGCGAATTCGGCCTGCAAATGCCTTAAAATCACTCTCAAAGTCAACATTTCTAGACGACTTTACCGGTACACCTCATATCGGTTTAAATGCCGTACCCCCGGCTAAGGCTATCAATTTCTCTAAAAAATCGATCCTATTTTTCCGAAGCAGTGACTTGAAAGTTTTGAACTGTTAAAGAAAAAAATTATCTTAAATAAGCTACAGCGCAAAATAATTATAAAACATCAATATAGGACTTTTAAGAAATCCCAATAGACCAATCAGAACGTACAGCCACCTCAAAGGGGGTCACGTGACCTTTCTGACGCAAAAGCTTCGTCATCCTGGGGTTGAAGCAGAAGACGACACAAGACCCGAGGTACAAAATGGCTGAAGACTTGAGTAATTATCTTTTTTCCTTTTCTAGGGCAATCTAATTAATTTTGTATTTTTTAAAGGCTTTGTAAAATTAATTCAAATACAAATACAGGAGAGCAGACATTTTTGTTACAAAAATATCTTACTTTTCAACTTTAAATAGTTTTCGAGAAGTAAGTGATGGGTGAAGGTTTCAGCATTTTATCGGAACTGTTAAACTATTTCGATAATAAGTGAGTGGCCTCCCAAAATTTTGCCGTAGATACAAAAATAATTGACAGTTTCATCATCAGGATTTTTCAAATAGCGAGAAACCACAATAATAATTTTTTCACGTATCTTCCTTTACACTTAATGAGCACTTAATGAGCACTTAATGAGCACTTAATGAGGAACACTTAATGAGCGTGCGCATGATCCAGCTCTAGAAATTGGATATTTTTTGTGGGTATATGACTACAAAAAATGATTTTTATTTTAATCATAAACTTCCATGCACTCGGAAATGGGAATGCAGAAAGCTGGTAGGAACAAGTAGTTACGCTGGCAAACTCATGAATTTGAAAATTTCGCATCAAAATTTCGTACGCGGAAGCAGCCCAGTGGAAGATCAGGAAATAAAACGGTTCAGAAAGATAGCGTTCAAACAAAACATCACGACCAGCGTCGCAGATATATCGCTCAAACGTCACCATCTAACTTGACGGTTGACGGTTTTTCAGGCTCTACGAGAAAGGTCACACTGTGATCGGCATTGAGGGGGTTGAGGATGGTATTACGCAGTTTTTCGCCGAGAACAATCTGGAGTTCAGCAAATCTGCCACGGACACCGGTCACCTGTTCCAGGTCAGTTCGCTCGGCAACTCGCTGCCAGGGCGGTTCGCCTGGCGGTAATGTGTTGCACCGGAATGAAACGGAATCACTCTAAGTGCTGCCCGCAAACTGCCCATTATTTAGAAAAGAGCAATATTGTGCACCAATGTTGCCTGGGGCTTTCGTGTGTTTTCTTACGATTGCATACATACTAAATGTATAGCCAGGACTCTTGCCCTGGGTGTACAGTTATATTCTAAATGTCATGTGCCTTGCGTCGTTCTCACTGGGAACACCTTTTTCACTTCAGTGAGTCACCTACTGAGAATCATATTTCACTCAACTTAACAAGGAATTGATTTCGAAATATCGTTTGTCTTTCTCGTCCATTTTTTCCATATGTAATGAATGAGTTTAATATTTCACTTAGCTTGACTAAGCATCGATTTGGAAATATCGTTTATCATTCTGTCTCATTTTTTCAAATTGACTATTGCAACATTCAACTTTTATCTCCCGTCTCAAAGTTGCTAGGTCTCGACAGCGTTACTAATGGATTAGGTCCACGGTGTAACAGTGGGCAGGTACAATGCGAACTGGATCTGGTAGTGGTAACGAGGAATCCAAGACAGACAATTTTGCCGGGAACGATTAGGATTATCACCGGATATATGAAAGCAAAGAGTGTATGTATCCAGACAAAATGCACTCTCGTCTGCTTTGGTATATATCCTCGTGCGCTTTATCGGTTTCTGCATCTTTATCTTCCGATCGTTACATGTGTTTCACCGACCTGTCTGATTTCCCATGCAGACTGCTGACGGGAGACTTCAGATCTACCATTCTGACCTCTTCGCGCTGGACCCCAAGCTGGTAGGACCAGTGCAGGCCATCTGGGACCGCGGCTCGTACGTCGCCATCAACGCGGAGGATCAACCCAAGTGAGTCCGAGTCTGACCAGTCAAGAAGAGTATGTTGGGATGGTTCAGGCGTGTTCTCATCAGGGAGAGCTAGCTGTCTTTCCCAGTTACGGCTAGCTTTCATTGCGTTGCGATGAGTCCGCTCGCTGTGGCTCTATAAGTTGTGTGTCTTGCCATTGGTCGTTACTTTGCTTGAGTTAGTGTTAGCCGTTGAACGAGAATTTGTGGGAACCATTTTGCTGCTGATTACTATTTTAGACAATTGGACAGTATCTGGATGTTGCTCAAGCGAAATCTGCTGAATTCTGGCCGAATTTAGAGTTAGCACTAGCCATTTAGCTAACTTTTGGTAATAATCTATGAAACCCTACCGTCGAAGCTATTAGGCGAATGAACCTGGCCGAAATGTGTTGGTGCTGTGCGTTGGTTTCTGATTGTGACTCCGAGTCCAGAGTGTTTTATTTTGCGCCGCGCGAGTTCAGCGTCGGCTTGAGTAAGTACGAATGCAGGGCTCATCCTCGGGCCAGGGCCATCAGGAACCCAAGAGTCGACAAACACCGCGGGTGAACAGATGCTGCCAGAAACGTTAAACGAAGAGTCTCACTTTCATAATGGGTTTTGAGCTAGCACAATGCAGAATGGGTTTAGAGAACGTTCATAGCCGAAAAACGATATACGGCCACATTCAACAGAATTGAATGTCGCGTCGAAAGGTGACAATTTTTTTAATCGATAGACAATTTATTGACTTCAAAGTTCAACGTTAGACCTACATTTTGAGATCGCCACAATCGAACGGTTGGACCAGTTCGCTTGCATTGGATACCCAGTTGTGATGGCATAACGCCATATAAGCGGGATTACATGTAAGAATAATCTCATATTAAGGTCAAAGGTCAGAGGTCAAGGTCATATCAGCACTTTCAAGGTCATTGGCCCCAGTGCTTCCGGTCGAATGGCGTTACCCAGTCTGACCTATATTATGCTATTACGTCATAGTTAAGATAACTCAAGGTCAAGGGTCATGGGTAAAGGTAAATCCTCATTTTCCGCCCAACGGTTGCTATAGTGCTAATAGTTATAGTGTACATTATAGGATGCATACCATATTGTGACGTCATAGGTCAATGACCTTGACCCCAGAATTTTAGGAAGGATTGAGTGTGACCTTCTATCTGTGGCCCTGGTTACCTTTAACATATTTTCGATGTTTTCCCGCGTAATTTCGACATTTTCCAATAGGTCTCAAGCACGGCTGACATTTGACATTTACGACCCCATTTCACCTTGAAAATATTAACCTAATGAAAATTGGCCATGATTTGGATCATCATAGCTGCCACCCACCCCCCAATTGGTGTTTTCTACACCTCTGAGTTTCAGAGATATCGGGGGGGGGGGGCATACCAGGTCCCCCTCGGCCATGCGTGTTATTGCCAGACCCCTCTCCACTGCGGATGTTAAATCCCTTATTCAAACCAGGAAGAAATCCCTTTTCGTTTGGCTGCAACAACTTTATTGGTCTAAATCCCAGCGTCAGGTAGGTCTCGTGATAAATGGTAACCATTGCAACGCTCATCGCCACGTTGAAAACCGCGATGGGCATTCTAGCGCCCGGCCTTGTAATTACGCGCGATGTTTAGGTCAACCCTGCGCAGAAAGAAAGAAAAACGTGATATTTTTGTTATGGGCGATTGAAGGTGAAAGCAAAATTGTGGTTACCATATTTAAAGCTGCATACTGTCCATGAACATTCCGTTTTGAAATTCTGATATTCCCCTAAACACCCACACTGGTCGCACTAACGCGCACTGGAGGGGGGCCTGGTAGACCCCCAAAAATTCGGAAACTGAAAGGCGTAGAAAAACGCCAGCTGGTGGGTGGGTGGGGCCTATAGTGATCTACATCATAGTCAATTTTCATTGACCTAGGTAAATATCTTTAAGGTCAAACAAGGTCATAAAGGTCAAATACTGGCCATGCTGGGAACCTATTGGGAAATACCGTTATTATGCGGGAATAAGCTAAAAGCGGGCCAGGGTCACAGAGGGAAGGTCGCAAAGAATCTTTTGTACAATTTTGGGGTCAAGGTCGTTCAAGGTTATTGACCTATGAGGTCACAATATGGTATACTACCTATAATGTACACTATAACTAGCAATATGACAACAGTTTGGCAGTAAATGCAGTAAATGAGGATTGAACACCACCCATGACCGTTGACCTTGATCTTGACCCTAACATTGAGGTACCTTAACTATGACGTCATAGCATAATATACCTCAAACTGGGCAACACCAGTTGAATGGAAGCACTGGGGCTAATGACCGTGAAAGTGCATATATGACCTTGACCTGTGACCTTTGACCTTGACCTTGACTTCCATGTGAGGTGACCTTGACATATAATCCAGGTTATATGGCGTTATGACGTCACCACTCGGTCTTCAATGCAAGCGAACTGGTCCGAGCGAGCGATTGCGGCAATCTCAAAATGCAAGTCTTTGAAAACTATAGATAGAAACAAAATTTTCGACCGATTTTCAAAACTACTGCCCCAATTGACGCGCCATTGAATTATGTATCTGTTTTGACTAAACTTTTGAGAGATGCAAAACGGTTATATTATGAGTAGTCATTTGAGTCTAATAAGGCGAATAGTAAGAAAAGGTGGTAGCTTATCGATGAAATAATGAATAAGAGACGGAAAAAGAACTTCGATTATCCTACAAGTTTTTCTGACGATGAGGGAAGAATTCACAAGGGATATTCAATAGCAAATGGTTTTAATAATTTCTTCTCTACGATAGGTTCTAAACTAGAACAAAATATTCCGCCCCCGGATATCGATTGTATAGATCTACTGATCCCTGAACGTGAAGCTTATGAACCATTCTTGTCAACTACCCCATTACAAAATGAAGCTATCATCAAAGGACTGAATCCTGTGGGCGAAGGTGTTGATAAAATAAGTACCTATATTCTTCTGTCGACTTACAAAGCATGTCTTCTTTGTTTGACTCATTTTTTTAACCTCTGCCTGCATTCAGGTATATTTCCTAACAAATTTAAAGTTGCATCCATCATACTATTCTTTAAGACAGGAGACCCCCATAAATTCACAAATTATCGCCCTATCTCACTTCCTCCTATTTTCTCGAAAATTTTGGAAAAATCATTTTCAAATATTTGTCGGACTATCTGAAAGAACAAAATGTACTTCATTAATTGCAGTTTGGATTCAGAAAGAACCACAGTACCTATATTCCGATTGCTCATGTTTATGACTCAGTTACTAAATCTTTAGAAGAAAGTTATATTGCTTGTGGTATTTATTTGGATCTTAAGAAAGCGTTTGATACTGTGAATTTTGACATACTTTTGAAAAAACTCAAATGGATTGGAAGAGGTGGAAAATTGTTAGAAATTTTAGCACAATAACTGTCTTGTAGATACCAAACAACAACGGTCTATAATAAAGAATCGACCCTAAAAATATTTTGATGGGGTTCCACAGGGTTCAGTCCTAGGCCCTCTCATTTTATTGATTTACATAAACGGCCTTCCTCTAGTTTCAACAATGGCTACTTTTTATTTTTTGCTGATGATACAGCTATCCTGGTCAAGGGTAAATCTATACAAGAACTCTCAAGATCGCATTCAGAGCACGCTTCTAAAAGTCACAAACTGGTTTAGAGCAAATCGTCTTTCATTAAACGTCTCAAAATATTGCTATCAAATTTATTCTAAAAGAAAAGAAGCTAATTTGGACATAATTTTGAAAGGAGAAAAATTAACTCGTGAAAATAAAGTTAAGTATTTAGGAGTACACATTGACGAGAACCTTAAATGGGAATCCCAAATCGACCACATTTCAACTATCATTAGCAGAAACATCGGTATAATGAATAGGGCAAAATTCTTTCTATCATCTAGGATCCTTTTATGCTTATATAACTCATTAGTTCTTCCACATCTAAATTACTGTGCCATTGTCTGTGGTTCCAATTATTCGTGTAAACTTGAACGAATCTTTAAATTACAAAAAAAACGAGCTATTAGGATTATCGCTAAAAAACCATATTTTCATCCGACTAACCAACTTTTCATTACATTGAAGTTAGTAAAGCTTCCAGACATCGTAAAAGAACAGTTTGTAGTTATCCTTTGGAAATTTCTCAATCGAACTTTACCAATTGCTGTTGCATCCCTCTTGGAGCTACACATAGCAAACACTACCAGGCTGGTACAGCACTTTAAAGTACCCTTTGCCTCGACAATTTATAGAAAGTTTGCGTTTTCGATTCATGGGCCAAGGATATGGAATTATGTTATTTGTCCTTTATTTCCTAATTTGAAAGAAGTCCCATTGATTAAAATGAGCCTAAAAAACAAGTTAGAGACTTCTTTTTCAATAAATATCTATTTGAGGAGGTAAATGACTAGAAGGAGACAAGCAGAAATAATGTTAATCACTGTTCACTTCAATTTCTTTGATTCAGAGATAATAATAATTTTGGGGCTTATCGACGCACCAACTGCCAGGGCATATGGCGTCGCCAACCTTTCCCTGTTGGAAGGGTTTCTCGGGAGCCAGCGCTCCTTGTTCAGGAAGCCGCCGGGCCTGAACCCGGGTCGGCTGCGTGGCAGACAGCTATGCTGACCACTCCACTACCGCGCCCCTGATTCAGAGATACCAAACTAATGCGTAATGAAATAAGATGTTAACGAAAGGATCTTAATAGGCCAGTCTCTCTTCTTCCCTTTCCAGAAGTCTCTCACTTTTCTTTCTTTCTTCGTTTTCAGCATATTGTCTCTATTCTCATCATTGACCCATTTCATGATCTCATAACCCATTTAGGCATTTATTTATCCCACTAATACCCTAACGTGACTTTCGTCGTGGCCCCATCGATGGTAACTAGTTCTTCTACACCTTGGTGGTGTTATGACGAGAAAAATACTAAATATAGGTTTAGGCAGCAAGTAAATAAAACAAAAATAATAGCGGGGAGTGGTGCGGTCCACTAACATAATACAACTAACACAGCTTTCGCGCATATAATTGGACATAATTAATTTACGACCGCACGGGTATGGAAGGGCACTCCTGTCTACCTATTTAAAAGGGTAGTGGTTTAAAAAAATTAAAAACAAAATGTGACCGAGTATCGTTTTCTGGTTATGAGCGGTTCTCCGGTCATCTTGGAAAAATAGGTGGGGGAGAGAGGGGGGCTGCGAGGCTCCGCTCCAGTGTGCGTGTTAATCCAGATCAAGCATCAACGTGAAACGCGCTTCTAGAAAAGTCAACCAGACAACTTCGATGTTGAGATCCCATCTTCCGCTTGGTCTCTGCCCGAATTTGGATCCCCGTTGTTTTGCCCCGCAGATATGCCGAGTTCTTGCGTGCTGTGATGGCGCCCGACTGCAAGTATCTGCTGTGGGTAACTGAATATGACTCTGCCACTTTCCCTGGACCGCCGCACAGCTTGACCAGTGACCATATCGGCAGTGACTTTGGTCAGTAGCAGACTTGTTGAGTCGCGACTCAGAGTCGGAGTCGACTCAGAGTCGACTCAAATTTTGCTCGAGTCAGAGTTGAGTCGACTCAACTTGATGTCTGAGTTGAATCGGAATCGACTCAACTGGACAACCAGTTGAGTCGAGTCGGAATCGGAGTCAGCCTCCATGCTGTGAGTCAAGAGTTGAGTCGACTCAACACTATTTTCTTAACATAAGTGATCATGACTGACATTTTAGAAATTTTCACATCTAATTTTCAAGGATTTCATATTGCTATTTGGTAATAACAGGTAATTCATTATTCTCATGTCCACACTAGACCCATGCCTGGATCAGTTGATAGCAACACAAGTTATGTAAAATATAGTTTAAAAGCACACACATTTGATAGTTTTTTCCATTTAATCCTAGCAATGACATGCAGAATCATACAGAAAAATGTGTGAGTAGGCGCAAAATCAGACTTTTTCAACTTTGAAAATGCACACCATCCAAAATCCTAAGCTCATTCTCATGCCAAAGGTAATTCACTCTTTGGAAACCATATCTTTATTTTCTATTTTCCTCCTTCCTTTGGCTAAAACACTAAACAACACATATCAGCATCAGAAAGAGGGTACCAAAAAATCTTATTTTGCACACAAGCCTTGAAATGAGTCGAAACGGAAACTAAAAGCTTCAATTATCTGCTTATTTCAAAGCACTATCTTGACTTGTTGTGGTTTGAGAACACCCACTGGTAGATAATAAAAACTGCCTATTTACGGAAAATGGATATCAGTCCTACCTCTGGCGTAGCTTGAGTAATTTCAAACTGTGAAACTGATAAACTGAAAAATATACATCAATCCTCTTACTCACAGACAGCCACCGCCCGCTCTTCAAATTTTGATGATGGCGATTATTTTTATTTACCACTCTCACACTGCTGCCCCGCGCGCGCCACATTAGTCACAAAATGATCATGGTGCGCAACAAAATGCTAGTAGCCGTGTTATTCTGCCGAGCAGAACGCATCTAGTATGCCGGACGCATGCGCAGCGAGGTATCTTGTAGTCATGATACCGTACTGCGCATGCGTGCGGCATACTATTTTGCGTTCTGCCGGCCGAATAACACAATGACACGGCTGGTCATTTAGGCTTTAGTACCCCGATGGCATGATTACCTTTACATGAACCTGCAGATTTTTCTTACGCCCTTTTTGGTCACATGATTTTTAAAGTGCTATCCATCGTTAGGTTTGCGCTATCCGAGGCTAGGTTCGTAATGTTTTTAATGCGCCATCTGTAACGTTTACGTGTTTACTACAGCATTTTCGGGAGGGCAAGGCTGAGGACAAGGACATCATTGTTTTTGGTTTTGGTGAGGTGCTGGATAGGGGCAGTGCACAGTGTAGTATTTATTTCTAATTTAAGTTCGTCACGGGATTGTTCAGAATGTTCGGGGGCAGGGATTGCCTCTCAAAATATCACGTGTTCAAATATTGAATCCTGTTTTTTTGCAGTTGAAACGTCACTTATTGCTTCAATTATGACTGCTCATGAAAGACATGCCTTTAAAATGCAAAGCCATCAGGCCCTTCCTCATACTCACTTGTTCGCGATTAGCATCTTTCTTCATTACTATGCAGGAATAATTTCTGTCATGAATTAATGCATTGAAATTGGCATATTATTAAAGGAAATGTGCAGTTAGAT
Organism: Lepas anatifera; assembly: GCA_034440635.1. Taxonomy (NCBI): domain Eukaryota; kingdom Metazoa; phylum Arthropoda; class Thecostraca; family Lepadidae; genus Lepas; species Lepas anatifera. The sequence goes on along the minus strand of JAOTON010000176.1, from coordinate 1,055,893 downwards.
TAACGCCGTGAATAAATATACTGGATTTTGCATACTATTGAAGGAAATGAACATTTTTCTGTGCATATTTTGCCACTATTCTGAGTCGGAGTCGACTCCGACTCAATGCCGATTTGAGTCGGAATCGAGTCTGCTCTCTTCTGAATTTGGCCTCAGTCGAGTCGGCTCACCATTTTAAACCCAGTGAGTCGAGTCAGAATCGGAGTCAGCCATTTAGCTGTAAGTCAGAGTTGAGTCGACTGAAGAAAATTTGAGTCATCAACAAGTCTGGTCAGTAGCCCCCTCCTCCTCCTCCCGCGACACCAGATCAGCACAGACAGCCCACCAGAATTAGTCGCTGGGCAGCTCTGGTCAACTGCTCGTGCGTGCTGGGGCGGGAGTGGGGCCACTCTGGCCACCAGCGATATTCCGTTCATTGAGCGCAGGCTGGCTGCAGACATTACTGCCAGCACAGCCGGGCGGGGTCAGGACGACTTTAGATTAGCGAAGCTGGCCCACTCCGCCGAGAGGCTAGGTTAGTTTCGCCAGCTCATCCAGGCGTTAGGGAGACCTTTGGTTAGCAGAGCTTTTCTACCGGGGCGGGAGTGGTTCAGTTGGGGTTGGAAGGGGTCTGTTGAAGCGGTGGAACTATGACACCCAGGTGTCCCTTTCGATCAGGGGCATAGGCTGCCCGGGTTGATGGTGTACCGAAACTTTGTTGGGGTTGATCCTTGGGTAGCCTCGCGGTTCTGTCGTTTTCTCTATTAACGCAATGTGATTATGAATAATTGGCTGGACTGCAATATGGGCTTAGTTAATCTTTAGCTTCTAGCGAGTCTACTTTGGGTTTTTCATAGGGAGGAGTGTGCTAAAAAGATATTGTCTGGGAATTAGGACTTGGAGAGTTTTCTGATTATTCACGGCTGCAGTTTTCAAGGTTGTTTTAACTCACTGTCTTTTGACTTGCTTATCTATGTATAACTAAATCGAGTATGTGATGCAAATATGGAATGAAAGGCCAGAGACTTGACGATTTGTGGTTTGTGGCGGTCGCTTCAGGAGCGTCTATTAAAATCGAGCCCCTGGAGCGAGAACACCATACTCCGGAGACCTGGCCGCGCCTGAGCGACTGGAACCTCAAGGAAGCTTCTCAAGGTCGCCTACCTCATCACGCTCAAATGAGTGAAGGCGACTGTCCGACCGTTGGGGAGAGGCCGTAAGTGGAACTTGGATAGTTTAGCTGGAGAAATCAGCTTGCATCATAAGCAGGCCATGTTTCATACTCTGTACTTTTTTACGATACATTTTTCTGCAGACTTATTAAGATAGCTGAGGCTACTGATGCTGCTTGCACCCTTTTTATACGGTTTTGGGTGCAGGCAAAAAATTTTCCAGGATTAATTGGCTAAATACGTGTATTCGAAGTAGCTTTAAACTAAATAAATTTTGTATGTAGTTTTTTATGGCTTTGTCATGATACCGGGGCTGCTGGGGCTTAATAAGCCATTTCTTCCACAAGCCGGGCTTGTGACGGGTTTCTAAAATCAGCAACAGGCCGGGCCCGGGCCTGCAAAACTGCCCGAAACTCCTGCCTCTATTGTACACTGATTCTGCTGATGTGTTGCCATGTTATCTTACAGGTCATGGGTGAAAGGCAGAAGTTCGCACCAGCAAGTGAAGAGCTCAATAATGATGACACGGAAGTTATTTGTGTCCCACACCAATCTGTGCTGCGTTGATAATAAGTTTGGTCAGATTGGCTTGATTGTATATATTTCTTTTCAAAGACCGGTTCAAGGGGAAACCGGGAACGGTCCTGCCACTGTGTGATATTTTTCTGAGTATTGATGGGCTATTAATAGGTGGAGAATGTCTGACTGGACTGTTGTATCAAGTATGGGATGTTTAAACTGACAATTATATGTAAATGTGTTCACATTTTCACCCAAACTCACTAAAAGATATATGAAAGAATAACATAAGCTTTCCATACCACATCAATTAATATTAAAAAGCCGTAGAATCTTGAAAATCTTAGTGTTAGCTGATCATGATACTGTCTCGAAAGCTATTTCTTATTTGGTGTGTTTCGGGTTAAAATATAACAATTTTGGTATATAAGTGCCAGTTTAAACTTCACAAACTCATAGTGGGTTATATTTAGCTACATTTAGTAATGCTTTTGGTGAAAGGAACTGTAGAGGCTTTGAAGAGTATTGGTGTTCTCAGGTAAACATGTATATGCCCAGTGATCCTCTCAGGAGCCGCTTAGTAACAGGAAGGTACGCGATGCTGTCACGTAATCGTTTGATGAGATGAATATATTCTGAAGGTTTTACTTCTTCACCCATGTTGTATATTTGTGATGATTTAGAATCAAGCGTTGAAGTCGTTGAAATTCCGGCTGTGATTTGCATTTTGAATTCGATATCTCTGTACTGTCACTGTCGTATTGTCAGTGTCGCTTATGTTCACCCTTTTGTGTATTGAAAACTATCGGTTCGAGGCCTTATTTCAAGTAAAGGTAATGATGGAAATGTTTTTATAATGTTCGATCTTGCTCATTTGCCTTGACGGCTCACCCATAAATTTGGAAGCCTTCATCAAGTCCCAAGATATTGAAACGAAAGGTGAATGTCGATTCAAAAATGGTCGTCGCATAGATTGTCCTAGTTAACGCCCTATCACTAACACTCGGGGCCATCATATTCGGTTGAGTTAGTTGGGGAACACCGTCACGTGCATCGTTCAGAATAAGGATGAATTATTATAACGCCTTTGTTTTCCGTTTGTGTGCAACTCTTGCCCGTTATGGTATAGAAGAGTTTCAAACTAATGAGGTTTAAATAAGAGTTGTCTGAAAGCATCATGTTGTCCTTCCCAAGAATCAACAGTTTTTTCTTCTATATAATATCAGTAATCTAGGCCAGTGCAGGGGCGGACGCAGACCAGCGTTTTGGAGGGAGGAGGGCCCAAACCCGTGTCTGCCTGTCCTGGGGGGTGGGGGACGTGCGATTTGGGTGCTCGACAGACCTAGTATAATCTACCTCGCCAAGTACATGATCACTATGCTGGGGGGAAGGATGGGAGCAAATGTTTTATTACTCGACGGACCTAGTGTATACACTTTTTTCAAAAATGTATCCGGGCTTTGGGGGTGCCAAAAGATGGTTTGTCCCCACTCTAGGGGCTAGCATATTGCACAACCCCTCTCCCAATGTATCGCCTAACACCCCCCTTCCATTATGAGGGAAGGGGGGTATAAACGTGCAGGGGATGAAATAAGGACAGGGCCCTGGCGGTCACGGGACGAAACCCCGGCACTATAGAGGGCAGCACGGCAAGACCGGGAGTTCAGCCCAGCAGCCACAGTGGTCGGGCGGAAACAGTAGAATGCGGCGGCAACACCAGCTCCTATACCCCGTACATCCATAGGCGTAGGAGCAGAGGATCGGGGGCCATGACCACCAATATTCAAGACCTTAACAATTGACCCTATGGCGTTGTCTAGAAAGAAACGGCTTCAAAACATACCTTGCCCTCTCCCCAATGTTAGGAAGGCTCCCACACCTCGTCAGGCATCTCACTGCCAGCGGACACTACCCCACCCAAGCATGTTTGGCGAAAAACGTAACAGACCATGTAGAAAACATCCTAATGACCTTCTCGCTGACGGTATGAGTAAAAGTGTCCAGTTTACACTTCACGAACGTTATATTCCCAGAGGCTAACGACACAGTGTACACGTATGTACACACGTGTGTTCATGGCTATCCTTGCTGCCAAAAACTTTTGAAAACTCAAAGTATGTTAGAATTCAGAAGCTGGGTGAAACGTCGACTTATGTATAGATCTTACGTTCGTAAAACAATACCTGTATGTATGTATGTGGCTTAATTACCAACAGGCATATGTCCAATTTGAACCAAGTCAATTTATAAAAAACATGTATGTAAACGGTAGCAAAGCGCTCTTGACAAGTGCCAAATAATGATTTCAAAGAAAAACAAGCGCGCCTGGTCAAACTGTCATGTTACTGATTTGTTAAGCTCGATTTTGAGTTGTTTTCGTGCTGGGAGCGCAAACACGTACCTTAAAATGTCCTGAATTATTTGCAAGAAAGGCATCTGAGGAGACATCTGTGAGAGGGCGAGTGCGTAAATCTGGTGGCCTTCAAAGTTAACACGCGCCCCGCTGGGGTCCCTTGCATGACGCGCCCCGCTAGGGGCGTTTTTCGTCCCCCTCCGTATCTCGTTCCCGACGAAAGCTAAAGGAAAATTACGGGCGGCGTTCGAAAGCTCTTGACAAGACGAAGATAATTTATACGAATCATTTTTATGTCAGGTCAATATTGAGGTGAGCATAGGTCAAAGAATGCTCCACAGGCTTACAACAGAGCAGTGTACGTTTCCCCTCTCTAGATCTGCCCTCAGGGGAGCTAGAGCAAATCTCATGCATCATTAGATTCCTCTCATCGTGGCGAATCGAATGATGTATAATATGACCTGGCTAGGTCAAATAGTCAAAATAACCTGACCGCGACCTAGGTCAGGGTCACAGAGTGACCTGGTATGGTCATGTTGCATATCAATCGACTCCCCGTGACAATATAAACACAATGCAAGCAAAATGGGAGCTTTATCTCAATTCAGTGATAAGTTATTGGCAAAACGATCACTCTCTGCTCCCGTGACCTGATATGACCTTTGAGAGGTCAGATGCTCAAAAACTCAACTTTATGGTCAAGATCGTGGTAAGAATGGACAGTTCGAGGATTTCCAGCCTTATCTATCCAGTATTTCCTGAAAACGAGTCCATTCTATTTTTCACCATAGACTTATAATGGGGTGACCAAAAAATTGACCCCACCTTAGGTCAACAATATCAAAATTCCGAGATAGCAGATTTGTAGACCCTAATGACCTTATCATATTGTGGAAGTTTCAAACTGATCGCTTTGCTAATGTTCCCTGGGCGCTGCTTCAAACTCGTAATTTTAGGTTTTGAGGTTCAGGGTCACTTGACCCTGAATAGCTCCTTGATCTGACATGACCTTAACTCAAAAATTTCGTCAGATGTGTAAAATGGATCAGGGATAAGGTACCGTAAGTTTCGTTGTTCTGCGTTTCTTTGTTTTAGAGCTATCTGGGAAAAACCAGGAGGGGGGCGAATTTCGCCCTCGCCAGCGGGGCGCGTGTTAATGGCAAAACTTTCCATTGGATGCTCATGAGCTGGAGGAAAATTATGAGACTGAGCCCTACTGATTGCAAAATGACGATCATCGATTCCTTATATGCTAAAGGGAAAATGGCACATTCTCGGGATATGAACTGAGCTATGAATCGCAAAGAGCATAGAAAACTTGGTTTCATGTTTTGTTATTCTCAGAACTCACTTATCATTGAGCAACAACGCCTCATGAGCGTCCCTATCTTTGAGCGCACTGCCCTCTCGCCAGCCCGCACCTAACCCACGAGCCCAGAGACCGTCGCTAGCTGTTCCCTGGTGACTGCGGCCGATGCGGATAGGCCTACCCGCCCGGGCGGGCCACATTCTGCTTGTTGCACAGCCTATCCCAGCGTAACTGGAAAGTTCTAGGACGAATGTCATTTCAAACAGCAGGTCTTACTATATCTTTCATATCCTGTTTATCTCACTTCAAATAAGTTCAGGAATGTCATCCAATAAGGTATGACATTTATGCATATCACCCTCCCTTTACGGGGAGCGGAATTGTATATATGGTTATATTGTGTAATAAATGACATCACAGGATAAAATGCGTCCATTGGTTTATTTCGGAAACGGATCAAAAGTCTAAGACTCGTTCCACAACAGACTCCTCTTGCCTCTTCCTTGGAAAATACCTATTCACAACGTATGCCTCACCGAAACAGCTAGCTTTACCCCTGCATACGCTGGACATGCATCCCGCACCAAACGCCGAGCTGCAGCCGTCCCTCGGCCATCGACAGGCGTAACGAGACTGACCGTATTCCACTGTAAAGTGGAACATGTACACAGGGCGGACGCAGACACGAGTTTTGGGGGCCAAACCCATGTCTGCCTCTCCTCCTGGGGGGGGGTGGGAAGCGAATATTTTGTTTGCTCCACAGACCTAGTGTAAACACCTTCTTTCAGTGCTCGACAGACCTAGTATAAGCTACCTCTCCATGTACATGATAGCTCTTCAGGAGGGGGGAGGGGTGGGAGCGAAGATTTTTTGCTCTACAGACCTAGTGTAAACACATTTTTTTAAATTTCCGGCGTTTGGGGGTCCAAAGATAGTTTGCCCCCCTCCAGCGCTTTGGGAGGGGCCATGGCCGGAATGCCCCCCTGCGTCCGCCAATGCATATACACTTCGTAGGTCCATACATGACTTCCTACATTCTCTCCCGCCGTTTCCTCTCATTGAATAGCTCCCGAGGGCCGAACACAGCGTCAGCGGTGCCCGGCGTGACCTCTCTAACCTTTATGCCCTGCAGGCAAGCGGCACTCAGCGGATGGCGGCTGCTGATTGGTGGAGGTGGGTTCACCTGTATGACGAGAAATTCGGCGGATATTTCCCGTGAAAATGATAGAACTTTAAGCTGTGAGTCAGGAGATGTATTAACATTATGTTTTTTTCTCAAATATTCGTAGGCATAGTTCTGACCATGTAAACAGGGAGGTCTCAACGGAAATCGCAGGATGCACGAGGAAATTAGTTGAATAAGTATGGATATTTTTACCCTCGCCCAGGTGGGGGTGTTTGAGCTCCCCTTGGGTTTTCCCGGCGGCATAAAAAACGTGGCGCAAAGCACCACCGTACTTATCATCATCATCGTTGGTGTTTAACCCGCGCCCCACCGGGGGTCCGGCGCCACCTTCGCCCCACCGGGGGGCCATCGATGGCCCCCCTCTAACTCCGAAAATATGGGCGTTAGCGCAAATCTGCAAAGTGCAATAGAAAGCTCGCGTGAATTCAGTAAGAAATTACTTCGCATGTTTTAGTGCTCAGGTCAATGGTTTGACCTCCAGAGGTCAAATTAGGTCAAGATCGGCTATTTTCACTCAAATATGCAATGATTAAGCCAACTGGGCATAACTCTTATGTCATTAGAGCTATTGAGGCCTGGTAAAGTACATTTGATAGCAAATTGCCAGTACTTTTTCCGCTATGTGGAACGTAAAGACCTTCCGCCAGTGGTTTGACCGCCAGAGGTCACCTCGTGACCTAATATGACCTGAGGTCACGAAAGGTCAAAAAGTGACCTTGCCGTATATCAAATGAAAGCCAGTGACAAGACAAACACGATGGTGTTTGTTTCACCGCTCTAGCTCAATTAGGTCAAAAGTTATTGTCAAAATACTGTTTTTGACCTCTGGTGACCTTGGATGACCTTGGAAAAGTCAAAGGGCAAATATGACCCCTGGGATCCGTGAAAGGGTGTCCAAAAACGTTGTTCTGAGCAGTCTGAGTATTTGCAATCATTTTTGTGGCTTTTATATCATGAAATAGCTTTTCCCCATGCTTTTCCAATGGGAGAGGTCGCCTCGTGACCTGACCTCAGGGCACGAAATCGAAAAATCCCGGATATACACCTTGTAGACCCTGGAGGGGTCATGAAGTGTAGGAAGTTTCAAATCGATCGACTTTGAAATGTAGCTCTTACAGAGCTCTAAAGGTGAAGTGAGGTGACCTTGGTTGACCTCGTCTGGTGACCTGACCTTGGGTGACCCGGGGTAAAAAATTTCAGGGATGATGGGAAAATGATGCAGTGAGAGGTAGAGCCCTCAACCGCGGTGCTGCGCCTCGTCGTTTTTCTGCTATCCCAGAAAAACCTTAGGGGGGCCATCGATGGCCCCCCGGTGGGGCGAGGGTTAAGGGCGCACCGACAACACGGGTCATGTGGCGCCCATAACACTAGACAAGATATATACAATATAGTTTCAGCGTCTCACATGGCTAAAAGTGTGTCAAAGGTAAAATGTAAATACACCGCACATGCTTCCACAAGTCAACGAGTGAAAACGCAGGTGATCAAGTCCTAAGATGGTGAGTAAATGACATTAACCCGCGCCCCACCGGGGGTCTGGCGCCACCTTCGCCCCACCGGGGGGGCCATCGATGGCCCCCCCTCTAACTCCGAAAATATGGGCGTTAGCGCAAATCTGCGAAGTGCAATAGAAAGCTCGCGTGAATTCAGTAAGAAATTACTTCGCATGTTTTAGTGCTCAGGTCAATGGTTTGACCTCCAGAGGTCAAATTAGGTCAAGATCGGCTATTTTCACTCAAATATGCAATGATTAAGCAAACTGGGCATAACTCTTATGTCATTAGAGCTATTGAGGCCTGGTAAAGTACATTTGATAGCAAATTGCCAGTACTTTTTCCGCTATGTGGAACGTAAAGACCTCCCGCCAGTGGTTTGACCGCCAGAGGTCACCTCGTGACCTAATATGACCTGAGGTCACGAAAGGTCAAAAAGTGACCTTGCCGTATATCAAATGAAAGCCAGTGACCAGACAAACACGATGGTGTTTGTTTCACCGCTCTAGCTCAATTAGGTCAAAAGTTATTGTCAAAATACTGTTTTTGACCTCTGGTGACCTTGGATGACATTGGAAAAGTCAAAGGGCAAATATGACCCCTGGGATCTGTGAAAGGGTGTCCAAAAACGTTGTTCTGAGCAGTCTGAGTATTTGCAATCATTTTTGTGGCTTTTATATCATGAAATAGCTTTTCCCCATGCTTTTCCAATGGGAGAGGTCGCCTGGTGACCTGACCTCAGGGCACGAAATCGAAAAATCCCGGATATACACCTTGTAGACCCTGGAGGGGTCATGAAGTGCAGGAAGTTTCAAATCGATCGACTTTGAAATGTAGCTCTTACAGAGCTCTAAAGGTGAAGTGAGGTGACCTTGGTTGACCTCGTCTGGTGACCTGACCTTGGGTGACCCGGGGTAAAAAATTTCAGGGATGATGGGAAAATGATGCAGTGAGAGGTAGAGCCCTCAACCGCGGTGCTGCGCCTCGTCGTTTTTCTGCTATCCCGGAAAAACCTTAGGGGGCCATCGATGGCCCCCCCGGTGGGGCGAGGGTTAAATGAGGCACTCTTCAAAAAAGCAGCAATAGCAGTGAACTCCACGGTTGGATGCTCTCCGAGTAGCGAATCCAGTGAGGGAGACCCGCGAAAGTAGCGTTGTCTCTCAACCTCAAAATCTCGGCAATCCACGAAAACATGACGCACAGACAGGCGCTCCCCACAGCGAGCACACTCCGGCGGGACATCTCTACAAAGTAAAAAGGAATGTGTTGCGTGGGTGTGACCAATGCGGAGCCTAGAGAGGATCACCTCCTCCCTCCTTGAACTCGCAGAACCTGAAAAACGCTTAACGATCAGCGGTTTCAGGGCCCGAAGCCTTTGACCCTTTGGGTCCGTATCCCACCTGTCCTGCCATAATTTAGTAACGTGTTTTCGAATATGTGGGAACCAATCTGAACACGGAATCCGAAGGCCCGATGGTACGGTGCCCTGTGCTGCCTGCTTCGCAGCTATATCAGCGCGCTCGTTTCCAACGATGCCCGAGTGACTGGGGACCCAGGCTAGTATTACTTGTTTTTTCTTGACATGTGTTCGGTGAATTCTGTGTCTGATTTCATCTAAATAATATGACGATGGCGACTTAGTACCGAAAGACTCGAGGGCCTGAAGCGAGGATAAAGAGTCAGTGAATATAACACATTGGCGCTGTCTCGATAAAAGAATGGCGTCCAGGCAGCGTAGAATGGCATACAGCTCCGCAGTGAAAACTGAAGCAGCGGGCGGAAGAGTGAAACACCTCACAACATTCTCACTTACAAAGGCACATCCGACACCGTCCTGACCCTTGGAGCCATCCGTATAAAAGAGCTTGTGGTTTGGATAAGAAGTCTGACAGTGCTCCAGAAAAACCTGTTGTGAGGCTACCGGAGTCAAATCTCTGGTTTTTGAGACCATGCTTGTGTCTATCGTTGGCTCAGCTATCATCCAAGGTTCGATGGACGGGGCCTGAAAAAGCTCCACCTGTTCCAAGTTAACTTGGGCGTCATCAAGCCAGCTAGCTATCCTGTAATCTGCGTGCCGGGCATATTGAGCAGAGTGTTCAATTTGACGCCGATGTTCACCTGAGAAAAGCCTTCGGGAGGTTGGGTGATTTGGGAACTGAAAAGTTTTAGGGCATATTGCATGCCATGCATTCTGCGCCTTAGGTCCAACGGCATCTCGCTTGCCTCCACGAGCATACTGGAGGTGGGAGATGTGCGAAAAGCACCGATTATTGTCCTGATGGCGTGATGATGAACTGTGTCCAGCATGTGCTTAGAGCTTTCTGTTGCAGCATCATATGCTATGGCCCCATATTCTATTTTAGATCGGACCAAAGATCTATATAGCATAAGGAGCGTTTTCTGATCCGCGCCATACTTGAGCTTGGTCAGAACCTTAAAGATATTCAGTGCTTTGAAACATCTATCCCTTAGATCCTTGAAATGTGGTACGTATGTTAATTTCCTATCAATGATTACACCGTGAAAGCGAGTTTGTTCTACTACAGCTATGGCTTGTTTATACAATGTTAGGACAGGGTCGGTGCAATCATTTCGTTTACGACAAAAATGCATACATTTGGTTTTTTCCGTTGAAAACTTCAAGCCATTTTGTCCGCTCCATCGCTCTAACTTGTCCAGAGCAATCTGCAATTGCCTAACGGCAGATGGTGTAGATGATGCCGTTACCCAAATAGTAAAATCATCGACAAAGAGGGCTGTGTTTATATTCCGAGGGATGCCATCTGCTATGTCGTTGATAGCGATTGCGAACAGAGCGACAGAGAGAACGCTGCCCTGCGGTGTTCCATTCTCTTGCGTGTATTCATCAGATTCTGATATGCCAACCCGGTATCGAAAACGTCTGTCTTTAAGAAAATTAGACAGAAACCATCCCAGGTGACCTCGCACACCTAGATCAAAGACCTTCTGCAGGATACCGTGCCTCCAGGTGAGGTCGAAAGCTCGCTCAATGTCAAAAAAGACGGCAATTGTATGCTGCTTTCTGCTAAAGCCTTTCCGGATCGACAAGTCTAGAGCTAAAAGGTGGTCAATGGTGCTTCGACCCCTCCGGAATCCACATTGAATGTTTGACAATAGATTATTGGTCTCCAAAAACGACATGAGGCGGACGTTAACCATCTTCTCCAGCAGCTTGCAGACGCAAGAGGTCAGTGAAATTGGGCGGTAATCCCCAGGTGAGCTACCCTCCTTACCAGGCTTCAGTATAGGAACAACAACCGCGTCTCTCCACTGCTCGGGGAAAACATGCTCTACCCAGATGCGGTTAAAGATCTGAAGTAGAGATGCCAATGAGCCGTCAGGAAGATGGGACAGCATTTCATTTCGAATAGTGTCAGGCCCAGGCGAAACTGGCCTAACAGAACGAAGTGCTCCTTTCAGTTCAAGCATTGTAAATGGAACATTATATGAGGCAGAATGGTTATTTCCGAAGTTTACAATTGTTTGCTCTGCTCGTTCGCGTAAGCGCCTGAAGCTAGCATCCTGGACGTGGGAGCTACATCGCATACTGAAGGCTGCCGCCATACGGTTCGATACTTCTTTTGTGTCAGTTATTTTGATGCCGTTATCATCTAATACGGGTGTGGATGTATATTGTGATCTACCCTGGAGTTGTTTAACTATGGTCCAAACCTGTGTAATTGGTGTGAATCTATTCACGGTACAAACATACTCCACCCACCATCTCCGCTTCGCATTTAACACAATGCGGCGGGCGAGTGCTCGGGCACGCTTAAACGCTACTAGGGTCGTGGTTGTCGTACTCCTCCTAAAAACTCTAAAAGCCCGCTTCCTACTTAAAATGGCCTGTTTGCACGCAGGGTTCCACCACGGAACAGGTGTTCGCTTGAGTTTGCCAGAGGTCTTTGGTATAAAGATCTTTGCAGCCTTCAGGATCATGTTGTACCACCGTACTTAGTACACCTTCTCTCTGACCAATTCCGCAACTTTCCTGAAAATTTTAAGGTTGGGTCATTTCAGGTTAGGTCACCAGTGCACGTCAAGTGACCTCACTTCTGAAATTACTTATGGTGTCATAAGTAAGAAAAGGATGTATTTATTCAACTGAAACTCGTATCACGTAATGGGTACACCGAGTGCTGCAAAATCTGTTCTGTGATTTTTAATATCGGTGACTTAGGGTCAGATATGGATCATGACCTCTCCGTTAGAAATGCACGGCGAAAACAGGAATTGGGCGAAATATGACTCTATTTGTGTAGATTCAGCTTAGAATACCACCATATTCTCCAAATCGTCTTATCCCTGGCCCCTTTTCAGGTTCATACTGCAAAGTTGGACTTGTGACCTCTGCCTACTTAAGCAGGTTTTCAGACTTGGGTCAATAATTTTGCAGGAGGTGATGATAAGGCTTTTGTTTTGTTACCCTTACGTTTGGATTGTTATTGCAATCCGATTGATATGCATATTAATTATTTTAGGTTAGGTGGCGACCGTAACCTACCCTAAGGTCAGGTCATTCTTATGTTTGACCTAGTATAGTGATGTTAATCTTCATTCGATTTGCTGTAACGAATGAAGAAAAATATGACTATGCTTCTTCATTCGATTTGAATGAAGAATAACATTTCTATACTTGGTCAAAACATAGTATAGTCATGTTATTCTTCATTCGAATTGCCGTAACGAGGAAACCGAATGGTGCCTAACAATGATTCTAACTCAACTCTGTCAGCCGCTAGAACCCAGAAACAAACTCTTCTCAAACCTTCTTTGACATGTTGCGACCTTATCCTTGACCTTAGCCAAAAAGTGACCTATGTAATTTCGCCATGAATTTGTATGAGCTATCCACGAGGACTATTTGTGTTTTTTCTATGATATCGCAAGGAGCTGAGGTCGAGGGGGGGTTGTTTGAACTCTCCCTACCAGGGCGGAGGTGGCTCAGAGGTTAATGGCATGGACATTACTGTATTCCATAAGTATGGGCCATTCCTCTATCACCTCCTTGCAATGCCGTCTATCTATATTCGTCTCTCCACCTGGCCACTAGGTAGCCAGAAGTCACTATGCAAGGCCGTCTAACTATAATTGTAAGACTTTTTATTTTTAAGCCTATAAAGATCGGCTGATATGCTTCAATACTCCACTGTTAATAAGCTTTCCGGCTGGGGCCCCACCAACTTTCAGTCTGCATGCCGCATTAATTTCTAGGTGGGGGTCCCTTTAGCTTCCTGCTGGGCCCCCGATTTCCGCAGGGGTCATCAAATGTCCAGCTACGGGCCCATAAACTCACTGGCTTGCGCCCATTCAGAGACGTGCTGGGCCCTGCTAGATTTAGGTAGGGGGCCTATCAGCTTTCCGGCTGGGGCCCAACCAGCCTCCAGTCTGCATGCCCCATCAAGTTTAATGCAAGGGCCCATCAACTTACTGGCTTGGGTCCCACCATATTCTCGCTGGAGGCAACCAGCTCTCCGGCCAGGAGCCCCACCTACTTTCAGTCTGCATGACTCATCAAGTTACAGGCAACAGACCATCAAATTACTGGCTAGGGCCTCTTCAGGCTCCTGCTTGGGCCCCGCCAGAGTCTCGCAAGGGGAACATGAGTTTTCCGGTTAGGGCCACCACCAACCTCCAGGAATGGCCCGCTTGCATTCAGTATGCGTCCCACATTTTCTAAGTGTGGAAGGGGAGAGGGGGCATCAAATGACCGGCCGTGAGCCCCACCCGATTAATCCAGGTGGTCTTGTTCACTTTCTGACTGGGGGCCGCCTAGCTTTTACTCTGCCTACACCGATCAGCTTTCAGACTGGGGGCCTCTCTCGCGATCCTATCAGATTTATTACTGGGGCCTCACCAGCCTCCCAGCTGGGGCTCCCACCAGCTTCCAGACTGCACTCTCCATAAAATTTTCGGCTGTGTGCTCATTAACCCCCACCCCGGTGGGTGGGGGAGGGTTTCAACACCCCTCTGGGTTTTTCAGCGGCACAAAAAAATGGCGGCGCGAAGCAGCGCCGTATTTGAAACACCTTATCCTTGACCAATTCCACAACTTTGCCCACGTTTTTAAGGTTGAGTCATCTCAGGTCAGGTCCCTAGTGCAGGTCAAGTGACCTCACCTCCAATTTTTTAAGGTGGCATTGGTAAGAAATGAGCGAATCTATCGAATTGAAGCTTATACCACATGATGGGCCCACCGAGTGCGACAGCATATCTTCCGCGATTTTTCACATCGATGACCCTAAGGTCAGTACGGATCATGACCACCCCATTGGAAATATAGGGGGAAAACAGAAAATGGGCTGTATTTGTGTAGATACAGCTGATAATATCTTCGTGTTCTCCAAATCGTAGTATCCTGGGCCCTTTTACAGGCTCATGTTGCAGTTTTTGACCTGTGACCTCTGGGAGGTCATCTGGGGCTATTTAAGTGTTTTTCAAAATTGAGTAAATTTCTTTGCAGAACACAATGATACAGCCTATATTTTCACACTATTACGCTTATATTGCTATTACGAGTCCATTGATATGCATATTGACCTTGCTAGGTTGAAAAGTAACCTTGACCAGACCTGAGGTCAGGTAATTTTTGGTGTTTGACCTAGCATAGTCATATGATACATCACTCGATTCGCCGTGTGAGAGGAAGCAAATAGTGCCTAAACATGATTCTAACTCAACTTTGTTAAATGCAAGAGAGCAAAAACACTACCATAACATGCACCCTTCTTTGACCTGTCATAACCTTAATATTGACCTGAGCCAAAAAGTATCCTTATAGTTTCTTCATGAATTTTCATGGGCTATGCACTAGCCTTCGTGTTTTCTCGCTATCCCGTATAGTTTTCCGCTATCCTGTATATATCCAATGTGTGCCACATCAAAATCTAGGTAAAAATATAGGTCACTCCTTTAGGTTAAAGGCTGACCGCCGAGCGCCCACCAACTTCCCGGCTGGGGCCCTAAAAGCTTCCAGCCTTCATATTCCATCAACGTTTAGGCTGGAGGCCAATCAAACTGCTGTCCGGGTGCCTGTCAACGCCCCTTCTGGGGGCCCTATATGTTGCCAGACTAGAGGTCTATCGGAGTGTCACCTAGGGCCATAAGCTTTCCGATTGGCCACCACCAGCGTTCAGACAGGTGCCTACTAGAGTGTCACAGGTAGCCAAAGTTCTGCAACTTGGGCTCCCACCAGCTGTCTATACCGGGGGGTCTCGCTAACTTCTAGGTTAGTGGCACCATCGGCTTACCAACTGGGGCTCCGCAATATTTTAACTGGAGGCCATCAGCTTTGTGGCTGAGCTCGCCACTCGTTTCTCGATCAAATGTCGAGGTTTTAGTTTAGAGGCCGATCAGCTTCTCGGCTGGGGATCACACAACTTCCAGACTAAGGAGTGTCACCATCAGCTTACCGGCCGTAAGCCCCACAGAGACCCATTCACTATTCCCGCTGGACCCCACCAGACGTCTCTCATGGTCCACCTGCTTCTTGACTATGGCTCCCACGAGCCTTGGCGGACGCAGGGGGGCATTCCGGCCATTGCCCCCAAAAGCGCTGGAGGGGGGGCAAACTATCTTTTGGGCCCCCCAAACGCCGGAAAATTTTTGAAAAAAGGTGTTTACACTAGGTCTGTAGAGCAAAAAATTATTCGCTCCCACTCCCCCCCCCCCCCCCGGAGAGCGATCATGTACTTGGAGAGGTAGTTTATACTAGGTCTGTCGAGCACTGAAAAAGGTATTTACACTAGGTCTATACAGCAAAAAATATTCGCTCCCACCCCCCCCGCCAGGAGGAGAGGCAGACATGGGTTTGGTCCCCCAAAACTCGGGTCTGCGTCCGCCCGTGCCCACCAGCTTCCCGGCCGGCGGCCGAGCTTCCGAGCGCGGGGCCTAAGCTTTCCGGCAAGGATCCCATTAGTCTTCCAGCTTGTGATCCAGAAAATTTCCGGCTGTGGTCCCCAAAATTTTCGCACTAAATTTCATTTCGGCCTCTCAGCTCAGGCCCATAAGCATATTTGCAAGGGGCCCATCACTCACAGCTGGAGCTCCATCCGATTTAGTCTGGGGTCCCACCAGCTCCCCTGCCAGAGTATGACCACTTTCCTCCCCGACCCCACCAACTGTTGTTCCCACTCACTCCAAAGAATCGTTGCAGATTGACCAGAAAATTATCAGTCCACATATATCATGTAGCAAAACAGGCGAACCGGCCACTCGGCATCCTGATTCGATCTTTCAAAACGCCTCAAAAGCTGCAAAAACTTGAAAAACGCACTTTTACGGCATATTGCACTAATTTCTGTTCTCATCTAGAGTATTGTTACGTTATCTGGGTAGATGCTGCTAAATCTCACGGCGTGCGAGTTGATCCGGTGCAGCACAGGTTTCTTCTATGGCTAAATCATCACACAAACCGAACGTGCTTATCATTGTCATTACACTCTTCTGGAACATTATGGCGTAAAGTCTCTTGCACCTCGAAGACTTCAATACGATCTCCTCTTTCTAAAAAGCATATATTCCGGAAAAATACTCTCAAATTTTGTTATGCGAATTTTCTTTGCACGTGCCAGCTCGATCAATTCTCATGCGTCTCCTTTCCGCGCTGCGTCGCGGCCGTGTCAGCGCAGTAAGACAGGGGCTTTTTTGTCGGATACCCAGGGCAATGAATACTCTTCTTATCTTACTCTGATTCTGACATGTTTTTAAGACATTTTAACGAGTTCAAAACCCATGCTTTAGCTTACATCAAACCGGGCAATTGACATTTGCTCACTTCTTACCTCGCAATTTTCTTCTGATGGGCCCCGCCAGCATGGGCGCCGAAAGCGGGGGGGACGGGGGACGCGTCCCCCCTGTTGGCCAACCAGGGGGACGTTCCCCCCCAAAATTTTTGGGTCAATGGTCATCAATGCTGTCAGTTACCGAATATGCTCAAAATTCGCCTCCCCCGGTCAGCACCAGCCCGGGTCTGTCCCCCCTGCGAAAATTCCGTGGCAGCGCCCCTGCCCGCCAGTTTATCCAGATTGTATATCTGACAAAAATGGCTGTGAACATTCGGGTTATCCATCATTCATGGGGACGGCTCACCTGATCTGCATCACGGTTTTTCTCGCTCAACACTTGCACTGGGGAGAGGTCTGGCACTATGTGCTCTGAAGGGGGGCCTGGTTGGTCCCACTATGATCTCAAAAAACTAAGAGAGGTAGAAAAACACCGGTTGGATGGTGGGTGGTGGCTATAGTAATCTACATCATAGCTACTTTTCATTGACCTAGTTCAATACCCTTAGGGTCAAAGGAGGTCATACAGGGCAAATATTGGCCATGCTGAGAACCTATTGGGAAATGCCGTGATTATGGGGAAAAACGGGAATATGCCAAAGGCGTACCAGTATCATAGAGGGAAGGTCGCAAAGCACCTTCTGTGACATTTTGGGGTCAAGGTCATTCAAGGTCGTTGACCTATGACGTCACAATACGGTATTCCCCCATAAAGTACACTATAAGTCGCACTATAGCAACTGTATGGCAGCAAATGATGATGGACCTTTACTCATAACCTTTGTCCTCGACCTTTTGCTTGGATTACTTTAACTATGATGTCATAACAAAATATAGGTACGTCGGAATGGGCAACAACATTTGACCGGAAGCACTGGGGTCAATGACCTTGAAAGTGCTGGTATGACCTTGACATATGACATTTGATTCCGACCTTGACCTCCTTGTGAGGTGATCTTGGCATATCATCCTAATTATATGGTGTTATGACGCCATCACTCTGTCTCTTGGCTGTGCAATTGTGGCGATCTCAAAACGCAGGTCTGAATTTTGAAAGCCTAAAAGTTAAAACATTTTCGACCGATTCTCAAACTTTCTTCACCAACAACGCGTTCATAAATTCTCTCAAATGTGGCTGATTAATGCTTTGCGGCGGCGAACGGTCCTCCGGCCACCTTGGAAAAATGATAGGGGGCACTTGAGGGCCCCCTCCACTGCGCGTGTAAAGCATGCTGTCAAATTTGCTATGCACTTACCGTCACCGCCAGTGTTAGTGCCTTAACACGCGCATTGACGGGGGTCTGAGCCACCTTCGCATTGACGGGGGGGCAGGTACCCGCCCCTTAAGATCTCGAGAACCACGGTAGGTAGCGAAAAACGGTAAACGGCGTTGGGCTGTCTGTCCACTTCTCCATCGAAAACAATATAACCATTTTTTTGTCAGGTCACATTTAAGGTCACAAGAGGTCAAAACATGCTGTCATAGGGATAACATGTAAATTCAGTTTTTCGGCCATTACATCTGAACAAGTAGAGCAAAACGACTTAAACTACATGAATCCTCTCAGCAAGCCAAATAGAATGATATATAATTTGACCTTGCTAGGTCAAATCAAGGATTTGACCTGAGGTCAGGTCAGGGTAAAATTAAATAAAATGCATACCATTAGAACTGCAGAGCTCAGGCGAGTCTAATGCAATTAAAATAAATGCTCTATCACCATCAGTTACTGAGTTATTCCGTAAAAAACATTTTTCCCATGTATTTCCAATGGAGAGGTCATGCCTCGTATCTGACCTTAGGTCATCGATATAAAAAATACCGGAACATGTTTTAGAGAACTCAGTGGGGCTCTTATGTGATATGAGTTTCAATCAGATAAGTTCACCCTGCTCCGACTTATGCTATCTTAAACTTTTTTTGAGGTCGGGTCACTTGACCTGTACTGGTGACCTCACCTGAGATGACCTAACCTTAAAATTTTCACAGAAGTTGTAAAAATGATGAGAGAAAAGGTATGCTAAGTACGGCGGAGCTACGCGGTGCCGCTTTTCTGCTATCTCCGAAAAACCCGATGGGGCGGGTACCCGCCCCCGTCAATGCGCGTGTTAATAGTGTTTCCCATTATCATTACTTTTGCCAACATGGTAAGCCCTACTCTAGTCAGACAGTCAGATAAGACCATCTCCGAGTTCAACTGTCAGAGAACGCTATTTGGGGCCATGCAAGTTTGCACGTGTGTACCAGGAACCCAGTCTCTTGGCCTTGTCGTCAAGGTGCTGGCACTGTCCGTGACTTCTGACAAGCCGGGTGTACAGCTGCCCGACTGGCGATGTATGACAGCACACACAGGGTGCTCACATTACTTCAGGCAAAGTACAAGAAATTTGAAAAAAACATCGAACATTGTTTTTCCTGATTCTGACGCGGTACACACATTGATTACCCAAATGTAAGCCGCAAGGTGCTTTTTTGGCGCACTTATTTTGCAAATTGCAATTTTTCACTACTCTCTTTCATGAAATCGCCAACCTAGCGTATTTTATTTTATTTACCACATCAAGTTTGGTCTCTTTTGCAGAAGTGTCACTAACGGAATTTGAAAACGCATGTGTGGCACCAAAAATACATATGTGTACAACAAGGATTATCCCTATAATAAGGGACACTGAGCCGGACTGTGCTCTGAAGCGTCTCAGGGCAGCAATAGGCCACTGAGAATCAGGTACCTGGCGAAATAGGAGAGAGGAGGTTTGTCTGGCTAGATTACGCATCGGTCACAAATTCATAACACATGGGCACTACCTTTGTAGCTCCGCACCAAACAACCCGGTGTGGCGTAAGACTGAGCGTCGAACATGTTCTATCAGACACTGATGTCTGCGCAGGGCTACGCAAAGTGCGTAACCGCTTCCTCCTTGGAGTAACGGTGCCGGAGATCCTTGGTAACCACTCGAGAACATACTTCAACCGCGTTTTATCACACCTGGCTGAGATATGTTTCCACATCATTTATAGCCCAAACAGGAATTGAGTCGGTGACAAAGCCCGGTCCGAGCCATGTTTAGGTAACCGTAATTAGGGTAACACCCACAACGAAGCCTGATTTAAGATTTGACTAAACTGATCTGTTAGACGCGCTATATGGCCCTGGCAGCCGAAGCGCCCTAAAACCCCAACACACACACTATCCCTATAACAAGGGTATCCTTGTTTTATTATTTGTTTAGTGCTTGCTTGTTTGCTTCCTATTTAATCGTCATGCATAGGTTTCATTGGTAGATAAGAGCAGGATGTGAGCTTTGAAAGCGGAAAGCTTGTCAAAGAAGAGAAATATTTCCTTCTTCAGTCTGTTCCCGATTCTGGCTCAGGCGGCTTTCAGTCCTTAAAATAGTGGCGCAGCATGCATAAAGTGGATCCGAAATATGTGCACTTTATATTTTGCTGAAAATTCTCCTCCACATTGCAATGTTAACCGGCTTTGCTTCGTGCGTCCGATACTAGGGTGCCAGATGTGAGTGTGCAACATTGAACGTCCAATTCTCAGATGTTGCAACATCTCCAGACTTCAGCATGTAAAAATATTATCTTCTTCGTGGAAAGTTCTAGCAAATGAGCTGAGGCTGCAAAATCTGCCAACCCTCGAAAATACTGGTGACAAATTTATTCTGCCATTTAACAATTTGCGGCCTCAGAACTTACAGGCGTAAAACTGTCACTACTTTTCGGCGATATCCACCACCAAGGGACAATACTGTCGTTCTGTTCGGATTCTTTCAGACATATACGACAATCTTGATATGACACGTCAGGGGTGGAAAAACCCGTCAACAGTTCAAGCATGGATTGCGACAGACCTTGGCTGCTGAAAATATCCAGTGCGAAGGAAAACGTCTAGGAAATCGGAACTCCGGCAGCCGCGGAGAAAAGAACAAAGCTCCCAGGGAATAACTGGGCCTTTACCCAGCTAAAACCCTCGATACATAGCAGGATCCAGGAGGCAACGGGGCACCTGACCCCTACCCTATCAACCCTCGCCTTCCCCTGAAATGGCCACGGGTCCCCTGAAAGGTCGATGGCGCCACTTGAAATGTCGTCTCCTACCCAACCCCCTTCAGGATGCTGGTACCGGCTCCTCCACAATACTCATACTCCTTTATTTCTTCTTATACAGAACAAGAACATCATTAACACGCGCATTGACGGGGGTCTGAGCCACCTTCGCATTGACGGGGGGCGGGTACCCGCCCCTAAGATCTCGAGAACCACGGTAGGTAGCGAAAAACGGTAAACGGTGTTGGGCTGCCCATCCACTTCTCCATCGAAAAAATTTGAACCATTTTTTTCAGGTCACATTTAAGGTCACGAGAGGTCAAAACATGCCGTCATAGGGATAACATGTAAATTCAGTTTTTGGCCATAACATCTGAACAAGCAAAGATAGAGCAAAACGACTTAAACTGCATGAATCCTCTCAGCAAGCCGAATCGAATGATATATAATTTGACCTTGCTAGGTCAAATCAAGGATTTGACCTGACCTGAGGGCAGATCAGGGTCAAATTATATAAAATGCATATCATTAGAACCGCAAAGCCCAGGCGAGTCCAATGCAGCTAAAATAAATGCTCTATCACCATCTTTTACTGAGTTATTCTGTAAAAACCATTTTCCCATGTATTTCCAATGGAGAGGTCATACCTCGTACCTGACCTTAGGTCATCGATATCAAAAATACCGGAACATATTTTAGAGAACTCGGTGGGGCCATTATTTAATATGAGTTTCAATCGGATAAGTTCACCCTGCTCCGACTTATGGTATCTTAAACTTTTTTGAGGTCGGGTCACTTGACCTATACTGGTGACCTGACCTGAGATGACCTAACCTTAAAATTTTCACAGAAGTTGTAAAAATGATGAGGGAAAAGGTATGCCAAGTACGGCGGCGCTACGCGCCGCCGTTTTTCTGCTACCTCCGAAAAACCCGAGGAGGGGCGGGTACCCGCCCCCGTCAATGCGCGTGTTAAATGTGCTACCTCAATTGGTGCAAAAGCGCCGAAGCGCTTAGATCGTGGCACTGCTCGGGTGTCATGCTTCAATCACGGTAGCGCCGCCGTAGGTCTCACCGCCCACGCCCCGCCCCCGCACGGGCCACGCACTACGCCGGGCCGGCTGAACGGTCGGCACTACGCACGACCGCCAGTTGCCAGTTCAGGGAAACCTCTGGCTGCTGCTTATAAAGCGAAAAAAACCTTCCGAGCCACTGCGCGCTCATTAGCCCTGTTCCAGCTGTCAGCACAGTTTTGTCAGCAGGACCTCTAGCCTCTCCTTCAGAAAAGAAATATCAGCGCCATAATCGCCACTAGTTCTTGCTAAACAAAGGGAACTTCAACCTTTATACCATTAAAAATATTAGGCTGCCACTTCGTGCACTTGCTATTTTTCATCAGCCCAAACAGCAGGCCATCAGCCCGTAAAACCTCGAGAACTGAGTTCCCGGGAAGAGGCTACAGTCCTGTGACGTAGGCGCAACGCGGCCCGCTGATTGGTGCTGACAACACTGTGCTGACAGCTGGAACAGGGCTATTGTCCGGGTGAAGAGAAAAGCCAGAAAGTATAACGTCGATTTTAAGATTACGGTGTAGGTTTTCAAATGGCCTTTTAATTATTGAGCTAATGCTGTTCATCATTATTTGTCTCTGTATAATAAGCTTGGGACATTGTAGAAAAAATGTTCCGTTCCCTCCCAGCTATAACCGCAGTCGCAGCAGGGTGATTCAGCGATTTGGACTTGGTACAAATGACCGTTTAATTTGGACATGCCTTCTCTTAGCCGAGCTAAAAGACAATTCTCGATTTTGGAGCCGAAATTGAAGTACTTCGGTGAATCGTATTTTTGTAGTGCTTTTCTAGTTGTTGTTTGAATGTGGTATGAGACTGTAATTATGAAAGGTGTCTAGGCAGCTTGTTGATAAGTTTTATTGTGCTGGGTAGGAATGAAGACTTATAGTGTGATGTTCTAAATGGTATTTCCGTCCTGCTTCTGGCGTTTCGAAGTGAACGGTACCTGTATTTGCCCGTATGTCTTGCAGAATTCTTAGCATATAGTTGGGGGTTATACCACGAGTAAGTCGGTGGAAAAACTTCAATTTGTGCTGCTCACGCCTAATTGTCAGTGGTTTTAATGGTTTTTTCAGCAAAAAACATTCCCATGGTTCAGATGGCACCCTAGCTTATGCGTTTCCTTTCCCCACGAAATCGGAAATCCTGAATCCACCTATGTCGCGATAGACGATTCAAAAGACAAGACTTTGTGACAAATAAAGTAAGTGACTCAAAGTTACCTAATTAGAAGTCACGCCCCTTTGCTGCTCTTCTATGGCCAACACACACTGCAGCACTGCGGCCAGTAATGACCCTCGACTGGCGACAGCCAGAGTTTCCCTGATACACAGGGCCCGACGGCAGTTCCTGATTATTGGATAACAGTCTCTATTCATTGCCGAATGCCGTTAGAATGTTCTTGAGGTCTGCGACTACAACTTTGGGCTCCTGAGACTAACTCTTGTGGGCCTCCAGAGACCAATTCTGACGGGCTCGAGACAAACTTCTGAGGGCCCTCAAAACCATCGCCGAGGCCCTTCAAGACCAGCTCTGGGGTCCCAAGACCAACTATTGATCCCCCCAAGAGCATATCGTGACGCTCCCGAGACCATCAGTTGGGGCCAACGAAAGCAGCTGGGGGTCCAACACCGTTTCTGAGGGCCTTCTGAGGGCAGATTTTAGGAGATCGAGGCCAAAACTTTGGGCTCTGAGACCGGCACTTTTGGGCCTTCCGAGACTAACCCTGGGGCCCCCGAGACAAATCAGTGAGGGCCCTTCGAGACCAACTCCTGGACCCCAGAGCAACTCGGGCGCGCCCGAGACCGGCTCGAGACTGACTGTGTGGAGCCCAAGACTAACTTTTTGGGTGCCCTCTGAGACCAATTCTGGGGCTCCGAGACCAGCTATTGGCGCCGTCCCCCCCGCCGAGACCAACTCTTGGGTCCCCCAAGAACGACTCTGAAGACCCTGAGACTGATTGTGGGGTCCCTCATGTTAACTCTCGAGGGCCCCACAGCACTAACTCTGGGGCCCCCGAGAACAACCCTTGGGACCCTGTGATCAACTAGACCGAATCTGAGGCCCCAAGACTAACTCTTGGAAGCCTATGAGAGCAGCTCTGAGGGCCTCTAAAACGTGTCCTCTAAATCCCGAGCCTACCCGTTTCCAAATGCCAGTTAACATGTTCCTTATGTGCTGTGTGTGCCCCCCATAGGTTTTTGTGTGTGCCCAAAGGCGGAATGCAGTGGCATAGCCAGGATCCAGCCAAGGGGGCGGGTCAGACAACCGTTGGGGGCCCCATTAGTAACCGGGGGTCATCTTCTATATTTTTCGTACTGTATCGTACATTTCCACAAACAAAATTGTGTTGTGCATTTTTAAGTGTTTGTTCGTTTTCTTTATAGTTTGATTTTTCTCGATCAGGCCAAGAATTGGTAAATTTAGTTCACCAAATATTGAAGCCGGCCCACAGGTATATGATAATGTGGCTATAAAAACAATGCTTTATGGTACGTTCCGGGAAGTGTAATTTTGCTGCGTAAATGAAGCTAACACGCGCATTGACGGGGTCTGGGCCACCTTTGCTTTGACGGGGCGGGCGGCGGGTACTCGCCCCCCTAAGATCTCGAGAACCACTCTAAGTAGCGAAAAACAGTAAACGGTGTTGGGTAGCCCAGCCCATCCACTTCTCCATCAAAAATACTTGAATCATTTTTTGTCAAGTCACATTTATTGTCACTAGAGGTCAAAACATGCCGTCATAGGGATAACGTGTAAATGAAGGTTTTCGGTCATCACATCTGAACAAGTAAAGATAGAGCAAAAAAATAGAACATTGGAATCATCGAAGCAATGCCGAATCGAATGATATATAATATGACCTTGCTAGGTCGTCAAATCAGGTCGAATACGTCATTTGGCCTGACCTGAGGTCAGGTCAATGTCAAATGGGGTCAAAATGTCTATCACTAGAATCGCAAAGGCAAGGTCAATCTAATGAGGCAAAGATAATCTAATCTAATGATCTAATCTAATATAATAATCTAATCTAATGATACAATAGATACTCTATCAACATACATTACCAAGTGATTTAGTTAAAACCACTTTTTCCATGTATTTCCAATAGAGAGTTCAAGGCTTGTACCTGACCTTAGGTCATCGATATAAAAATACTTGAATTTATTTGAGAAAAATCTGTGGGCCCATTATGTGGTATGGATTGCAAGCGGGTAGTTAACCCTGTTCCGAATTATGATATCTTCAACTTTTTTTGAGGTCAGGTCACTTGGCCTGTACTGGTGACCTGACTTGAGATGGCCTAACCTTAAAATTTTGACAAAAGTTGTAAACATAATCAGAGAAAACGTACACCAAGTACAGCGGCGCTACGCGCCGCCGTTTTTCCGCTATCTTCAAAAACCAGAGGGGCGGGTACCCGCCCCCATTAATGCGCGTGTTAAACCTGACTCTACCTCAATTCACTCTGGTTGTCAGACCGATCAGCTTTACAAGCTCTGATTTTGAAGTTATCGAAGGTAATGAAGGTCAATCGTTTTGAGCACAAAGAAATTACCGTCTCCTCTACGGGGAATGATTGCCAATGCTTTGCGAGCGCCGAATTCATGAAGTCTTTCAGGAAATTTCAAAAGAACCGAAAATAAAAATGAAGCAGAATACAAGGGATATGGGAATGTGTCCCGGACGTTATATAACGCCTATTCCGCGGACAGATCCTAGTGAATTAACCACAGTTATTTTCTTACCTGCTACGTTGAAGATGACCAAATTACCAAGATAGTAGGCGCCCGGGATATTCATCTCCTCGGCTCACCATGCTGTTATTATTTTTAACTTTTCATGTTTTTTCCGTAGGATTAAGTTTATTGATTTCTGTAATTATCCTTGTGTGTCTATTTTTCTACGAATATATTTGAAGAAAAAATATTTCAGAATATTCAGAAACGTAGTGATTCAGGTTGAACTTATCCATCTAGAGCCAGCTGAAGCTGCAAATTCCCTGTTTGATTTGCTCTTGTAGAATATAAGAGCTATATCAATTTTTACATTTCCTTCGGTACTGGTGCCAGATCGGCATGTTCAATTTGTGATTTTTTCTGACGCAATAAGTGTAGATTCTTTGGATTTCAAGCGATATATTTTGATTGTATTCTTAATTCTGGAAGACATGGGGAGGAAAAATAGCGCTCAATATAAGGGATATTGGAGAATGCCCCAGATGCTATATAATACATATTCCTTGGACGATTCTACTGATAAAACCGCTCATTTACCCCTCCCTAGCCATGGGTGGAGATCCCGCATGGTTGGGGGGATCAGGATTCCCTTGGACTTCGAATCTCCGATAGGCGCTTTGCATAGGGCTTGTATTACTATGCCAGCGTTAACACGCGCCCCGCTGGGGGTGAAATTCGCTCCCCCTCCTGGTTTTTCCCAGATAACTCAAAAACGAAGAGACGCAGAACAACGAAACTTACAGTACCTTATTCCTGATTAATTTTACACATCTGACCAAATTTTTTAGTTAAGGTCATGTCAGGTCCAGGAGCTATTTAGGGTCAAGTGACCCGACCTCAAAAGCTAAAATTACGAGTTTGAAGCAGCGCCCAGGGAACATTAGCGAACCAATCAGTTTGAAACTTCCACAATATGATAAGGTCATTAGGGTCTAGAAATCTGCTATCTAGGAATTTCGATATTGGTGACCTAAGGTGGGGTCAATTTTTTGGACACCCCATTATAAGTCTATGGTGAAAAATAGAATGGACTTGTTTTCAGGAAATACTGGATAGATAAGGCTGAAAATCCTCAAACTGTCTATTCCTACCACGATCTTGACAATCAAGTTGAGTTTTTGAGCGTCTGGCCTCTCAAAGGTCATATCAGGTCACGGGAGCAGAGAGTGATTGTTTTGCCAATAACTTCTCACTGAATTGAGATAAAACTCCCATTTTGCTTGCTTTGTGTTTATATTGTCACGGGGAGTCGATTGATATGCAACATGACCATACCAGGTCACTCTGTGACCCTGACCTAGGTCGAGGTCAGGCCACTTTGACTATTTTACCTAGCAAGGTCATATTATAAGTTATTCGATTCGCAGCGACGAGAGAAATCAAATGATGCGTAAATATTTGCTCTAGCTCCCCTGAGGGCAGATCTAGCGAGGGAAACGCACACTGCTCTGTTGTAAGCCTATGGAGCATTCTTTGACCTATGCTGACCTCAATATTGACCTGCATAAAAATTATTCTTATAAATTCTCTTAGTCTTAACAAGAGCTTTCGAACGCCGCCCGTAATTTTCCTTTAGCTTTCGTGGGGAACGAGATACGGAGGGGGGCGAAAAACGCCCCCCCCAGCGGGGCGCATCATGCAAGGGACCCCAGCGGGGCGCGTGTTAAACCACCCAAGACCACCCCCCTCCCTCCCCTGGGTCGGGAAGAGGTCTCCAGCCTTGTCCCTAGCACTTGACCCGGCGCCGAAACCAGTACTTGGGGACCTCCGAAACCAACATCTGTTCCGCAAATCAGTACTTCGGTCCACTAAAACCAGCATTTGGGGATACCCTGTGGCTGCCTTCTCGGGCCCCATTGAAACTTACTCTCGGAAGGCCCTAAGATTAACTCTGAGCGGGGGAGAGGAGAGGGGTTGATAGGGATGTTCGCTGAGACTAGCTCTCGGAGACACCTGAGGGCAGCACCAGGGGGCCCCTGAGACTAACTCTCGGAGACCTCCTAGACCAACACCCTTGAGACTAATTGTCGGGTCTCTGAGAATGGTTCTCAGGGCCCCCTTACACTAAAACTGAAAGGCCCCTGAAAACAACTCAGGCTTTCGAGATTAGTTCTTTGGGGACCCCTAAGACTAGCTCTGGGACCCCTGAGACCAACACTTGGTGGCACTCACAAGGCTCATTTTTGGCCCCTCCTCCGATTAGCTCTCAGGGGGTCCCTGAGACTGATTCCCGGAGGCTCTTAGACCAAAACTGGGGAGTACTCTGAGAATACCACGGGGCTCATGAGATCCTCGGCAGCGCCACTGAGATTTACTATCGGACCCCCGTATTTGTTTTGGAGGGGGGGGCTGAGACTAACTCTCAGGGGCATCCAGATTAGCTCTCGGGGCCCCCTGAGGCTGACCCTCGGGGACTCTGGGGGGCTGGGAATGAGTCCCAAGAGTCCTCTGAGACTAACTCTGTTCCCTTCCTCCCCCCTGAGACTAACTCTCGACCCATCTCCCGAAATATTTGCGACAAAGGGGATGTGTTCTTTCTGAACTTCATTAGCTTCAAACATTTGTTATATTAGAATGTAAATTAAGTAAATCTACTTATATCGGCTCTTCCACCGACCCCTACGTCACAGAAGGCACAGAATTATACGTATGCAAGATACTCGTATAAGCATAGGACTGGAGTGTTGTTAAGACGTAAATAGATCTATAATTAAAAAACATGCGCCTGAAAAAACGGATGTTACATTTCGTGCGCTGACGGTGGAACTGGGGGAAGGGGGGCACCGGGGCACGGTCCCCCTTAAGCCAGAAATTTTAACACTAACCCTAAGGCGTTGACTAGAAAGAAATGGGTTGAAAGCCCTTGGTGCCTCCTTAAATATGGAAGTTCCACCGTACTGATTTCGTGTATGACTTCTCGCTGGCCTTTCTTGAGATACATGTCACGCAGATTTTAAATTCTGGGCAAAGTGACAAGAATAAAAGTGTATTAACTCTGCCAGGTAGCTTATAGAACACTTTCAGATCACAAAGATGCTTTGTCTGACCTTGAAAAACTATCCAAGGGGTGCTGTAATAGGGTGTTTCCCGATTCAAAAGTACAAGCCTTCTGCATTCAACAGAGATCGCTTTGCGGAAGCGTGCTGGCCGGGGGTAAATCCCAGCTGGGCTCTGGCGTCACTAGCCGTGCTGGAAATCCCAGCCACCGTCAATGAATACACGCCTGGCACCGCGCTGCCGCCCGCTCCCACCCCCAGACGAGGGAGGCCACAAATCCCCGCTACTTAACGTCAAGCCGAAACTCAGGACAGGTGTGCAAAGGTAATGCACAAGCAACGGCTTTTGTGGATTAGCTTTACACGTTTTGGTAAAGGGCGGTGCCGGAGCGCGCACCGCGGGTCGGTGGCCGGGGCTCGGGGGTGGTCGCTGGCGTTGTGTTTATATCGAGGACAGGTCCCCCGGCTTATCGGCGTACCCAGCGCGTCAGAGTCGGTGCCGGCGCGGTGGCGTGAGGGTGTTGGGGCGGATCAGGGCGGCAGACATGCACTCTGCGGTGGCGGTGGTGCTGGGAGTCCTGCTGGTGTACTGCTCACCCGTCTCCGGTCAAGGTGAGGGGATTCTGGGTATTCGGACTGAAAGAACTTCTTCTTCGGTGTCTCTGTTGAAAATGGGACAAAGTTCTGCAAAGCAAAAGGTGCGTTAAGTCGAGCACAGGGGAGCGTCTTTTGTGAGCTATGGAAAATTGTCTAAAACTGCATTTATGATCTGGGATGTGTTTACATTTGCCTGCAATATAATGTCAACACGTGGTCTACTTGGAGGGGACGGATCCAGAGGAGGGGAGAGGGGTGGCAAAAGGAGGAATTTCCCCGAACCCTCTGACTTCTGTCAATTGAAGAAAAAATCATCTCGATTTTGAACCAGTTCTCCCCCATCCCATACCTACACAACCCACCGTTTGAGATCCGACACTGTATCTGCTCACCAGAAGGGTTTGAGATGATGTAGTGATCGGGACCCGGAACGGAGAGTATAGTCGATACCGTTTTTGGCTAAGATCAGTCGCCACATTTCTTTGTTTTGATCGAGTATGCTACCATCAATAAAACGCTAAGCACGCCACCCCACGCAAGACATTCTAAGCGAATACGTAATTTGCCATTCAAGCGTAGTGTAAACGTGTATAAGAAATTAAGGCATAGGCAATATAGTCAATACGCGGATTATATTACGTGCACGACGTTAACATTCGTCCCGGTGGAGTGTGTTTCAACAACCCTCTCTCAGGTTTTTTTCCAGCGGCACCAAAAAACGGAGGCAAATTTGGGAAAATTTTAAGGTTGGGTCATCCCAGGTCAGGTCGCCAGTGCAGGTCAAGATACCTCATCTCCAAAAAAGTTTAAGAAAGCAAAATTAAGAACAGGGTTAACCAATCCAATTAAAACTCGTATCACATAATGAGTTCACCGATTGCTACAAAATCTATTCCGGGATTTTTAATACCGGTCACCAAGGGTCAGATATGGATCATGACCTCTCAGTTAGAAATGCATGGGGAAAACGCGAATTGGGACATGACTCTTTTTGAGTAGATAAAGCTTAAAATACCATCGTATTCTCCAGATCATCGTATCCTAGCCCTTTTCCAGGGTCATGCTGCAAGTTTGGACTTGTGACCTCTGAGAGATCATCTGGGGCTACGTAATCAGGTTTTCAGACTTGGGTCAATAACTTTGGAGGAAAAGATGATGAAGCTTTTATTTAGATGCCATTACGTTTGGATTATTATTATAGGTCGATTGATATGCATATTGACTATGCTACGTCCGATGGAGACCTTGACCTGGCCTTTGGTCAGGTAATTTTTCTGTTTTGACCAAGTAAAGTCGTATAATGCATCATTCGATTCTCCGTAATGAGAGAAAGCGAATGGTGCCTAAAAATAATTCAAACTCAACTCTGTCAGACGCTAAAGCCCAGAAACTTTTCTCTAACATTCCAAACTGTTTGGCCTGTCACGACCCCACTATCGACCCGAGACAAAAATTGGCTGATGTAGTTTCTTAATGAATTTGTATGAGCTATCCACCAGCTTCGCGTTTTTTTCGCTATCCCACATAGGAGCCGAGTTCGGGAGAGAGGGTGTTTGAATACTCCTTGCCACCAGGGCGAATGTGGCTCGGAGGCCCCCCAACGGGACGGGTGTTAATCTGTTACCAGGCTTATCAAAGATATCATAACATAACCTCATTTTTATTTCACACGCAAACTGCCATATCCAGCGTCAAGTATTTGTGCGATCTGTGTGACCTCTGTCATGCATGATGCATGTAATAGTGTTGATTCTTAACGCTACATGACCCCTAGCTAATTATGATAACATTTCATTTTTATAACCCTTGCAAAGACGGAATTTTTCATTTACCACTCATGTGCTAAATCTGTTCTCCCTGCTTTTGGCACATTAATTTAAGACCTCCTCCTTGGCTGGGCCAGAGACTGAGTGCTTCAAAGACCTTGAGCATAATGCTATGGTAATACGCAGGGCCATCAGTATACTAAAATACTAGCTGTGCGTGAGAGCGGCATGGCGCTGTCGACTCTGTCCCGCGTCAGGTGCCCCTGTACTGGGGACCGGGCCGGTACCAGAGTACCCAGTCACTGCTGATACTGCCCCCGGCAGGTGCACCCGTACCGTGGTCGGGGCCGGTACCGGAGTACCCAGTCACTGCTGATACTGCCCCTCGGCAGGTGCCCCCTGTACCGTGGACCGGGCCAGTACCAGAGTAACCAGTCACTGCTGATACTGCTCCTCGGCAGGTGCCCCCTGTACCGTGGACCGGGGAGGTACCGGAGTACCCGGTCACTGCTGATACTGCCCCTCGGCAGGTGCCCCCTGTACCGTGGACCGGGCCAGTACCAGAGTAACCAGTCACTGCTGATACTGCTCCTCGGCAGGTGCCCCCTGTACCGTGGACCGGGCTGGTACCGGAGTACCCAGTCACTGCTGATACTGCTCCTCGGCAGGTGCTCCCTGTACCGTGGACCGGGCCAGTACCAGAGTACCCAGTCACTGCTGATACTGCCCCTCGGCAGGTGCCCCCTGTACCGTGGACGAGGCTGGTACTAGAGGCGTGTGCCAGCGTCTGCAGCAATGTCCGGAGCTTCTGCGGGATGCCCGGATTGCGTCAGACACCCGCACCCCGTCGAACCAAAGACGGACTATCATCAGCCGCCTGCGAGCGCTCGCCTCGCAGTGTACAGCTACTCGCAGTAGACTCCTGGTAAGCACCTGAGCAGGGGAAGCGGAGCTCGAGCGCTGCAGGCCCGCAAAAGTGTTGTAAAAAGGATTGTAGAACACTTTTTGGAGGCGATGGCGCCCAAGCAGTAATCGGATGGGTATATCTGGTGCTGTATGTGAACATTCTATCTATGGAGGGTGCCTAAAAAGAACATCGGTAGGGATGACTTGCGTGCAAAGGGATCTCATTTGACTATGCGCCTTATTCGGCTGGTAAAGCGGTGCCCCGAGTGACAGCCGCTCCCCCGTTTAAGCATGAGGGAAATAAGTTCAATGCTATTATACAGGGTGGCCATAAAATACAGAAAACGGGTCTGAATATTCCGAGGTCATCACGTCTAGATCTTACGGCATATATATGTGACACTTTGGCTATAGATTGTATATGATGCTAAAAGTATATTGTCGAAACGTTATCATCGCATATTCTTTCTTCGTAGTCCCTGTTTGCCTTGGTACCAAGGAGGGTGGTAATCGCCAGCTTTTGCCTCCTTATCCCATGTGAAATATATTATATAAATTCCATTCATTTAACCCCATACGTTTTCACACAGCGGCAAAACGTCCCAACAAACTGATTGAGTAATGGCTCTGATGCTTTCTACGGATTATTTTTCCTGCCACAGGAGAGGCCCTGGACTCCTTTTGTACACGCAGTCCTTCAGGCAGCCCAAGATGAAGATATTCAAGGATTTTTATGGGGTGTGAAGAGGGGCTGCTGTTTCTGTAGAAGTCCTTCCAGTTATTCATCTTATTCCAAGAGCGCTTAATTTGCGTCTTGGAAGTACCCTGCATTTTGCAAAAGCTGCCTGTCTTCTGGCAATGCTGCATCGCGTTCAGCGCTTTTCTGCAGACTCTATCGGGCTCCAACTATGCTCACTAGTGTTGAATTTACAGTGCCGTACAAAATTAAAGCGATGGGCGTACTACTTGTAGATATCTACTACTTGGAGATATTTTCTTCTTGCAGATATCTACTACTTGCAGAGATCTACTACTTGCAATATCTTCCCGGATCCGTCTTTGGTCGTTATACCTATCTAGCCTGATTACCCTTGGTTTTGATATTCCCCTGGCTCAATACAAGGTCCTGCACTGAGTTATTTTACTTTCATTGCCGTGTTTAATAGTTCAGGGAACATAAGCACTAGAATGAGCTTTGGATGAAAATTCATTTTGCATTGTACTTATCTAAAAGTGCAGAATCAATACCAATACGGATTTTACCAGATCATAGGTATAGAAGTTCACACAAAGGAGCTCGACTTCTAGTTGGTAATAGAATATGATATAGGTGCGCATCTGTTTACCAAATAAGCTGCAGATGCTACAAATAAGCAGTGAATAAACACTGAAACACTGCAGATTAGCACTTAGGCGGTGGCTTGTAAACGTGCTATTCTGCGGTCACTGAGACTGAATTCTATTCGAATGGTTTTATTTTTAAACGCCCCGTGACATTTTGTTATTTTACTCCGGGCCCCGGGACTGTTCGTCTCATTCTGAAACCTCGTGAATTGAATTCTCCTCTTGTCGAGGAGAACCTAGCGGAAATGATCCAACTACGAGTATAACGCTAAGGGCATTGCAACTTTTTTAGGCTGAGAGGATCAACTTCAAAATTAGGCTTCCATTTGGAAAATTGCAAGGAAGAAAATTCACTGATGGTCTCAGGGAGGCATTTAGACATCCTCCTCCAACAAACCGCTTTTTTATTCATATTTGCCGTCCCAGCAGCTCAGTTGGTTGAGCATTGGGCTCCAACCCGCTGCTGAGGAACATGTAGTGGCGGTGCATGTCTAGGCTTGGGATCGGTTCTCCTGATACGCTTCGGTGCTCAATAGTTTACCCGACGTAAGTCGGCTGGCAACTGACTGGTGAGAGGGTGACCTGAGCGGGGCGGACGTCCCTGTGCTTTGTGGGACGTTAAACTTTGGCTTCTAAATCAATATTGTGGGAGTTGTTCGTTCGGGTGATGAGGTCGGGGTCTCCGTGACAAGTCCCTTGATGACTTGAGTGAGACTCCGACTCAATCAGCCGTACTGAGAATAACTTGGGCTAAATTTATATTAATACAAATGTCTGAGAATGATTTAAATATTTTGGCCATCTGAGAAGAAAGAGACGGCCACTTCTTAACCGGCAACGTTTTCGGAACGCATCTGCTCTCAATGCTTTCAATGCAAACAATGTTTGTAATCGCACAAGCAAGGGCGCGAAAAAATTGAATCAGAGATGAGTAGGCGCAGATAACTTTTTGTTAAACACAAGTATCCATGATCCGATTAGGGCCACACCCCGAGAGGGCCCTAACGAACTGGTGGATCCAAGGTGGGAGGGGCGGAGGGGCTGTGGCCACCTCCAAAACCTAACATAGTATATTTTTCTTCCAAAGGACCACATTTTAGCTGTTTTTGTCCTAAAAAGTACCATGTTTTAACGATTTCTCTCAATCTAGACCCCCAAAACATTGGTTTAGCCTTCTCCAAAAGTTGGTCCTGGATGCGCCAATGCCCTAGCGTATTTTCTACTTTATATTTAGAGTTATTCTATATGAAAAATAAATTTATATTATTTCAATAACCTACGTAACCTTCTTCTGTTTTTCCTACTTACCAGATATGCTGTCAGAATGAGGTGACGAGGACGACGCCGCGTCCTCGCGTTGTCACTGAGGAGCCCAGCCTCACCACACTTCCCACCAACTGCGGCACCAGCACATTTCACCATCAGGATCATAGGAGGAGAGAAAGCGGACGTCGCAGACTTCCCCTGGATGGCCTCCATCCAGTACACCAGTGAGGGCACGAGATTTAGCTTTGAAAACTCCGACCTGTGTACAAAACATGCCCAGAACGTTTCAAATTGAAGTGCATGTACTTATTTCAATCACAGTGGGATACGGTCACTCAGCATTTTTCAGTTTAGCTAAGTTTTATCAATGCTTTCAATTTTACCCATTTGACTATCGCCCTGGCACAAGATTATCGTGCTGGTGCGTGGCGCCTGCAAGGTCTTCCTCTACATAGGGATAAACTGTTACTTGCAGTACGACTTTATTGGCGGTACCCGAGCGGACGCTGCTATTTTAAGATGGCAAGTGAAGACTGGCTTAAACTTTTTTGATGGATCGTCGTTATTCCCTACATAAATGCGACAAAATCGCACAGTAATTTTGGCCGCAATAAATGAACTCCCTTCCTTCAACCCATTTACATGGAATAGCAAAAATTATATTAACATTATTAGATACAAATCAATTTTTTCGGGCTTCTCATTAAACGAATTTTGAAATCAGGCGCAATCATCTACATTTAAACAATTCTTGTGAAATACAGCTATTTTTCTCAAAGCTCATGCGCATCTCGGCTACGAACACTTGTTTTTCGATAGAAAATGTATTAAATATAATTAAATTGCCACGAGATCCTGTGTACCAGGTTGAATTTCGGTACAACACAATTTTTGCAGATACTTGCTCACCATCCTGCATGATACTGCTGGCGTATCGCGTAGAATATCACGTACAAATACAATTTGTTAGTTCTGGTGGGTTACGTGAAGAAAGTCAGTGGTATAATAATACCAGATTTTTCGTTTTTTTTATAGAAAATTATATTCATTTCTTATAACTCCGATAGGTTCTTCTAGCCTTCACAAGAAAACGCCTAAAAGAAACGAACTAGCTTTTAAAATCAGCTGTCAGATCGTGACATCATGCACAGGCAGGTAGTTATTTATTAACATAGAGAAGCATTTTAAATATCAGAATATTGAGCTTATTGTACATTTTTCAGAAAAAAAATCATGGAAATGTCCATGATTTTCGACTAAAATAACTCTGAATCCACTAAATTCTGGGATTCGACTAAGGTGTCACATTCCCTTCAACAGGATGTCGATAGCAGTAGTGCTTTTGAATTATTGCTCAGAAATTCCGACTCTGAACAATTGTTGATGCAAACGCCCTTACAAAAGCTGACTATGCACCCTATATACAAAAGCCGAGAGCATGGGAGCTGTGAATTTAGCGAGAGAGAGAGAGAGAGAGAGAGAAAAACCTCCGCCTGCCATTTTGAAACAGAAGCGTCTGCTCGACCATCGCCAATA
The DNA here is from genome assembly GCA_034440635.1 of Lepas anatifera. NCBI lineage: Eukaryota > Metazoa > Arthropoda > Thecostraca > Lepadidae > Lepas > Lepas anatifera. The sequence continues at coordinate 1,019,804 of JAOTON010000176.1, read as the reverse complement.
TAGGTGCTTCACTGGGTATTGCAGATTAGCCTAAGGAACCTAACGAACCCAAAGCATACCAAATATTCAGAGGAAAGCCAAAGACTGGCTGGCCTGACCTTCACCCCAGAGTCGTTGTCTGCGGTATGTATCTCTGGAAGGCCGAACTTTCACACCAGGGGGTTGTTGGCTGCGGCACCCTGAAAGCTGTCTCGGTGCTGACTTACTGACCGCGCCGGCAGATGACTCAGGTGTGCTGGCTCACAACTGTGGAGGTTCTCTGATCACGCAACAACACGTGCTGACGGCCGCCCACTGTTTGGTTCCCGTCGGCCGGTTCCGACCGTAAGTCGTCCGCCTGATATAGTAGCTATCGCGGCGAGTTTCTACCTGCCTAAGACAAATTCGGAGCATTTTACACCATGGCGAACGAGTTGAAAGACGGCTGGTAGTTCACCAGACTTATTGCTTCGGTATTTCTCTGGTATCTACAGCGCACTTGCGGTTTATCGTGTAATTAAAATTCAGAAATCATACCGATAATAACCTGATTTTCTTCCTCGTGAGCGGTTTCTACCTCCAGCATGAGTAAACTACCTCTCTACACCCAACAACGAGACACTGTTCGGACACTGACCCCTCCAACTACCTCTCTACACCCAACAACGAGACACTGTTCAGACATTGATCCCTCCGTTCAGCAGCCGGCGCAGAAAAGTTTCCTCTGTTGAAGTTATTTCATTTCTCGGGATTGTTCGCTGGGAACCCGTATTTGTTGAGAAAATTTCAAATAAACTCGTCAGCTATTCATAGATATTTCTCTAACCACAGAGCTAGTACCACGTCTGGCGTGCTGAGGGATTCCGTTCTGGTTCTGTCATTTGTATCTTTGGGCCTACCCGCAATAAGCCCCGGTGGGGATTGTGGACAGAGGTTCTGAATACGTTTTTATCTCCTCGCTGGCAGAAAACTATAATACCTTTAATAGAGGAAATAAAACTTCGGTTTTATCATTTGTGCTGTGGCGAATCTTGTCTCCTAAAAATTGTACATTGTTTCCACTTTCCCTGAATTCGGAAAACTTCCTGATGAAAATTGGGGATCCCTCTCCCGCTTTCGATGCTAATATATAATCGTGGATCTGCTGTCTTTTTTGCCTCAACAGGCCAAAGCACACAACTGTAAAAGTGATTTCAAGTAATTTGGTATCATTGTTGTCTTCCATATTTCGGTGCGCGTCATAACAAGCGAACATTGGCAGCCCTGTTTACTAACACTTCTAGTCATGAGGTTCCGGACGTTTCGCGATTGTGCTCTCCAATCATGATGCAGTGAAGCAGAAGTTTTTGAAAGTTTATTGGAATACATATTTAATACCACACGCCCGGAATTTTCGCAGGGACAAGGTTATCCTGGGGGAGCTGGACTTCAACAGCGAGATGGATTGTTCCATAAATGACCCCACCTTCTGTAGCCCTCCACCGATCACCGTGGACATTGAGAGCTTTCTCTTCCATCCTCAGTTTGAGGTAAGCCGCTTATTCTGCGATCATGACCTGCTTTCTGAATATTTGTGTTGCAATGAAACTGAGTGCTGCGACAAGTTCAAGTGCAGCGGAGCCCGAGGCAGTGTCATTGAGGGGTTACTCAACACCACTACGATGATGCCCCAAAATCGAACATCCTACCTACTCTGCCTTCATCTTCTTCAGTCAATTTTATTCGCTCTGCTTTTTGTGCTTAAAGTTATGCGGCTGTGGGGCGTGGGGGCGCTAGCTGGATCGGTGTGGGGAGAGGCGTGGTTCCCGCGTCACTTGGATTCACCTGTGACACCTATGTGCCCTGGTAATACTTTTTTAGAAACCGAAAGATGAAGGTTATGGCGTTGTAAAACACTTTTTTACATGGTTTGAATAGAAATAATTTTCGCACACTTTGCAAAGTGTCAGGGTCCAAAATTTCTATCCACGTGAAGAACAATGATGAAAAAACTAAACGAAGGAAAAAATAAAAGTAATTCCATCGACACAGGATTGGGACAGACAAATTTTCCCTTAACGTATGCGTCATACCCCACCGTACCCTACACTTCCTGACAAATTTCACTTCTTAACATTCTGAATTTAAGTCACAGTCATCGATATTTGTACACACTTTATGTTTGAGGCTCAACCGTGGTGCAATGATGGGTTTTTATTGTATGTTTCATGCACCGTGTCGACCTGAGCTGTAGGTGGGCGTCTAGAGCCTGTTGCTCATGTAACTGAATAAATGAAATGAAATAAGCTCTGAACTGCCAGTATAGCACGGTTCTGGGATTCTCAGGTGTTTGGCTATTCCTGCAGGGTACATTCAGCGCCCGACTTGGACAGAGGGACATCTGCAGACATCATGGGGAGGGAAGAGGGAAGGAAGAAGAGGATCTGCCGAACTCTTTGGCCTTTCCTCCTTGGTTCAGGCCCTGCTGTTGAGCCTTTCATTTAACCCGCGCCCCACCGGGGGCTGCCGATGGCTCTTCTGAGGTTTTTTTCGGGATAACAGAAAAACAACAAGACGCAGCGTAGTGGTTGAAGGCTCTATCTCTCAGCCCATCATTTTCCCCCATCCCTGAAATGTTCTTCCCCAGGTCACCCAAGGTCAGGTCTCCAGGTGAGGTCAACCAAGGTCACCTCTATTCAAATTGTGAGCGCTATAAGAGCTACATTTCTTAGTCGATCGATTTGAAACTTCCTACACTTTATGACCCCTCCAGGATCTACAAGGTGTATATCCGGGATTTTTCAATTTCGTGACCTGAGGTCAGTTTACGAGGTGACCTCTCCCATTGGAAAAACACAAGGAAAAGCTGTTTTATGATCTAAAAGTCACAAAAACAATTGCAAATGCTCAGCTTACTCTGAAAAATGTTTTTGGACACCCGTTTACGGATCCAAGGTGTCATATTTTCCCTTTGACTTCTCCGAGGTCACCCAATGTCACTAGGGTCAAAAACAGTATTTTGACAATAACTTTTGACCTAGTTAAGCTAGAGCACTGAATCAAATATCATCGTGTATGTCGTGTTACTGGCTTTCTTTTGATATACGGCAAGGTCACTTTCTGACCTTTCTTGACCTCCGGTTATATCAGGTCACGAGGTGACCTCTGGAGGTCAAACCACTGGCGGTAGGTCTTTACGTTTCACATAGCAGAAAAGGTTCTGGCAATTTCCTATCAAATGTACTTAATCAGATCTCAATATCTCTAATGGTATAGGAGGTATGCCCAGTTTTCTTGAGCATTGCATATTTTATTGAAAACAGTCTATCGTGACCTAACTTGACCTCTGGAGGTCAAACCATTGACCTGAGCGTTTAAGTATGAAAGTAATCTCGTGCTGAATTCACGCGAGCTTTCTAATGCACTTTACATATTTGCGCTAACCCTCATATTTTTGGAGCTAGAGGGAGGCCATCGAGAGCCCCCGGTGGGGCGAAGGCGGCGCCGGATCCCTGGTGGGGCGCGGGTTAAGGCCCTAAAATTGTTGTTTTATCACTGCGGGGTGAATTTGACCGTGCGACTCGTTTTGGTAGCATTTTCCCTCTATGGTCACCCTACTTATTCCGCAGAACATTCCTGGCCTGGCATTCCCGAATGACATCGGCATCATCAAGCTGGCGCGCCCCGTGACCTTCAACACCTTCGTCGCGCCAATTTGCCTCCTGTCGACGCCTGGCGGCTTGAACCGGCCGGGGGTCACTGACCTGTCAGTGGGCGAAAACGCAACTATCGCCGGCTGGGGCCGATTCTTCCAAGATGGTGGGTCAACTCTGTCGATAGATGTTTAAGTACGTGTGGAGTGTTTCATTAAAATCTGGCATGTAAAGTTCTTGCTAGGCAGCATGTAATGCATTCTAAATCGGTTCCGCATTCATCCTTCCTAGCAGCGTTGAGCATTCTCTCATGCAGTGCAGCTCCATTGCCTTGTGGACGCATTGGCGGATCCAAGGGGCACAAAGGGGCCGTGGCCCCCTCCAAAGCCTAAAATAGTATCTTTTCGCCCTGCCCAGGGACCAAATTTGGGCCGTTCATCTTTGAAATACGATGTTTCCTAGATTTGTTTCGATTTACCCCGCCCCCCAAAGTGTTGGTATGGCCCCCTCCAAAGTTTTCTCCAGGATCCGCCAATGGCTGGATGCAATGCCGTGGGCGCAGCCGTGCTTTGCACCCGGTCCTATCTCCCCAGGGAAGCAGGTGGACTTCTCACCGCATCTGCGGTTCGCCAAGATCCCCATGCAGCCGCGCGCCGACTGTATGGAGTCGTTCGATCTGCGGGTTCCCTTCGCTCCCGGGCGGATATGCGCCGGCGCAGGGCCGGATGGTGACACCTGCCGCGGCGACTCCGGAGGGCCAATCATGATGCCTAGTGAGTGCAGTCTGGTATCCCGTGCCATGAGTGGTTGTAATGGTTTGGTGTGTGTGTGTGTGTGTGTGTGTGTGTGTGTGTGTGTGTGTGTGTGTGTGTGTGTGTGTGTGTGTGTGTGTGTGTGTGTGTGTGTGTGTGTGTGTGTGTGTGTGTGTGTGTGTGTGTGTGTGTGTGTGTGTGTGTGTGTGTGTGTGTGTGTGTGTGTGTGTGTGTGTGCGTGCGTGCGTGCGTGCGTGCGTGCGTGCGTGCGTGCGTGCGTGCGTGCGTGCGTGCGTGCGTGTGTGTGTGTGTGTGTGTGTGTGTGTGTGTGTGTGTGTGTGTGTGTGTGTGTGTGTGTGTGTGTGTGTGTGTGTGTATGTGTGTGTGTGTGTGTGTGCGCGTGTGCGTGTGTGTGAGTTAGTATTTTAGGGTGCTTTGACTGCCAGGGCCATACAGCCTCATTTGTTATGTTTGTTAGTGAAACATAACAAAGGCAATTGTTGGTCTCTTTTCACGGGGCCGGGGTGGCCTAGTGGCTTCGTTGCCAGTCTTCGGATCGGATAGCATGGATTAACATGGGTTCAATCCCCACGGCGGGAAACCGCCTTCCGTGACCGATCTGACCCGGTGGAGAGGATCCTTAAACACCCGCGGCAATGCTCCCTGTAATTGGGCAAGTGTGCCTGTTGGGAGTGGCCCTAATAAAAATACAGTTATTACTTGGAGGTGAAGAGGTGGGGGTATAGATATCGGGTTTGAAATTTGTGAATTCCGTTGCACCTGTGACATGGTATGAAACAAACACTCATGTTATAACCGAAGTCAGGCCCAAATACGAAAGCCACCGACAGCCACTGGAGAGAGTACTTTTTCTTCAAATTATCTATTCATTCTCCGTTGGGCGAAGGGGAAATATTTCAGCCCCTAGCCTCAGTGAATGTGGCTTATTCTTTATCGATGCAAAAAACATATCGGAGAGAAAGATAAATATAAGACGCGTGATAGCAACCACTTGGTCCTTAAATTGCTCCTGGTTATAAACAAATTAGAAACTCACGTTGTAAAAAAAACAGAGCGAGCTGGTAGTGCACTGATTACAGATGTTCTCATGTCTCCGACTCATGAAGGTCGATCCGGATCAATGCGTTTGCAAATGCTCTGCCTCTATTTGGTGCAATCCACCATCGCCTTGGGCACCCATGCTTATGCTCGATACGAGGGACACAGCTAGCTAGCTAGCATTAGCTAGGCCAATTGTGTCACACAAGGAAGCAAAGACTCTGCAAACCAACATAATTGGAATTTAACATCATTCTCTTCCAGGGCATATTTTAAGGAATTGGGACTGGTGGGCATTCGGCTGAAAAGGCACAAATTCCCACTAAAAGGGCACTCCTACAGCATCAAATGACTGGTGACTGGTGGGCACTGGGCCGTCCAGGGCCGTTCACTGGTGGGCATAGCATGGGGGACTGGTGCAAAATGCCCACCACTTTGTAGCTTAAAATATGCCCTGTTCTCTTCTGAACCATACGAAGGTGCTTTTTCCCGTTTAGTCTCCAATAAACAGTGGAGAAAAATGATTTGAAAGATCGTCATATTAGCTGGCTGGCTGCAGGAAACAACAAATCAGAAAAAATGAGGCCAGGAATGTGGGGTAAATATGGGTGCCCAAACAAGTTTTCAAAAAAAATTTTTAAGTAAAGATGCGATTATAATGACTGTTTTACCACTATGCCCAAACATGCCCGAATTACATCAGTCCCAACTGAAATCCCTGCCAAATATAAAAAACAATTAATTCAAACTTTTCCCTAAGGCCAAAAAGCACATGAAAACAAACAAAATGTGGCCAGGCGCAAAGGCTTTGCGTAGTTGGGATAAAAGGAGCTGGACCATCACGTGAAACATGCAAGGTTCAAATCAAGTGCCAATGTGGCAATTTGTTCCGTTGGTTGGAAAACATCGCATTTGCCCCGTCACCATTAAATGAAAGGAGGTCTAAGGGTATCCAGGCACCACCAGAGATAGAAATCTTCACCCTTGAGGTCCAAATCGGGCCACTTGAGGACAGCGTGTTGAATGGGGAGCGTCGCTAGTTCCTCGCGATGCCGACGAGAGCGCGGCAGGGCCATCCACCGTGTCGTAGATGGCGCCTCTGTGCTTGCCCAACCTTGTACTGACACAGAGCCTATCTGTGGTCCAAATCACTGGCGGATCCAAAGAAGGGACCAAGGGACCGTGGCCCCCGTTAAAATGGCGAAATTTTGGCCTCTGTTCTTCAAAACACTATGCTTTTACGATTTTTCCCGAGTTGCCCCACCCCCAAAAACGGCGCCCCTGCGTCCGCCAGTGGCCCCGACCGGGTGCAAGCTCCGCCTTCTTCATCAATGTTCTCACATAGGTGGAGCTGGGATTTCTGATGGGAGAGGGCACTCGTTCAGCGGGTGTCATTCGAACCATGAGAACGCCACCTTTCGATCGCGCAACCTGTCAGGGGATACCAATTCGTACCCCAGGGCCCAATCTCGTGTCGTCGGGAAATCGTCGTTTCAGGGGAGCCATTTGGGAGGGTGCCAAGGCTTGATCAGGGAGAAGGGGGTCACGTAACTCCCTGCTTTCCTGGATCCGCCTATGTATGATATAAATTAAATGGAACTTTACACCTGCACACTCTCTAAGTATGAATTTAAGGCCCTTGAATCGTACAGAAGAAATAACCCTGACTATAGTTACCGATTCTGCAGATTCAATGCAAAATTTGAGTACACTTAACCCAAAGGAGCATACTGAATTCAATTAGAAAAAGCTCACCTTACTGCACTGAGTTACTATGGGCCTGAGGTTCATGTGGCTTGTTTTTTTTTCTTTGCATAAAAAGCTGATTCAATGAGCGAGACAGAACTGAATGAATCTTTTGAAAAATACAATGATTTTATATACGCATAATATGTTTTTGCTCAATCTTACAAACCCAAAACGAAATGAAATACTAATTAAAACAATCACGTTGTCGAAGTAATCGTTCCTGTTTTTCCTATCGAATTTAAAGATTTGGGGCAAAATGATCCGCATCTTACGGTATGTTTGTCCCTTGCTTTCGCACGCTGCTGCACCATCCATCAGCTTTTCAAACCTGGTTTGATTTTAAACCAGTACGAGCTTTCAGTTCTTTTTCCAGACACCCTTTTTTGTCGCTGAACTCCCTGATAAGGGCCTGCTTGATAATGGGTTTTTGGATTTTTACTTATTTGAATGCTATATTTGAGTTCCCAAGGACAAACATGTCTGACTTCAAACACAACAAGGGGGTATAGTATTTTCTGCTCCACCATTTCACCCCATACTATATAAACAATCAAAGACGTCTTAAATGCATGTTCGGCTTAAAGGTACGAGGTGGGTTTTACTTCCCCTGAAGCGCTGCGCGTGATGCAACGTGCTTCTTTCAGTGCTGTGGGCATTAATTCCCAGTGGCGTCACTATGGAAACCTAGAGGCTTTGCTCAAAACTCTCAGCTATAAAGCGTATGATTTCAGCCAAATCGGTGAAATAACATAGTTTTGTTTGTAGCATGAACCTCCTGCTCGTCAGAGCTGAAACCCAATAATCAAATCCAGCTACAGCAAATAGCTCTATGTCTGTGATTTGTAAAAGGAACACTGCTCTCTTCCAAATATGTGCGCACGCTGGTGAGACCCATGTGGATTTGATTCCCTATTTTCCGTTCGCCGACAGACCGGTTCGGTCGTCGCTGGTTCCAGACGGGAATCTCCTCCTTCGGGCTGGAACAGTGTGGCAGTCTGGCCGCCTACACTCGCATCGTCGACTACATCGACTGGATTCGGGACACCATTCGCGAGCTGTAGCTGTTGTGCTCGGCGTGATCAGTTTTGATTATCATTGGGCGACAGACTGCGTTCAAGCTTATCATAAAATCGATAAGCCACCGTCCATGTTCAGTGTCCAATCGACATTTGCTTCTGGTAATTGACGCGAGATCCATGCTGATGTTTAGCTAACTTAATGAATTTATGAATTTAATGCAACTTAATGCGGCTTTTGTCTGAGTTTTAGATGAAGGTGTGATGCCTCGTGCTACGTCGCCAGAGCGAGGGAGAGTTCATTTGTCATGATGTGCATTGGTTTGTGAGCAATGGTTGTTACTATCGATAAAAACTACATTTGGGATAACAGGTAAGGCTAGTGGTGAATTTGTACCATTATCTTTCTTGCGTAAATGCTGCTTTACTTTTTAAGATTTTACAAATGCTCTGGGGTGAAGTAATTTCAAATGTATTTTAAATGACACGATACAATTTAAAGAGGAGTAAATAAATCCTCTCTTCAAGAACGCTTTAAGGCAATACAATTTGTACTTTGCTAGACCTGCACTTTGTGAGAGGTAGGCAAACTATTGTTTTCGTGATGAAACATAAAGTGATGGCGGCAACGTATCTCCTGATGAGAGCCTGCTTTTTAATTGGATGGGTATATATATATATAGTTATATATATATAAAAATAAAATAAAATAAAAATATAATATATATATATATATATGTGTGGATATAGGCACCAACAGTGTGAGAACATAATGTTATTCCTATTCGTCCACTTTTGAAACACGGGAGGGCTTAGGATACTTTGAATCAGTTGGACGAAAGCACGGAAGGCATCGTAAGTGTTATATTTCCTATGGGATGTTCAGAAAGAAAGTGACAGATACTCAGGAGCTAAAGGAGAACATTGAATAGTTGATGGCATCCACCAAGCTCATCTCCAAGTGGAAGTTTTTCCATCAAGGCGCTGGTGGAATCGTGAAGCAACCGGAATATGAGGATGCCACCAGAATGAATGGCTATAACCTAGTAAATACAACCTTTTTCAGGTTTGAACGACACACCAACTGCCAGGGTTACACGGTAAGACACATTTTTTCACCAACTTTCCACTCATGAAGGGTTTAACGAGCTAAGATGTCGGCTCAAATTGAAACATAGGACAGAATCGACCCAGAAAGAAGGTCGAATGTCACAAAGGCCAAAACAGTGTGTGACATGGGGCTCAGCGTGAACGTCTTGAGTGTTCCCGAGAAGGCATGAGGAACGATAATTTGTTACAAATCAACAAAGATTACATCCGTGCGAAGGATGATTTTTCCTCTTTAGGCGAAACATCACCTAGTTCAAGAATCCCGTATTTGTATATGGAGATTCTGGAGATGCATACGCAAGTGGATCATAGGGCAGACATGCAGAACTCGTGGCTGATCCATCGTCACTTATGCCTGTGAGAGACGCAGTTAAATTGTATCCAAATTGTAGAGCAGTGGTAGATGGCTGAAAACGGCAAAGCCACATTCGGGAAGGTCTGAGCTTACCGTTGGGCCGCAGTCGGGTCTTACCGAACATGAGGGTTGTTGGAGCGAACGACCTTGTGATCTAAAGTGGATTTAGACCAACAAGTCAACATGTAAGACACAAAAGGGAAATCATAAATTCAGATATCTATCGGTTGAGGTACACGCGATGACATTTTTCATCTACAGTTTTGTACATACCTCACAATACTTACCGGAGAGTATTTGGTTGGGATTCGAACATGCTCGCTGGACGGCTAGCAATACAATACTGTCGGATTTCCGATAGTAAGAGCTCAGCTAGTTTGGTTTGAATGCTGTGTCTGTAGGCCCGCCTTTCAATATTAATGCTGGGGTTCAACGACGCTATAAATACCATGGTCATCCGGTGTTACCCATTCACACTTTTAGAAGGGATTTCGTGGGTCAAACTACGCGTGCTCAGATAACCCATCGGGACTTGAACCCATGATCTGCGGTTCAAGGAAAGATACTCCGGAACTTGACTTAACAGCGTTTTGAAATACACGACCGGAAATAAGTTGACCTGAATGTGTGTGCCTGAGAGGGTGGCGAGGTGAGTTGTTGATTATAATAAAGCCCAGCTCTAGATTGCTTCATAGACATAATATCATTGTGGTCCCAGCATTTTAGAGCCTCAGTAACACATCAGTAAAGACAATAGGCCAATCAGAGCCTGGAAAACAAAATGGTACTCAGTGTCAGATTGCATTGGAGCGTGAATTTGGGATCAGGAGCCATGAGTCAGGTCTCCAAGGTATATGCCTGAAAGAGCACGTGATAGACATGACACGTGGGCAAACTACGACGTCCACGATTGCTCTTCATGCATGCCACTGTAAAAAGAATGTCAACTCTATGAAGGTGACAATGGTAGCGATTAAGAGAAACAGGAAAAACGGCACTGCTAGGAAGAGTTTTGAATTCGCGAAAATAAAGCCTGCATGTGCCGAGAAGGAAAATTCTTGTTGAGCCCCATTGTAGCCCTGGCCACAGGCTGATATTTAAGTTAACTCAGTCGTATAGTCCCTGTCTCGTTGAAATAACCCCTGTATGTTACTTTGCGTTCTAACTCACTGTGTAAAAATTAAAAGAAATTTACGAGGTATGCAACTAGATCGAAAGCTTTGAATAGTTCGTGATGTTTTGTTACAGATAGTTCTGACAATGGATTTTTCAATAGTTTTTTCGCAATCAAGAGCTGCCGCCCCGGGAGCTAAGTTGGCAGAGCGTTGGGCTCCGTCCCGCTGCCCAGAAAACCGTGCGGTGGCAGTGCATTGCTGAAAGCTTGGAATCGATTCCCCTGAAACGCTGCGACGCTCAATATTTACCAGACATAGGCCGGCTGGCAACTGGCTGGTAAGAGAATGACCTGATCGGGGCGACCATCCCTGCGCTTCGTGACGTTCAACGTTGGCTTACAAAAACACCGTCATTGAGGGACCTGTTCATTCGGATGGTGGAGTCGGAGTGTCTGAGACCAGTTCCTTGATGAATTTAGTGAGTCCTTGATCCAAAAAGCCGAACCTACGATAATTTGGAAAACAATTATAAAAAGAGGTGTGTCTTACGACGCGTGCGGCGAACTTGAGCTTCTCCCTTCAATGAACAGAAATGATTTGCTGAAATGTGCATGAGGTGTGCATGAACACCTATAAAGTATTATCCAATTTTTATATAAGTATTGCCGAATGAATTCAAAGGCTATGGTTACATCATTCATATATTTAATTGCCACCACGCCTTGACCAGATAAGCTCGCCCATGTTGCATCCATTCGTGTTTCGTTGATTTTATTTTGCACTGCTGTAGCTTGGATATGATGAACCACCAATGAGATCAAGAATCAGAGACAACCACGTTGATAACTTCACCGCTGAAAATCTGGAGAATTCCTCCAGAGAGCTGTCTAAGTCTAGGCTTTTCATAGAATGAAGATTGAAGACACATTTGTTATATAAAATCTAGACAATAACAGAAAATGTCTACAGTGTTTAGGACAGTTGTTACACTTCCCTTAGAAAACAGCGTAAAGATAATTCAATTCTCGTGGCGCAGTATAGATTCATCTGTAAGTAAAAATTGCAGTTCTTAGAGCTCATTTGAATATATGTAGTCCAATGAGTCTACCCCAAGAGCCACCAGTACTACATTATCGTTCTTGCGGGTTCGAGCCGGTGCTGCTCCCGCGGCGCTTTTGACGACAAGCGGCAAGAGATCTATGCGAAGTGGCATGCTTCAGTTTTTTTTTTGGATGCTTCCCTCCCCGAAACGGTTGGTCGTTGAGTGCAATATGAAACCAAGTGTTTTTTCGAGATTCAGTAGTTCAAATCCTATGATCAAGGTCCAACATTCTTGTTTTTATTTTTTAAGCTCTATTGCCCGATCAAAAGGCAAACAGCCCTCCCCCTTTGCGATCACTCTTGTGTTAACACTGGAAATAAAAAGAAAAGGTCGTGGGACGTCCAGCCAGGAAATGCAAATAAAGCATAACCCCTAAGACATGTACTCAAACAGAGACAGTAGGTCTTTAGAGACAGTCCAAAGTGCTAGGCTGGCGGGCTCATCAGTACTAATAATTTTTGGGACTTATCGACGCACCAACTGCCAGGGTCATATGGCGTCGCCAACTCTTTCCCTGTTGGAAGGGTTTCTCGGGAGCCAGCTTGCTCCTTGTTCAGGGAAGCCGCCGGGGCTTGAACCCGGGTCGGCTGAATGGAAGCCAGCTACGCCTACCACTCCACTACCTCGCCCCCTCACTGAACTTATATTAGCTCATCTGAACTCACCCTGATATATGATAGCTCAGAAAAGCACTGTTTTGGGATGTATTGGATCATTAAAGGAAATGCCAGATGCAAGCTTTGTATCAACATGAGAGTGCTACGGCTGTTTATTGTGCGGTTTTAAGTCATCATGTCCAAAAGCCCCGAGAATAAGCCGTGTGCTAGAAAGCATTAAGACAGCCAGAAGAACTGCATTATATATATATATATATTTTAAAATGCTGTCATAAACATCCATCGGCTTGGCCGTACGTACGCAAAATTTCGGCTGGTATCTTTGTAAGGATCGCGTGAATCAACGCCATGAGACGCCACGGCACTTCCAGAAAACCCCACTCCAGACGGGGCAGGACCGTCACATTTAATAATTCAGTGGCCGTAGATGCTTAGCGCAGTGGGAGCGAATGACTACTGAATCAGAAGTTTCCGGCGCAAATCTCGCCGAGTTCTCTGAATAAGACAATCTGGCCCCAGGAACAGCTCCAAACAGAGTGAAATCCGCCGACGCCGTTTTCTGATCTTAGCAATCCTAGATCTTAGCGGTCTTAGCATTTTTCACGTCTTTAAATCCCAATAGTTATTATCATTCACGGGAAAAAGAAGAAGATGCTGTATTTCTATCAAGGATTGCAAGCCAAAGAATGTTTGTCGCAGCTCAGCAGCTACAAATATGCAAGAACAAAACTGGAGATATATTGTGTCTAAAGTAGGCAACTTGCTTGTGTGGTGCGAAAATGGGCATTTACAGGACAGAGTGCTCTTTGTTTGCCAGCTATTGTAGTTAATCATAAACGTATACTTCGAACAGATACTGGGTCACCTATAGCACTTCTTTAACGGCAGGTGACTGATTTAATATGTCATGTTGCACCAACGTCAAGGCATAGACGCATCCAGTGGACAAAGGGGTAATTGTCTCCCCTAATTGACCTCAGCAACCCTCCCCCTTCCACCTGAAAGGTTAATGGCGCCCCTGAAATTTCGTTTTCCCAGGATTCAAGTACCGGTGCCCCTCTGATAAGATTAGACGGCCACGTGATAAGCTTTTGCCGTCCAAAAGTGCCACCCCTTATTCCAGATGGCGCCCCCAAACATATGCCCCCTGATTGGCAAAACTTAATCCGCCTATGCGTCAGAGTTCTAGCGAAAATCAGAAAACGCTTTTAGAGCTACTGGAAAAGATCATGCAACCGATACAGTTTAAGGCGTATTTATGCTTACAGTAGTAAAGTGAATATAGTTCTCTGCGCTTTCCTTCTCTAGAATTTGGTAGATGACTCCTCAAACAAGCAGCATTGGCGAAAAAGAGGGTAAACAAAAAAACTACACATGATATTGATCTTGGTTAAACTGAGTCTTTTTGAACACCCTACCCAGCCATCGTAACCAACTTTTGCTGGCCCTTGCTTTGCATGCTCCATATTTCGTTTTCAGTTAACTCCTTCATCCACTTTCCATTCCCGCTGTGAAACTGCACGTCACATTTCTAGAGGTCTAGATGTAACACTTAAAAAGATCCCAGAATAGCTGCACCGCAGCGGCACAGCGAGGCGAGATCAAGTCCCAGGACCACTGTCAATCTCCATAAAAACTTCAATAAATCGAGCCGGCCGGATCTGAACAGTGCGAGTTGCAAGGCCAGCCTTCCACCAGAGTTGGTTACAACAGCCGCTCGTAAAGATGAAGCGCAACTGCTCTGGTAGGTGCCTAGAGTGTAGGAAAATGGAACTGATAACGGAAAAGGAGCTGCTGCAGCTTCGAAAGCTGAAAACGGCTTCAACAAATGGTTATAACGTATTAGCTGTCTCTAGGATTGTTATGTCAGTAATCCTTCAGGGTGCGACCTTGCTCAAAAAGTGACCTTGCTGTAAAGAAGTTTCGATAGTGACCTTGCTGTACATTAAATGAAAGCCAATGACGCAACACACACGATGACGTTTAATTCTGCGCTCTAGCTTGATTAGATCAACAGTTATCGTCAAAATCTGTTTTGAACCCCTGGAGACCTCTGATGACCTCAAATAGGTCAAAGGGAAAATATCACCCTGGAATCCGTGAAAGGGTGGCCATGAATGCTTTTCTGAGAAATGGGAGAAAATTCAAACATTTTTGTGACATTTAGATCATAAGAAAAAATTCCCCTGCTTTTTTCGTACTAGAGGTTACCTCGTGGCCTGAATTTAGGCCACCAAGTAGAAAAACTCTTGGATATACATTTTACACACCCTGAAGAGGTCATCAAGATTAGAAAGCTTCAAATTGATTGGCATAGAAATGTAGCTATGGTAGAGCTCAAGATTGAAGTGAGGTGACCTTAGTTGACCTTGCCTGGTGACCTGACCTGTTGAAGCCAGAGGTAAAACAATCAGAGATGGTGGAAAAATGATGGGGTGAAACGTATATCTCATAACCGTGATACTGCGCTTTGTCGTTTTGCTCTTATTCTGAAAAATAACCTTAGGAAGGACCATCGATTGCCCCCGTGGGGCGGGGGGTTTAAGTTACTGGTGATACGAGTCCTCTATGACACCCCGCTTATAAGAAAATAGTCGAAACCTTCATATGAATCAATACTACTGAATGTCATTTGACTCCGAGAGGCGGAGAATACGTTTTGTAATTGAGAATACGTTTTGAAATTCCCGAAACGTAGACTTGGCTCTGACGGGAGACTTATCTGCCCTACTAGTCATAGTCATCCAGATGTAACTCTTCATGTCCTGCACAGGGCCGGATAGGGCGCCTAGTGGACCTTGGAGCCCTTTCAGCTCACTATTTTTCTTTTAACCGCCCACGGGGGCCATCGATGGCCCCCCAAGGTTTTCCGGGATAGCAGAAAACGACGAGGCGCAGCACCGCGGTTGAGGGCCTACCTCTCACTGCATCATTTTCCCATCATCCCTGAAATTTTACCCCGGGTCACCCAAGGTCAGGTCACCAGACTAGGTCAACCAAGGTCATCTCACTTCACTTTAGAGCTCTGTAAGAGCTACATTTCAAAGTCGATCGATTTGAAACTTCCACACTTCATGACCCCTCCAGGGTCTACAAGGTGTATATCCGGGATTTTTCGATTTCGTGCCCTGAGGTCAGGTCACGAGGCGACCTCCCCATTGGAAAAGCATGGGAAAAGCTATTTCATGATATAAAAGCCACAAAAATGATTGCAAATACCAGACTGCTCAGAACAACGTTTTTGGACACCCTTTCACGGATCCCAGGGGTCATATTTGCCCTTGACTTTTCCAAGGTCATCCAAGGTCACCGGAGGTCAAAAACAGTATTTTGACAATAACTTTGACCTAATTGAGCTAGAGCGGTGAAACAAACACCATCGTGTTTGTCTTGTCACTGGCTTTCATTTGATATACGGCAAGGTCACTTTTGACCTTTCGTGACCTCAGGTCATATTAGGTCACGAGGTGACCTCTAGCGGTCAAACCACTGGCGGGAGGTCTTTACGTTCCACATAGCGGAAAAAGTACTGGCAATTTGCTATCAAATGTACTTTACCAGGCCTCAATAGCTCTAATGACATAAGAGTTATGCCCAGTTTGCTTAATCATTGCATATTTGAGTGAAAATAGCCGATCTTGACCCAATTTGACCTCTGGAGGTCAAACCATTGACCTGAGCACTAAAACATGCGAAGTAATTCTTACTGAATTCACGCGAGCTTTCTATTGCACTTTGCAGATTTGCGCTAACGCCCATATTTTCGGAGTTAGAGGGGGCCATCGATGGCCCCCCGGTGGGGCGAAGGTGGCGCCGGACCCCCGGTGGGGCGCGGGTTAAGACCACATCAGAAAGTTTCACACAGTTCTGCAATTCCATTGTTTGATCACTGATTTCTAGAATGAATATGTGCTTAGCAGTTTCATTTCTTCCTATAAAATTGACGAAATTGTTGATCCCTTATATGAAATCCTGCCTCTAAGACACTCCCCACTTTGAAGTCGAAAGCATGATACTGAAATCGACTCCAAAAACAAGGTAGAAAAAGTCGAGAGTGCGGTGATGGTTCGACACTCTTCCTTTTCTAACTACCGGCCTGACTCTGACACGCATCATCTCTATCCTACCTTCTATAGATACACTTCGAGTCATCTTCATCCTAACTATGGTCTTCTTGGCACATTTACAGCCAACAATCAACCATCATACAACTCTCATCGGCAATGCTGGAGCCCATGAGGCTATCAGCATGACCTGTAACCATGGTAACCAGCCTCGTTTCACTTAACAATAAGCCTGCCGCTGCGCTTGTGACGGCGTTCATGAGCGCGGCTGTCCCCCGGGCGTCTCATAGCCGGCAAAGTTGCACGATGAAGGCGAACTCGGCGCATCGGTCCCGTCGCTGCCGCTGCGAGACGTCCGCTGCGGCTCTCGTTGCCCAACAACTCCGCCTGACAGAGTTGCCAGAGTGACCCTAACGAAAATGGATGTGTGGTGACACATGCCACTGCCAGATTTCACGGCCGGTCAGACGTCTCCAAATTAACTCGCAAGCACTCGAGTTGCTGAACCGACCGGAAACTGTGCTGTCATTGCATTGGTATAATCTTTTTGCACAATGCTAAGATGTATGTCCTGATATTTTACTGTTGAACTGCGAAATATTTCGGGACCGAATCATCTTTTAAAGTTATAAGCCGAATGTAAGCAGACACCTCGGATAAGTGGATCTGTTCATTCCTCTCATGCAAAGCTTTGTCCCGCACAGAGCGAGTCTTCACTCTTCGCTTTGAGCCAGTCCAGGCGCAGCAGGGCCGTCATATTCGTGCCTTCATCAATCCTGAGGGGCGGGGTCGACGCGGGTCAGACGGGCCGCCCCCTCATCAATCAGACATCTGGGCTGGCGCGTGGTCCCTGGTGGCGTCCCCTGTGCTCGTGTTGTCGTGGATGCGCGTGTACAGAGACGACGCTGCTCCGGCCCGTCGAGTACTCCGGCTAACTGCAACAGCGCGCTCAATGGCCTCTCTAAATTTGGACATCGGAGCAATGGAATTAGAGACGACGCTGGGTATTATTTGCTCCGAATATTATTTCGAGATGTAGATCACTCCTTCTAGATATCGTCGCTCTAACTGATACAAACTGGAACTGATAAAAAGGTTCCAAAATATGGTTTCAGATTGATTTTGCGGCTTAATTATCTGGAGTTTGCCTCTTTCTCAACGGAAGAGTAAAATGGCAGTGCCACTGTTGGGTTACCAGGTTTCGATCACTGCTCTATTAGTTAATACCCGACCTTTGCATTCACGGGCGCGGAGAGAGAGAGAGAGAGAGAGAGAGCCAGAGCCAGAGCCAGAGCCAGAGCCAGAGCCAGAGCCAGAGCCAGATCCAGAGCCAGAGCCAGAGCCAGAGCTACTTGCTGACATTTTGAACATCTGTTAGAGACGTCTCAGTATTTCAGTACCCGGATGAAAAGCTCTCCTTGGAATTCATCATTGTAAAATCACAAGCTAGAGACTCCAAATAATCTCGCAAAAACTCTGGTCTCGCTGGACCGTGACATGGTTTAAAGGGCTCCGTATGGTAACAGATGAGTCAGTGTCTGTCATTATGGTCATCATTAATGTTTTCGGCCGCGTCGGCACCGAGTGCCAGTCTGTATCCGTGACAGATGCCGAGACGATTCTGTTGTTGACGCCACCTGGCAATCCAGCAAAGTGCTGACATATTTCCATATACTTTTAGTTAGATGTCGTGAAAGCATAAATGGAACTATTGCTTCTGTGAAAATAGTGTGATAGAGAATGGTCCGTTGCATGTTAATTACTTATTTTAGATAACGATACACCAATGCAGGAAACGAGATTTCTGAGGAAAAGCTATGAGCAGGTTTAGAGCAGTTAATATTTTCTAAGTAAACTTGAAAACAAACTCGCCCCTAAAAACCTGAAACCTAACCTCAATACGATGTCAAGCTCCTAGCGCCTCACTCGAAACTGTTAGTGTTTGTCCTGCTTTGTAAGTCCATTCACACATAAACTGGGAGAAAAATTACTATGCTCGCGCACTTGTGTTTGTTTCAACATGTATCAGTAAATATATCAAGTGTTTTGCATGTTGTGTGTATTTCGTGACATCTCATTTAGCCTTGCTTGTGACTTTCCATGTACGCAACACCTTCAGATATTCGACGAGAGGAAGTGACATAAATGCATATTGCGCGAGCAGGATCTTCTTGAGGTGTACCTAGAACATATAAACTGCCCCCAGACTGATAGGATTATCGCAGAATTTTTCTTCACTGACTCTTGATTTTCAATGTTTCAAAATTAAGCCCACCGGGAGATTTACAAACTCCCAGCCATCGCCATAAATACACACAGTTAAGTTATGGGTAAAGACCATCCACCGCTGCCCCTGTTCATGCTGTGAAGAACCAGCAAGTTGGAACTAGTGATCTATTGTTTTGGAACATTTCTATTTTGGAACACGTCATGTTTTATGTCTTGGAACTGCGCACATTCTCGGGCCAAAGAGCATTTTCGAGAGGACACCTCTCAAACTCCCAGCTATCGTTTTGGCTTGGTTTGTGGCGAGTGGAAGGATTTTTTGCCATTGGCCGAGCCCCGGCCACCAAGGAATGGGCCTTGTATCACTGGAGACCGGCTGGAATCCAGTGTTACCTGGCGCGGCGCATCAGACTGGAAGCTCCAACTGATGCGACGCGCCGAAGCAGCCGTTTCGTGGTGGACCGTAACTGACGGACACTGGTCTGAAACCGATTCGGCAGTGATATGAGCCGAACTTTATGCATGCTTTCATGCTTGTCTATTCTCGACACAAGTGAAAGTGTGTCACCTGAAGTTCTATTTTTCGCCAAATTATCGGCCTCTACATTTCCATGATTACATTGGGATCTTATTTCATAAAAGCTGGAAATGCAGATGGTATCATTTGATATAATACAGGTGAAAGACTGCATGGGATATAATTGCGTGATATATTTCACTGTCATTTGGCTTGCAGTTCAGTTTTTCCTTTTCCACACGTCAGGTCTGTCTTCATTATTGCACGTGTGATCTGGTAAATCATATTTTAAGGACAGGGGCCAGTATTGTAAACATCTGATCTCCTGAGCTTGCAAGATGTAACCATTTCAGTGATGTATATTTCAATGTAAATGATTAAAGATTAGACCATTGAATTTCTAAAGTCTCTCGTCTAGATATTACCGATCGGCCGCGCAGCTCACGCAATATTTTTCCCTACATACGGACAACATTGCAGAACGGGTGCAACATACCTTAACGGCGTCTTTTCCATGTTATAGTTACAGCCTGATCAATTCAACTACTGTCTGAACTCATTAGACATGGATGGGTTTCTGGTGAAGCTCCCGGCACGTGCAAACGCAGGCATGTCAAATCATCCAATCTCCGTCACATATTACTTCATAGCTTAGTTTTTACTGCTATTAACACGCGCATTGACGGGGGCGGGTACCCGCACCCCACTCGGGTTTTTCGGAAACAGCAGAAAAACGGCGGCGCGTACGCGCCGCCGTACTTGGCATACCTTTTCCCTCATCATTTTTACAACTTCTGTGAAAATTTTAAGGTTAGGTCATCTCAGGTCAGGTCACCAGTACAGGCAAGTGACAGACCTCAAAAAAAGTTTAAGATAGCATAAGTCAAAGCAGGGTGAACTTATCCGATTGAAACTCATATACATAATGGCCCCACCGAGTCCTCTAAAATATGTTCCAGTATTTTTAGATCGATGACCTAAGGTCAGGTACGAGGCATGACCTCTCCATGGGAAATACATGGGAAAAATGTTTTTTACGGAATAACTCAGTAACGGATGGTGATAGAGCATTTATTTTAGCTGCATTAGACTCGCCTGGTCTTTGCGGTTCTATTGAGATGCATTTTATATAATTTGACACTGACCTGACCTCAGGTCAGGTCAAATCCTTGATTTGACCTAACAAGGTCAAAGTATATATCATTCGATTCGGCTTGCTGAGAGGATTCATACAGTTCAAGTTGTTTTGCTCTATCTTTACTTGTCCAGATGTAATGGCCAAAAAACTGAATTTACATGTTATCCCTATGACGGCATGTTTTGACCTCTCGTGACCTTAAATGTGACCTGAAAAAAATGGTTCAAATGTTTTCGATGGAGAAGTAGATGGGCAGCCCAACACCGTTTACCGTTTTCCGCTACCTACCGTGGTTCTTGAGATCTTAGGGGGCGGGTACCCGCCCCACCCCGTCAATGCGAAGGTGGCTCAGACCCCCGTCAATGCGCGTGTTAATAGGCCTACAGTTGGTTTGCAGGGAGCAACAGTTACGGGGCGAAGGTCAATTTCATCTTAAGCCAAATGGCTCGCGCACAGGTGCGCAAGAAAGGGATGAGTAGATTTCACACCCACGCTATAATTGAAAACTATGAATTCAATCGTAATGAAATTTACACCACATATTCGGCCTAATCTAAGAACAGAATAGCATTGGCTACATTTGAGGTCCTACGCCACGTGCGCAAGTGTGCATCCACCTTCGATATCGTAGAAACTGCTTGCTCAATTGGGATGAAATTTGGTAGAATAATTGCGCCAGCAAAATAACTAGACTGCTCCGACCAGGACTAGAGTCATATCTCACGTGCGCACGTTCAAGCCCTTGAATAATAAACAGATGAAATTCTCGGGAAGATTCAAGGACCTAAAGCGGATGACGTGGAGTGCATTTTGCGCCGAGCTGTTTGATAAATGTTAGCTGTATGGTGGATACCACATCGAGCGGGCATGCGCATTCTGCAGGAGCAGAGACAGTATCTCCGGGGTGGGGTAAAGGATACATAATTTTAGTTTTTGTGCCCATTGCCCGATAACTATTGAAGGTAGTGACACCAAAACTTCAGTATAGGGTACGGGGTCAAATGACGGACACCGTGTTGTGCCCATTTTCAAAAATTGTTGGCCTCAATAATTTGAATAGCAAAAAATCAGCAAAAAAGCCCAAAACTTCGAAATTAAGGCAAGGATTTGTATTGTCAAAACTATTGATGCGCGAGCATGTGTATTAGCGAACCAAATCTGCATCCATGTACCGTCTACACAATACAAATACAAGCAACACTCTGTGAGTTATGTTCATACATACATACATACATACATACATACATAGAGTACCAGCGCTGATAATACTTCAAGCAAGGCACTGTCAATTTGTGGATTAAGCACCTTTTCGAATATAAATCGTAAATGAGGGCTGATGGTTAGGTACATAAATAACGCTTAACACGCGCAATGACGGGGGGCGGGTACCCCCCCCTCAGGTTTTTCGCAGATAGCAGAAAAAGGGCGGTGCTAGCGCCGCCGTACTTGGTAGACCTTTTCTCTCATCATTTTTACAACTTTTGTGAACATTTTAAGGTTAGGTCATCTCAGGTCAGGTCACCAGTGCAGGTCAAGTAACCTGGCCTAAAACAAGTTTAAGATAGCATAAGTCGGAGCAGGGTGAATTTATCCGATTGACACTCATATCACATAATGGGCCCACAGAGTTCTCTAAAATTTGTTCCGGTATTTTTGATATTGATGACCTAAGGTCAGGCGCGAGGCATGACCTCTCCATTGGAAATACGTGGGAAAATTGTTTTTACTGTATAACTCAGTAACGGATGGTGATAGAGTGTTTATTTTAGCTGCATTAGACTCGCCTTGGCTTTGCAGTTCTAATGATATGCATTTTATATAATTTGACCCTGACCTGACCTCAGGACCTCAGGTCAGGTCAAATCCTTGATTTGACCTAGCAAGGTCAAATTATATATCATTTGATTTGGCTTGCTGTGAGGATTCATACAGTTCAAGTCTTTTTGCTCTATCTTTACTTGTTCAGATGTAATTGCCGAAAAACGTAATTTACATGTTATCCCTATGACGGCATGTTTTGACCTCTCGTCACTTTAAATGAGACCTGACAAAAAATGGTCCAAATATTTGTGATAGAGAAGTGGATAGGCTACCCAACACCGTTTACCATTTTTCGCTACCTACCGTGGTTCTCGAGATCTTAGGGGGAGGGCGGGTACCCGCCACCCTCGTCAAAGCGAAGGTGGCTCAGACCCCCGTCAATGCGCGTGTTAATATAGGGCGTCTAAAAAGCTTCACCCAGAGTATCACACAAGTGGATACTCCACATGGCCTCTATTTGTGACCGCGCGGACACTAGAGCGCCGCTTCGTTTCCTCCACCACTCTGGCGCATGTCTGGGTGGTGATCTTGTGGATGCCGGCGGAAATAGTTCCTTTAAAATGGCATAAATCTCCAGCGTCTTCTTGGTACACTGAGCTCTGGAGGTGTGCTCAGAGGAAATCAAGGAATCTAACAGGCTCAGGTCCAGAGAGTAACGGTGGTCAGCTGGGCTCGACACTTCCAGCGATAACACAGTCTATCATGTGCTGTTGGAGTCCAGCAACCGTTTTCGTAACAGTTGCTAGGAAGACTGATTTACACTGGAATTTCGCAGGCCTTTAGCTTGAGCTCTTTCTTGATGTGCTGATGACTTGCTGACTTCACTCTCCCGGCCATACGCTGCAAAGAAATCTTCGGATCTTGATGAATTCTGGCGGTAACTTCTCTGAACTTTTCCGGAACTGGAGAGCCTAGTCAATCGCCACTCTTACCTGTATTAGACGCTGAACCCTTTGCCAAACATTTATTCTCTAACCTTAGGATGGAGTTCCTTGATTATGTTTTGTGTAGAAAGAATACACGGAATTGCATTTGGGCTGCTGCAACCGAACCTGCTTCTAGGAAGAATTGTTAGAAGTTGATGAGTTTTTTTTTGCTCGT
The DNA here is from genome assembly GCA_034440635.1 of Lepas anatifera. Taxonomy (NCBI): domain Eukaryota; kingdom Metazoa; phylum Arthropoda; class Thecostraca; family Lepadidae; genus Lepas; species Lepas anatifera. The sequence goes on along the minus strand of JAOTON010000176.1, from coordinate 996,451 downwards.
GAATTAACCGGAGAATTTGGCATAATGATAGAACAGATATCAGAAAATCGTCCATTAATTGTACTTCATGTGATACAAAAGGGTTGGTATCCACGTTGATATTACCTGATAAATTTTGTGTTCCAAATGCATCCGCTTCTTTTCGAATACCGTGTGCATGTGGGTATGCAGATTGTGTTGTATGCCCATGTCTTATCTGCAGTGAAGTATTTGTATGGTCATTTCGCTATTAGAAAGAAAAAGAGTCCCTCCTCAAGTTAGGTTCTGTTCGTTCGTTCTTTCGGCTATTTCCAGTCGAGTGAGTTGACGTCGAAACACGTGCTCTGTCTTTCTCAATCGAAACTTCCAGAGACTGTACTGGTGGAGTCACATAGCTTAAAATCTCCTTTACTTTCCTTTGCGTGGAATTAGCCTATGTCTTAGACTTAAAGGGAAGGTACGATTTTGTCGAAAGTCTAAAAGGGATTATTCATGGACAAAATAGGTCTGGAAATCGGGAAAACCACATTTTGTCACCATCAAACGCTAAGAAATCATCTCCTGTCTTACCTACCATACCCTGGTTTGCTCTAATCATCCCGTGTAACTGCGAAAATGGTTGCCTGCAGCAGCTTGCGTCATATAACGTTGCGGAGACGATTCCATTTGTTAAACCACAAAAAAGTACCAAACAGCAAAACAACAGTTTAGTCCAGGCATGGTTAACCAGCAATAGGAACCTTCCAAAAAAACAACGCAACATCATACCCGGTAACAAGAAATAACAAACACCCAGGGACCAGAGGTCGCCCCCAACCACAAGGAAGACCCAACAAAACAAAACACATCCACAATAACAAAATATTACAAAAACGTTTACCACCAAACCAAAAAAAAACCCCCGAAAAAACCTCCAGTGGCAATCATTCTAACAAAACAGGTTCCCCAGCCAGGGCGCCCGACCACCGGAAAAAAAAATAAACACCAACCCGAAGTGAGGAATTAAACATCCAAAGAGCCTACAGACCTAAAGAGGCCCCGGACCACCGACCGGGGTAAAAATTCAGAGAAAAAACAGGAGCCCAACCGCGGCGCCCCATGTTTCCATCCAAAACAGGGGCCGCCCCGGGAGTTAAAACGTATCACGTGAAATTCGTTCAAAGATAGAAAGGCATCATTCATGGCTAGAGCTAATAGAACAGTTCCCTTTATATTGAGCTTTAAAACGTGAGGAAATTTATTACAGGAAGCTTTAGGAGAAGTGAAATCTGCCGGTAGTGGTTTCACAACACGCTCTTCAAAACTGTTATGTCACTCTAAAAAAATGTAATACAAATGGGACACTCCCTTTAAATCATCGACCATTCTCCACCTAGTATTCGCTCATATTTGATGCGTCTGTAGTGCTTAGTCAATGAACTTTACCGATATTTCCCGTCCATATAGTGCTCTATCGGGGTTAGAACTTCTGTGCAGACCTGAAGTCGTTGATTTTTGGAAAACAATTGGGGTAACCAAAATTGGAACAATGTAAATAACCACCGTATCAAAAGGCTATAGTATAAAACGTAAATTGGCCCTCCCTTAGGCCTGTTCGGCTATTTAAACCTATTCTTAAATCAATTAAATGGGAAAGCTAAAATAACAGGTGTAGGGACCAGGGGGAAGGGAGGCCACAGGCCCCACTTTTCTCTGTGGGCCCCTGTAATGGATATATAAATATCAGCAACTGTAATATAAGACATGCAACACAAACGAGCCCCATAGCTTGTCTGGTAAAGCTCAAGTTCCATAGTGAGCCCTCTGCAAGCCCCTGGACGAGAAGCGCTTCGTGAAAAAGGTCAAGACGCGCACTACCAAAGTGCTTCCAGATGGGCCCCGAAAACTGGACCAAATCAAACTCCAGCCCAGACCACTCCCAACACAGAACACAAATTCGGACACGCACCCCGTACCAAACACCGAGCAGCAGCCGTCCGTCGGTCGATAGGCGTGACGAGACCGACCGGTTTCCACTATGAGGTGAGAAACAACAACACAGCTATTCAATAAAGAAAAACGGCAAGAAAGAATGTAATAAGCCATGTATGTAAATACCTTGTGCAGGCCGGTGTATATTCGTGCCTTATTGACATCAAATGAGCGGTTTTAAAACTGCTTATAGTTATGGGCTGCCTTGGTCTGGGACCCCTTTGAGGTGGGCCCCCTCAAAGGTCCCCCAGAAATTTTCAAACGGTTCCCGAGCTGGAAGTGCCTGGAAACCACAAAGAGAAATGAACACATACTCATGCTTGAGGTGTAGCCAGTTTTTCTACCTCATATTCCTCCCTAAACTTTCGTAACTACATATATAAAACACTGGCTTATTTCGTTAGTGATGATACATTGCATTAATGAGTATGCCTAAAATTGCTAAGCTGTCACGTAGGAAAACACCACTTTAACAATAAGGGAAATGCACATGATACTAATGTTGTTGTTTAAATGATTCGCTGGTTCCCGGTAAGGATTATGTACCATTAATCTCCATAGAACAGAGTTGGCACATCACCCCGATCCAACAACTTGATAACATTGGGTCACTCGAAGTCTTTATCTGACCTCTCCCAAAGAATATATTCGTAGCTACTGCAGGAGGCTGGCACGTGGCCTAATCCAGGAGAAGCACGTGATTGAACTCTCTAAACATGTCCCAGTAAAGGCGCAGTCGCTCCGCGCCCGTTTTTCGCGCGGTATTTAACCTGCCGACACTTCCAATATGCCGCCGGATTGTGCGGTGTTAAACGGCGGCCCTAACTCACGGCGGCGTTTCCTTGGGCGGCAACTTTTAATATGGTGTGCGGGGTGACCGGTCGGCGGCTGACAAATGTGACAGGGCGTCTAATGATGTCGCTGCCGGCGCATCGACGCCGACGGACGACCCTCGGCTGCCGTGCCGCCGCGTTGTTTGCATTAATGGTAGTGCTGCCGACCGACCGCCCCAGTGGCTAGACGGGCACGGCGCAGACGGGTGAAGGAGGAGGACGAGGAGGAGGACGCCGAAAAAACAAGGTCATTGTAGTCAGGAACAGCACCGCTCTTTCCATCGTAACACGACTTAACAGTTGTTGTGATAGATCAAAACTGACAGGTATCGTGCCTGCCGTTGCCGTGGCGCGTAATTACTTTAACGCCTCGTGAAGCTCATACAAAATAGATGAGAATCTATGTTTAAGTGAACACGACACCTATTTTAAAGCGTTTAATTTCGCTATTTGCTGGAAAGAGAACGCTACGCTAGTTGTTCAGAGAAAAACAGAGCAACTAATGGTGATTAGTTTTGAACAAATGAACTTGCACGGATGCAATTTCAGCGGGGAAGATAAATTGCAGGTTGACGTTGCCGGCTGTTCTGGCAACAAACGACCTTCCAAATTGGAGCGCTCCACGCCGGGCGGTGGCCTGCTATCTTTTACTGCCTCCGAGGCCTGTGATCTCAACAATGCAGAAATGAAGACATAAGACAATGTCATTAGAAGGCACGGGAACTTTTATTCCGTTGGTTTGGATGGAAAAATTGTGTGGTCTTGATTAAATTTCTTCTATATTCATCACATCATACATTCGTTAGACAGGCTTCATTACATTCTGACTTGCTAAATAGGCCGACAAAATTTGAGGATGGCATGAAAGGATTCGTTTAAGTAATCTGGATTATTTGTCGCAATGTCATTATGAAAACTAAGATCTAGAAAATTATCTTATACCTTCCAATTCGTCCTTAGCCATCGTCATTAGCCTTAACATAACTGTGTGTATTTGTGAAAGTGGTTAGGAATTTTAAATCTCCCGATGGGATAATATTGAAACATTGAAAATCAGAAGTGATATTGTTTTGTGCGACATTCATATTCGTTATTTAGAGATTGGGGACCCATTGCCACTCTGGTAACATTTTCTGGGTGAAATTTGGTCCCGAAGAGACCACTTGAAACAAATTGTGTATTCTTGTATACCAGTTTTCTCTAGTCATTCTTCTTCAGGAAGTTGGTGCTCAATTTTCCGGCCTGGTTCAGCTTCTGTTTGTTTTGTTCGGAAGTTTGTGTTGGGCCGCCCCGTTAGCTCAGTTGGCAGAGCGTTGTGCATCGGCCTGCCGCTCAGAAAACCGTGCCGTACCGGTGCCTGTGTGAAGACTGGGATCGATTCCCCTGAGACGATCCGGTGCTCAATATTTACCCAACGCTGGTCGGCTGGCAACTGTGCGATGAAGGGATGGGCGACCTGGGCGGGGCGGGTGTCCTGTGTGTTTTGTGAGAACATTTTATTTTGTTACCATTTTATTTGGATTATTATTGTAAGTCCATTGATACGCATATTGGCTATGCTACGTCAGATGGTGATCTTGACCTGACCTTAGGTCAGGTACTTTTTCTGTTTTGACCTAGTATAGTCAGATAATTCGCCGTAACGAATCGAATGAAGCGAATGGTGCCCAAAAAAATTATTCTAACTCAACTCCGTCAGACGCTAGAGCCCAAAAACTCTATTATAACATACAACCTCTTTTGACCTGTCATGACCTTAATATTGACCTGATCTAAAAAGTGACTTATGTAGTTTCTTCATGAATTTTCATGGGCTATCCACCAGCGTTTTTTGCTTTCCTGCATAGGAGCCGATTTCGATGAGGTAACACCTCCCACCATGGCGAAGTGGCTCGGAGGCCCACCGGAACGGGCGTTAAGCAGAGGTGGGCGCCACTGCATAACTTCTTAAACTGCTTCTCCTATACTTCCGCTACTTCCGCAGGTCGAAACCGCTACCGCTACTAGCGCTACTACTAGCGCTACTACTACTAGCGCTACTACTAGCGCTACTACTAGCGCTACTTCTACTAGCGCTACTAGCGCTACTACTAGCGCTACTTCCTACTAGCGCTACTACTAGCGCTACTACTAGCGCTACTACTACTAGCGCTACTTCTAGCGCTACTACTTCTAACGCTACTTCTACTAGCGCTACTACTAGCGCTAAAAAAACGAAACCGGTACTCAATGCTCCACAACTTCACCATCGCATATCTTTTTACTGTAAAATTCTACTTAAACGGCACCAACAAATCGTTTTCTTTTTATCATAACACATTTAAAGACGTGTATTCATATGCATTTATTTGTAAATCACAATCGAAACTAGCAGCTTTATAATAAAATATACAGAAAATTACACACAAAAACATTCACTTCTCCTTCCCCTGCCGCTTCACCTCCTGTAGGGTCTTCTTGATGACCTTGAAGCTGCACTTCGTGAACACCAGCTCTTGAAAGCTTTGGGAGCTGAGCGCTGAAATCTTGGCCTATAGTATGTCAAACCCAAAGCAGAACTTCTCAAACTGGTGCGGAGCACGTTAGCGACGTTTTGAGTCCTCTATAGGGGTTTTATATTTTGTGAGTCTGCTACCCACTTTTTGGCTCCTTTTTGGTTATAGAAACCACCACCGCTACTCCGCTATCATTTGGAGAGTCGGAAAATATCGGATTAGTGCGCTAAAATAGCGGACCGCCTAGCTCTGCGTTTAACCCTCGCCCCACCGGGGGGGCATCGATGGCCCCCCTAAGGTTTTTCCGGGATAGAAGAAAAACGACGAGGCGCAGCACCGCGGTTGAGGGCTCTACCTCTCACTGCATCATTTTCCCATCATCCCTGAAATTTTTTACCCCGGGTCACTCAAGGTCAGGTCACCAGACGAGGTCAACCAAGGTCACCTCACTTCACCTTTAGAGCTCTGTAAGAGCTACATTTCAAAGTCGATCGATTTGAAACTTCCTACACTTCATGACCCCTCCAGGGTCTACAAGGTGTATATCCGGGATTTTTCGATTTCGTGCCTTGAGGTCAGGTCACGAGGCGACCTCTCCCATTGGAAAAGCATGGGGAAAAGCTATTTCATGATATAAAAGCCACAAAAATGACTGCAAATACTCAGACTGCTCAGAACAGCGTTTTTGGACACCCTTTCACGGATCCCAGGGGTCATATTTGCCCTTTGACTTTTCCAAGGTCATCCAAGGTCACCAGAGGTCAAAAACAGTATTTTGACAATAACTTTTGACCTAATTGAGTTAGAGCGGTGAAACAAACACCATCGTGTTTGTCTTGTCACTGGCTTTCATTTGATATACGGCAAGGTCACTTTTTGACCTTTCGTGACCTCAGGTCATATTAGGTCACGAGGTGACCTCTGGCGGTCAAACCACTGGCGGGAGGTCTTTACGTTCCACATGGCGGAAAAAGTACTGGCAATTTGCTATCAAATGTACTTTACCAGGCCTCAATAGCTCTAATGACATAAGAGTTATGCCCAGTTTGCTTAATCATTGCATATTTGAGTGAAAATAGCCGATCTTGACCTAATTTGACCTCTGGAGGTCAAACCATTGACCTGAGCACTAAAACATGCGAAGTAATTTCTTACTGAATTCACGCGAGCTTTCTATTGCACTTTGCAGATTTGCGCTAACGCCCATATTTTCGGAGTTAGAGGGGGGCCATCGATGGCCCCCCGGTGGGGCGAAGGTGGCGCCGGACCCCCGGTGGGGCGCGGGTTAAGCTTATGGCCCCTTAAGCTGTTCTGGTTGTCCTCAAAGGCACTGCGAGTTGATGAACAGAGCTTCAGACAAACTAGGGTGGCTCTGAAAAAGAATGTCCTGCAAAGCACATTAACATCATAAAATTTGGTAGCAAGTATATAATGAATTGTTGAAAAGTCCCCCTTCATTACGCAGAGGAGCTCCAAACAGTATGAGAGGCTATGAATATTGCAAGAGAGGCCCTGACAAGGGCGTAGGTGGCGCCTGGGAAACCCCGAAAAACGATGCAGCTGTTGTAGGAGGTTCACAATTAGGTAAGTCCGATGGACTAACGAATCAGAAAAGGAAGCCACTGAAACTGCCATGGAGGCTCACTAAAATAGAAATTGACCCCACAACCCCTAACCTGAATCCAGCACTGAAAGAAACTCCCCAAATCCAGAAAACCACGCGACTGGAGGGCGCCTTGGACTTATCCCCAACTTGAAACCGGCGGACGAGGCCCTACTCTGATGTCATGCAGGTCGTCGAGTGGATTAGGCTGCTTAACATGCATCTTATTCATGAACCTAAAGTAGGCTATTGGGTGTAATTTTTGGTCTTGCCTGGACCGTTAGCGCCGGATAGCCCGATCGATGACAACATCATGAGGCATTAGCCAGATCCTGGGATGCCAGGCGATCCGAGGAAGGAAGTTGAGTGACAAAAATACCGAAATCTGACACTTACTGACGCTGAAATCTGGCCTTATAAATAATGACCCAGGTATACCTCCGTCAAGCTTGTCTATGTAGGCGATATGATGACCTGATGACACCTCAAGCATGTGAATTTCCACATTTGAATGTTCATCTGCAGTTGATCCCAAAATTTGACTATTTTTTTAACGCAATCCACGTGAAAAATAGTTTTTGGATTACCAATAAATGGTTGCAAAAAATTGAAACCGATGGAAAAGTAGGCATGTACGATTATTACTAAAATGACACTTTACACTTATCTAAGAAATCAATACCATCTGGGGCGAGGAAAAATACCATAACGCCCAGAAGCCTAAATATAAGTATGGTCATTTCATACAAAGCTTTGTGTCTAGATGGCTTAGCAGAATATTTCCGAGGGTCGGCAAAGCGTGAGGAGTGGCATACTTTCCTTGCATCTTTCCCGGGCACACCACGTTCTTCTCATTTTTCACAGCCTGGCTAGTTTGCACACAGAGCTAGTATGCAGAGCTGGAGCCAGGAGATGATGGAGCACCTGCAGTATCATTGGTATGCAGGCAGTGGTGGCCTGGGTTGTCGTTCCAGGAGGCCTGCCGTCAATGGCTTGCCGGCTGTAGATCGGTAGCTCCCGCCGCATGGGCAAGAGAGAGAACATATGCAAATGTGGGAGAGGGGCACTGACTCCGACTCCTTGCCCAGGATCGCCACCTTTTTTGTTTCGAAGGATATTGCTCGGCAATCACTGATGCGTTGTGCCTGAACACGGGTGATGGAAACGCTGCAAACTTGCGATCAGTGCCTCGCCATTCAAAATCAGTCACACAATTCTGTAGGATTCCATTTCCGAAGCATACGATGTTATAATGACTGACACTGCTCGCTTTCGCCAATCGGTGAGCCTCGTTATCACAATTGAAGTCTCCCAACAATTCACATTCTACCTCGGCATGATCTCGACGTATCGTCTCCTAATTTGAGACCCATTCAATCCAATCTCCTCCGTACCAGCGCTGTCATTTAGCACAGCCGAACAGAGCTACTCCGGCCGTCCGTACACCCTACCTCCCGAGGACACATTTGTTCCGCCTGTCTGAGCGCGGTCCCAATGAAGACAACTTCCCTCCACCGTTGAATACCCTCTCGGCTAACAAGGTGGGCTCTCCAGCGGCAGGTCGTGCCATTGCTGCGGCGGCTCTGCTGCAGATACGCTGCAGATGTGCTGCATTATTGAGTGTGACACCCCCCGTTCATGCATGGCGAGACGAGGCGGCCGCCAGAGGCGGCCTCCGGCCTACCTGAGACTCGGATCGATGTCGGCTCGCGGCGCTAACGCGGCCGGACAGGTATGTATCCGGCCACTGGACGACATGGGAACCTGAGAAATTATGCATGGTCCGTAAGTGCGTGTTGATAGAACAGGTGCTATTTCGGTGTCGCATGCCACAATAAAAGGGGCTGAGCCATGGAGAGTATAGTGATACTTGGAAAACTTGACAGCTACAGAAATGAACACGAGTTTCCTGGATATTAGCGTGGTAATGCTGGTTCCCCATCGTAGAGTTCCAGGGTCTGCGTGTATGTGCCGTGAAGAGGGGGAGGGGACAGAGGTTTTAGAACCTTAGTGATGGAGATTTCAAGTCGTGCTACTTTTGGGTTTAAGCTGGATCTAGATGGGTACTCTTCAGTACGTGAGGAAACAAATACGTCCGCACTAGGTACTCCCCCCTCCCGTTTTTTAGTTCCAGCTGGACCTGGACATCGTTTCCAAAAGCACAGCTAGGGAGCGAGACGGGAATTAGTCTGCCACCAATAATGCTCAACTACTTCGACAACTTGGGATTTCCTGTAAACTATTCAGGCCTCCTCGCCATCCCCTCCCTCAGCAGCATCGGCAGACTCAGCAAGGAGAAGGCAGAAACAAATCTAGCTGAAGCGTGCAGTTTGTGCAGTGGGGCGAGCTAGCAATATGGTTTCGTCCGCCACTAACAAAGCAGGTAGAACCAGCCCTGGCACGTACCAGCAATACTGTAAATTTGGTTTGCCACGCGACTCGAACCCCCAGCGCTGCTTGAAACAGCGACGCAGTGGTCTATCGACAATCGGCTGGGAATAACATCCTGGTGCCTCAGCAAACAGAACTGCTTCTGAATTCCCAGAGCATCTTAACTCGCGCATTGAAGGGGGTCTGAGCCACCTTCGCTTTGACGAGGAGCGGGTACCCGCCCCCTAAGATCTCAAGAACCACGCTAGATAGCGAAAAACGGTAAACTGCGTTGGGTAGACCATCTGCTTCTCTATCGAAAATATTTTAATTTTTTCTTTGTCAGGACACATTTAAGGTCACTAGAAGTCAAGACGTGCCTTCATAGGGAAAAGATGTAAAATAAGGTTTTCGGTCATTACATCTGAACAAGTAAAGATAGAGCAATACAATTGGAACTATATGAATCCCTTTCAGCAAGCCGAATCGAATTATATATAATATGACCTTGCTAGGTAAAATCAGATCAAATGTGGGATTTGACCTGACCTGAGGTCAGGCCAAGGTCAAATAAGGTCAACATGCATATAATTATACCTGCAACGACGAGACAAAAACAATGCAGTTAAAATAAACGCTCTATCACCATCCATTATAAAATTATTCAGTTCAAAACATTTTTTACATGTATTTCCAATACATTGCTATGACCTCTCCATGGAGAGCTCATAGCTCGTACCTGATCTTTGGCCATCGATAGCAAAAATACTGGAAAATATTTTAGCAAATCAAACTACACTTTACTCAGGGGGCTCTTCGGGACTTGAACCCGAACCAACTGCACCGAAAGCCATGGCGTGACCACCACTGCACCTTCACCGATCCCCGCGGAGGGTCTGCGTTCAAAGCCTTCGATTTTGTGGATGGGTCTTGTATGTATGTACACACTCTCACACACACGCATATTTATGTCTGTCAAGTAAGATTTTAGCCATTGGAGGAGGCAATCGATAATTCTAAATTCGTATTCGTACTTACCACGCGCGGCGGCTTGGTAGTCTGTTGTACCCTCTTCGTGTTATTGTTCTCCCCTTGTTTTTGTCTGCTTCCTTTACCGCATAAGTATTTGCCTACATAAGCAACACCTACCATAGCTATATGGTCTGAACAAGTCCTTCTGATGCGACATTAGTCACCGTTATCTGTGGTATTTGGCGCTAAAAACAGTGCCTTCAAGAACTAGTGAAACTGGAAACGGGATGAAACTAACGTACAAAAATGAATGATACGCGGAGGATTATATTTTGTCAGGTTTAATTAGGGATGAGACAGTATTAGGTTGGGATACAGAGGACCAAAAAGTGTCTGAGTGTCGCCAAAAGAATTTCGAACCCGATATGTCGCCTACAGTTTTGAGGCCTGGTATAAAAATTTGGACTTTTTCAGATGTTCCAGCTCCGGCTAAATCTTAAAAGGCGTATAGGTAGATTGACCGCCAATATTATATCTAACACGAAAACGATCCTGCCTAATTTATCACCAGCTTGACCTATTTTTGTTACCAATATTGATGTTGAGCTGGCAGGTTTTTCGATCTCAGTTGGAATAGCTTTTTGTTCTGAAAGGTGTGTAAAAAAGTGACGTTTACGGAATAGCACCTCTTACTGAATGCATTTTCTGAAAGAAATGAGTCAGGACATACTTCTGGGAAGGTAATGGAATGTATGCCAAAATAACCTCGCATACTGACCTCTAGCGCTTTCCCAATAGACATAATTAAAGTAATTGCTCGGTATCCATTTGATCTTCGAAGAGACTCATTCCGGCGATAGGTCCTCGAGTCGTTCCCCGGCGGTAATTGGAACTGGAATCAGGTCAATGTCCCCTGAAGGGACTTCGATCTGCTCGTTCGACCACCAGCGGTAGCACACGTAGATCGAAGTGAGCCCGCTTTTCCTTAAGTACTCCCGTTAAGCTTCGTTAGACTGCATAGAAAACTGTAAGAGCAAAATTGTACCAGGACCGATCCGGTAAATTTACTTCTGCCGAGTTTTGTTCTGGACATTTTAAAGTCACTGTCTTTGAGTAACGTTGGAGAGACTTAGTGCGCCATTGGGCTCGATTTTGAAGACCTCTTCCGTGTCTTTGATTGGTTTCAGGTTTGAGCCTACAGACGGGTAGACTTTGGTGTTTACCTAAAATCTGTTACCGTCTAGCTACTCTATGCGAAATCTAAGTTAGCACTTTGATGATGCTACAGAACCTTCGCATACGGTGCTTCGTAAATAATATCATGTGGCCTAAAAAAGTCCTGCCGCATATCACTTCCCTTCTTGGTTCAATACGAGCACAATTGCTGCCGTTGTTGGCTTTGTTCCAGATCGGAAAGATTCTTAGTTCTTAGAGGTTTATTCAATCAGCTTAAATGGAACACTTCTAAAGTTTTCTGAGATGTCACAGCTCAGAGTATGTGACGAGATTTGCTACACGACCAGAAATCTATAGGACAGTGTAAGTGCCGTGCCGATTTCGCCCTTATTACCATTGGTTCTCGGGCCAGTTCAATGCGAATCATATCCAAAACATTTGTCCTGCCGCAACTGCATACATCATGGACGCGATACTTGACCGCTTTCATCTTCCGAAACGCCAGTTTGGACCATTAGCAGTATCAAAACCAAGCATTGACCGGCCCTGGCGTGGCTGATGGCTGGCTGACACCACATGACTTCTATCGACATCTCGGAGATATTTCGGCCGGACGTGGCCTCCCGGACCGTTTCGGCCATGCTTTCGGACGGACCAACCGACACACTGACACATTAAGCTACGCTTTACGACGTCCCGTCTCAAGAAGCAGACGGGGGCGACAGCTGCCGAAAACGGCGACCTGGGCCGCAGCGGAGGTGGGCCGACAAAGCAGCGGCCCGGACTCGTTAGCCGTGGGGCAGGCGGGGTCGGCTGTCCGCGTAACTCACGGCGTCGGCGGGAGCGGGGCCGTAACCGGCACTGAATCAGCACCGGGCCACGTCGGCAGCGACAGGCGGTGCAGTGTGACGACCGCCGCGCATGAAAATGCACCTTCCGCTGTACTGTGGCAGCGAAATGTGGTGGGGGAACGGTGAGTCTGCATGTTCCCTTCCAAGGGCCCCGACAAGTAAGTGGGGATCTGATGTGATTGCTGGAGTTTAAAGACACTCCAACTGATGACCTTAGCTGTAAGCTGGACGTAAGGCAAACACGGCAACTCATGAGTTCAGGTGCATACTAGCATTGCAAACTTACACCCTGTTATACAGGGATCGCGAGGAGATGAGGGCCTCTGACGTATCTGGGGATATTTCCGATTCAGACCACTGAGGGCTGTTGATATAAAATACGTATGCAGACCCTGAACAAAGCTGCAGCCTCAGAAACATCCATGATGGTTCGTGACGCCCTCTTGCTGGAACGAGTGTCATGGGTCCCGGCGGATCCCTAGAATAAACCATGGTCTGGTGTCCACAGTCGATAGTAGTTTAAATGGCTTGAATCAAAGTCCAATAGCAGAGTTAATTTATTTGTGTAAAAGGTTCTGTATATCGCACCTCTTTATCATGATTCAATTTTCATGTTACGTGAGCTTGAAGCTAGTTGTTGGCTTGATAAGCTAAGCTACAACCAAATAAGATCGTTCTGATAAGCTATGCGACATGCAGAACGCTTGCTTTCTCACTTTTAATCGCCCCCACCGGGGCCGCCACCTTCGCCCCAGGGCACGATGCCCCCTCTAACCCGAAAATATGGGCGTTAGCGCAAATCTGCAAAGTGCAATAGAAAGCTCGCGTGAATTCAGTAAGAAATTACTTCGCATGTTTCAGTGCTCAGGTCAATTTTTGACCTCCAGAGGTCAAATTAGGTCAAGATCGGTTATTTTCACTCAAATATGCAATGATTAACAAACTGGTCATAACTCTTATGTCATTAGAGCTATTGAGGCCTGGTAAAGTACATTTGATAGCAAATTGCCAGTACTTTTCCACTATGTGGAACATAAAGAACTTCCGCCAGTGGTTTGACCTCCAGAGGTCACCCTCGTGACCCAATATGACCTGAGGTCACGAAAGATAAAAAATGACCTTGCCGTATATCAAATGAAAGCCAGTGACAAGACAAACACGATGGTGTTTGTTTCATTGCTCTAGCTTAATTAGGTCAAAAGTTATTGTCAAAATACTGTTTTGACCTATGGTGACCTATGACCTTGGAAAAGTCAAAGGGTAAATATGACCCCTGGGATCCATGAAAGGTGCCCAAAAACGCTGTTCTGAGCAGTCTGAGTATTTGCAATCATTTTTGTGGCTTTTATATCATGAAACAGGTTTTCCCCATGCTTTTCCAATGGGAGAGGTCGCCTCGTGACCTGACCCCAGGACACGAAATCGAAAAATCCCAGATATACACCTTGTAGACCCTGGAGGGGTCATGAAGTTTAGGAAGTTTCAAATCGATCAAGTGGAAATGTAGCTCTTACAGAGCTCTAAAGTTGAAGTGAGGTGACCTTGGTTGACCTCGTCTGGTGACCTGACCTTGGGTGACCCGGGGTAAAAATTTCAGGGATGATGGAAAATGATGCAGTGAGAGGTAGAGTCCTCAACCGCGGTGCTGCGTCTTGTCGTTTTTCTGTTATTCCGGACAAAACCTTAGGGGCCATCGATGGCCCCCGGTGGGGCGAGGGTTAAAGACTCAGCTAGTGCCTCTACCCAGGCGTACCCAAGACTCAGTGAATGCTCCTACCCATTCCTACCCAAGATTCTGCTAGTACCCCTACCCAGGCGCACCCAAGACTCGGCTAGTGCCCCTGCCCAGGCCTACCCAAGCATGTGTTAGCCGAATACATTTTCCAGTGCGCTTTTACTAACGTCAAAACATTCGTCTTTATCACGAATAAAATAAAAAAATAAAAAATCGAAAAAATTGATTCAGTGCAAATCATTGTTCCCTTGCATGAATTCGTGCGAACACCAACAACTCAGTCAGTGCGGACGTGAGAAATTTCTATTCATTTGTTAAAACTGGTCTATTTAATTTGTAATACTCCTAATTTCATGATTTGTCTCCTGCCGATCAGCATGCGAATTTAGGTGCTCACAACGCAGATCTATGTCAAGTTAGGGGCGGAGCGTAATTGTCCGATTGGAGAGGGATGGGGTAGCACGGCTACCATGTTTAAAAACACACTGATTTTATTTTATCTAAAAAATAGGATGAATTTCACCAACCATGCCAAAATGTATCGCCATCTAAATTTATTCATGAATGCCCTGAACACACATTCACTCGTAACGGCGGGAACTAGTTACCTGTGGGAGAGGGACTGCAACATCTCTACAAATACTGCTCACTGTATCAACCCTCGCCTCGGTGGAGGCTTTGAACACCCCCTCAGGTTTTTCCGGAAGCACGTAAAAACGGCGTTGCAAAGCGCCGGTGTACTTGGCACACCTTATCCTTGATCAATTCCGCATCTTTTCCCAAAATTCTAAGGTTGGGTCATCTCAGGTCAGGTCACCAGTGCAGGTCAAGTGACCTCACTTCCAAAAATGTTTAAGGTGGCATTTGTAAGAAATAGGCGAATCTATAGAATTGGAACTTATTCCACATAATATTCCCACTGAGTGCTACAAGATGTATTCCATAATTTTAATATCGATGACCTAGGGTCAGGTACGGATCATGACCTCTCCATTGGAAATACATAGGGAAAACAGGACATGGGCTGTATTTGTGCAGATATGGCTGAGAACACCTTCGTATTCTCAAAATCGTAGTATCCTGGGCCCCTTTCTAGGTTCATGCTGCAATTTTTTACACCTGACCTCTAAAAGGCAATCTGAGGCTATTTAAACAGTTTTCAGACTTGGGTCAATAACTGCAGGAAATGATGATACATCTTATATTTTGATACCATTGGGTTTGGATCGCTATTGCAAGTATATGCATACGCATGTTGATTATGCTAGGCTGAGAAGTGACCTTGACCTGTCCTGAGGTCAGGTCATTTCTGTCTTTTGACCTAGCATAGTCATGTTGTATATCATTCGATTTGCCGTGACGAGAGGAAGCAAGTGGTGCCTACAATGGTTTTAACTCAATTCTATAAGATGCTAGCGCCAAAAAACACTACCCTGACATTCAGCCTTCTTTGACATGTCGTGACCTCAACACTGACCTGAGTCAAAAAGTGATCAATGTAGTTTCGTTATGAATTTTTATGAGCTATCCAACAGCTTTTGTGTTTTTTCGCTATTCTGCATAGGAGCCGAGTTCGAGGGAGGGTGCTTGAAAACCTCCCTCCACTAGGGTGAAGGTGGCTCGGAGGTCCCCTGGGGCGGGTGTTAAGCCAATGGTAGCATCGTATCCAACAGACCAACTGAAAAACCACTCGAGCCTGTACCATAAGCCCCGCAAGGCATCCAACCTGACCTGGATTCCTGCTGAGCAAAATACCATCAAACCTCAACGTCGGAGCTGAACAGAACATATTCGATGGCATACTCTGACTTGGAGACTCTGACCTGCACATGTCATGGTGATGGAGGAAGTAATATGTCTGGATTCCACGGAAATTTTCTGACATTTCACGCAATCAAGACACGTTGTGTTGATTGATGGCTGGGTGCTGCTGAGCCGACCGGCGCACAGACCTCGTCTGGCCGAGACCAATTACCGCTCGCAAAGGTTGCACTCTGCAAAACTCCCCGAGTTTCCAGAGGGCAGATGTAATTTATCATACCGCAGAAACGAGATCAGTGGACGCAGACCGCGTACGTTTCTAGGTGCGAGAAGTCCGGCGGTGGCTCCAGCATTGTCTTTTGTCTTTAGAAATATCTGGAGGAATCAGGAAATTCTTATTTTTCGCTAAGACACTGCAGACCTTAAATAACATTTCAACACACCTAACAATATCCGCCCGTACAGCTAGTCTAACGAAAAGTACCAAAACGAAACACTCCTATTGCGTCCTTGGACCAGTGTACCAGCTCCAACAAGCAGCCTGTACGGTTTTCAGGAATCAGTGTACCAGCTCCAACAAGCAGCCTGTACGGTTTTCAAGAAACCGAATTATATCCGTCGTGCTCACGGTACCGGTTTGCATGATCACTTGGTTCAGCATACCCTAGATTTCTGCTCTGTCTAAACCCAAAGGTAAGATTCGATGAACCCTCTAAAAAAGCTGCACCGTTGTTGGTAACTTTCTACTGAACCAACTTAGTATAAAAGCACCGAAATTAACCAAATTTTAGAGGCATAGCATGAGTCACCTTTTTGGGGAGCACGAACCATTTGCAGCAGTAGCATGGACCACTTCTTGCGGCTACCATAACCATACATTTAGGATTTGGTGAATCGACAGAAGATTAGTTAAAAGTCCCAAAATAAAAAAAATGTTCGTGGTGGCAAAAACAAACACTTTTTAAGAAACAAGAACTAATTATCTTGTTTACTGCGAACCATACGTTTAGGGTTAGGTGAACCTAAGAAAGGTCCTATATTTGTCGAATTACTTGTCTATATATAAAATGTTGTTTTCAATGACCGCAAACATCTATGCTTCCACGTTGTAACAGTCGGCACCCACAAAACACCAGCGAGCGGACACCGACCATGGCGGCAGAAGACGCAATCAGTTGCTGTGGGTGCGATTTCCAGCTTGAAACAAATTGGTCAGTGAGGACAGGCTTCTTATTTTTCTCCACTGTCAAACCTTAAACTTTGGGGTCTTCTGTAGCGATACCAGCAGCAAGCGCTCCGACGAACCACAACCACGAAAACATGCTCTGATGAACACTTGCCACCACCACGGTCATAAAAGTTAGGGTACCTTCCCAGCTTTTGCACAATAGCCTGCTTGCCGGACCGGAGATATTTGATCGTACCAGCAGCTCCAGAGAGAAAGGATATTGCTCGTGCTGCTTTCATGGTGCTATTTGAAAAGGAGAAACATGATATATCGACATATCTGCGCTCGGTTGAGAAAGCACCGTCGAAAGTCTGCCAATCAGTCTCCCAATAATAATAGGGGCCAGAGTTATCGATTCCACTTTACTGCTGTAATAACTTGCAGGGAAGGAGACATGGAGGTGAAATGGCTTGCGAGGCGGGTAATTATTTTCCTGAGGAAGTGGCCCTAAATATTTATAAGCCTTATTAGAAATGGATTCTTATTTGTTCTGTACGTGCAGACAGTACAGTGCAAGTTGTAAGACTCCGATATGCATTATTTTTTAGGTAATGTATGTACCTTGAACACGAGAATAGGGGGACCACAGGATCACGAGGAAGCATAACTAGGCTTGATTCCAGGATAATTCCTCCGCAATATTTAGATCATTTCAGAACTTGACTGCAGTGAGAATATAGACTGTTTTTGGGAATGGACAGTACGTCAAAGAGAAACAGCGTCGTTGCTTATATCTGTGAGCTCCTAGCATAATTGTCATGTGGTATTCAAGGCGACATATTACGTTTACTTTGTGATGGAACAGGCAATAACAATTGAGAGAACATATATCAGGTTAAGACATGTCAAGCATTCAGCAGCTCATAGTGATCACTACACATACTATACATTCCTATGCTAATGCTCTCCGCCCTCAAACCAATGTTTTTATTCTTCAATACTATATAACCAGAATCATCGCATCTATTATTGACACCCCAAGCGCTTTTCTAATCTTCAGGTCACTTCAGAGTCATCTGGGAGTCTTTTTCCTGGCACCGATTGTATTTCTAGTAAAGTATCATCACTGCTATAAGAGTGTTTAACCTTATCCTCACTCTTTTAGCAGTTATAAATACACAAATGGAGAACAGTAGACTACGTATTTCAGCAGTGAGCTTTCGGTGAAGAAAACATGACACTGGTAGTGAGATGGCCTAGTAGTCGAAGCATTTCAGAACCCCAAACAACAACATAAAATTACCGACTCGAAAAACATTACAAAACGCCACCAAACTCTCAATAAAGTTAAAGAAAATGCGGTTGCTGCATCACTGGGGCGGGGATTAATGCTCTTCAAGCTCCGAAGGCATTTCAGTGTCCCTTTACTATCAGTTTTTAGTATTTGTATTTATGTATTAAGGTCAATCCCTACGGCACACATACCCTCCCAATTTCAGCGAGCATTGGAGCAAATGTTGAAGGAGCTTCTCCACTGGGCCAGGTGGGACATGGAGGGCGCAGGGGTCGAAAAATCTACCATTTTGCCATTATAAATGGTGACAGCCCAAGGTGGGCAAAGTGACAAAAATTACTTGGCATGTTCTCTCCAGACAAATACGAAACAAATTGCTGAAATTGGCTCCTATAATTAGAGCTCGCACTGTTTTTCAACAACTAGGATGATCCATGAGAGTCCATTGGTGTCTAACTGAGGCAGAACGCGTCACATTTTGCAGTTTGGTGCGGTTACACATTTATGGTTTGACATTCTCAATGGTGACACACTGAACACTTTTCGGCCCCTGGGAAGGCGGCTTCCCACCGTGGGGAATGAACCCACGTTAATCCACACCGTTCCAATTCCGAGACTAGCAATGAAGTCACCAGGCCGCCTGGCCCCATAATCAATATATCAATCAATCTAATCAATTTGTCAGTAGAACAACAGGCCAGGGCTCTTTTTGCTCCTCCTGTCCGCTCCCTGGACACTATGCGAGGCTCCTTTGATGCCAAAGTAAACACTGATCGAGCACTTGGTGAGAATGCCAGCACAAAACATCAGCCAGCGAACAAAGCATCGTCGCTGAAGCTAAAAAAAGGCGCTTGGCTAATAAGCTCCCAATCTGTTGCTGACAAGAAAATTATCACTTTGATATTATTAACCCTGTGAGCTTAGGGGAGTTGTGCATTTATATTACCCCTGAACAAATTTTCTCGTGCTGTGAGTAGACTTGAAAATTATTGTTTTTTTACTTCTGCTAATGGTCACTTCTACAGTAATTGGTGTAGAACGAATATTCTACCTTTTCTATTGATATTATTTGTATTTTTTTGGACAGTAGAACAACCAACTGGGAGTGGCAGCAATAGCTTCCATTACTTTTGGTACCTGAGCCATTGGGTTGGAAGGTTGTTAAATGACTTGTATTATCATATAAATTTTTGAAGTGTCTGTTTCTTATTTATTCCCAAGAGCGGTTCCAGTAAATCATTTTAGGTGGTTGACTTTTCTCTCACAAATAGACAACTGACCTGCTGGCTTTCTTCATTTTAACACGCGCATTGACGGGGGCGGGTACCCGCCCCCCTCGGGTTTTTCGGAGATAGTAGAAAAACGGCGGCGCGTAGTGTCGCCGTACTTGGTATACCTTTTCCCTCATAATTTTTACAACTTCTGTGAAAATTTTAAGGTTAGGTCATCTCAGGTCAGGTCACCAGTACAGGTCAAGTGACCCGACCTCAAAAAAAGTTTAAGATAGCATAAGTCGGAGCAGGGTGAACTTATCCGATTGAAACTCATATCACATAATGGCCCCACCGAGTTCTCTAACATATGTTCCGGTATTTTTGATATCGATGACCTAAGGCCAGGTACGACGCATGACCTCTCCATTGGAAATACATGGGAAAAATGGTTTTTACGGAATAACTCAGTAACGGATGGTGATAGAGCATTTATTTTAGCTGCATTAGACTCGCCTGGGCTTTGCAGTTCTAATGATATGTATTTCATATAATTTGACCCTGACCTGACCTCAGGTCAGGTCAAATCCTTGATTTGACCTAGCAAGGTCAAATTATATATCATTCGATTCGGCTTGCTAAGAGGATTCATACAGTTCAAGTCGTTTTGCTCTATCTTTACTTGTTCAGATGTAATGCCCGAAAAACTGAATTTTACATGTTATCCCTATGACGGGCATGTTTTGGCCTCTCGTGACCTTAAATGTGACCTGACAAAAAAATGGTATAAATGTTTTCGATGGAGAAGTGGATGGGCAGCCCAACGCCGTTTACTGTTTTTCGCTACCTACCGTGGTTCTCGAGATCTTAGGGGGCGGGTACCCGCCCCCCGTCAATGCGAAGGTTGCTCAGACCCCCGTCAATGCGCGTGTTAAGACTTTCTGAACCCACTCTTGCGGGAAATTGTAAAAAAGTGTTCTTGTCTCATTTACTGCGTGGGATAACCATGAAATTATATTCGTTCGTTCGTGTATCCGATTCCATGCAAATATCATTGAGTATTTCAGACATCGAATTACAATATACACATACACACACGGCGCACTAACCAGCACACAGGCAAGAAACCAATACACACGATACACATAGGTTGAAATGACCCAAGTCCGTGACCCCAGACCCTTCGTTTCTCACACACATAAGACACGAAATAAAAAACAAACTTACAGCCATCAGCTGTCGAAGTTTACCGCTCTTGGGTCCACTCTTGAACTACGAATTTGAAAAAGAAGAATATGCGTATCAGGACATTTTCCGACTACATACGAACTTTGTGTGAATAGATCAGCAAATGGGGAAACGACAGGCAGATGAAAAATATTCTAAAATTCGCTTTCTTTGTCATCCATTGGCCCCGTTTTCACATTGCTGGACTTCGTGGGTATAATATTCAGTTTACATTATGACAAATCAAATGAATTTGGTTCATCGAAACCTGCTCAAAACTTCAGGGGATAGCTTGGGGACCGTTACGGATTGTCCCCTTCTAACGATTTTCTTTGTTTTATTCGATAAATGGAAAACAGGAACATATTCATTAAGCAAAATTGAAAAAAAAACTTAAGTTCATTTTGTATTATACAATACAAGCAAACCATATATGCAACATTTAGAAAATGATTGATTGTCAAGCTGGAAAGAATTTTCGATGTATCGGACAATATTTTCAAATTACAATTCGAAATTTGTATACGGTTTTGCACTCATGCAGACAGCATGGAACCAGCCTTTGGCACACTAGACATGCAGGTACAAGGTATAAGATCATGCAGGACATATAAAGCAGCACATGAATTTGGATATGAAGTGGAATCGATTTAAATGACGAGTATGGCACTGGCGGGATTAGACATCATTACGTGAACTGTTTGCTCATGTGGGATTATTGACTGCGAGGTTCTGATGACTCCTTGATTTTGCATTCAGCCTCATCTTTACAAATATGAAGTATTCCTGTTTTAAAGGAACTGTTCGTGATTTGCGGGTCTCGGTGGCGCTGTCTAGAGTAGTCTCCTAAATACTTTCCTTTTATTTTCTTCTTCTTCAGATGACCTTAGCATCTGACCTTAACACGCGCATTGACGGGGGGCGGGTACCCGCCCCCCTCGGGTTTTGCGGAGATAGCAGAAAAATGGCGGTGCGTAGCGCCGCCGTGCTTGGCATACCTTTTTCCTCATCATTTTTACAACTTCTGGGAAAATTTTAAGGTTAGGTCGTCTCAGGTCAGGTCACCAGCACAAGTCAAGTTACCCGACCTCAAAAAAGTTTAAGATAGCGTAAGTCGGAGCAGGATGAACTTGTCCGAATGCAACTCATATCGCATAATGGCCCCACCGAGTTCTCTAAAATATATTCCGGTATTTTTGATGTCGATGACCTAAGGTCAGGTACGAGTCATGACCTCTCCATTGGAAATACATGGGAAAAATTGTTTTTACGGAATAACTCAGTAACAGATGGTGTTCGAGCATTTATTTTAGCTGCATTAGACTCGCCTGGGCTTTGCAGTTCTAATGATATGCATTTTATATAATTTGACCCTGACCTGAGGTCAGGTCAGGTAAAATCCTTGAGTTGACCTATCAAGTTAAAATTATATATCATTCGATTCGGCTTGCTGAGAGGATTCATATAGTTCCAGTCGTTTTTCTCTATCTTTACTTGTTCAGATGTAATGGCCGAACAACTTAATTTACATGCTATCCCTATTACGGCATGTTTTGACATCTCGTGACCTTAAATGTGACCTGAGAAAAAAATGATGCAAATGTTTTTGATGGAGAAGTGGATGGGCAACCCAACACCTTTTACCGTTTTTCGCTACCTACCGTGGTTCTCGAGATCTTAGTGGGGGCGGGTACCCGCCCGCCCCCGTCAAAGCGAAGGTGGGTCAGACCCCCGTCAAGGCGCGTGTTAACATATCAACTGCATGGAAGAGTTTTTGGGCGTTAGCCAACGCGCTCATCAGATAATGTCTGGAACCCCTACCCTGCCTCCATGGATGCATAACAACTTGTCACCCATGCAAATAGGATTCCAAGGCAGATGCCACATCAAATTACAGTATAAAACGTACTTGCACTCTCTGCTCACAAACCAGCCGGACAAATCAGAACCCATTTTATGGAACACCTAGCCAACGCAAGAAGAAAATAGAAAGGAAAACGCAGGGAACAGCTGTAGAGAACACCACCTAGACTTACAAAAAACGGACACTTCTTTCAATCGAGAAATACTGCATATTTTTAAGAATTATGTGAATGCAAACTAATTGAGCCATAAGAAACCGGCAACCAAGAACCCCACATGAGCAAACAGCTTACGTCGTGGTGCCTAATCCCACCGGTGCCTGCGCGTCATTTTTATTGATGCCACCTCAGATCCAATTTTATCCGCCGCTTTATATATCATGTATGATATTTATTGTGTACTTGCATGTCTTGTGTGAGGGAGGTTAAAAACTTCTAACTGTAATTTGAAAATATTACCCGATACTTTCAAATTCTTTTCTAGCTTAACAAAGATCCGTTTTTGAAATACTGCATGTATTTTTGGCCTGTGTTCTATTATATTATGTGAACTTAAATCAGCTATCTTTTAATTATGCCAACCGTGACTGCGTCTTACCGTCTACCGTGGAATCACTACTTCTGAACAAAAGCATACATGTTACACACCAGTTTCGACGGGGCGCCCCGACCTTATGACCTCGCTAAGAAATGACGACATATTAGCCAAGTCGGGAGCGTTCGCAGCCTGGCTTTTGGTGAAAAATGGGCGGTGCCTGGCAGCATGGCGCTAATGGCACGAGCATTTGTCACCCAGGCACCACCTTCCCAGCCAACAAAATAGTCACGTTCGATGACGCAGCTGCAACAAATGGTACGCAGCGCGCAGACAAGACCGAGGAGTATGACATACATCATAAGAACCAGTGGCCAAGTGAGCTGAAAACTCAAATGGATCCCTTGGACTTTTATTTAAGATGTGCCTTATTCTATGCTTAATGGCAGACCAAATTGATTCTTAATGCATCACTCGTGATACCCCAACCCCTATCACGGGGTCAATTTAGGACCCCTGTTCTTAAACACATACCCATGTGAGAAAGTGACCTAGTATTGACCTGAACTCCAAATAGATGACAGCATGCTGATTTTCCTTTCGAGAAATCAGCTAGATCGAACTCTTCTCGAAGCTGAGTTACACCATAGTTTTATCAGCCTCAATTTAGAAGAACATCATCGTCTTACATGGGCAGGGGCCCAAAAAGTGTTCAGGTTGTCACCATTAAAAATGCCAAACCATAAATGTGTCACTAGCCCAGGCTGCAAAATGCGGCACGTTTTGAGCTAGTAGGATACCAAGGGATACTCCTGGACCATCTTAGTTGTTGAAAAACATTGCGAGTTTAAATTGCATGTGCAAATATTGGCGATTTGTTCCGTTATTCGTCTGGAGGAAACATATCAGCTAATTCTTGTCACCTTGTCCACCTAGGGCTGTCACCATTTAGAATGCCAAAATGGTAAGTTTTTCGACCCCTGTACATGGGTTTAGAAATTACGCCATAACTCGTTGACCTGACTTGACCTGATGTCAACTTTTGGTCATAAGCTGTCACAATGATCACCCTAGAGGAACAAAAACAATGCACCTTTGATTTAAATCGACTCGGAATGATCCACACCGAGCGGGTGTCCGATCGAACCCCCAGGCGGAAAGGGGTTAACTCATTATTGCTGGCCTCTAAAAGGTGGTGAATGAGACCTACTAAAGGTGAAAATTTAAGCATGCGCAAAAGTCAGATGGTATCGTTCCCATCTAAATCTATATAAATTCGTACACTAAATGGAAAAAATAGTTAGATGACAGATAGTGCGGTAGATTCTTTATTTTCCCAAAGCTTGAAACAGGTACACTGATTTGATTGACTACAGGCAGCTTCATTCTACCTAATATCTCCTCGTTCACCGCAGGCACCCGGAGATGCGGCCCAAACAGTGATCCGTGCGTTGAAAAGAGACTACTGTTTCCGCTCGTCCATTCTCGTTAGTCGGTTCCTGGTACTGCCGCCGTTCATTGTCCCTCCATTACTCTTTATTTGCCATGGAATAACACCCCAGGCAGCCCTGTGTTTTTCAGAACGCGCTCCTCTGTCGCTCATTTTTGAATCGCAGCTCTTATCTTTACTCGGATCCACCTACTTCATTGCCTTATAACCCATAGCGCCCGCTCCGAATCATGTCACGCAGCAAAAAGTTCAAGGCTAAGCTTGCCGACGTATTAATGCAAAGCAGAATGCGATGATAGGGGTGGCAAAAACTCAGCACGAATACAAGCCTACCTCCTAGTCCAAATCACTCCGAGTATAAATCACAAGACAAAGAGCCTGAGGCGTTTGGGGGCACCATGTCTGAAGTGCAGCATCAAGATCATTGGTCTAGATAATTGAGCAAAGATGATAATTTGTGTTTAGTAATGCACCTACTTTGTAGGTGCATTGTAGTTGCACTAACTTTGCATGGCGTCGCTGTTCCCCATGATATCCCGCCAATATAAAACACAATTCATGCATGTTCTGTACGAGTGTATTAAAAGAACCGTTGACCAATGGAGAAAAAGGACAATCTTTGGCACCTGAGTACATCTTTTAACACTCAACGATGCACTTTAATTATCTCTACCTGTCACAATAATTTATTGTTTAGCATAGAAGACATGACAAAGTAAATGTCAGGGTAAAATAAACCTCCAGAGTCCAATGAGCCATGCCTGACAAAGAACAAGCCTGTGGATGGTTCGAGCTAAAAACATACGAGCCCCCCGGTGGATGAGAATCCGAAGAACTGGAGATAGATGGGAGGGGCTGGTGATGAAAACTTTATACTTTGAACGCAATGCCTGCACATTAGATCTATTTCGCATCTAGGATGCGAGGAGACAGGCGAGTAAACATCTTGATAGCAAATTTTTTGTTGTTGACCAGAAGTATATTAGATTTTGAGTCCAAGTCATTCACTCCATGCCGGCTAGATCTTTTCTATTCTAGCTTCTGCTACCACCTTCGACAACACTCGAAATGACATGATAAGTGGATGAGAATGAATTACATAAATATAAAGGACTTCTCCACTAGTGTGTACGCCAACTTTAATCGTTGAATATCAAAATATGAGAATTTGCGTTGTTACTAAAATGTTCTTTAGGTAGGTAACTTTTCTTAATCTTGCACGTTTCCTGGAATCCTTTTTGCACTTGTGATATAATTTTTGCAACGTGTCTTGTCTTCCGATGTCCACCGATCGATCCGACCACTCGCTGACGAGGGCTGATAAAATAGAGCCGAAAGATCCGAACGTTTTTCATTTTCACTAGTGGAGAAGTCCTTTATATTGATGCAACCTTCGACAATAAGTATTTTGTGAAATTGGGTATAAGTCTTCAAATCAAACCTCGCGAAATGTTACTTATCATTCTAGATGCTTTCCAAAACAGTACTGATCGTTCTTTTCTGGAAATTTATTATATAAACTATAGAAAACTATTTGTGATCAGAACTTTAACTAAAAACCGTATATCCACCCATATTTGACCCTTTTCTTGTCAGGGGAGTGGATTATGCCAAACCCTAATTAATATTCGGAATATCTCTAAAATGGTTTGGGATAGGCTTCTTTCTGAATTTTCCTAAAATAAATTGGGCAGATTCATTGAAAGGTTTTTAGTTGCTATATTTATCAGAGGTAGAGCTATGGGTCGGTATTTATCAAATATCTTGTCGAAAACCGAGTATTGTCGTATTCGGTGCGTTCTTCGTGCAACAAAGCCATCTATGAGAATATTGAGATCAGTTTGAATGTTCCAATGTTATCGATAAAACGTTAGGCGATAGTGCATTTACACATGTTTATAGATTTGTTTGACAGAAAACGGTCCAGAAACTGGGGGGGGTTGTATTGTATTTGAATTGAACTCTGGCAGAGGGAAAATAATGCCTGAGGATAGCCAGGAGGAACACAGGTAGCTATATTATACACGAAGCTCTATGCTTATGAAAGTAATATACCAGAGGCGTACATGGGTATTGTGATTAAGGAGATTTCACACATATGCAAACGTATTTTAGCATACTTAGTGCAGTGTAGAGGAAAAACACATTGGGAATGCATTTGGTTCCAAGAACGAATAGACAAAAATTCATTCATAGGCGGATGAATAAGACAGGATCATTCAGGATACCCCTTCTGGGCTGACAAGGGCGGATCAAGGCTGGGCTGTATGAAAAGCATCAATAGCTCAAGAGCATATGTAAGTGCCTTTTAGAAATTGGTTATATGCATCTTTCCCTTTCAGTGGTGTATCCAGACCTTCTTTAACACGCGCATTGACGGGGGTCTGAGCCACCTTCGCTTTGACGGGGGTACCCGCCCCCTAAGATCTCGAGAACCACGGTAGGTAGCGAAAAACGGTAAACGGCGTTGGGCTGCCCATCCACTTCTCCATCGAAAACATTTGAACCATTTTTTGTCAGGTCACATTTAACCCGGCCGCCCACGGGGGCCAGATGCCCCCCACGAAAATATGGGCGTTGCAAAATGCAAAGTCATAAAGCTGCGTGAATTAGTAAGTACTGCATGTTTTAGTGCTCAGGAATGGTTTGACTAGAGGCCAAATAAGGTCAAGATCCATTTTCACTAAATACAATGATTAGCCAACTGGGCAAACTCTATTCATAGAGCTAAGGCGTAAATACATTATACAAATTCCAGTACTTTTCCTAATAAAACCGCCAGTGGTTGACGCCAGAGGTACGTGACCTAATGACCAGGTAAAAGGTCAAAGTGACGCCGTATATCAAAGAAAGCCAGTGAAAGAAAACACATGGTGTTTGTTTCACCGCAGTTCAATTAGGTCAAAGTTATGCAAATACGTTTTACCGACCCATGACCAAAAGTCAAAGGCAAATATGACCGGTATCCGTGAAAGGGTGTCCAAAAACGTTGTTCTGAGCAGTCGAGTATTGCAATCATTTTGTGGCTTTATATCAGAAATAGCTTTCCCCATGCTTTTCAATGGGAGAGGTCGCCTCGACGACCTCAGGCACAAATGAAAATCCGGATATAACCTTAGACCCGGAGGGGTAGAGTGTACGAAGTTTCAAATTGATCGACTGAAATGTAGCTCTACAGAGCTCTAAAGGTGAAGTGAGGACCTGGTTGACTCGTCGGTGACCGACCTGGGTGACCCGGGTAAAAATTTCAGGTATGGGAATGATGCAGTGAGAGGTGAGTCAACCGCGGTGTGCGCCTGGCATTTTCTGCTATCGAACCTTAGCATCGATGGCCGGGCGAGGGTTAAGGTCACGAGAGGTCAAAACATGCCGTCATAAGGATAACATTTAAATTACGTTTTTCGGCAATTACATCTAAACAAGTAAAGATAGAACAAAACGAGTTTAACTATATGAATCCTCTCAGCAAGCCGAATCGAATGACATATAATTTGACCTTGCTAGGTCAAATCAAGGATTTGACCTGACCTAAAGTCAGGTCAGGGTCAAATTATGTGAAATGCATATCATTAGAACTGCAAAGCCCAGGCAAGTCTAATGAAGCTAAAATAAATGCTCTATCGCCATCCGTTACTGAGTTATTCCGTAAAAATAATTTTTTCCCATGTATTTCCAATGGAGAGGTCATGCCTCGTACCTGACCTTAGCTCATCGATATAAAAAAATACCGGACCATATTTTAGAGAACTCGGTGGGGCCATTATGTGATATGAGTTTCAATCGGATAAGTTCACTCTGCTCCGACTTATACTATCTTAAACTTTTTTTGAGGTCGGGTCACTTGACCTGTACTGGTGACTTGACCCTGGATAACCTAACCTTAAAATTTTCACAGAAGTTGTAAAATGATGAGGGAAAACGTATGCAAAGTACGGCGGCGCTACGCGCCGCCGTTTTTCTCCTATCTCCGAAAAACCCGAGGAGGGGTGGGTACCCGCCCCCCGTCAATGCGCGTGTTAAATGGTATCGAAAACAGGCAATTTTTGCCACAAAAGCGCCCTTTATGATATGAAGGGCCAGCTCCCAAATGGTATATTGGTGGCGCCTCGAGTCTTCACCCCTCCCCCCCCACCTTAGGGAAATTCTGGATCTGTCCTGACGATTTAACCGATTTTGCGTTTTTACGGCAAAGGGCAACCAAGAGCCACATATTTGTTTGCACCTGTGGTGCTTCTGAGCCCTCGCTGAATCAGGCCCGGGCCCTCTGTATGCCATCAGTTGTCTAATTAAACAGCTCTGTTATATTCGTTCTGAGTAGCCGTATTGCCTTTATTGCGTTCAGTATGCTCTTATTTAACAGGAAGCTTCAAAATCCTCCCGCCATGTAATAGTGGGCGCTACCAAAGAGATATAACAGTAGAACTCTTCGCAGAATATCGTTCCATTTTCCTGGATTCTGCTACATTCCTGGAAGGTCGCTGACATTAAACGTAGTACGAGCCATTGTTCGATCACATCTGGCTTTACGATGTGTAAAGTCTAGATTGTCTCAGGCCATAGCGTGTGAGATAATGTGTCCCTGGGCGCCGCTTGATCTGGAGTGACCAGATACGCTTCTGCACACGGAATATGTCTTCTTTCAGTGTCTTCGCCTGGCTCCTGCGCCCCAAAGATTTATCCCGGCACCGCCTGGGTTTTTGTACTCCCCACCTGGCTGACCGGAGCGGGCCCCCAGGATCTTGGAAACCGATGGTAATACGGGTTGAAATAAGAACAACAATTAAGAGCGGTCCAACGGTTTTCTAATCTTGAAGGAGGTTTGAACCAAATATGTTCTGCTATTAGGACACAGGGGACTAAAACGGATCAAACCTGGCCCGATTTCGGAAATTAGTGATAACTCGGAAATCATGGGCGTTAGAACAAAACCAAAGGCATCTATGTGTTTTTTTTACCAGGGATTCAAATCATATGTGGCATGATCTTGTTAGTCCGCTTTGTGGCCTTAATTTCAAGTCAAGGTTAAACATAATTTTCAGGACTGTTGTGCCTATTATTCAAATTTTTAGAAAGTGCCCATTGCTATGAGTTCAAATGTGCTGCTGCATCTTGTTTTTTTCAAAAGGTATTGACATACATTTTAGAAAACAACCTCTGGTAAATTCTTTATTGACCTGTGCCAAAAGTGGTTGGCATCTCAGCGATTGTTCTTTCTAAGAGCTTTCGAATTATGTTGTGAAACTTAATCTAGGTCTTCTAAAACTCGAGATCTCTACTTCCTAGTCTGGTCTACCTCACTTTCAAAAATCCAAATAGCCTTACTTGGGTTTGAAGATGACCTTTTAGATCGTTGGCCTGGCCTGATTCGATGCCAATTGCTGGGCATGGGGTGTGAAATGTTTTACCTGATAGGCATGCCAAACGGCGGGCGCTCATTCAGACCTGCTGGGATTCATCCGCGAAGAGTCAAGAGGGTGGAGTCTGAATGGACCCTCGAGGTGGTGAAGCGTCAGAGTGTGCTTGGTGTGCGACCATTCAGTCGGAACCTACCCTTTAGTGTTGTGGCTTGTCAGGTTGGTTTATCGCCTTCCAGTCTGCCTGACTCAAAAGTGTTCGATACTACCACACTGAATGGTGTTGCCCTTGTTTTTTTATTCCTTTATGCAGAGCAAGGGAAAATGTGCTTTGTAATTTCGCCATAACTCGAGTCCAAATTTTTACGATCGAATGAAACTATAGATGGCTAGGAACACAAATTTACCCTCATTTCATGTTGACATTTTTCCAAACTAGCATATTTGAAACCAAAAACGGATCCAGATTGCCGATCGGGGGAGGGTTACATGGTCAGAAAGCGCCATCCAAACCAGGGAGGCGTTTCTTTTGGACAACACACCATATCAGGTGGGCGCCAAATCCTATATTAGGGGGGTAGCAATACTAGCATCCTGGAGGGAGGGTAAAAAGCGAAGTGTTAGGGGGTATCATCAATCTTTAAGGCGGCGCAGTGAGCATTTCAGGGGCGCTGAGTGTCGATGGGGGAAGTGTCGCCTAGCGCAGCCTTGGATTTTTTAGCTTGATTTTGTTAGTCTTTATTTGACTATGTTTGAGCCAAAAACAAGGTAGTTTTGTGATTGCAGTATATTTACTGCTTTATAAAAATCGAAACATGGGGCTGAGAGGACGACGCGTTTGGCAAACAAAGGAAACAAGCCCAATCAACTCCACATGAGGTGTACCCAAAAACGAAACGAACAGAGGGAACACATCAATCTCTGGAAAAAGGTGACAGGCATCACTTCACTAGCAATCAATGACCAACGGCAACATGTTTGCATGCTTATATGCCAAGAAACTACATATACATTTCCAGTTCCACCGCTCAAGCGCAAGCCACAGACGATTTTCAAATTATCATTCAGGTCTTCCTCAAGAGTGTGGGCTGCTCGAGGCCCCGTCAGAGACTGAATGCGCCTTTCACTTGAGAAAGAAAGAAAAAGAGAGCCTTGAGAGGATATCAATTGGTGGAGTAGGCTTTATACGGAAGTCGGCCTGCTCAGAGGACAAAAACCCACGTTGCCTTTTGTTCTTCACAATTTGTCAGCGGGGCAATGTCTGTCACGTAGCCTCTTGATGGTAGAACAATACACTTTGACAGATTTCGGTAGCTCAAGTCTGCCTGGCTCTAAAATATGTTTATCTATCAATTACATTTGGTAGATAATCTTACCTACTGGTCTAGTTTTGTTGCGTTGCATATACCATATGTGGATTGAGTAAACAAGAATATTGCTGTCACGAAATTCAAATTTTCAGAATTCATACTAAAGGGTATTTGTAAGAAACTCAATCCAAGGTCACACACATTATCACCAAGAACGTATGTTTTCGCCTATTGTCTAATAGGGACTCTGATGAAGGGACGTGCCCGAGCATAGAATCACGTTGAGGGTGCTCTATTTTGCTTCCAGTATTCGAGGGACATATCATTTAACCTCTCATCAACTATAACACATTTTATTTTATTTTTTGACTTTGTGCTTTCTTTCATTTGGCATTGATGTAGGCATTGTATTGTTTGGGTCAGGCGCCTAGTATTTCAGATCATAGGGTTTATTTTTTCGAAAGTAAACGTATAGGCTAATGACTGACGCATCGTGATTTTACCCCGGGATGAAAAATGTATAGTATGTAATTGATGCAAAATTTTTGCCTCTTACTGGTGGTAGTTTTATGGCACTGTTATACCTCTGACTGGATTTGCGGGTAAAATTGGAGGGAAGTATTTCCCCATCATTTATGCTTATTTTCTTGCAAGCGATTTTTCCACCTCCACTCCAAAGAATATTTGTTGTATCATGCGCAGAATGTATACGTGCCACACAGATATCCACAACTTGAAAGCGTCATTAGTTTGCATATCTATGTGTGATGTGTTTCCATTTGTTTTGTTCCTTGGATATGACGTGGGACCTTCTCTGCTTCGTTAATTCAACATAGCCGTGAGTCTGAATCCCTGCAGCTTCGACATTAGTAAAGAAAATGAATTATTGTGTCTTTTTGATTGAATAACACATAATCCGATAAACGTTGAGGAATGCATTACTCTGTCATCTGTTAATTTAATCCTGAGGTGGAGACACTGCGCTTCGTTTGTAGCTCAATAACCAGATTTGTGCAGATCTCTTAAGCTTTGTCCCAGAAAAGCTCTTTAGCAAAAATAGACCGAAGACCTAGTCGATAAGTTGTATTGAAAGTGCAGAGTTTTGTTCCACTTGCTCCCTTCTGTTTGCCGTAAACATACATGTGGTCTGCCTGTGTACTTTACTTGACGCATCATTCTAGTTAAAACTGGGGAATTCTGCAAGACAATACACAAAAAGAATCTAAGAGCGAAATCGTTTAGTTGGACGTGACTGTGACGTCTCTAGAGTCATCCATCAGGCAGTCGGATATCCGCAGTCTAGAGCGTGGAATACCATGGTCTAGGGAAACGATTTGTTTTACACGCAAAATGGTTGGTAGCAAGATTGGCTCGCGGTGCCCTGCCCTGAACACCACTACACTTCTTCCGGCGTTCCATTCAACTGGCACATTTGGGAGAGGGTCTGAGTGGTTTGGAAGTGAAAGGGATTGCCTGCGTATCCTATTCCATTCTGTTTGTTCTGGTTGTATGATAACATTTGACCACAAGGAAAAAATCAACTTGTGACAACACTGATTGTTGGCTTTGAGGTTCGCTGAGTACCTCCAGGAGGGGATTCAGACTGGTGGAAAGCATTTCCAAACTTTGGTCCCGAAATCGGGACTGCATATTTGGGTACCCCTCCAGCTATAACTCAGATCTGATGTGCGTTTTTGTGTAAACATTTCTGGAACTTACAGAGCCGCTTTTGATTTAGCAGCAAAGGCACAACCCATCACCAGTTTTGGGTCCGATTGGAACCCCCTCCCGTCAGTTTTTTCGGAAATGATTCCGATTTTTAAAACCTGTATTCCAGGCAACAATCTCTCGCTCAAACTGCATTTAGCTTACAATGTATTGCTTGTACCTTGCTTAATTTATGAAATAACTAGTTAAAAATTATGCCACAATTTTTCATGCTGGATATTCTAACTGATTTTTCTTAAACAACATGAGAGTTAGTATTTCCAAAATCGTATAGCTTACAGACACGGGAAGATAGGGAGCAGGCACGTGGCAACATCCTTCAATCCGGACTTATCCCAGGGATCTCTCGGAAGTTGTGCAATCTCAAAGCCGTCTTCTACTCTTCCTTTTGCCGTAAGCATTTCCTAACATATTTTGAGCAGGAAATTGAGGCTGCCACCATCTTGACTCGCGGAGCGATCCAATACCATATCAAGGTCCAGTGACACCATTCGCTCCGCCATGACGTAAGTTAGGGCCAGTGTATTTTCGGAAGAGGCATGTGCCAATTACAAGTCGGCCACTTCTATGTCGGAGCCTGTCAAAAACTTCTATCTCGGAGACTTCTGATGGTGTCCTCACGACAGATTGCAGAACTTTTAGTCCCTTTTGAATGGAATAAGTATGAGAAAACACATTTTCGAACCAGAGTTGCTGCAGAGCCTTCTTCAGCATTTGGTACCATTTCTAGTTAGTGGCTTAATTTTACCAATGCAAAACAGCATAGAGTGCAGGGGCTGCGGACTGTAAAAATGGGGAAAATTTTGGCTCAGAAAGCGATCCAAGATTGTCTGTAAAAGTTTGTATTTTTGGTTTTTGCGAACAGCTTCACAATTTTGCGTTTTAATTTTCCCTTACTTTGTCAGCCGCACACGGTTTTTCAGTAGGTATTTTCCTTTCACCCCGTATCGCCTTCTTGATGGAGGCTAGAGGTCATTACATATATCTTTCATTTAGTACTGCCTCTATGTTTCAAGCAAACCCGACATTGTGTAGAGTTTCAGACAATAAATAATAATTGTTGGGGTTTAACGACGCACCAACTGCCAGGGTCATACGGCGTCGCCAACTCCACCCTTGGAAGGGATTTTGGGGATCAGATCGACTTATTCAGAGGCCGCCGGAGAACCGGATCGGTGGCTTAGAAGACAAGGGTGCTATCCACTAAGCCACCTCATCCCGAGTTTCAGACAAAAACCTAAGCGAAGTTATACGCAAATGGCCTGTTTGACAAAGTTTGAATTTGTCGTGCAGGAATTGTGAAGAAAAACTTTGTAAAAGTGTTCTTTTAATCAAAAATCTTGCAAATGTTTGCATTTCTTAAGCCGGAGCAGTGCAAGCACCTGAGAGTGTGCTGATATTGAGCTGAGATATTGATGTTGAGCCAGGAGGGTTCCAGGATTTCGCTAAGGTGGAGGGCGAAGCCTCGGAGGGCAGTTAATCTATAATCTGGGGGCGACCCTTGGTGTCATAAAGGGCACTTTGGCGAGGCTGATTTTCCAGTTGTCGATACCGGTTGAAACAGCACTGACAACAAAATCGCCGGGAAACGGCAGAATTTCTCAAAATGTCTCTGTTCAAACAAATGCCAACTAAACAGAGATAATCTATCTGGACTACTTTGACGTCGAATTCGCCCACGGACGGCTTATGGAGATTATCAGGGCCGGTTTCTGTCCCCGATTCGCCCTATCTGCGCCTAGTGGATAGTGACAAATTCACAGCATCCTACATAAAGACGAATGCTTGTGGACTTTGTGCATTTCAAGGGGTCAAGATGCGACCTGTCGAGCTTTCATTCTCTTTCACGCAGATGACGTAAGAACTCTTCAACTTGATCTGGACATAACCTCTCTTTAATGGCAAACAAAAAGCACCTAAGTAAGACTAGTAGAATATAGAAAAGAGCATACCAGTAGATTCGGAATATCTTAAAAAATATAAACGATACTTGTCAACGTGCTCAAACTCTGCTTTCAGGAAACGTGATTTTACCAGCCCACTATATTGCGTCGTAGCATGTTCTCGCTGCAATAGACACCACGACCACATATCGGGCGGGCATGAGTGCGTACTGGGGATCGTGAATAGAAACCGGGCAAATACAAACTTTTACCACTGAAAGCATGGTGGTCCATGTTGGGCGATCTAATGCAAACAGGGCGGCCAATCGTAGAATAGGAACACCCCACTACAACGTAGAGGCACCCGAAGGTGAAGAAAGGCGGTACCGTAAAAGTGAGGCACACCAAAGCTGCACCAGAGCAAAAAATGATGGAATTATAAGAAAAATTCTGGTTTCATGACGCAAAAACTACCAGGGCTGTACAGCGCCGCCAACTCTCACCCTGTTGCGAGGTATTTGGGGGACCAGATCAACTTATTTAGGAGCTGTGCCGGGACTCGAACCCGGGACCCATGGCTTAGAGTAAAAATACGCCATCGACTGAGCCACGCATCCTCTGACAATGGTGGAAAGGGGCGCTCAATCATGCAGCAGACGGCGGTCCAAAGTAGATGCGAGCGATACATTTTGCAGTGGGTCGCTCTAGGGCTGAAAATGGGCGGTTAATTATGAAATAAGGGCGTCCAACCACAAAGCAGAGGGCGGCTGGAGGTGAATGAGGGTGGTCCACGTTCAAGTGGGATGCCCTAAGACTGCACAAGAGCGGTCAATGGTGGAGAAGGTGCGCGCAGTCATGCAGAAGAGGTCAGCTTAAAGCGGATGAGTGCGGTCCATGTTGCAGTGGGGCACCCTAGGGCTGAAAAGAGATGGAAAATCGTCAAAACCAGGCGCCCAACCACAAAGTCGAGGGCGGCTGGAGGCAAATGAGGGCGGACCATGTTGAAGCCAGGCGCTCTGAGGCTGTAAAATAAGGGTAAAGGGTAGAAAAGGGGCACACAATAATGCACTAGAGAGCAGTCCACATTGTATTGGCCCGCCCAAGGGCTGAAAAAGGGTGACCAATTGTTAAATATAGGAATTCAACCACAAAATAAATACCGGCAAAGAATCGGTGAAGGCGGTTCATGTTCAAGTGGGACACCCAATTGTATGCCGAGGGAAGCTGATTCAAAATTAGGGGTGGCTGACAGTGGAAAAGGGCAGATTCAAATGGTTTTTATTTGCGTTTTGGTATGGTATTCACTGTTCGTACCCAAGGTGTCGCCAATTTTTGGAGCTGAAGGCGCCCTAAATCAGCAGGGGTCGGCCCTTGGGTCCTAAGGAGGGCCACCGTCCCATTTGATCCCCCCTTGGACCCGTCTCTGTGTTCAGCTCTACTGAACATATCACTTGACATGACTGGCACTTTGTGATTGGCCAGTAAATGCCAGTACATGATTGGCCAGTAAATGTTGGTATCTTCATATCCAGATTTTGATTCGGACTCTAGGCCAATCCGCTGTCTTTTTCGGTATATTGATGAAGTGCAGATTGGCAATCACGCTCTCCAAACGTGTTGGACCGTAGTGGCTTGGAAACTTCCGATCCGTCCAAATTGGTTCTAAATTTTCTTGGTCGTTGCACACTCGGGCAGAAAGCACATAGTAGTCAACAGTTTGGTCTTACATGTATACGCTGCATAGAGAAGAGACTAGTTAAGACATGTCAGTTTTATCACGGTATGATGGTTAAGTTTGACTTTGGGATCTTGTTGGATGATTTGTCACCAGGAATACAGTTCCCTGTGTGTCAGCAGCGTCACAGTAAAGCTTCCTGATTCCCCGCCAAGGCTCCTGGATAAACCCTCGCCCAGGTGGGGGGGGTGTTTGAACATCCCCTTTGGGTTATTCCAGGGGGCGACGAGAAGCGCCGCCGTACTTGGCACAGCTTATTCTTGATCACTTTCTTAACTTTCCCCAAATTTTTAAGATAAAGTCATCTCAGGTCAGTTCATTGGTGCAAATCAAGTGACCTCACATCCAAAAATGTTTGAGGTGGCATAAGTAAAAAATGGGTGAATCTATCGGATTGACACTTATACCACATAATGGGCCCACCAAGCACTGCAAAATATA
This sequence comes from Lepas anatifera, assembly GCA_034440635.1. Classification (NCBI taxonomy): domain Eukaryota; kingdom Metazoa; phylum Arthropoda; class Thecostraca; family Lepadidae; genus Lepas; species Lepas anatifera. Next base: position 959,507 of record JAOTON010000176.1, on the reverse strand, counting down.
TTCCGGGCTTTTTCATATCGATGACCTAGGGTCACGCACGGATCATGACCGTTCCTTTTGAAATACGTGGGGAAACAAGAATTGGGCTGTATTTGTGTAGATACAGCTGCGAATAGCTTCATATTCTCCAAATCGTAGTATCCTGGGCCCTTTTCGAGGCTCATGTTACAATTTTTACCAACGACCTTTGAGAGGTCATCAGGGGTCACTTAAGTATAATTCACAATTGGGTCAATAACTTCGCAAAAGTTTTTCTTATTTTGATACCATTACGTTTGGACTGCTATTGCGAGTCATTTGATATGCATATTGACTATGCTAGGTTTGATAGTGACCTTGGCCTGACCTCAGTTCAGGCCATGCTTTTTAACTAGTAAAGTCATATTATACATGAATCGCCGTAACAAGAGGAAGCGGATGGTGCCTAACAAATTGCTCTAGCTCCACTCTGTCAGATGCTAGAAACCGGAAATTCTACTGTAACATTCCATCTTCTTTGACCTGTCATGACCTCAATATCGACCTGAGCCAGAAAGTGACCGATGTTGTTTCTTCATGAATTTGTATGAGCTATCCAACAGCGTTCGCGTTTTTCGCTATCCCGCATAGGAGCAGAGTTTGAGGGGGCGTTTGAACACCCCTTTGAACATCATGGTGAAGGCGGCTCGGAAGTCCACCGGGGCGGGTGTTAATCAAGTGCTTTGTTACCAGCGGAAGGAGACCAACTGTGTTCAGTAAAACTTGAGCTACTTGCTGACCAAAGCTACTTGCTCTAAAAAAACTTCAGATATGGATCACTTACTACTTTGCACTCCTACTCTCGACAAACCCTTCAGGCTTTGTTCCAATTTCCCAGAAATCGGGCAGGCCCTCGAATGTTAACGAGAGCAGACCCCTGCCCTCTTGCCCCCTGCGGCAACGCCCTGCCATAGAGACGGTAGGTCACCTGATCAGCTCTACAGTGTAAGGCGACACCATGAGTTTTGCGACAGCGGCCGTGCCACAGTGGCGGCGTCGTTGGCTCGCCAGTTCCAGCGCCCCCCACATCGGCTGCGCTGTGACCAGTTGCGTGGCGGGCGGATTGATTCGGAGCGCCCCACCGGCAGCCGTCGCTCAGTCGTCGGAGAGTCGTCGACGGCGACGGGGGTCTGCGTCGGTACCGACGGGCAGGCGATGAAGACTGCATTGTGATGGGTGGTGGCGAGGTGGCGGTGTGTTGCTGGACCCGTGAGCTGAGTTCTTAGACTGGTGACAGATGAAGAATGCGAGATAAGGTCGTCGGTGGCTAATGGACATTTTTCAGCTCATTTATGTATTTAATTTCCCTGGTTTCTGAGCTAGATAGATAATCACATCAAGTTTCCTACATCGCCTGTTGTAAAATGCTGCGTGCACGTCCAGTGACAAATTCTATGATGCTAACAAGCAAGTAGTTCGTTTCTCTCAAGGAGCAACACAGGAGCTACCCGCGAAGACTGCGTTCAGGCACGATGGCCCGTTTAGTGACGTCAGTGGTGATGCTGCTCTACTGCGTGGGCTCAATCCTGTGTGCCTGGGAGGGCTTAGCTGACGTCACATCATCACCGACGACCGTTAAAGGTCAGTTATACCGGCTGTCATTGGAAGACAAGCGGGGAAGGACGGCGTCTGCTGCGCATGAACGTGGTGGTGAAACAATTTCAGTGGTGGATCTAGACAGAGTTTCTTGGGGCAAAACGGCTAGATTGTGAAAAAACGGGTTTTGGCAAAAGGCAACCCTGTTCTCCGTGGAACTTTAGCCGATTATTGTAACGGCTTGTCTTGCTCCTATTTTATGATTCCCTGAAACTTGTCCCTAGAATGTTTGAGATCTGCTGCCCTTCAGTTGACCAGCTACTTCAACTGAAAGTGGAAGCTGTATACCCAAGGATTATGGACAATGCCGGGTTTATGTAATATAATTACAGTAAGATTTCACATTGTGGGTGGGTTGGGGGGGCTAAGCCTTAGGGACAATATGTAGCCATAATAGAGGTACCATTTGGCCATTCCGAGGCACAAGCTCATTCAACGACAGGCTTATGTGTTGTAAAGGAGTGGGTGTTTTAAATTTGTATCGGCAAGTTCCGGATCCAATGTTGCCAGAGCGGTGTCTTTATAGTCAAACCGACGTGGCAGTGGAGGTGCGTCTCGATGACGGACGCTGGTAAGCAGAGTGTCTCTCCTAGAACAACCTTCTACGTTCAATTTTAACGTGCACTGTGTGCTAAGGCTAGGTATTTAATTCATTCAGCTGTTCATCTGAGGCACCTCCGGGGCCCGACATGTGCGTGCGACTCGGACAAAGGGGCACCTGAGTAGAGCTAAGGTACAGGCCGATAACCATCGACAATCCCTTTTACCCCGCCCCCTCTTCCATTCGAACCTTTCTTGCACACCCATTATTTTAATTTCTCGGCCCTGTTGAGCTCTTTCTCTCCTTATTAACACGCGCATTGACGGGGGTCTGAGCCACCTTCGCTTTGGAGGGGGAGGGAGAGGGGCGGGTACCCGCCCCCTCCCCGTAAGGTTTCAAAAACTGCGCTAGATAGCGAAAAAATGGTAAAAAGTAATGGATAACCCATTCTATTCCCTGTAGAAAATACTTGAACCATTTTTCAGGTCACATGCAAGATCACTAGAGGTTAAGGCATGCCACCATATGGGTAGCATGTAGATGACGGTTTCCAGACACTACATCATCAGTATATGTACATGTATTTCACACTTCCACAAAATGAGGGGCTTTAAAGTGTGTGAATGAGTAGAAGTGATTATAACTAGGAAGGAGATGGTAAGGAGAGAAGGTGAGGATCAAGAGGATGGGATTATACCTGGAGGGGTCGCGCAGCCACAGGCGCATGCGCTCACAGCCTCAGGTAGAGTAAGGATAAGGATAAGGATTACGTACGGTAAAAAAAAACACAACAAAACACATTTCGAACATTTAAACTAAAATAATATGAAGATGAAAATGTTCGATTCTCGGCTTCGTTTCATTTCGTCTCAATCGATAAATTTCGTGTTTGTGCTCCATCTTATCGGACATCGTGGATCGCTTACTAATGTTCAATTGTTGCATATATTTATTTTCTTTAATCTCCGGTGCTGATGTTCTCTTTCAAAAACTTGTTTTTCAATTTTCTCTAAAATTAGCAATACTGAAATATTTCAATATTCCCGCTGCAGAAACTTTTTCTTGAAGGAGCTCTTAAAAACACGTGAAACGCAAAAAATCAAGGAGAAAGATTAGCGACGTAGGCCAAAAATGATAGGATAGTAGGCCAAGAATGATCTCTTGCTTCTTATTTTATCTTCTTCTAGTTTGCACCAGAGACGGTCGAGGGAATAAAAATTAGTACATAATGTAGACAAAAGAATGTATCCTTCACCTGTATGGTATCATTGCTGATTTTGAATTAGAACAGGAGTATTTTTATATTTTCAAAGAGCACTGAAAACACGTCCACTCCCTGGCGCTGAAACATCTCAACCAGTAAAGTTAAAGCAAAACAATTTAGACCAATTTAGACCTGAACTGAGGTCAGGTCAAGGTAGAATTAGGTTAAAATGTAAATCATTAGAGCCGCAAGGACAAGGCAAACCTAATTCCGTTAAAATAAATGCTCTACCACTATCCATTACTAAGTTATTCAGTTAACTCAATTTTTCCATGTATTTCAAATGGAGAGGTCATGACTTGACTTGAGAAGCACCCACTTCATTGCAAAAAACTATATGAAAGAGAATAGTAGATAATAGCTTGAATGCCGTTTTGAAAAAATCATTCAAAACACACGAAGAAACCACAACGATCCGTTTTTTAAGCGTACGGTTTCTGCTTCACTTTGAAAAAAAACACGGACACCAGCTGCTGCCGTTTGTGGTTTAACACCCGCCCTGGTGGGCCTCCGAGCCACCTTCGCCATGGTGGGGGAAAAACACCCTCCTCGAACTCGGCTCCTATGCGGGATAGCAAAAAACGCGAATGCTGGTTGATAGATCATATGAAAATTCATGAAAGGACTACGTCCGTCACTTTTCGGCTCAGGTCAATAATGACGTCATGACAGGTCAAAGAAGGTGGTATGTAAAATAAGAGTTTCTGGACTCTATCCTCTGCCTGAGTTGAGTTAGAATATTTTTTAGGCTGCTTAAGTAGCCCCAGATGACCTCGCAGAGGTCACAGGTCCAAACTTGCTTTATGAACCTATAAAGGGGCTTAAGATACTATGATTTGGGGAATACGGAGGTATTGTCAGCTGTATCTACACAAATACAGCCCAATGCCTGTTTTCCCTTGCATTTGTTAATGGAGAGGGCATGATCTTTATCTGACACTAGGTCATCAATATGAAAAAAATCCCGAAATATAGTTTGTAGTACTCGGTGGGCTCATTATGTGGTATAAATTTGAATTTGATAGATTCACATGTTTTCTATGACACTTTAAAAAATTTTGGAGGTGAAGTCACTTGACCTGTTTTTGTGACCTGAGCAGAGACGACCTCATTATAAAATTTTGAGGAAAGATGCAGAATTGATCAAGGATAAGCTGTGCCAAGTACGGCGGCGCTTTACGCCTCTGTTTTTTCGTGCCTCCGGAAAAAACCTGAGGGGGAGGGTATTCAACAGGGGTTGAAAAACCTACTGTTTTGCCTTTGTAAATGGTGACAGCCGTAGGTGGGCAAGATGACAAAAATTAGCCGACATTTTACCTCTAGGCAAATTACAGGAACAATCACCGAAATTGGCACCTGTAATTTGAGGTTGTAATGTCTTTCAATAACTAGAACCGTCCAGAAGTGTACATTGGCATGTTTCTAACGTAAAACCTGTCACATTCTGCATTTTGCTCTACTGCCACAATGGCTAGTGACACATGCATGGTTTGACATTTTTAGTGGTGACACACTTAACACTTGTTTGGCCCCTGGAGTGTAAATGCCCCCCACTGGGGTGAGGGTTAATATTGTATGAAATCACTTAAGTAGTAGGATTTATAGCATATTATTAGCATGGGCGCCGAAAGCGGGGGGGGACGGGGGGACGCGTCCCCCTGATGGCCAACCAGGGGGGACGTCCCCCCAAAAAAAATTGTTCAATGGTCATTAATGCTGTCAGGTACCGAATATGCTCAAAATTCGCCTCCCCGGTCAGCACCAGCCCGGGTGCGTCCCCCCTGCGAAAATTCTGTGGCGGCGCTCCTGATTCTTAGTACCTACATCAAATCAAAACTGGAACGTGTTGAAAGTCGGAATGCGCGGCTCAGCGGTAGAGCTCCCGCCTTCTGAGCCGCAGGTCCTGGGTTCATGTCCCAGCAGAGCCTCTGAACAAGTTCATCTGATCCCCCAAATCCCTCCCAACAGGGTAAGAGCTGGCTACGCCGTATAACCCTGGCAATTGGTGCGTCGTTAAACCCCAAACAACTATGAACGTGTGGAAATGAAATCTAAAGGATCCGCTCTTCTACTGCCTTGGGTCTGCCCAGCTCTCGTTTAACCCTTGCCCCGGTGGCGGGTACGAGCCACCTTCGCCCTGGTGGGGGCTAAAAAAGACCCCCACGATCTCAAAAACTAAGAGAGCTAGAAAAAATTGCAAGACGGCAATCAAAAGCTCTTCAAAAATGATATCGAAAATACTTCAGCCATTTTTCTTGTCAGGTCAATATCAAGGTCACTAGAGGTCAAAATAGGTCAAAATCGCTAATATGCGTTGTACTAAGAAAACCTCATATATCTCAGGAACTATGATAGCTAGAAACAATTTTCTAACACCATTCGAAAGCTGTTGAGTTTTTCTTTAATTCCTATGGCATTCATTTTCGTGACAGGTCAAAGCCTAGGGAGCTACAGGTCACTGAATATTGGGCTTATTCTTGGGAATGTCCATAGCCACCCATGCATAAGGGCGTTTCCTTTTTCGCTAATGACATACAAACCAAACAAGATACAGCCATAGTTGATGCACCATTGCAATCCTCTCGTCAATACAAATCGAATGATATGTAATATTGCTATGCCAGGTCAGATTGAAGAATTCGACCTGACCCAGGTCAACGGTCTGACCCAACTTGACCGGGTATAGTCATGACGTATATAATTTGACTTGCAGTGACTATAAAACACTTCGGTGACAAAATAAAAGTTTTATCTTACTTTATTCAAAATTTATAGACTAAAACACCAAAAAATGCTTATTTGACCTAAGGTGACCTTTTAAAGGTCAAAAATCAAAATTTTTGGCATTAAATTCAGAAATGGGCTAAGAGCAAGTCGTAACCGATGTTTGAAGTTGATTCCATCCATACTTACAGAGAAAAGCTCATTTCGTGATTTTCCCCATGTATTTACGATGGGGAGGTCATGCTCTGCACATGACCTTAGGTCATCAATATAATAATAATAATTTTTGGGGCTTATCGACGCACCAACTGCCAGGGTCATATGGCGTCGCCAACTCTTTCCCTGTTGGAAGGGTTTCTCGGGAGCCAGCTTGCTCCTTGTTCAGGGAAGCCGCCGGGCCTTGAACCCGGGTCGGCTGCGTGGAAGCCAGCTACGCTGACCACTCCACTACCGCGCCCCCCGTCATCAATATAAAAAATCCCGGAACAAATGTTGCAGTTCCTGGTGGACCCAATATGTTTTATGAGTTTCAACTTGATCGATTATCCCTTCTTTTAGTTATGCGGCCCTAAGCATTTTTGAGGTGAGGTCACTTCACCTGGCCTGGTGACCTGACCTGATATGACCTTGAGCAAACATTTTCAGGAAATATTTAAAAATGATGGAGGAACAGCTAGACTAAGTTTGGCGGCGCTGCGTGCCGCCGTTTTTTGGTCACTTCGGAAAAACCCGTGGGGGGTCTAAAAACACCCCCACCCGGGCGAAGGTTAATCAAACAATTCCACGACAGCCGATGGTTTGTGTCCTCCCCCGTCAACAGTCGTCAGAAAAATTCAGGCTTCCTGCTTCCTTCGTCAGCAAAAGCCAGCAAATACCAGACCCTCTCCCCCTTTGGTCGCTGACGTCATACGTGAACATCCTCTTGTAGAACCCGATATAGCTGCAGCACTTGGGTGTCAGTCGTCCTTCTGATAGCTCAAAGAGTGTCCGTGGACGGGGAGCCAGAGCGTCACTTAGAATTGACGCACCTGCAAGTTGAAAGGACGGGTGCCGCTGAAGGCTGACGAAGCTTCTCAGATAGAGAGCCGCCACTTGACCGGCTTTCAGCTCAGAAGTGGGGCTCCTCTGAGTGCCTGAAGGGGTGGATGCGGTATTTCGCGAGGTTTGGAAATGAGGCTCTTCATCGTTGTGAAGGAGGTTTCGGACGTGCATTGTGATAGGTGCCCTTGTGAGCACCTCACCCACTGAGGTAGTACGGATATCGAATACATGATTGTCTCCTCCTGTAAATTTGTGTTATATATATATATATATATATATATAATATAGCGGACCAATGTGCGCCATATTTAAATATTTGCGCTATTATAAAATATTTAAGATATATATATATATATATATATATATATATATATATATATATATATATATATATATATATATATATACATTAATACTAATTAGATTATATAAACACATAATACATAAATATATTATATATCAATATGTATAATCTAATATTATTGCGGCACCATTTTCTGTCCATATACATACATATATATATTTTTATATAAATTTTGTCCAATTTGTTTTCAGTTCGACTGCTGGAGTCGAAGTCTCACTAAAGTCATCAATGGAATTGTCACGGAGACTTCGACCCCACCACCCGAACGAGCAACACCCACAATGAAGGGTTGATTTAGAAGCCAAAGTTTAACGTCCCACAAAGCACAGAGACGGCCGCCCCTCTCAGGTCACCCTCTCACCAGCCAGTTGCCAGCCGACCTGTACGCCGGGTAAACTATTGAGCACCCGGAGCGTCTCAGGGGAACCGATCCCAAGCCTGGACATGCACTGCCACTGCATGCTTCTGAGCAGCGGGCCGGAGTCCAACGCTCTACACTGAAAACCGGTGGAGAACCCGTAGATTTCTTGCACTTAACCCTCGCCCCACCGGGGGCCATCGATGGCCCCCCTAAGGTTTTTCCGGGATAGCAGAAAAACGACGAGGCGCAGCACCGCGGTTGAGGGTTCTACCTCTCACTGCATCATTTTCCCATCATCCCTGAAATTTTTTACCCCGGGTCACCCAAGGTCAGGTCACCAGACGAGGTCAACCAAGGTCACCTCACTTCACCTTTAGAGCTCTGTAAGAGCTACATTTCAAAGTCGATCGATTTGAAACTTCCTACACCTCATGACCCCTCCAGGGTCTACAAGGTGTATATCCGGGATTTTTCGATTTCGTGCCCTGAGGTCAGGTCACGAGGCGACCTCTCCCATTGGAAAAGCATGGGGAAAAGCTATTTCATGATATAAAAGCCACAAAAATGATTGCAAATACTCAGACTGCTCAGAACAACGTTTTTGGACACCCTTTCACGGATCCCAGGGGTCATATTTGCCCTTTGACTTTTCCAAGGTCATCCAAGGTCACCAGAGGTCAAAAACAGTATTTTGACAATAACTTTTGACCTAATTGAGCTAGAGCGGTGAAACAAACACCATCGTGTTTGTCTTGTCACTGGCTTTCATTTGATATACGGCAAGGTCTCTTTTTGACCTTTCGTGACCTCAGGTCATATTAGGTCACGAGGTGACCTCTGGCGGTCAAACCACTGGCGGGAGGTCCTTACGTTCCACATAGCGGAAAAAGTACTGGCAATTTGCTATCAAATGTACTTTACCAGGCCTCAATAGCTCTAATGACATAAGAGTTATGCCCAGTTTGCTTAATCATTGCATATTTGAGTGAAAATAGCCGATCTTGACCTAATTTGACCTCTGGAGGTCAAACCATTGACCTGAGCACTAAAACATGTGAAATAATTTCTTACTGAATTCACGCGAGCTTTCTATTGCACTTTGCAGATTTGCGCTAACGCCCATATTTTCGGAGTTAGAGGGGGGCCATCGATGGCCCCCCGGTGGGGCGAAGGTGGCGCCGGACCCCCGGTGGGGCGCGGGTTAACTTGCACCATATCAATAATCGGACAGCAAATTTTAAGACCTGTCAGGGTTCTCAACGAGACTGATAGGGGTTCTCATATCGAGACGTGATGCGCTTCTTTATGTTCTTCGGTGAGACGTATTTCATTTCTTTCAGGAGAATTCAAACAGTTCTCAGCTGTCTTAAGAATATTCTGTGAGTACCCTTTCCGGTTTTTAGAGTTTTCTAGAAGAAGCCGTATCCATCTTTCAAGAAGTAATAGATTCTCGAAATTTTCACGCTGCATCTACTCTGAGAACGACTACCTTTCTTCTTGAAGACGTGCTAAGATTCTTTCATATGGTGCTTAAAGGAGGAATACCGCTAGCTTCACGTACATTATCCGCTTATTCGTAGCACTTAGCAATTAGGTCTAAGGCCGGATCACAAGTCACATTTTTGATAAGCTCCACTGTTGTGGTGGAGCTAATCAGAAACATGACCTCGTGTTTTAGTCTCAGCCAAATTGTTAAGCACTTAGAAAAAAACGGATAATTCACACAGAACTGAAGCTGAAAATGGGCATACGTAACCGTGACTTCTCCAAAAGAATGGGATGCCAAAGAAGTGAAACTGGTGTGGTGAGGCATGAAAAATCACGCCAAAGTTAATACAATGCACTGGTGTTCAATCAAATATTTATAGACTCTTAAAGATTCACTTGGCGACAAAACAACACAATGCGTTTTCTTTATATTGTAACACAAACGGAGCAAAATTGTTATGATGTGGCCTGGAAACAGTGAAGGCACATGACGTCAGTAGGGAGGTGGAACGCCCCTATAAAGGGAGCATAACTAATGATCAGCCCATTATGTCTGCAGATAAAAGAAGATATCTGTTCACAAACGCACAGGGCTTTGCGTGAGGCCCACTCACGTCCCGCATCTCCTTTAAAAGCTGCTGATCTCCGAGGACTAGGCTGACCTCCTCGATTTTCAGCTTTGACGAACCACCAGCCCAGCAGTCCCAAGCAGGCTTTTGATGACCGCCACTTGTTCTGCCTCTGAAAAAGGAAATGAGTCTGCTCAAAACACGCGAAAAATGGACCAAAAACACCCAAACGTTTGAGTTGAAGGGAAATACGCGAAAACAATTTTATTGGCTAGATCGAAAGGTCACAAATTGTTATTTCAGAAGTGCTATTCTGATGTTTGCGAATTCGGCCTGCAAATGCCTTAAAATTGCTCTCAAAGTCAACATTTCTAGACGACTTTATCGGTACACCTCATATCGATATATATGACGTACACACGGCTAGGGCTACCAATTTCTCTAAGAATTAGGTCATATCTATCCTAAACAGTGATGTAGAACTTTGGACTACTACAGAAAAAAATACTTTAGAAAAACAACATTCCAAAACTCTTTTGAAACAGAAATATAGGGCTTAAAAGAAATCACAATTAACCAATCAGAAGCCTAGAAATTATCAAACCGGGGTCACGTGACTTATCTGACGCAAAAGTTTTGTCATCCTGGGGCTGAAGCAGAAAATTAATCAAGACCCGAGGTACAAAACCGCTGAAGACTTGAGTAATTATGCTTTTTCCGATTCTAGGGAAAAATAATTCATTTTGTAGTTTTTAAAAGCTTTTTAAAATGAATTCAAATACAAATACAGGAGAACAGACATTTGTATAATAAAAAAACATTACTTTTCAACTTTAAATAGTTTTCGAAAAGTAAGTGATGGGTATGGGCATGGGTAAGTGATGGGCATTTTATCGAAACTGTTAACCTATTTCGATAATAAGTGAGTGGCCTCCCAAAATTTTATCGAAGGTACAAAAATAATTGATGGTTTCGTTATCAGGATTTTTCAAATAGCAAGAAACCACAATAATAATTTTTCGCGTATCTCCCTTTAATGTGGCAGATCCAAGACTTCATTTGAGAGGGGGGGTGGGGGCTGGGAGCCTGCCCCACCAGCACCTCGGACAGCATCCAGATATGCATTTACTATTGGGGCTCGGACATTTCTAAGGGGCAGGTCTTTTGGATCCGCCACTGGTCTGTTCTATTTGAGCATTAAGATGCCGGTTCATAAGCTATATATTTTACCAGCTTTATTTTAAAGATATATCAGAGAAATATGAGGGATGCATAGACCGATATATGGGACAAAGAGACCTTTTAAAGACTTTTGCCACCACTTCGCCCAACCGACTATCGATGCCCCCTGAGAGATCAATGACACTTTCTGAAAGGTCAATGGGGGCCCCCATAAATGTCGCTTCCTTCCCGGGAAGCAAGAATAAGCGCTATCGCGATCGGATTTGGCGCCCAACGGATAAATTTGTGTCGCCCCTGGCATTGGCGTCCCCCAGGTCTGGATGACGCCCTGAACATGTGTCATTCCCCTGATCGGCAATTCAAGATCTGCCTATGGACGGATGGACAAAACCAACCCCTCCCCCCTCGTTCCCAAACCCCGCCTCTCACAGGAAGACGGTAAAGTCAACCTAACTGCACATCGCCAGTGGATCCCGTGACCCTTCTTCAAAGCGCAAAGCGTTTTGTGCTTTTGTTGTTCAGAAACACTACGTTTTTGAATTTTTTCCAGGGCTGGCCCCATCCAAACGTTTTGCCAGGTCTCCCACAAAGTGTCGGTGTTACCACAGTTTTGTACAAAGATGCAAATTTTCCATAGGCCAGTAGCCACATTTAGTTACCATACACGACAGTTGTTACCAATTAACAAAGTAACGTCACACTTACCTTAACAAAACAGGCGCCAGATGCTCCACTTCTCAACTCCCGGAGCTTCCCACTGCAAATGAACCATCCGCTGTCGCGTCGTTGTGTTGCCATGGCGACGCAGCCCAGCAGCGTCACGCACACGCACAATCAGCTGAGACCATTCCCGAGAAGTAGTTCGAGAACGCTATCCCTTCTTTGCGTTCTTTACGAAGAAACTAAAAGCGATGTATTTGAGTGCCGGTGCTCGCCTGTTCTCTTGCATGAGAACGGTCCCAATGGGTTCTCATCCGAAAGATACGTGGGGCTTCTTACACTTTCCCGCCAAAATGCAAAGAACTCAATGAGGTATTGGGATAGAACAGGGAGACACCACTGGCTTCTAATGGGAGAAGTTTGTGGCAAAGTTCTCCTGAGCGGTTTTGAGTGTACTAATGAGTACCGGGCGGTGGATATATATATATATATATATATATATATATATATATATATATATATATATATATATATATATATATATATATATATATATATATATATATATGGTCAGGAAATGGTGTTGTCTCAAAAGTGCATAAAGCTGGCTACCTATAAACGGTGAAACATTTCCCTAGCGACATCTATAGTAGAAAACGAGATAAGGTATACATAGGTTACCTGAATCACCGTACCAGGGAATCGGCTACCAACGGCGTATTCTTTGGATAACTGAACAAATTATATATTTTCCCACAACCGGTTAATTTTCTCTACGATCTAAAAAAATGTCCAAAAATAAGAACTTGCAGTATCTGACGGGAGAGGAAAATACTATCCTCAGGGCACTCAATGACTAGGTAGGTGCCAGAGGTAGGTGCACTCAATGAGGTAGGCGCTACAGTCAGATACTGTAACTTTTAAAAGAGCTCATGCATGCCTCAGTCGGTAAAAGTTTAACATTAAAAGAAAAATTAACACTATAAAAAATCATTGAAATGACTGGCACCCCTAGATTTTGTTCAGTGGGGTTAGTAAGGCGAGGTTCTCTCTCACCATTGATTTGAATGTAAAGAGATGCTGAATTGGATGTTGAAGGTTTTATGCAACTTTTTGCACAGCAGCAAAGTGCAGTATGTGTAGTTTGGTGGAGCATAGGTTGAGTAAAACTATCCCGTTGGTCTATGAATATCTAATACAGTTTGTATCACCGTATTAGGATACCTCTGGCCATTAATATGGCATTTCCTCTGCTCTGAGCATTTTGCTCGTTATCAGAAAGCTGCTACATGGTCGGTAGATCCCGAAATATTCATCGAACTGGATTTGCAATTCGATGGAACATTTGCCAGTTTTATCATGGCATTCGTTCTCCTTTGATTGGCATGGTGACCCCAATACACTTCAATACGGCTGACTTGAAAAGAAAAGAAATATTGGCTGGTGGAGGAAATGTGTTTGAGTGATTCCTGCTGATATTTTCTGGTCGATATTTCACAGATTGAAATACAATATTCCTGCCATGCACGAGCCTTTCATGCAGTGATGATGCCAAATGGAAGTTTTTTTCTGTTGAAGAATACTATAGTTTACATGAGTTGCTTGCTCCATCTGCATAACTCATCGCGGTTGAGGTATGCGTTGATTACTTGTAACAACATTTGCCAAATGCACACATCGCCTGACCAACTGGGGTCCAAAATAAATTGGGAGATATATAAATAAAAAAAAAATATATATATATATATACTTGAAATATATATCTAGAAATAAGATATATATCTAGAAATAAAATATATATCTGACATTAGAGACGTTTTGACTTAGCTGGGCGAAATCACTCCTGGCTTCGTCGCTAAAACTTAGATAAGAATAACGTGGGCTCAATTCTCACGGCAGGAGACCATCTTCCATGTTATAATTGGCCCGATGAAGAGATTCCTTAACCCTCGCCCCACCGGGGCCATCGATGGCCCCCTAAGGTTTTTCCGGGATAGCAGAAAAACGACGAGGCGCAGCACCGCTGTTGAGGGCTCTACCTCTCACTGCATCATTTTCCCATCATTCCTGAAATTTTTACCCCGGGTCACCCAAGGTCAGGTCACCAGACGAGGTCAACCAAGGTCACCTCACTTCACTTTAGAGCTCTGTAAGAGCTACATTTCAAAGTCGATCGATTTGAAACTTCCTACACTTCATGACCCCTCCAGGGTCTACAAGGTGTATATCCGGGATTTTTCGATTTCGTGCCCTGAGGTCAGGTCACGAGGCGACCTCCTCCCATTGGAAAAGCATGGGAAAAGCTATTTCATGATATAAAAGCCACAAAAATGATTGCAAATACTCAGACTGCTCAGAACAACGTTTTTGGACGACACCCTTTCACGGATCCCAGGGGTCATATTTGCCCTTTGGCTTTTCCAAGGTCATCCAAGGTCACCAGAGGTCAAAAACAGTATTTTGACAATAACTTTTGACCTAATTGAGCTAGAGCGGTGAAACAAACACCATCGTGTTTGTCTTGTCGCTGGCTTTCATTTGATATACAACAAGGTCACTTTTTGACCTTTCGTGACCTCAGGTCATATTAGGTCATGAGGTGACCTCTGGCGGTCAAACCACTGGCGGGAGGTCTTTACGTTCCACATAGCGAAAAAAGTACTGGCAATTTGCTATCAAATGTACTTTACCAGGCCTCAATAGCTCTAATGACATAAGAGTTATGCCCAGTTTGCTTAATCATTGCATATTTGAGTGAAAATAGCCGATCTTGACCTAATTTGACCTCTGGAGGTCAAACCATTGACCTGAGCACTAAAACATGCGAAGTAATTTCTTACTGAATTCACGCGAGCTTTCTATTGCACTTTGCAGATTTGCGCTAACACCCATATTTTCGGAGTTAGAGGGGGCCATCGATGGCCCCCCAGTGGGGCGAAGGTGGCGCCGGACCCCCGGTGGGGCGCGGGTTAACACGCGTGGTGGAGAAGAGGAGTGCTAAAAGTGCCCCCCTCCCTACTCCCTCTAATTCTTCCAAAGTGACTTGAGAACCGTTCACACCCAGAAAGCGCTACTTGGCTACTTTTGAGAGAATTTAGGTCAAAATTTTACCCTTTCAAAGTGAGACATAGTTTGAGACCAACAAAGTCCCGAGATCATACCAGTTCGCCTGAACAGTAGACTTAGTCGTGACGTAATAGCGCCACATAATCTGGATGATATGTCAAGGTCACTTCACATGAAGTTCAAGGTCAAGGTAAAACGTCCCAGATCAAGGTCATACCGGTTTTTCAAGGTCATTAAACCCAGTGCTTCTGGTCTGATGACGTTATTCATTATGACGTCGTATGTTATGCTGTGACGTCATAGTTATGGTTTTCCAATGTTAAGGTCAATATTATAGGCCAAGGTCAATTTTTTTAGTTAAATTCAAACCTTCAATTTCCACCCAACGGCTGCTCTAGTACTAGTATCAGCAATAGTGTAGTTACATTAAGGAGAATATATCATGTTGTGATGCCATAGGTTAATGATCTTGAATTACCTTGTCCCCCTAATATTTTGGGACATTGTTGTGTGGGACATTTCCTCCATGATCGTACTCCATGTTTAGCGTATTCCCGGTCTTTAGGCATAATCACAACATTTTCCAATAGGTTTCCAGCATGGTGGAGAATTGGTCTTTACTACCTCGTTTGGCCATAAAGATATTGACCTAGCCCTACGTCAATAAAAACTGACTCTGTCTCAGATAAAAATGACCTCCAAAAAACCCAAACAGTTTTTCCTAACCCTCTAGTTTCTGAGATCTCAGACGGGGGGGACTTTAGGCCCCTCCACTGAGCGTTGATGATCCCTCTCCGCTAAGCGTGCTAATCACACTGCCGATGCTCCCTGCAGCCGTTAAAAAGTTACCCGTTGGGTGTGGTCTTAACTAAATTAACAAGACTCTCCCGGTGGTGCAGTGGGCCACATTTATCTATCCCATATGGTCTGGAGTTGGGTGATGAAACCACCAGACCACCTGTGATCGTAAACAGGTCTGCAAATGTGGGAGCGAAAGCGTAAAGCCGAAGTGATGGAAGCCTATAATTTCACTGGAAGCGGGAATAGTTGGTTCGAATGGTTCTGATGTTAGCAATCATCTGGCAAGAATTGCTGATCAGCTTTCCAACTTAGTCTGATGTTTAAAGGTCTTAGTTTTTTATTTATGGATATGTTTAGAATATAGAAAGAATATGAAAGAATAGAAAGAAATGACATGGTAATATCGACTATCGAATATGTTATGTAATGACAGATTCTTCTAAAATTTGTATGATCATTCATATGTGGAAAATAAACCAATTCAGATAGTTATAGTAGTGTTTTTGTTTACCTTCACCTCAGAGGAGGGTGTGTTGGAATAGCTCCACTCCATTTTTTTCCAGGCAGCTAGAAAATGACGACGGAGAGCTGCACCACGATTGATACGCTTTATTCCTGAAAATAAGCTCAACTTTAAAAAAAAATTCAAACCTGGTCATCTTAGATGAGGTCTCAGGCAAAGTGTATACAATTACTTTTCCTAAAAACGATGTTAAAAGCAGAAGCATTGAGAGTGGTTCTTATCTATTGATCCACAATTCATATCACGCACTAAGCCCCAAAAGAATACCCCAAGCTTTTATCGGGATTTGTCGTATCGATGGTCTAGCATAAGTTACGTGTTTTTTTAACCTTTTAAACAGGTTTTCAGAGTCGTGTCAATAACTTGGTAGATAATGGTGAAGACATTATATTGGTATGCCCTTGTATTTTTTACTGTGATTGCCTGAGATGGGTATGTAAATGACTATATTAGGCCAGGCGGTGACATTGACCTGACCTTGGGCCATTATTGTTACATTTTGACTCGGTATAGTCATATAAACATCCTTTTTTAGTGTTCGGGTTCTTTCCAAACCAAGCACATGGTACTGGCTGTTGACTGTGACCATACTGAGCTGTCCTCCACACCTCCAGAGGCCACCCCGTGATTGGCATAGGCTCAATACATGGTCTTAGAACGGTCTTATCCGGAATCCAGTCCCCGGAGGTTGACGCACAAACGAATCTTACCGTTCTTCTTACAAGAGATTGTGAGCGGATTAACCCACTCAGAAGCGCCTCGATCCTCACAATAATACCTGCGTCGAGGAGGCGTCACAACTCAGACGATAATTCGTCACAAACAGAGGAAGGGAGGCGACGAAGTTTGGACGACGTAGACACTGCACCTGGTTTCAACTTAATTCGATGTCGATAATCCTTGATGAGCGCAAGGTACTGATGTACAGCAACTGGTGAAGCAAGTTGGGTACGATGCTGAGATGAGCACGTCGAAGGTGACCGTGGTTCTTCAATGGAGACATGTGAAGACGGCATCAGAGGCTGGATACAGCGTGATGCGAAGCCGCTGCAGTAAATCCAGGCCCAAGATGGCCTCACTTGTGTTTGCGTCGACTAGCACAAACTCAATGCTGTCTTCACGACTGTTGAAAAAAACACTGCAGAGAGTTTGCCTCTAACTGGCCATGGTTCGCCGTCCGAAACCAAAGAATTTGGAGCTGTCGTCAGAGTAAGGGGCGCCCTTAAACAGCCGCCTGACCAATCCCACACTGAGGAAGGAGCACGTGGCTCCAGTGTCCACCTGCATGGAAACCTGACCCAGCTGTGATGCTGACTTTACGGGCGAATTTTTCGGACTGCCATTGCGACTGCATGTCATAAGCTGCGGATTCCTCCTGTACTTCTTTGCACGCTGCGGTGACCTTCTGTTGCTTGTGACGGACACCACTGTTACAGCTGTCACTTCTACCACCACTGCTACTGACGCCGGCACCAGGCAGCGAAACGTCCGACACGCCGACAGTCGTTACACCAGATGTATTTGACTGGGCACCTGATGGCAGTTGCTTCCTGCCACAGGTCTTGCACTTCAGATAAGCGGGCGGATGTTGCTGAGGTCTAGATACCTTGAAAACAGCATGTGACGTGATGGTGGCGCCTTCTCTTTGAGAACGTTCGTAAGCTTGAGAAGTGATAAACACCTTGCTGCGCGTCAAATCCTCATCTTGGAGAAATTTCTCAAATGGACAGATGGTCTCCTTGACGACTGCATTCCAGATGAGCTCGTCAGCCATCGCACCGTATCCGCAGGACTTGAACAAATTCCGGAGCGCAACATCAAAGTCTTTTGCTGCCTCGTCGGACAGCTCACTCCGCTGTCGAAACTTTTTACTTCTACGATCACAATAACTTGTGGAGTATGAAACTTGCATAGCTGTTGTGGCCATCTGCCTCAGAATCGCCTTCCAATTTCACTGCAGCTGGAAATATCTCTTGCACTCGGTGCGTCCCCGCCCCGCGCAGTGAGGCTCTATAGCTCGTTGACGGAGAGCGGTGAACTCCGACCCGCCGACCGCGGTCAGGTAGTTCAAGTATCATCGCTCCCACACATCACGCTCAAGTTACGGCGGCCGGGCTGTAGCAGAAATGGCGGCCGAGGCTGAATGCCATCCATCGCTGACGACTGAACCCCAACCATCGCTGACAACCGAACCCAATCCATCGCTGACGACTGAACCACAACCATCGCTGACAACTGAACCCCAACCATCGCTGACAACCGAACCCCAACCATCGCTGACGACTGAACCCCATCCATCGCTGACAACCGAACCCCAACCATCGCTGACGACTGAACCCCAACCATCGCTGACGACTGAACCCCAACCATCGCTGACAGCTAAACCCCAATCATCGCTGACAACCGAACCCCAACCATCGCTGACAACCGAACCCCAACCATCGCTGACGACTGAACCCCAATCATCGCTGACAACGGAACCCCAACCATCGCTGACGACTGAACCACAACCATCGCTTACAACCGAACCCCAATCCATTGCTGAGAATCGTAAGTGATACAACGACAGGCGGAAAAGTGAAATACGCAATCGGACACGCTAATTAAACTTAAATCAAGAAAATATCACCTTGAACGCCACAATCTGTGGCGGGGTATGTACGTGCGTGCAGTCGAACAATCCACAGCATGATACGATATTAGTTTGAATCACCGTAAGAAAAACTCAAAATCTGAAGCCAAACTTTTGTTACTAAGCTGCCATCTTCGTTGGATTTATATGGCTTACTTTATTGACCTGAGCCCAAAAGTGCCTCCATAACCCCAACATTGACCTGGGCTAAAATATGTCTAATATTGTTTCATAATATCTTCTCACGACATTTTAAGACATGGGAAATACGCTTTGTTGAAGATGGTTTTCGAACATAGAAATATCTAACGGTGTGATCAAATCATGTTTTAAGTTAGCACGATGATTAGGGGAGGGGCAGGTGGAGACCCGTCCTGCTCAGGTTTTTCACGGATGAACTGAAAACAGCAGATCATATCACCGGCTGTACTTGGTATAACTTTTCTCTGATCTTCTTTGCAACTCGTGTCAACATTTTGGGTCGAAATCATTTAAGGTTGTAGGTGGAGTGCCAGTGTAGGTCAAGTGACCTCACTTCCAAGAAGGTTAATTATATCATAAGAAGGAATAGGGGCAATCTATGATTCTGAAATTTAGATCACATAGAGGATCCACCGGATAGTACAAAATGTTGCTCAAAATTATATCGACGACCTAAGGTCAGGTACGAGCCGTGACATAGCTATCGAAAATGCATGGATAAAATCGTTTAAGCTCAATAACCTCGTCCGCGATAGAGATACAGCGTTTGTCTTTGTTTCATTGGGTTCATATTATCTTTGCCATTTTAATTATATGCCTTTAGATTCAATGTTATATGGACTTGACCCTAGGCCAGGTCAATTCGTGTTAAGACAGAGCAAGGTCATATTGTATATCTTTCAAAGTGGCCTGCTAATAGAATTCCATAGCTGTAGATAGTTTTGTTTTACTTTTTTATTTCTTAGATGCTATGAATGAAAAACACTTCCTTTCCATTGCAGCCTACTATATCCCTATGACGACATGTTTTAGCCTCTGGTGGTCATGGATTTGAAACCATAATTTTATAAAAACACTTTTTTTGTGGCTTAGGTCAGGCTACTTAACGCCCTTTATAGTTATTTGTCTAAATAACTTGTCTTTTTATATCTTGGGCGGTATGTACCTCCCTCTCCAGCCAAGGCAAAAGTGGTGCCGACCACCGTCGTTCCACGTGTTAATTTTGGCAAGGCGGAATCTGACTAAATCAGAAAAAATTACCAAAAGGTGAGAGTAAACTGAGCTGTAAAATGATTTTTAATGGGACACAGTGCCCCGAAAATTTAACATGAGCAAGCGTATTCGGAAGGTCCAGTATGGTCATGCCCCCCCTAAAGTGGTAGATATAGACGGGTGTTGGCGAATTTTACAAAAGCAGATTTGTGCTCCATAACTATATTGAGGCTGGTTTCCCATCAAACTGTGTAGGCACTGAAAAACGTGTTTTTATTCAGGCTCACCATTAAACGATATCACACAGAACTCATGCTTTAGCCCGCTGTTTTCCAAAAAAGGAATTTCCAATCCAATCACTGGTGGATAAGCGGGGAAGGGAGCAAAAATAACTGCCAAACCAATCAAAATTTATTCAGAGACCTTTTTGGAATTTTGACTTCTGCTTCTCACGTAATGCCGGAGGTGAGTCGTGGAGGGTCGGCCGCGTCGCTTTGGCACGTGCCAGTCCGTCCAGAGTCGCGGACCGTAAATAATACCGCAAAAAATTTATTGTTGGTACATTCTTTATCGATGCAAGTAGAAGACCACTGGCCCTCCGAAGATATGTTGTCTCTACCCATTCTATCTTCAACAGCATGTAAATTGGAACTTCCTGGGTCAAGTCTGAACACCCAATGTTCCGGGGAAGTTCAAAGGGCTCCCGCACACGAGGTGCTTATTTACAATGTGAAAGGGTACAGCAGCTTCCGTGCAACAAAATAGCCTTAAGCTTTTTGTGAATGTGAGCGACCGATGGGGGCATTTATAGATAGTTCCCCCCTTCCCCGCCTCCACTGGACTGGGGTAAGGTCGGTCGGAATCACAGAGCCAGCACCAGTGGGTGACTGGGCTCTTAGATTTGGCCAAACAAAACACCAAGAGTCATCCGAAAGCCATGAGAGGTAAAACTCGATGGGTTTTACACTTCGTGTTTGATGTGAACGATTTGACAGCGGTCAATGTGTGATCAACCCCAACCACGGTGAAGACAAGGGGATCAGAACAGATCCAGGTAGTGGAGTAGGAACAAGGTGGCTAGAGGTACAACTGTTTTCAGTATGTTTTTGCGATAACCTGGTCCAAAATACATAGTTCTACCCTCAAAATACCTTGAATATTTCTACGCCCATCGTAAAGAATCCAGGCAATAATCTTAAGGCGATAGGCGGGCTTGCACCTGATATAAAACAAAAGCATATTGGGATGGCCAACTTTGTAGATTCTGGCAAAAGCATCGTAAACTGAAACCCGAAAGGGCTTGAATAATATTTTCGTGATCCTGGTTTTGATTTAGTGAACTCGATTTACAAGCATGTACAATTGTAACACACATTTTTAATTGAGACCGGGAGGTGCATGTGATCTTTTGGAAACGTACGTGGAAACCAGACCACTTAAAAGTCAACCGCTGCCACAGCCATGATTGTAAATGTTATCTCACTGTTAAGATAAAGCACTTCAGTTTCCAACTTTCTGAGACCTCGGAAGCACTAAGTAATCCATGACTGATATATAATGAATAGGCTGGGGCGGCCGAGCGCGCCGCCTGCTTCGGCTGAGCTTCAGAAAGTATTGACGCCGGAGTTACTGGGAGGAGATCGCTGAAACCCCAGAAAGTACTTCTAATAATTATAACTGTGCTTCTGCGCAGCAATAAAATAAATCGATCGCATGAAGCTAGGTAGTTCCTTGGGAAACATAGGTGGGTGAAAGCTGGGACTTTGATTGACTTTATTTCTCTGGCGTATACCCACATAATCAGATATGGCTGCAATGATCTGCATTCCCTGGGCGCTGTAAAATCGTTTGGCCAACTCAAGCACAAAGGCCGGCCGACAATGTTATGTTAATCACGTCGGGGCAACTCAAAGGAGAGCAGGCTTTGCAGCAGACCTGCATCGATCCGCCAGTGTAACTGTAGGGCTTCTCCGTGTCAGCCGGCCAGCTTAACCTCATATTGATTACTTCTTATTGGATGGGCTTCTTGCTTCCGTTTTGCTATCGATGTGTGTTAAGTTGTTATTAGCTGTGTTTAGCACTGGAGCGTGGAGGGGTTAATCGTGTGCCCCTCAGCTCGATTGTATGTTTGGCTATTTTACAGGTCATCGGCAAATGACTGGGAGCTGAGAAACAACACTCCTCGTTATTTTGCACGAGTAGGTGTGAGGAGATTGATTGAGCCAAGATATTTCAAGACTTCTTAAATTTGTGTTTAATTTTAATCCTTGTAAGCTATTAAAAATTGTGTGCCTGGTTTTTTTGGTATAAATTTCTGTGCAGCAGTAATTCAAGAATTTAAATATAGCTGGAACAAAACATACATATTTTCATTAATGTATACTATATACTATATAACTATGATAGCCATATATATTACATATAGCTATTATATTATATATAGCTATATATATATATATATAGTTATATATAACTATATAACGATAGAATATACTATATAGATATACTTATTAAAAACATACTTATTTTTGAACACCGTTATGTAGATCATTGGACTGTATGCCCTTCATTTCCTTAGAAAAAGGAGTCGTAATATATCTTTTCTAGCTGAGACTCCCGCCCTAAAACACGACCAGAAAATATTAATTACCTTTAAATAACTCTAACGATAGTGGTTCAGAGAAAAGGACAGCTACTTTTTCCATGCCCAGCTGGAAGCAAGCCTCGAATTTGATCAGTCTGGTCAGGACTTTGATCAGACTTTGATCAGGGAGAATTTCAAGCCCGGGTATGCTGGTACCAATAAAGATTATAAGCACATATATTTTGAGCACATATTCCGGTTTGGGGAGTTTTCAGCACAATATAGAAAAGACATCTCCAGACTCCCCACCAGGGTGAGCTTCCATCCAGCTTTCCTTCAGAGTGAGCTTTCATCGAGTTTTCCTTCAGAGTGACCTCTCAAAGAGTTTTCCTTCAGGGTGAGCTCTCATCCAGCTTTCCTTTAGAGTGAGCTTTCATCCAGATTTCGTTCACAGTGAGCTCACTGTTGCAAGCTTTTATAAGCGTAGGTCATCCTAGCCTTACACGGACCTAAGACCTGCTTTCAGCGAATCAATGAACTACGTCATCGACTAAAAAGTGACCCGTGTCAACGTTTGGCTTCGAGACATCAACATGAGCTGCTTGTAAAATTGCATTTTTTTACTTGTTCATATGAGCATCATTGCATGGTATTCTATTGTATTTAATTGTCTTTGTATATCATTGTATTTGTATATTTTTGTATTGTTTTTGGTATTGTATTTGTACATTGTATCTATTGTATTGTATTCATCGCATTCATTGCATACTAAAATACGCCATCGGATGGGTAAAACCTCCTAATTACAACACCTCAGTGCTCCTATGACATATTAGCATATAACATAGTGCAATATAGTGCTGGGAGCATGGTATAGCTACTTTCATTTTTCTTGGCTTTTCTGTAAGCAGTCTATTCACTCTGGAAGATTGCAATCGAATTACATTAGATACACCCTATGTTAAGTTGCTGTAACCGTCTCTGTAAACAATTTATCCATCATCTGATATATCATCATATATTCAAACATTCTAACTGTGCTCAGTATTATTACAGACAGCTATGCTGTGCGAAGAACGCACCATACACGATAATACCCGGTTTGCGAGAAGATCCTTCCAACGAGCCATAGGTCCACCCCTGGTGAATACTCATCTCCAAACTTCAAATCTGCCTCTAAACTCTCAATCTGCCCATTTTTGTTTTAGGAAAATGTAGAAAGTTGTAAAAAAACTGCTACGAACCTTTTGGAGATATCGCGGGAAAAAATGAGGCTTGGGCAGAATCCGCCCAATCCCTCTGACAGGAAAAGGGTTAAGTAGATTTCACATGAATCAGGGTCGTCGGTTTGCCTTTTTCGATAACTCACCACTGTTCTGTTTACAGGCCCGCACAATAGCTAATAGCTTGCAGGCTCAGACAGAAAAAAGTTGATCTATTGACCTGATTGCTTAACAGGCATGTGCTAATTACCTGCCGCTCACCCGCGGTGAAAACACTTATGCAGTGAACTTTGGAAAATGATGTATTATAGGCTGTAGCCTGTAAGTACCTGGCAACGAGTTTAAAATAAATATCCTGAGGGCAAAAGCTTGAGCAGACTGGGAGACTTGCTCTGATTTGACCGTGATTTTTCAACTTTATTTCCCAATGCAAGCGATGCACTTAGACTTGACAAATAGCCATGCCCCATTTATGACAGTACCGTGAATTATACCCCCGACTGGCCACACAAATTGTGTTACTTGTATCAAATTTGCAGGCTGTATGTGTGTACTGTTTTCGAAGGCGCGCGTCGGCTGGTGGCTGCCTGTGTTTTTCGCTACGCTTTAGGCCAGTGTCTTGTAATTGTGACCGGCGAATTTCCCTGGTGGCTTTAAATGGCAGAGTTGGAATGACGTTTACTTAAGGTCACGCGTTGTCTGCCTCGCGAAAGGTTTGCGCTCTTGCACCCGACACAGTCCATTCAGTGGTCCGTGCCTTTTATTGGCTACATGAGTGGTGTGTAAAGGGAGCGATGTAATCAACGTGCCACGCTGATGTTCGGCACCTCAGCGCACATCAGCTTGTTCCACATTGGCGTGACAAGATCAGGGGCGTAATAACCGCGAGAAAAGTGGGGGACCGTCGCTTAGAGAGGGTCCTTTGCTGGAGAGTTCCATCCCAAGAGGTCCTATATTTGGGATAATTTTGAAAACCGTTCATATATTGTCAACAAGGCACGCACGCAAGCATGCCTACACAATATTTTTTCCGGGAGGGGGGCACTAAAAAGGTGTTGGGGGAGAATAAGCCCCTGCCCCCTTGTTCCTACGCCTACGAACAGGATGATTCGGATACATACTCAAATCTTCCAATAATCGTGATGCCTTCCTTATTTCCGCTAGGATGGCGCGGTAGTGGAGTGGTCAGCGTAGCTGGCTTCCACTCAGCCGACCCGGGTTCAAGGCCTGGCGGCTTCCCTGAACAAGGAGCAAGCTGGCTCCCGAGAAACCCGTCCAACAGGGAAAGAATTGGCGAGACCATATGACCCTGGCAGTTGGTGCGTCGATAAGCCCCAATAATTATTATCATTTCCGCTATTTTTTTAGAAATGTAGGTTTTCAGTATTCCCTGCAAAGTTTCTTCCGCTCAAAAGATTCTACTTTGCTTTGCACCAACATCATAAAAGAACACCATATCAATAAACAGATAGGTAAGCCTGAACATGGCATAACGTCTGTTATAATTGTGAGGAGAGCGAAGGCGCAACATTTGACTCAGACTAGATCCTGCAAACATTATACCGCTGCATTTTTCATTGCACTTACCCGAATTATTTGGAAGTCGGCTGTTGCGTTCCAGGTAAGCTAGCGGCGCACTCGTTTCCCAAGTTCTGACTCCACCTTCCGAACGAGCTAGTATCCTAAAATTCGCAATGTCAAATGGAAAACTTACCTTTTTTGGCTCATTCGCAGGCTATTTCGGCCTCAATTGAAAATCGAAGCGAGGGGTATTTAGGTCTTTTTATTTGATAAATAAGAGTGGAAAAGTCCCAGGAGACTCTAAAGTGTGTGTGAGCTGTTCAAACCTTGCCTAAAAATGCATGATAACTAATTTTAAGCATTGAATAATAGTGGTTGGGTTTGACCTCTTTTGGGATTTAGACTTTACCCTCGTCTTCGCGCGAAAACAATTTCAGGACCGTGGAACGAGCCATACCCGTAAAGGTAGGTACAAACATTTGAAATTCCAATGTTAAGATGACCCAAAAATCACGCGCATGTGCGTCCACCCGGCTTGTTATTTGTAGGTGCATACCTTCAGCCGTGCGTTGGCTCAATATCGAGTGCCGGGCGTCTCAGGTAAATCGGCATATAGTCTCTTTCATGCTTGGCCTTTGCTATCGCCAACAACGGCTTAGAACCAACAATGTTTTACAAGAGTTTATTTAGATTGGAGGGGTGATTTTTTCTGAAGGGAGGAAGCGTAGTTGGTGCTTGGCTCAGTGACATTGGTTTAATGACTTCGGGCTCCGTAAGAGCGTAGATGGCTCAGGTGAAGGTAAGGTGTGGCAGCTAAAAGCTGTGTCTCAATCAAGGATGGCACAACGGTATTCTAGTTGGGTGTGAATGAAATAGCTACACACGAATCTCATCCAACTAAATTGTTCCAACGTGCAGTGTTTGCCTGTTTTAAAGCACGTAAGTAATCATTTTGGGCGAATTCATCCTCATTGCCGACGTGTTCGCCACCTGCCTCGTCGCCTTGCGGTCCCATCTGGTGATGAGACGAAGACGGCCGGCGGGCTGCCAGCGGGGACCCATCTGTCAACACGCCACGCCCATACTTGATTACAAAGCGTAATGGGAAGGCTCCTTGCAGTCGTGACGCCTCGCCTATTCTCCATATCTGCACTGTTTTTTATTGCTTGTTTTGAACACTACAAGCTATCGGACTATTCTCTGGTCGTCCTCATAGAACGGGGCATAGTTAAAGGGAGAATATCCGTAAAATGGCCAGCGTAAGATCACGACCACACTGAGGGCTCAGTCAAGATGGCAGTGCATGGCACTAAGGACACCTAGCAACAGTCTAGCTGGATATTTAGTGAAATATGACTCAGTGATCTTGAGCTGCTGCTTAATTTCAAATGTTGGTCGTGACGTTGAAATTGCTGGGAAATAAAGTACTGTTTACCATGCTTTGCTTTTGTTCTTTTGCTGAAATGACGAGTGTGACGTATTTGACGATCTCACACATCACGGTTATGAAAACGCCCTGAGTAAAATGATGTAACTAAGATGAACGAAGACACTACTTTCCTCCATATTGGCACTGCTCACTAGTCGCCAACATGCACCCGTGGCTATCGAACAACGTTAAACTCGTTAAAATATTCTGGGAATATGTCAGACGCCTACCTGCAATAGCCTTTGCCAGTCTCTGGAGCCTGCGTGTGGAGGTTTCGATAGGCAGGATCATTTTTATCTTCAGCGTCGTTGAGCAGTGTTATAGAATCCAATGTCTCATCGGTGGCACGGTGATGTGATGGATTATCATCATGAAAGCGTCGAACGTCACTATGATGTGTGAGGTCTAAGACGCAGTGTCTGCCCTGGTGGGGTTTGGCTGGCGTCTGACAAAGATATACAGCACTCGTGGCCCTGCTGGTACCCGGATGTCGCTATACTCAACAGCGACCAGAACGGCGCGCGCAAATGGTCCGGCCTCCCGCATCCGCCGAACGAGACGATACGTTGTGGTCACGGCCGTCATGCGTCAGCGATAAAAGCCGCAGTTCCACCGAGTTAGCACTTAAGACTGGCACTATTTCATGGCGATGGAGGTCATGGCGATAGGGACGTGTTTGTAAACATGTGTCTGCATCTGCACGAGGTGTGCCGGCACCTTGCTACCTCCTCCACCCCGCCTCCAGCCTGATTCACTGATCTTGTCTGCGTGCCGGAAGCTTGAACTGATTTCCTGTGCTTACCGTATGTTTGGCATGGGATTTTCAAGCTCAAGCTGCTTCATTTCAGTAGGTGTTTTTCTAAGTTTTATTGATGCTAATTGTTTTCATATAATGGCCATTTGAAGTTAATGTCAGAACTTATTAAAATGCTAATTAATGCTGTATCGTCGAACGCATGTGTTTTAAATACTTGGTGTTGATTATTATGCTTTGTGTGACAATGAGCGTATCAAGCCCTGTTAACCCCCCACCAGGGGGCCCACCCACGGGGCACGAGGCCCCCCAACCAAAATAGGCTAGCCAAATCGCAAAGTCAAAAAAGCCGGAACAGAAAACTGCAGTTTAGTGCCAGGCAAGGTTGACCCCAGAGGTCAAATAGGTCAAGATCGGCTATTTTCACTCAAATACAATGATTAAGCAAACGGGCATAACCTAGTCATAGAGCTATTAGGCCGGTAAAGTACATTTGATAGCAAATTGCCAGTACTTTTCCGCTATGTGGAACGAAAGACCCCCGCCAGTGGTTTGACCGCCAGAGGTCACCCGACCTAATAGACCTAGGTCACGAAAGGTCAAAAGTACCGCCGTATATCAAATGAAACCAGTGACAAACAAACACGATGGTGTTTGTTTCACCGCCTAACTCAATAGGTCATAAGTTATTGTCAAAATACTGTTTTGACCTCGGGACCTGGATGACCTTGGAAAAGTCAAAGGCAAAAGACCCTGGGATCCGGAAAGGGTGCCAAAAACGTTGTTCTGAGCAGTCTGAGTATTTGCAATCATTTTGTGGCTTTATATCATGAAATAGCTTTCCCCATGCTTTCCAATGGGAGAGGTCGCCCGTGACCACCTCAGGCACGAAATCGAAAAATCCGGATAACACCTTATAGACCCGGAGGGCAGAGTGGGAAGTTTCAAATCGATCGACTTGAAAGTAACTCTTACAGAGCTCTAAAGGTAAGTGAGGGACCTGTGACCTCGTCTGTGACCTACCTGGGTGACCCGGGGTAAAAATTTCAGGATGATGGAAAATGATGCAGTGAGAGGTAGAGCCCTCAACCGCGGTGCGCGCCTCGTCGTTTTCTGCTATCCCGGAAAAACCTTAGGGGCATCGATCCCCGGTGGGCGAGGGTTAACACAAATATATCATGAATACATTATACATATTGCAAAATTAGTTTGAGCTATTGTCTGATATTGGGATTTAACAAAACCTCACATAAACCTTAAACAACTTTTCCAACTGAGCTATCAATTGATTTGTTTTTTAATCACATATATTCGCTCTTGCTGAACCTGATCAGTGGAAAGTGGCAGTCGACAAAGAATGGCAGAAACCGGTTAATGTCATTTGGTTTTACCACTGTGAATACTGGTAAAGCCGCATACTGCGGAAAACTGCGTTTTAGATTATACAGTTAACCCTGGCCCCGGTGGGGGTCTTTTTAGACCCCCTCGGGTTTCTCCAAAGTGGCCGAAAAACGGAGGCGCGCAGCGCCGCCAAAATTAGTCTAGCTGTTCCTTTATCATTTTTACATCTTTTCTGAAAATTTTGACTCAAGGTCATTTCAGGTCAGGTCACCAGGCCAGGTGAAGTGGCCTCACCTAAAAACTGCTTAGGACTGCATAACTAAAAGGAGGGTGAATCGATCAAGTTGAAACTCATATAAAATATTGGGCTCTTCAGGAGCTACATCATATGTTCCGGGATTTTGTGTATTGATGACCTAAGGCCATGTACAGAGCATGACCTCTCCATTGCAAATGCGTGGGGAAAACCACGAAATTAACTTTCCTCAGTAAGTATGGATTGAATCAGCTTCAAACATCGGTTACGACTTGCTCTTAGCCCTTTTCTGAAGTTGATGCAAAAATTTGGCCTGTGAGCTTTGATAGGTCACCTTAGGTAAAATATGTACTTTTCACTGTTTTACTCTATACATTTTGAATAAACTAAGATCTAACTTTTATTTTGTCACCAAAGGATTTGTATCGTCACTACAAGTCAAATTATGTACACCATGACTATACCAGGGCAAGTTGAGTTAAACTTTTGACCTGGGTCAGGTCAAATTTTAAATTGGACACTTGACATAGCAATACTATATATCATTCGTTTTGTATTGATGAGAGAATGGCAATGGTGCATCAACTGTGGCTGAGTCTTGCTTGGTTTGGAAGTTATTAGCGAGAAAGGTAACACCCTTATGCATGGGTGGCTATGGACATTCCCAAGTTCCCAATATTCAGTGACCTGCAGCTCCCCAGGCTTTGACCTGACCCGAAAATAATTGTGATTGCAATGAAAGAGTAACTCCAGAGCTTTCAAATGGTGTTCAACAAATGTTTCTAGCGATCTTAGTTTCTGAGATGTATGAAGTTTTCGTAGTACACCTCATATTAGCGATTTTGACCTTTTGACCTCTGGTGACCTTGATATTGACCTGACGAGAAAAATGACTGGAGCATTTTCGATATCATTTTCAAAGAGCTTTAAATTGCCGTTTTGCGCGTTTTCTAGCTCTCTCAGTTTTTGTTTTAGATCGTGGGGGTCTTTTTTGACCTCCCATCAGGGCGAAAGTGGCTCGTACCCGCCACCGGGGCAAGGGTTAGGTAAGTTAGTAAAACAGTGTACAGTAAAGTATGCTGTTATAGTGTAAACAGTCTGCATAGGAATGCCCCAGCCCACGTAAGCAAGTCGCAAGGTGCGTTACAAATGGCACAAGCCCTTCCGGTCAAACACAATCAATTGTGTTCAAGTAGGCATAAGTGTCATGCCCTCGTGACAGAACCAATAAGTATTCAGAGTTATTCTTCACATGGAGGTATGAGTTTGGCGACTTCTAGTCACTCGGCGGACAATGCAGCTCTTTGATTCTCAGGGTGAACGTCTCGGTGAAGAAGACGGCTTTCTCATCCTGTGTGATTGCGCCTCAGCCAACAGAACGCAATGCTACGGGCGCTGATAGTGCTCTAAGTTCGGCCCTCCACAGTCACATTTGCAGCTTCATCACTGTCGTCGATGAATGGATGAATAGCCGGGGCTTCCTTTTAGCGAGGATATTACTGATTTCAGCTCTTCTCGGGTCAAAAAGTTTAGTCACCACCCCGCCTGCAGCGGCGCACAGCATTTGATATTTAATAGTCACCACCGCCTCTTAACCAGCACCCCACCGGGGATCCGATGCCATCTTCGCCCCACCGGGGATATCGATGGCCCCTCTCTAACTCCAAAAATATGATAGCTAGCGAAAATCTACAATATGCATTGGAAAGTTTGTGTGAATTCAGTATGATCTTACTTACATAATTAAGCACTCAGTTCAAAGTTTTGACTTCCAGAGGTCAATTTGGGTCACGTTAGGCTATTCCCACTAAAATGTGCAATGCTTAACACGATACGGCGCCCCGAGTTTGGAGAAGAAAAAACGGCGGCGCGAGGCCGCCACTGGCAACCTTTCCCTCATCATTTTTACAACTTCCGGAATATTTTAAGGTTAGGTCATCCAAGTTCAGGTCACCAGTACAGGTCAAGTGACCCGACCTCATAAAAGTTTAAGATAACATAAATCGGAGCAGGGTGAACTTATCCGATTGAAACTCATCACATAATGGCCCCACCAAGTTCTCCAAAATATATTCCGGTATTTTGATATCGATGACCTAAGGTCAGGTACGAGGCATGACCTCTCCATTGAAATACATGGAAAATGGTTTTACGGAATAAATTAGTAACGGATGGCGACAGAGCATTTATTTTAGCTGCATTAGACTCGCCTGGGCTTTGCGGTTCTAATGATATGCATTTTATATAATTTGACCCTGACCAGACCTCAGGTCAGGTCAAATCCTTGATTTGACCTAGCAAGGTAAAATTATATATCATTCGATTCGGCTTGCTCAGAGGATTCATATAGTTCAAGATGTTTTGCCTATCTTTACTTGTTCAGATGTAATGGCTGAAAAACTAATTTACATGTTATCCCTATGACGGCATGTTTGACCTCTCGTGACCTTAAATGTACCTGAAAATAATCGTTTAAATTGTTTCGATGGAGAAGTGGATGGGCAGCCCAACGCCGTTTACCGTTTTTCGCTACCTACCGTGGTTCTTGAGATCTTAGGGGCGGGTACCCGCCGTTCCCCGTCAATGCGAAGTGGCTCAGACCCCGTCAATGCGCGTGTTCAGCAAACTTGACTTAAAATAATGAATATGGGGCCTATCGTTTCACCAACTGTCAGGGTCATATGGCGTCGCCAACTCTTTCCCTGTTGGAAGGGTTTCTCAGGAGCCAGCTTGCTCCTTGTTCAGGGAAGCCGCAGGGCCTTGAAACCGGGTCGGCTACGCGGGAGCCAGCTGTGCCGACCACTCCACTACCGCGCCCCCGCGAACTTGGCCTAGCTCTCATGCCATTAGAGCTATTGAGATTTAGTAAAGTACATTTTATAGGAAAATGTTAGGGCTGCTTTCTTCGCTATGTAAAACATAATGACCTCTCACCAGTGGTTTGACCTCCAGAGGGTACCTCTTGACCTTACATGACCTGAGGTGACGCAAGGACAGAGCATGACCTTGCCGTAAATCAAATTGAAGCCAGTGGTGAGACACACACAAGGACGTTTAATTCAGCACTCTAGATTTATAAAGTGAAAAGTTATCTTCAAAATACTCTTTGTTAACCTTGGTGACCTGTGATGACCTCATATCTCCCCTGGAATCCGTCAAAAATTGGCAAAGAATGTTTTTTCCAAAAAAAAACAGAACATTTTATATCATTTGTGTGACTTTTAGATCATAAGCCAAATGTTCCCATGTTTTTTTTAATGAGAGTGGTCACCTCGTGACCTGACCTCAGATCACCAAACCTAAAAATCCCGGATATGCATTTTGTAAACCTTGGAGGGGTAATCATGTGTAGAAAGTTTCAAACCGATTAGCTTAGAAATGTAGCTGCATAGAATTCAAAAGTTGAAGTGAGGTGACCCTGACCATGCTTAACCTCACGTGGTGGCCTGACCTTGTGTGGCCCGGGATAAAACATTTCAGGGATGGTGGGAAAATGATGGGGTGAGAGGAAAATTCCACAAACGCGGTGCTGCTCCTCGTCGTTTTTCTGTCGTTGTGAAAAAACCTCAAGGGGGCCATCAATGGCGCACGGTGGGGCGAGGGTTAACACGTGCGTTGGCTGTGGTGCGGAAGTACCTACCACCTGTTTCTCCGGGTGACCGAAGACTTGTGTGGAGTTGTTACTCTCTGAAACCCTACGAACATAATCGATGAGATAAACAGTTAATGAAGGAGTTAGGAAATTCAGTCAATAGATTTATGTCTTAGGCCTTCACAGTGAGACCTGTATTTTTTTTTTTTTTTTTTTTTTTTTTTTTTTTTTTTTTTTTTTTTTTTTTTATTTTTTTTTTTTTTTTTATTTTTTTATTTTTTTTTTTTTTTTTTTCCCCCCCCCTCGCCCCCTCACCGTTTAAGAATTGTCATCACTTCGCTGCTACACCAATACACCTGCATTGTGGACTAAGTGAAGAAGTCATAACTTAATAATCTGGTTGGATGTGTACGATCGGCTGCACTGAAGGCCGAGGTCAATGCCAGACCAAATTCACACCACCACTTTCAAGTTCATTGATCTTATGATTTCGATCCATACAGTCACTTTATATGCTATTCGTCACGTTATGACACCATGCAGTAAGTTCGATGCCAAGACCTAATATCGTTAGTCAAGATGAAATCCTAGCTTTACATGATAACTATCCCTGTTGTGTTAGGTGTGACGCACGCTATAGGGAATATCTCCTTTTTTATTATAGGTAAATTATTTCGAATTACATTTACCCCAAATTTGCATGAGATATTGTTTATAACGCCTTTCCCTACTAATTTAATTTTATATCCACGCATTGCCTTTTCTGCATAAGAAAAACAATCGATCCACATGCTGTATTTTATTTTCATATTTTAATTTTATTTCCACTGACTTCAACTGCCGTTGAGATTTATAACCATTACACATCGCGCCATTTACTTAGTGAATTCGCTGTACTAACTCGCTCACAATGTCGTCATCCATTCTGTTAATCCTTCCTGCCCGTCACATGCATGATGCCATTACGTGAGGTCACGTCCCATCAAGCTACCATATAAGTTCCGTACTGCTCCATTGAGCTGGCCATTCTCCTAAACACACATAGAGAGGCAAATGCACGTGTACTGTTAGAAACTATGCAGCACAGGTGCATAGAAACAGACTAAAGAAGGTGGGTAAAATGCATGATTCGACAGGGGAACTTTTTCAATCGGCCGCTTGGTAGCTGACTTCAAATTAATAATGCAGACAACCCTTCCAGAGTTGGACGTACTCCAAGCTGTGAGCCGTAGATTTTCTTTCCGGTTTTTGACAGCCCCTCTGCATACAATGGCGCTCTTCCGGTGCAATTCTAGGACAGGGACTTCCCTGTACAGCTTTTGGGTATTTAGGGTGTAAATACTTACGTTCTAAAAATACCAAGAAGCTTTATTGGAAAGGAACAGTCTTAGGATTACGTCAGAGGAGTGTTGCCGTGAGAGCGCTGTCACTATTTGTCTTCGACTAAATAAGAGCCCATAATTCTGTTCAGAGAAGTGTGCGGAAAAAGATTGGATACGCACAGACAGAGGTCAGAAAAAGTGAACGTGCCAAAAAGTTGGGGAAGATCTTCAGCTGCTAGGGAGTCTAAGCATTTTCCTTCTTCCTCTGCTGCAGTATTTCTGGTCTTTGACATGCGAACATTATGTCTTACTTTACTTATGTAGTGCTTTTGAGCTGTGGATTTTATGACTTTGTGGACTATTTGACCATTGAACATTAAGATAGTTATTCATGGGGACGCTCTAGCCGTGACTCTCTGTTCTCGAGGTCGAATTAAAATGTGGACTATTTGAGCAGTTGACTATTTAACATCGTTTGAATTCACATATCTGTAGTCCTTCTGCTTCATTATTTTCACTGGCGCTAGCACTAGCAAAAACTGCTTTCAGCCATTTTACACGAATCAGAAGCCGGGGAACTTTTCGAGGGCGGTCCATCTGGGGAAGCTGGGGATGTGTTTAAGTCAATCCGTTCGCACCGCGGTGGAAGCGTTGGGGTAAGTTGGAGCTCGGCTGACAAGCTGCCGCACGCGTTGCAAATTGTTATAGAGCACAAGGCAAAAGTGCGCCGGACTCGTCTACATAGTTGCTTGGGATGTGGATTCGTGGAGTACTCTTTTGCGCTGGTTGGGGATTTGAACCTCGCGGTGAAGAATTATTATTATGGCCTTGGTAGTAATAGAGTTAGGAAACTGGGACTGGTTGGGGAACATACTTGATGCGCCCACGCGCGGCACTCGGTCCATACTGGTTTCATATAGTTCCTGTTATTTTTCCAGAACCTTTAAAAGTGGGGCCTAGAATGAAATTCTAGCAGGGTATTGACTGGCCAATGCTCAAAATGGGTGACAGGGGCATGGTAAAATGATTTACCTATTAGACATTTGGTAACATTTCAAGGTAAGGATGCATTAGGTACTTTAGGTACCGCCTACCTCAACCTTCTTGCAAGTAAAACTCAAGTTTGCTTTGATAGCTTACCTAAGTGTTTCAATGGGCACAGCTGAAACTTTCAGCATCTCATGCCATGTGAGGAAGTGCCTGTATATTTTAATTTTCTGTGGTCTTTCGCTCACCATTTATCATCAAGCTGAAACTTGCAAACTTTAAACCAGCCAGTTTAGTTCTATGATTTGGAAGAATAAACTAACTTCAATGAACTATAGGTTTTAAAGAAATTAATGATTCGCTCTTACTCTTGTCGGGACCACACATATTATGTAGATATAAATTTTAGAATTGTTAGAGGATTTGAATTTTTTGGTGTTTGAATTTGTTTTAGACTGCCTTTGAAATTCTTGGACCAAAACTAAATTTTGAAAATGTGATCCAATTTGTTTTTTATTTTTATATTCCAGATCAAATTTATATTTTTGCACAGATTTTGAATGAAAATGTCAGAAAACAAGAAAATACAAATTTTGAAAGCAATTGAGCTTAAACTATGAGATATTGGTTTATACATGGAAGCCTTTACAAGTGTGTCAAACATTTATATGCCCATAACTTTTGAAATTGCCTACAAATTTTAAATTTCCTTTGTTCATTGGAATCAGTGTCCCATGTTACTTGAGAATATTTATATAGAGAGAAATAGTTTGACCCCCAAGAATTTAAAAGTGTTAAACAATTTTGGATTGTTTTACACCTGAAAAAAATTTCATAGCCTGAAGACCATCTAGGCTAATTTTGAACAATATCCCTAATAAGTATTAAACTTTATGACCTGAATCTGACAAATAAAGGCTATGTGCTCAGGCTTCTGCTCCACAAGCTATAATTGCCAGATAACCGCCTCTGGGGAACGTTCCTTTCATCTTGGGGCATCAACTGGTCTGCGTTGGGGAACCAAATTACTTTTTCTGACCTCTGCGCACAGATAGCGAGCGAATTTTCGACGGTATTCACAGGCTGTAGCCAGTACAGTCAGCAGGTATCGTCTTTGTGCGTGTATTTGACTAACAATGGGAGTTAGATGCTAGTAATTAGGTGCCTGTTTTGGTACAGACGTTATTGCGAGCGCTCTTGTGCACCCACGGTAGGCTTCGCCCTGGTGGGTGCTGTTTCTTCTACCCCCAAAACATTTTTCCTGAAGAGGCTGAAAAACGGCAGCGCACAGCGCCACCACAGTTGGTATGACCTTATACTGATGCTTTTTGCATCGTCCTGAACGTTTCAAGTCAAGGTCATCTCTCTTCAGGTCACCGAGCCAAGTCAAATGACCTCATCTATATATATATATAAATATGTAACGTGATGGCAGTGAGAGTATGTTTAATCTATTGGTCTAAAATACATTGCACATAATCATCTCACCGAGAACCGCAATATTTTTAACAGGATTTCTTATTTCAATGACCTAGGGTCATGTAGTGCCTATGTCCTCTTTATCGTATATCTACGGGCATTTTTAATGCGCTTTTCTCAGGATGTACGCCTCAGATCAAATTCAATATCTCAACAGCATGTGTCCATGGCTCATTCCAAACATTGATATAAAAGGTGGCATGTGACCTTGGTATTTCATCTGGGGTGAAGTGAACAATTTTCAATTTTTTGTCCGATTTATTTTGGGTAAATAAGGGCAGCCTTTGCTTTACCATCATTGTGTATGTGTTATTACCGTGTGTCAAATGATGTACGTCATGACTTTACCAGGTCACTTCGGGACAATTCGTTGACGTGGGGTCAGGGCAATCTCTGAATTTTACCTACCATGGTACCGTATATTTTTTTCTTATAGGAACCGTATATAATTCGATTTTTATTAACAAGAGGATTATGGTACCTCAATAGTGATCATAACATGTGCCATTTGGAACTTTTTGGAAAAAGTGATTATGTCCTACATACATAACAGTATACTTGCTGTTAATAATAATTGTTGAGGTTTAACGACGCACCAACTGTCACGGTTATACGGCGTTGCCAACCCCCTGTTGGAAGGGATTTGGGGATCAGATCAACTTATCCAGAGGCTCCACTGGGAATTAAACCGGATCTGTGGCTTAGAAGACATGGATGTTATCCACTAAGCCATCCATCCCAGACCGTTGTTAACAGTAGGTAAGTGTTGCATACGTCAGTAAACAGAGCGTTGCCACACAATCACTGTAGGTCTACTGTTATCTATGTGTCAAGTGTTGGTAGCATATCATTCTCATCCTCGATTGACCTCAACTGGACTTAACCTGACTTGTAGCCACTATCGACGCTTGTTTATGCAGTTTTCAAATAACCAGGAAACTCTCCTATATTTCTCTTGGTTGGTACACATCGCGTCGAACCTGCTGTTAATTTTACCGAAGTGTAATAAAATGACAATACTCACTGACCTTTAGTGCCCTAGTCTCTGACGTCACCTGAAAATGGATGTCACTGTAATGAAAGAGCCGTTAAAAGGTTGTCGAATGGCGCAATAAAACATATTATAGGTATTTCAGTTCCTGCGACAAACAAGGCTTTGAAAGAACACTTCATTTCAGAATGTGTGACCTAATTGGCCTCTGGTGACCTCTACATTGATCTGACGAAAAAATTGACCGAAGTAAGCTTCATTGCACTTGCGACGAACTTATGGCTGTTTTTTTGCTTCTTTCTAGCTTTCATAGTTTTCGAGTTCAAAGAGAGTCTTTTTGGCCCCCCCCTCCCACCAGAGGAAGGTGGCTCATACCCACCGCGCGGGGTAAAGATTAAACTTGATAATAAAATAATGAGCAATACCAGGCTCTAAAATTTCAAGACTTAACAAAATTCATACCAGTGTGACTAGTGAGAAAAATGAAATATTTCTGTTGCACATACCTATATCTTCAGAGCCTAAAATATCCACAAGGACAAGCACTGCTTTCTGACTGTATCTGATCGAATTGACCCGCTTAGACCTCTGAATGTGGATAAAAGTGGGGCACTTTACTCCATCTCCAAGAAAACTAAACCCAGTAATCTAATATCGTTCTCACTGCCAGTGACCATTCAGAACTGACGTCAAATATGAACGGACAGCTGTGGGCTGAATTGAGCTGGCAAAGCTCTACCCGGAAGAACGGGCTGGCCAAGGCCTGTGACTTGCTACCCTTGCTACTGGCGATCAGGAGGCAATATGGGCTGATGTGAGCCACGTGCTCGCTGCAGGATGCGCCTGACTGTGATCTAGTTTAGCGGTTGGCCGGAGCGCCCCGCATATATCCGTGTCGTGACTGCTATAAGTTTAGCGGATAGCGGAGGTCCGCGGCAGATCCACACTGTTCTGGCGCATAGTCCACGCGGAGGTGGTGGATAACAAACAACGCCTGCTGTTTGTACCAGATTTCTTGGATTGCTTGAAATGTTGCTCAGCTTGTTGTGTCTGGCTAAAAGTCTGCCCTTGGCATTCACAGTAATGTTCCGAGGGCGGCCATGAAGAGGGAGGGGATGATTCCAAGTTTGCAACCCTTTCTGGAAGTTTGCAGGAGACGTGCGTGTCAATGGAGATTCTCTCGTTTTCTAAATTGCCAACCCAAGTTTTTCTGGTTATAGGATCTAGGGGCTGGTCGAGTCGAGCCCACCTTAGGCAGACTTAAGTCGACTAAAGCCGAGTGGGAGTGTGATACACTTGGGCTCATTTGCGTTGGAAATGTGTGGAAATCGCCCATAATGAAAACAGTTTTCGATAGTCAGCCACGCTGGGAACTGCTTTGTTTTCTTGCCAGTCCAGCAGATACAGCCATAAATATGTCTTCTCTTGACATTGTGAGAAGAGCACTGAAAGTCTCCGCAAAGAAACGAAGCTTGCCAGCGTTTTTCGATATCAAATTTGAAGGAGTCGCTACGTTTAGCCCTTTGTTATTTGTATCCGTTTTGACTTATACATTATTAATATTATGAACTATTATTTAACCATTAATATTGTAAAGTATGGTAATGTCAATAATGACATTAATCATTATTCAATAAATATTTACATGTTTATATATTTCACTACATCAGACCGCTCCACAAAATATATTTGGCTATTCTTAGCTTGGAACACAAGGGCTAATACACTGATTTATACAAGACATATTCAGTAGCTATACAAAAAAGAAAAAAATGATCATATTATAGTTGATCAGCAACAAGAAACACTCGTTGATAACACATATAGCATTGCTCCTTTCAGAAGTGGAGCGGAACTATCTCTTCAACCAGCAAATTGGGTGTTTTGAAGCTAACCGTCCGCATTTCAGTCATATTCGGTGGGAGTGAGTTATATAGAGTAGGGGCGCAATGTGCAAATTGCCGCCGACCAGCTCCTGTGCGAATCCTGGGTAGTCTATCTGTTGTAATGGTTTTGTATGCCTTGAATGAATGTTGTTCGGGAGGAATGTGGACAGTGCTATTGAGTGTTTTCTTGTGATAAAGTTGTGGTTGAATATGAGAATGTGATCATCTGTCGGGAAAATGTTTCACTAGGCTGTGATTACGTTGTAGTGGTAGGTCGTCGTCGCGGCTTTAAATGATGAAAATAAGTAGGTTCCTCTTTCTTCTCTATTGCCTCGCATTGTGTGAAGGAAAATGTGCAGCAGCGATGAATACAAGTCAAACAGGTGCCAAAGCAATCGGTCTTCTCCCGTGACGGCAGCGCCAGTTAATATATGTAAAGGCATTGAACCGAGATACGCGTCCTCACAACTCACTCACTCTCTGTCAAGCTATTTTCTACAAGCCTATTACCGATGACCTAACATGACTTAGCGTGACTTGGCGTAGTCAGGCGTGGTCTGACGCTGTACCGACCGTCGCCGGCGCCTGACTGCGGAGGTCCACTTGTGAGGACGGCTCCGAGCACACTCCCCCGAGACAACAGCGGGTAACCGTTTACATATGCCCATCACACCGAAACAACAAAGCAGTAGACGCCCATCATACACGCCAATGACGTCGTGTATGATGGGCGTCTACTGATGGGCGTGTATGCATTGTATATGGTGGGCGTGTATGTATGGGAGAGGTCACCTCGTGACCTCTCCCGTTGAAAAGCATCGGGAAAAACTGTCTTGATCTAAAAGTTACAATGATCTAAAATTTACAATAATGAGTAAGAATGCTCAAATTACTCAGAAAATCGTTCTTAGACACCCTTTCACGAATCCCATGGTCAATATTTTCCCTTTGACCTATCTGAGGTCATCACAGGTGACCAGGGATCAAACACAGAATTTGTATTTGAACCAGGAAACAGAAAAACATAAAACAAACTGAATTAATCGCTATCGTGTATGTCTTGTTACTGGCTTTCATGTGATATACCGAAAGGTCACTTAATGACAGGGAAAACCCCCAATCCACGGTGCGACGACGCAGTCAAAATCGGCGACGATAACGTCTACAAAAAGAACCAGCAGCCGCCGAAAAAAAAAAACAGCTTTTCCGGGAGTTCCCAGGCCGGGTCCTTACGCCGCAAAACCTGAACACAGACAGATCCAGGAGGCAAGGGCCACGACACCCTCTCCCCCACATTCCCAAAACTCCCGCCCCATCTGAAATGGTCACGGGCCCCTGAAATGGGATGGCGCCACCATAAACGCCCCTTCCACTCCCATCCCCCAGTATGCAGGTACCGCGCCCCCACAATAGGTTTTCCGTACAAAAGGCTCCCATGGTCCGATGGCGCCTCAGCTGAACGCCCTTTTTCACGCAACGGAAACCTAGACCCGCCATGTCACGTTAGACGATTCAATAGATAAGACTTTCTGGCGAAGGAAATAAGTAACACAATTGTCTAATTAGTAGTCACGTTCCTTTGCTGTTTTCTACTGCATCACTGCGGAGTTCAATGACCCCAGACAGTGCATGGGCAGTGAGAATCGGCGACAGCGGCCGCGACAGCCAGATTTGCCGGATATACAGGGCCCGGCCAGTCCCGACGGCAAATCTGAACCATGAAATCCCTATTCACCAGGGGCGCCGCCACGGAATTGTACAGGAAATACCCAGGCTGGTGCTGACCGGGAAGCAAATTTGAAGCGTATTCGATACCTGGCAGCATTAATAATAATGAATCCAAAAATTTGGGAGGGAACGTCCCCCTTGGTTGCCAACAGGGGACACTTCCCCCGTCCCCCCGCTTTAGCGCCCATGCTGTTCACTGTCGGAAATAATAGGTATGTCCAGACTCTCTATGAAAATCTGAGAGCTCCTGGTGCCAGACTTTTGAGGAAATACCTACTGACCCCTGAAAAATTCCCAAGATAAATGACGTCAAGAAATGTAACAAATAAACTTGTATTGCCTAGTTATGGGCCTCATTCGTTGATATGAAAATAGACCCACATGTTACAATCCCTTGCGTCATTTGTCTTGGGTAACTTTGGAGAAACATCTGGCATTAAAAGCTCTTGGATTTTCGCCACGAGGGTCTGGAACATACCTCAATCTCCAGCGGTGTCTGTCAAATTTCCTTCGCATTATGCCGTATCTCGTTTGTAAAGGTATCTTGGTTTGTAAATGCCTATGTGATTCATCTCGAGTAGGTTGGCATGTCAAACGTTTTAGCGTAATGCCAATAATAGCAGAAGACTGGAAGTACCGCTTTGGGTCCCAGTGTTGAACGGAACTTCTAAAAAAGCTCAAAATAGAATGCGGCATGTTCGCCTTCGCACATGTAAGTATATCCTATCAACAATAATCTGCGGCCGCACATTGTTAAATGAAGGAATATAATGGATGGGAGGATAATTCCAAGTTTCCTTACCTGCCCTAAAAGGGTAAAAGCTGCCCCAAACTGGTTGTTCTTCCCTGAGGCTGCCCAAATGAGCTCGTCAAAACCTGCTATGCCGATTCGGCCACAAACCCCAAAGCAATGGGAGGTCCAAACTCTCTTATGGCCTGTTTTCTAGCCAAGTAGTGTTTCATAATTAATCAATTGGGAAATTTCCATCAGTAAAAACTATTTTGATTGCTTTTGACCATTTGCAAGGTATTTATAATTGATAGTGAAAATTTATTGGCTGCACCAGACAAATTGGCCCATTGACTCTGTCAGTCAATACTTT
The DNA here is from genome assembly GCA_034440635.1 of Lepas anatifera. Lineage (NCBI taxonomy): Eukaryota > Metazoa > Arthropoda > Thecostraca > Lepadidae > Lepas > Lepas anatifera. The sequence goes on along the minus strand of JAOTON010000176.1, from coordinate 917,287 downwards.
CTGTAGAAAGTATACTGAAGTATACTTGATCTATTCTCACATGCATGGGCTTGGCTTCCCCTAAGCAACCTGCTGGACCTGCACCCGTTTGGGCAGCATTTGACACTCCTGGTCTTGGAGAGTTGCCATGCTGGAAATTGTGCCAATCAGACCCAATAACCACTTGACCCGATAATGGGTTACTTGACCCATCTTTGTTCTTAAATCTGGGAACTCTGAAGACCAGTTTAGGAATATGATACCTTCCTAATATGACATGAACTGAGAAAGTCAAGTCTGCAAAGAATGGCAGCAGGCCAGACAAGTCACACCAGCCATCTAAAATTCTCGCACCGCCAGCAACCAAAAATTCACACCAATCTTCCATATACCAGGAGAAAACGCACCCATTCCTACCCACAAGATGCAATGCTACCTATCTTATTAGTTAGTTAGTTGAGGACTTCATAAGGCCCCTCCTGTATCTTTATAACCATATAGCCATTATTTGTTTGGTTTTCTGTGTCACCTTCCTTGCACCAGTCTCACAAATTTGCACTAGGTTGGTAAAATTTGCACCACTCGCTCCTGTCTTCAAGGGCACTCTCAACAACAAGATCTCATATAAAATGCCATACTTAGCACAATGGGAAAAGTCGTGATACAAAATGCCAAGACACCACTTGATCGCCATTTCATCTGTTCAAGGTTTTACTGTCTGCAAAAAATGAAGAAATTTTTCCTGTGGACCCTGTCCTCCTTGGTCGTGTTTACACTTTATGACACAATCTTAGGCAAGTTACCTATGTTACGCCCAACCCTGCTACACATGCTGAGGGAACAAAGTTTTCTTTTTGGTCATCTTTAAAACCCACATGTAAACATACTATTGGTACTGTTGATTGTACATGGGTATATATAACTGCTTATTGACTGTGTTTAAGCTCAAAATATGTTTAAATGTTGTAAACAAAGAGAAAAATGATATATGTTGCTTTGGCTCCTAATGTAACCTCTTTAGCTAAACACATTTGCTTATATTCATATTCATTATTGGCACAAATCAAATAGGAAATAGCATTGCCAGCTCATGGGCCAATTTGATATCACAATAATTTGGATATTTTTCTTTACTAACAGAGGAAAATTAACTCAAGCAAAATATAACAAAATATTAGTTGTATCAATGCCATATAACGCTGGCAGTTGATGCATAGTTAAACCCCAACAATTATTTTTATTGAAATATCAGTCATATCATTTTTTTTGCAGATATGGGCCAAATCCATTATTTTTAGCATAGATTGTCCCTGGAAGCACTATAATTTTGAATAGTTTCAAGGTGTCATCTTCTTTTAGAAAAAGAAACTCAACAGGCCACTAAAATAAAATGGGCTGCTGCTGTAGTGGTTTAGCTGTAAGTTGTAAAATTTTGAAAAGCTTCACTTGAAGTATGAAACCAGTGGTTGAATTTTCTTGAATATTTGTTTCAAACTGACAAAGCTGCTCCTTAAAAATGTGTTTGATACACATTTCCTACATGTGTTTGATACATGCTATACTTGCCGAACATCGAGCTATTTCGAATTCTTACCTCGACATTGTTCTGGTAAATTTGCTGCAAGTAGCAGGGCCTTTCGTGTATAAGCTCCACTTTCTGCTTTTGCAGTTCTCCCCTCCCGTCACAGCTGTTGTACCTATGTATCTTGTGTGCCACTCTAAACCAGCATGTAACTCAAATGTATCCCTTTGCACAATGAGGTTTTTGAACAATTAGCAGCCAGGGACGTGGAGCCGGGGGGGCAGGGGCAGCTGCCCCCTCAACTTCATGATTCTTAACCATTAACCCTACGGCGTTGACTGGAAAGAAATGACTGAAAATTCCGCTGCCCCCAACTTTGAACATAGTTCCGACGCTCCTGTTAGCAGCTTAGGTGTTCTATTTTCGTATCCTAGAATATGAATCTGTACCCGACCTACTAAAACTTTTGCAGAAACTCCACTTCAGAGGCCGTTTGTATAGCAATTGTCTGAATGTTTATTTGATCATTTTCGGCGGTGGTGAACAGACGTAACCGGCTGGTATCGAAGCCATATTGAAATTTTGACAGCGCCACCTATGATCTCGGTCTGACGAAGGATTCGTAACGGCTCCTATGAGACCTGCATTGGATGTGCTGTGTACTTTATTGCATAGCTAGTCTTGCTACTCTAGCTTCTGAATCCCAATCTTGACCTAAGCTTTGCAGCAGCCCTCCGTTGTTACCGTTTTAAGCATACCCTTAGCTTGTCTCTTGTCAGTTTTTCTCACCTGACGCAGAAAGAACGGTGCTCGTATGTGCTTTACCATATGTGTGCCCATCCAAACCAGCCAACATGCCTCGGAATAAAGAGCCCTCACCCTGCCTGTAACCTCACCTCGGGACACATCGTCTCTGCGTCGACAGAGCCGTCCGTGGCTCGCTCTGTCCCCACACCGACCTCCGTCACTGTTCGTCGCCCGCCGCACTTACATAAATCGTTCCCGTCGGCGCTCGCGTTCGCCCGTCACGCGCGTATGACCCCTGATAGTAGCGGTACATTTCCAAATGTCAGTGAACCATATGTTAACAAATATAACAGAATATCAGTCTTAGTGACTATAACATCTAAGGAACTTGGCTTAACGGGAGTTTTAGACAGATCTACGACCGACTTTCCAAGCTTTGTATGTTGTGTTGTACCAGCATGCAACTTATCCCCTGGTGCGACAGTTTTGGTCATAGAATTCTGGTTTGGCGACAGTCTTGACATTTTTCCTCCCCTGCTTAATGACCTTTAGTGAACTCAGGTCATATTAGGTTGCGAGGTGACCTCTATCTGGAGGTCAAACCACTGGCAGGAGGTCATTATGTTCCACATAGCGGCGGCAAAAGGTTCGCATTTCCCTATCAAATGTATGCACTTAACCAGATCTCAATAGCTCTAATGGCATGAGAGTTATGCCCAGTTTTCTTAAGCATTGCATATTTTAGCGGAAATGGCCTATCGTGGCCTAAATTGGCCTTGTCAAACCATTGACCTGAGTGCTTAAAAATGTAACGTAAAATGTTTTTGAATTTACAAAAGCTTTCTAATGGACTTTATAGATTTTCCCTAACCCCCATATTGTCGGGAAATAGAGGGGGCATCGATGGGCCCCGGTGGGGCGAAGGTGGCGCCGGACCCCCGTTGGGGTGCGGGTTAAAATGATATATATTTGGCAGAATATTATCATTTTCACCACCTTTATCATTACCATGACGTCACTGCCATACCTTGTCCGTCACTATAACACTTTACCTAAAAATGATTCAGATTTACTTTCATCACATTTATATACTCAATCTATTTCCAAAATTAGTACTCTCAAGAATATTTAGGTACAAATTATTACAAATATTTGCATCTAGCGTTAGCTCTGCAGCTCCATAAGGGGTACACCCCTGATTACTGCAGCTGTATCACTGTCATATCCCGGTGTGACGTCACGCTAGTGACGTAATTCCTTTAATGGGCCAATCTTACATAAAATAGTCTTGCCCCAAATCCGCCCCAGTCCCTACCCATGCTTGGGTGGGGACACGGGAGCCTTGCATGGCCTTTAGACCGGTCAAAAAAAATGGTGCTCCTCATGGCTGTCTTGTTCCTTGCCTCGCCAGTAATAAATCCATAAAAAGTAATGTCAATAGATCTATGGCAAGTGCCCGCGCCTTGATCTTCCCATTTTCCATTAGTGGACCTCATTGCCTTGCAAGGGAAGGTCAGGTTATTTTCACTATTTGACCTGGCAAGGTCATATTATATATCACTCGATTTGCAATGATGAGAGGAATCTAATGGGCCAAAAATATTTTCCCTAAGTTTTCTCTGAGAGAATCTATAGGGGAAATGCTTAACTTCTCCACCATTAGCCTATGGGAAAGTCTTTGACCTCTGGTGACTCAATATTGGCCGGACCTAAAAATGCTGGTTATAAATTCTATTATTCCTAACAGGACAAAGAGGATGTAGGAACATTTTTAGGTCAGGTCAATATTGAGATCACCAAAGGTCAGATACTTTTCCATAGACTAATTGCGGAGCAGTTTAGTTTTCCCCTATAGATTCTCTCAGGGAAGACTTAGGGGAAATATTTTGGGCTCATTAGATTCCTCTCATCAGTGCCAATCGAGTAATATATAATATGACCTTGCTGGGTTAAATAGTGAAAATAACCTGACCTTTCCTTGCAAGGCAATGGGGCCACTAATGGAAAATGGGAAGATCAAGGCGCGGGCACTTGCCATAGATCTATTGACCCGACTTTTTATGGATTTATTACTGACTAGGCAAGGAACAAAACAGCCATGAGGAGCAACGTTTTTTATTATTTTTTACCGGTCTAATGACCATTTAAGCAATTGAGCTGAGCAGGTGGCACTAGTGGGGGTGGTCACATGACATTTTTATTGTATGTGTATGTTTCTTGGCTGCCCCTAACCCGATGTGCCAACAATGTTAAACTCGATGTGCCAACAACCAACCGCTAAGGTCATATGGCGTCGCCAACTCACACCATGTTGAAAGGGCGTGTTTGCGGTCTAAAAGTCCTTATTTGTATTCCTGCCGGGAATTTGAGCTCAGGCCAGCGGCGGCCAGCGAGAGTACGACTGCTGTGGCAAGAAAACAAATATGATATTGATGATGCGAGCGGACGTCATCAGCGGAAAATCGGTCGCGGGTCCTGCGATTATTTCACCATGTATTTGAATAGCCCCTGCATGCGATTTTTGCCATACGGAAACGTTGTGAATGGGCCTTTACAGTGGGTCTGCGATCAAGGCTTGGGATTTCGTTGATTATTAACACGCGCCCCGCTAAGGTCTCTGGCATGACGCACCCCGCTGGAGGGGAGGCGGCGTTTTTCGTCCACCTCCGTATCTCATTCCCCACAAAAGCTAACGAAAAATTACGTGCGGTGTTCGAAAGCTCTTGACAAGACGAAGAGATTTTGTGCAAATACTTTTATGCCAGGTCAATATTGAGGTCAGCATAGGTCAAAGAAGGTTCCATAGGCTTACAACAGAGCAGTGTACATTTCTCTCTCTAGATCTGCCCTCAGGGGAGCAAGAGCAAATATTTATGCATCATTGGATTCCTCCCATCGCGGCAAATCGAATGATGTATAATATGACCTTGCTAGGTCAAATAGTAAAAATGACCTGACCTCGAGCTAGGTTAGGGTCACAGAGTGACCTGGTATGGTCATGTTACATATCAATCGACTCCCCGTGACAATATAAGCGCAATTCAAGCTAAATGGGAGCTTTATCTAAATTCAGTGAGAAGTTATTGGCAAAACAATCACTCTATGCTCCTGTGACCTGACATGACCTTTGAGAGGTCAGATGCTGCGCAAAAACTCAACTTTATGATCAAGATCGTGGTAAGAATAGACGGTTTGAGGATTTTCACCTTTATCTATCCAGTATTTACCGAAAACGAACCCATTAAATTTTTCACCATAGACTTATAATGGGGTGACCAAAAAATTGACCCCACCTTAGGTCAACAATATAAAAATTCCGAGATAGCAGATTTGTAGACCATAATGGCCTTATTATATTGTGGAAGTTTCAAAGTGATCAGTTCGCTGATGTTTCCTGGGCGCCGCTTCAAACTCGTAGTTTTAGGTTTTGAGGTCGGGTCACTTGACCTTGAATAGCTCCTTGACCTGACATGACCTTAACTAAAAATATTGGTCAAATTAAAATTGATCAGTGATAAGGTATGTAGTTTCGTTGCTCTGCGTCTCTTCGTTTCTTGAGCAATTTGGAAAACCAGGAGGGGGCGAATCTGGTCCCTCGTGGGATGCGTGTTAAACGTATTGTTTTGATGACGTTACACATTGTCAGAAAAGAGGAGATATTTCTGTTTTTAGAGTATGAAAGTGGGAAAAATGTTGTTTCCAGATTGTCGGCCTGACTTATTCTTAAATTATTATTTTTAGAATTCCGACTAAGCGGTCCGTTTCCTTTGATCAGTGTATAACTCTTTATATATATATATATATATATATATATATATATATATATATAAGAGTTATACACCGATCAAAGGAAATGGACCACTTGGTCGGAATTCTAAAAATAATAATTTAAAAATAAATCAGGCCTGAAAATTTGGAAACAACATTTTCCCCACTTTTATACTGTAAAAACAGAAATATCTCCTCTTTTCTGACAATGTGTGACGTCAAAAAAACAATACGTTTAACACGCACCCCACGGGGACCAAATTCGCCCCTCCTCCTGGTTTTCCCCAAATTGCTCAAGAAACGAAGAGACGCAGAGCAACGAAACTTACAGTACCTTATCACTGATCAATTTTACACATTTGACCAAATTTTTTAGTTAAGGTACATATAATTACCCTTGGTCCATTGAGAAGCAAAAGGACAGATCTAGTGGAACGAAATGTATCAGTGTGATCAATTAGCTTTCAAAGAAATAAGGTGCCAAAACTCTGCCAACACTTATATATATTCACAGAACATTTATGGTAAAACATATATTTCCTAGGTCTCCAACCAATGAGTATTTCCCCCATCACATTTCGCTGCCACAGTGCAGTGGAAGGTGCATTTTCATGCGCGGCGGTCGTCACACTGCGCCGCCTGTCGCTGTCGACGTGGCCCGGCGCTGATTCAGTGCCGGTTACGGCCCCGCTCCCGCCGACGCCGTGAGTTACGCGGACAGCTGACCCCGCCTGCCCAACGGCTAACGAGTCCGGGCTGCTGCTTTGTCGGCCCACCTCCGCTGCGGCCCAGGTCGCCGTTTTCGGCAGCCGTCGCCCCCACCTCTGTCTCCCAACGGGATGTCGTAAAGGGAAGTGTCGCCCGACATAAAGCGCGTGTCAGCTCACCCTGTCGTGCGAACGAGCCAGATTGAGACGCGGGAAACCGACCGGAAGCCCGGATTCAGCAGCGCATAGGATGCTAATTTTGGAAGGCAGCGCTGTGTTTTGTCGGAATATCGCGCTCTGAAAATAGTTAGGACTCCTCAGGCACCCCGACTGGTGGTTTTACCGAATTCCTAGTCTTGTCATAGAATATTCCAATAACAAAGTCTAGTAAAATTAGTTAACATGTTTAGCAGCCTGTTGTGACATATTTAAAAGATTGTCTCTATTTTCAAGTCTTGAGACTAATAATGGTTGGGCTAATGATCATCACATAATTTAGCCAACCTTATTTGAAAGCCACTCTCCCGCTCTACGGTCCTGAAATGAACACAGTTCAAGCCTCCTCTCCGTCGCAAAATGACGAGAGAAGTAGCATCTATGCGCAAGAGCCGCTCAATACGTCGTCGAATATTGCACTGCGACAGTTACTCTGGAGCAGCAGCTTTTATGACGGTGACCGGAGCGCAGCATACGCTAGAGAGCCTACCATTTTCAGGCTTCCGCCAGTCTGGACGGCCGGGGGCGCGAATGGTTCCGATCGTATGTCACGGCCGGCCGGCCACTCCTGCGCCGGCACTTTCGCCCCCATCCCCGTACCTCAGTGCACCTCACCTCGCCTCTGGCTGTAACACGAGTGTAATGAAGCAGAGCGAGCCAGTAGGGGCGTACGCTTACACATGAGCAGCTTCTGAGGGGTGAAGGATGGGTCCGGATGAGGTTCTGAGGAGCTATAGGGAGCAGACGAGATGCATCGTGACTGATCACGTGACTGATCACGCAGGGTGCAACGTTGCCCATGTATGTGTGTGTGGGGGGGGTGGGAGGGGATAGAAGCAGACCCATAACATGGCGGCTCTGCTCGTATAATAGAGTGATATGTCATTCAAGTTCCGCCGGGATGCAGAGAAGTGTCCCGAGGTATAATTATAATGCATTCATATAACGAAGATTAAATAGCTTGTGGAACATAATGCTTCTGATATACATATTGAGTTTAATATATTTGATTTCTCCAAAATTCGTGCATGCTGACATCGAGGATTTTGTAAATGTAATATATATATATATATATATATATATATATATATATATATATATATATATCATATATATATATATATATATACATACATATATAAATGACGCTATTTTCCCACCACCCTGTTTTGACTATTCCTGCTGTCCTTGTGAAATGGAAACATATTATTGCCATATGTGTAGGAACCCGGGGGACAGGGGCTACAGCCCTCCTCCTCTTTTCTGCGCCCCCCGACCCCCTCCCCAACCCGGAGATAAGAGATAGTGTAGGTCTGAGCGCGTCCGCGTCTTTTCGACATCTTATGAGCGGCTTAACACGCGCATTGACGGAGGGCAGGTACCCACCCCCTCGAGTTTTTGGGAGACAGCATGCAAACGGCGGCGCGGAGCGCCGCCGTATATGGTATGCCTTTTCTCTCATCATTTTTACTTTTGTGAAAGTTTTAAGGTTAGGTCATCTCAGGTCAGGTCACCAGTACAGGTCAAGCGACCTGACCTAAAAAAACGTTTAAGATGGCATAAGTCGGAACAAGGTGAACTTATCCGATTGAAACTCATATCACATAATAGGCCCACCGAGTTCTCTTAAATATAATCCAGTATTTTTATATCGATGACCTAAGGTCAGGTACAAACCATGACCTCTCCATTGGAAATACATGGGAAAAATAGTTTTAGCTGAATAACTTAGTAACGAATGGTGATAGAGCGTTTATCTTAGCTGCATTAGATTTGCCTTGTCTTTGCAGTTCTAATGATATGCATTTTATCCAATGTGACCTTGACCTGACCTCAAGTGAGGTCAAATCCTTTATTTGACCTAGCCAAGTCATATCATATATATCATTCGATTCGGCTTGCTGTGAGGATTCATATAGTTTAACCCTCGCCCCACCGGGGGGCATCGATAGCCCCCCTAAGGTTTTTCCGGGATAGCAGAAAAACGACGGGGCGCAGCACCGCGGTTGAGGGCTCTACCTCTCACTGCGTCATTTTCCCATCATCCCTGAAATTTTTGACCCCGGGTCACCCAAGGTCAGGTCACCAGACGAGGTCAACCAAGGTCACCTCACTTCACCTTTAGAGCTCTGTAAGAGCTACATTTCAAAGTCGATCGATTTGGAAACTTCCTACACTTCATGACCCCTCCAGGGTCTACAAGGTGTATATCCGGGATTTTTTGATTTCGTGCCCTGAGGTCAGGTCACGAGGCGACCTCTCCCATTGGAAAAGCATGGGGAAAAGTTGTTTCATGATATAAAAGCCACAAAAATGATTGCAAATACTCAGACTGCTCAGAACAACGTTTTTGGACACCCTTTCACGGATCCCAGGGGTCATATTTGCCCTTTGACTTTTCCAAGGTCATCCAAGGTCACCAGGGGTCAAAAACAGTATTTTGACAATAACTTTTGACCTAATTAAGCTAGAGCGGTGAAACAAACACCATCGTGTTTGTCTTGTCACGGGCTTTCATTTGCTATACGGCAAGGTCTCTTTTGACCTTTCGTGACCTCAGGTCATATTAGGTCACGAGGTGACCTCTGGAGGTCAAACCACTGGCGGGAGGTCTTTACGTTCCACATAGCGGAAAAAGTACTGGCAATTTGCTATCAAATGTACTTTACCAGGCCTCAATAGCTCTAATGACATAAGAGTTATGCCCAGTTTGCTTAATCATTGCATATTTGAGTGAAAATAGCCGATCTTGACCTAATTTGACCTCTGGAGGTCAAACCATTGACCTGAGCACTAAAACATGCGAAGTAATTTCTTACTGAATTTACGCGAGCTTTCTATTGCACTTTGCAGATTTGCGCTAACGCCCATATTTTCGGAGTTAGAGGGGGACATCGATGGCCCCCCGGTGGGGTGAAGGTGGCGCCGGACCCCCGGTGGGGCGCAGGTTAAGTTGTTTTCATATAGTTTAAATGGTTTTGCTCTATCTTTACTTGTTCAGATGTAATGACCCAAACACCTGAATTTACATGTTATTCCTATGACGGAATGTTTTGACCTCTAGTGACCTTAAATGTGACCTGAAAAAAGTTTGAAACATTTTCGATGGAGAAGGGGATGGGCTACTCAACGCTGTTTATGGTTTTTCGCTACCTAGCGTAGTTCTCGAGATCTTCGGGGGCGGGGCAGGTACCCGCCCCCCGTCAAAGCGCAGGTGGCTCAGGCCCCCGTCAGTGCGCGTTTTAAAACTGTTTTGCAGATATGGGCCCCATGGTTTGGATGCTCCCTAAAATAAACCCCTCTAGGCGATTCCTCTTAATTTTCACATGGCTCCTTCTCCCCTGATTATTTGAACATTAAAAAGCCTGAGTTCTTCACAGTCAGGCAGCGACGAGTGGCTGTGTAGCGTGTTCTGACCGCCACTCTCCCCCGCAGAGCCGGTGACTCCAGTGACCGGGCTGGCCGGCAGGCAAGTCGATCTGCCCTGTGACGTCACTCCGCCCTCCGGCGATACCGTTCTTATCGTACTCTGGTACAGGGACGGCTCCGACACGCCGGTGTACAGGTGAGCCCGTGCAGGTATACACCAGTGGGGGTCTCATTCTAGCGTTTGCGGTAACATTGTGCGTTGACGTCATACTATGCCTGACCTGTGTCTGCGGTACGCTGTTTTTGACCTTGTTGGATGATTAGGATTGCCGAGTGTCTGTCTTCTAGACCAGGTATGTGGAGAACAGTGGCAAGACATTCATCATCGTCCCTGTGTTTCTTTTTTACGAGGTGATATTGTACATTTAGCATGAAAGGAGTCTTTCCCATGCTGTCACCGCCAAGCCTTTACAACATTTTGACGGGTTGAAATCTGAGATAACAACAGTGATGAAGTTATTTCCTTCTCAAGAAGGCGATCTCTAAGTACTTCGTTAGCCTGGGAAGGCTAATAAAAGGGAGGTAAAGAACGAGAGTGGGGGGAGAGAGAGGTTGAGGGTGAGGTTGAGGATGAGGATGAGGGTGAGGGTGAGGTTGAGGTTGAGAGAGAGAGAGAGAGAGAGAGAGAGAAGAGAGAGAGAGAGAGAGAGAATTGATAACGCCTGGAAACAGAACGATACATCTTCGCAGCACCAACACAGATAATTCTCCAAGATGAGATCAGCGTGAAAGGAGTCTGCAGCAGGCTTGACCGGCGAGCTTAAATAATGAAATATCCATGAGCTCTTTTGTCCCCTTTATTTGGAAACTTCTGCAACTTACATCCATACATATATTCAGAAACACACATACACATGTATTAAACAACGAGTACATGAGGTAAAAAAGACGATGAGGTTAAGAAAAATGCAAATAGTGATGCCGATGCCCCACGGTGCAGCAGGCCAGGGGCAGGCGCAGGCGGGTCAGAGCAAAGAGTAGCAGTATTCTGACCTGAAGAAGGTGGTCTGATTTTTTTGCTATAGATGGTGCTGCGTGCCAACGGTCACCGTCCGCCCTCCATCAATGAGCTGGATGTGCGTTGGGTGACTTTTGGTGCTATGGTTTGTTAAATATCGTCACAATGGGGGCTTGTGCCTATTCACGTAGTGCTCGAAGTCCAGTACATCAAGTGTATAATAATAATAATAATAATTTTTGGGGCTTATCGACGCACCAACTGCCTGGGTCATATGGCGTCGCCAACTCTTCCATGTTGGAGGGCTTCTTGGGAGCCCGCTTGCTCCTTGTTCAGGGAAGCTGCCGGGCCTTGAACCCGGGTCGGCTGCGTGGAAGCCAGCTGCGCTGACCACTCCACTACCGCGCCCCCACATCAAGGGTGCCGTCGCGGGCTCGATGGTGGGAGGACGGCCACACTTTAGGGGCCCGCTCCAACTTTGGACTCCAGCTGAGACTGAATCACCCCCTTACACAAAACAGTCACGCTCCTTATAAACATGCTGCACTGTGGAGCAATGGAGCATCTTGGTCACGACTGGGGCCCTTGTGGCCGGTCATGCCTAGAGGTAACTCTGGACTAGCACTGACCCTAGATACTAAGATTGGAAGGGAATACAAAAACTTGCACTCGTGCGTATCCTTGATCGCCACTCGGGGGAGGCTAGACGACCGAGACTGGCCTGTGGCCAACTTTTGAGGCATCCCTAGGCCAGATTCACGCGCCGCTGATACTTATACGGTGGGCCTCGAAATTACCAAGAACGGTCGGCAGTCAACATTTTGGTCCTCATTGACAAAAATCAGGGCCTTTTTGGTCCCGATACAGGGCTCCTGAAACCAGCAGTCGGCGGCTAAGTGTGACCAGCAATCGGGGCACTCTGAGACCAGCACTCGTCTGTTGCCGGTCTGAACGGAGAGTCATTTGCAGTGTGAAGATCGGCGCAATAGATGGGTGTTCACGGAAACCGAGGCCCCACCTTGGTTACGCGACTGATCTGAACCGAAGATGGGAAGGACGGTGCGTTCAAGCGGTAAAGTCACTAGTTGAGTGAACGTGGGGTTCTCAATGGAGCTGTTCGGGCCCCTGAACTGGTTCAGAACTCGGAGGCCCCATGAACTGGTCTGTGCTACCGCACACCGCTTAAATGTCCCTGAGTTGGTTTTGGGTTTTCCTGAGGTGAAATTGCTTGGGTTCCCGAGTTGGTCTAGGGCCCATTAGTTGAAATCACCTCCTTGAATTGCTATCTTGCAAGTGCTTTTGATTGAGTAGTATTTGACATGTATGCTAATGCATGCTTAGTTGAAAATCAGCTTGTAAAACCGATAAATACCAGCTTCGTAGTTAGATCAGCTGACCTTGGTGAAAGGACTGGACTGACAAAACGTCATCCAAAGTCTTTTCAGACCCACCGACAAAAATAAAGCACTGTCTGGCCATTTGTAGGTCAGCAATGGAACACAGAACTTCGCGTACAAGATTCAGTCTTTAAGAGTGACTTCTCATCTCTCGACCAATAGGCGAACAGCGTATTGCAGACAGATTTGCGGTAGCCGCGTCAGCACCGGTAGCCTGCTGCGTGATGGAACATCTGCCGACACAGCGTGCGGAAAATCTCATTTCTGTATCCAATTTAGCTTGGTTGGCGTTCCGAATAGCCATTTGGTTGTCTGAGTGCGTCAAAGGGCTGCATGTGCCGGCGATCATTCGGAGAAGTCGAGCCGGCGCAGCTGGCCGCAGCTAGCCAGCCGAATGGCACCATCTGAATGTGAGCACGTCATGATGCTATCTCAAATTATGCAGAGTTCCGTCGAGATCGACAGATGTGACGCGCCAGCGCCGGCTGCACCGCGCCAAACCATTGCTTTTCCGCAAATTCTGGAATCGCGGCACTTGACTGTGAAGCTTTTACTCGCCGATTGCTTGGAAAAGTTACTGTAAGTTTTCGGTAAAAATACCCACCCTCACACGGCAACACGATTATAAAGATAGATGTTGGAAGGTCAGTGAAAAATAGTATTTGAAGGTCCATGGCGGCAATCGTTCAATAAGCATCAATGATGGCGCAAAATCCCATCAGAGACCAGAAAACTTCTTGTTCAGGCCCTTGTGTTCCCACATATACAGTATTGTTTGACTGGATGGGGAGGATGCAATGCCACTCAAAAACATCGCGTCCAGAAAGTTTTAAATTTTGGCGCACGCATCGTAAAGGGACTGAGCAGGCGTGAGCACGTGACCCCAGCCCTTCAATCCTTGGGCTGGCCGACGTTTCCCGATTTTCTAAAGAAACGGGACATAAAAGTTATTAGTAGTCTGCTCTCCGACGACTCTGGAAGTGCACTGTCACGGTCAGTTTCGCGTCGCTCCGAAATCTCTAGCCGGAGCACACGCGGAACTGACCGTGATATGCTAGAACTCCCAAGGGTGCGAACGGAGCAAGCCAAGCATAGTTTTTGCTTCAGAGGGGTAGAAGCATGGAACAGTGGGATGAGAGAGAGCTAAGTATATGTATGGTGGGCATTTGGGAAAGAGGATAGGCTAAAATGAACTAGCGCATTTCTTTTAAAATTGTTATCTACAACGGTCATGTTCTGTAAAGTATTGTGTGGCTTACGAAAGTGTGTGCTCCCTATGTGTGCTGTGTCCTTGTAATTGAGGGCTGAAAAGCCATATCTTATGGAGACCTCAATATACATCTACATCTACATCTACATCTACATTAGCATCATGGCGCAGCTAGTTTCAATAAACACATGTAGTCATAACCCCGCTGGAAGTCGATGAATTTGCAAAACTCGGAAATGTGCCGAGCCCCGGAAATGGAGGTTACCTGTGGGAAGCAATTTGCGAGAGAGCCGTTCGTGCCGTTGTGAGCCCATATTTGTTGGCCCAAATTACTCATGGCACGGCACGTGGTTAATGGGATCATTTGTCACCACCGAATTACACTTTGCATCCACGGCAGCCCTGCGCAGTGGGACCGGCGTGCTGGATACGAGTACGTCTCTTACCCAGGCATGCAGTTGAAGTTTTGCTTAATGTAGCGCAAAAAAATATGTTAATGATATTCCAACATGTCATACATACATCACACCTAAATTGTGGGGAATACATTTGAAACATAAATACTACACTGTTCTATAAGTAGAGCTGTACAGAAGAGGACGTACTGCACAAAACAGGATGCGCACTTCAGTCACTGCGCTTCCTTTATGAGACATTTTACTTTCAGGCCTACTTGATGACCTGAGAACTGACAGCACTAGCATGGGTAAGGGATTATAATCTCCATATTCACTTACCAGATGTAATCCAGGAAATTGCAATTTCTACTCCATGCCATAGAGAGGATGCCACCGACAGGAGTCGGCTTGTTTTTGTGCTCCCAAACTTCGACATTTCCTGAAATATTACCGAAGTGAAAGCGATTTGGATGCGACCTAGGTCACCGAAAAACATTCTCGCTGGAGTTGCACGAAAATAAGCGGCTGAACATTTTCCCCCAAGTTTTTAATGTAATCAGTGCGCGTACAACAAATTGTCATATTATACTCCTAGTGTTTGCTGGAGAGTTAGCAATAGCTGGAAGTATTTTACACCAATTTGTACCTGACTATTCGCCATGATTTCGGGTGCCAGAGAGCAGACGCTGTTCTGAGAGCCCGTGGGACTCAGTTAGTATTTCTGACCGATAAATGCATCGTAAAAGGCATTCCACGTTTTGCAGCTATAAGCGAGCTTTCTACTGAGCGGTCCCTTTATGACGGGCCGGGTGCTGAGAGCATATCAGTGCCCCGTTGCTGCTTTTCACGACCAAATAACTGTTGCCCTCACTAATGCCCGGCCATTAGAGCTGAAATTTGGGTTTGTTGGCTGTGATAACGTGTCTTCGGTGTTGTATCGCGATGGGGATTCCATTATGGTTATGGGAGCCTGGTGGGCTGGGGGCATTGTAACGCGGCTCTATGCCGATGGCAACACACAGCCTTTCAACGGTGCGTCGTCGGGAGTCTTCATCGGCCGCTGATTCACTAGAGCGAGGTATATACATATGGGACGTCTGCAAAAAGGAGCCAACTGCGAAACCACCTTTCTTTGGGTTAGAATTAACCTGCGTCTGGTACATGGGGGCTGCCTAATCTCCAATCATGCTTTTCAGCATATCTCCGTAGTCTTTATAGGTAGAGAAACCAAAGTTTCAGTACCTACCTACTTGGGACTAGGAGCATTATTTTTTTACATCAATGTGATTACAGAGTAATGCTACGTCTAATGCTGCCCGAAAAGGTAAACGTTTTTCCAAAATTGTAATAATTTAACGAAAATCTGGTTTGCCATTACTCAAATAATCAAAGTGGCCGCCTCTGTTGCAGGCAAAAAGCCGTGTAATCAGCCAAAACAAACGTAATTAGCGAACTTCATTTACTGCACAGTCAGCCAAAAAGCCGTAACTCTGGATTTAATGCATTCCCTTATCCGTCAAATGACCCTAACTTGGTCAGGTAGTATGCTAAATTTCAAGGTAATGAGGCCAAGCAATTGGTTATATTGGACAATAACACCCAATTTTGTAAGCTCAACACACGACAATCCAACATTCAGGTTGAATGAAGGGTAAATTACCCTTCCCTCAAAGTTTAAAAACAGTAAAAAGAGAAGATTAAATTTTAAATTTTGGCCAGATCAGTGGTCCATCCAGATAGTTATGTATTGAGCGTATCGATGTACGTACCTGGGAACGTTGAGCCACGCCTGACGCGTCTCTGGCAGCTGTGCCTTCATGCTAGACCAACGAAAGGGGCTTCATTGCTCAGCTGGAGGACTAGCCGACCGGCGAAAATGTATCGGTATAGACGACCACACCAGACGTGAATGCACATTATTTATAAGGTAGCGACGGGAGCAGAGGTCTAAAAAATGTCTGGACTGTCTCTTGCACAGAAAAAAATTGAGTGTCTCCTCATTGAGAGCGTCTCCTCCTAATACCCCCTTGGCAAGAATAGTGATAGAGACACAACTTTATTTTTGGCTCGGTAAAGTTATCAGATGCCTCACAAATAATAATAAGCAGTCGTTTGCCTGGGGGAAACTGCTATATTAACCCCCCGGCCCCCCGGGGCCAGGCCCCCAACAAAAGGCCAGCAAATCAAACAATAAGCCATCAGTAAATACTCACATGTTTAGCCCAGGCAATGGTTACCCAGAGCAGATTAGGTCAAGATCGGCATTTTCACCAAATACAATGATTAACAAACGGGCAAACCTATGTCATTAGAGCATAGGCCTGGTAAAGTACATTAATAGCAAATTGCCAGACATTCCCCTATGGAACAAAACCCCCGCCAGTGGTTGACCCAGAGGCACCCGGACCTAAAGACCAGGTCACAAAGTCAAAAAGACCTTCTTATATCAAATGAAAGCCAACAAACAAACACATGGTGTTTGTTCACTGCCAGCTAATAGGTCAAAAGTATTGCCAAAAACTGTTTTGACCGCGATGACCATGACCTTAAAAGTCAAAGGCAAATACGACCCCTGGGATCCGTGAAAGGGTCCAAAAACGTTGTTCAGCAGTCTGAGTATTGCAATCCTTTTGTGGCTTTATATCAGAAACAGCTTTCCCTATGCTTTCCAATGGGAGGTCGCCCACCGACCCAAGGCACGAAATCAAAAATCCCGGATATACACCTGTAGACCCGGAGGGTAAGTGAGAAGTTTCAAATCGATCGACTTGAAATGTAGCTCTTACAAGCTCTAAAAGAGGACCTGTGACCCGTCTGGACCACCTGGGACCCGGTAAAAATTTCAGGATATGGAATATGATGCAGTAAGGTAGAGCCCCAACCGCGGTCGCGCCCGTCGTTTCTGCTATTCCGGAAAACCTAGGCCATCGATGCCCCCGGTGGGCGAGGGTTAAATCGCAAAACTCTGCATAAATGGGTAAAAACGTATGCAGCGACTGGGTCTTGAACACCCAAACTTCTAATTTTCAGACCGCTGCGCTTTCCACTGCTCTATGCTCTCGGTTCGAAGTCAACCGCTGGTGCCTTAGAGCGTAATGCTGAAATGGATCTCAAAAAGGGTTGCTTCAAAGTTACAGATTGACCATTATTTATAAAAGTTCAAAAATCGAGAATAAATGTAGGTTCGAAAGTTTTTTACTATGCTTGAGATACAATTTGTTTTTAAATTAATCAAATAAAAAATCTTCCCAGTCATTTCTCTGTCTCCCTCACTGTCTCTCGATTTGCCTCAATTGATTCTAGTAGTAGCATTGTTGTGTCTTACCAACTATCTGGAGATATGTTGATAAGCTCTAGGAATCGGGTAGGCGCCGCTAATATTTCTAAAGGTGCTTGCACATGACAAGGGTTTTAAGTCAGTCGCCTTTCTTCGATTGGGAGATGGTTTGTTGGGTGTTTAATTGAATATCCCTTCTGGGAATGAGACAATAACCGCGTGAGATCACTGCGGCTCAAACTGAAGGAAAACGTCACGAGCGTCTCCTTTGGGCGATTTGTCCGGGGTGATATAGTCTCCGACACTCGTACCCGCGTACCTACTTTTCTAGACCTCTGGATGGGAGAAGGAAGATCTTCATCATGTCTGCAGACAACACTTCCTCTATAGGCATCCAGTCTCGCCCTGGGTTCTGTCTGCATGCCTCCCTCGCTTGACTTTGAAAGCACTCTGCTCCCTGTAATTGGTGCACCACTGGCATTATCCGTCACGTGAACACGAGCACATGTGGGAGGCTTTGGATTCTGAGTACTCCTCCCCACCCAGGAGTGTAAAGGAAGTGTTTATTTCATCAACTGCTTAACAGAAGGTTCCGCATATGTATGTGGGTCCGTTTTATTCTATAAAGAGGTCATACCTCGTTTTCATGAACAGTTCTGCTGGTAGATAGCGCGGGTCAAACGCGTGCAAGTATGGATGATAGGTGTTTGCGGCTTGTATGCCATGACATGCGACATGAATGCCATGACATGCCATGACGGCTTGTATGCCATGGCATGCGCTCGCCCAGTCTACGACTGAGCGTGTTGCTTGCTTCTCGGCGTGCTCGCATGTTTGTGGGGACAGTCATATCGGGACTTTCTGCGTTGAGCACAGCGCCATCATTTCCAGGCCCAGGCCCCATCATTGCAAGGAAAAAGGCTCTACATATAGCGACAGCTTTCCCATCTGGACCCGGAGGGTGCCACGAATAGCCTTGTCGTTGGAGCAGGCTAGGTTGAGCTTTACAGACATACCAGCGATGCCACTCACGCTAGAGGGATATTAACGACTGAGTTTATTTTTCGCGCTGAGGCTCAGAAAAAGGCGTGCTGCATTTGAGTCGGTAGGCGCTGTTTCCACATGAGGCTGCAGCTGAATGAAGAGGGTGTTTGGAGGCGAAACTCTCCGTTTTTGCAGCCTCCGTTGTTGCGCGTTTCTTCCTTGGACCTGAACATGGTTCTCGGGTTAGAGGACTGGGTGTTGTTTGTTTGTCTTCTTCCGACTGTATATGCGTCTCAGTTATGGGCCAGACATCGTTAAGGACAGAAATTCACTGGCTGGGTGAGACGATCGAAGCGCCCTAAAATCCCAAACAGGATGATGATGATCAGGAGGCGAGGCAAATGATTGGGCCAAATCAGCCAAGAGTGATGCCATGGAAGGCACAGTTGCTGCACACTCATTATTCGTGTTAAGGACGGAGCTGCCGAGGTGAAAACCTATGCTGGGTTTACTGTTGAATAGAAGGGTAACAAATCGGAAATTTGACTCCTTTATCAGGCCAGGAAGCCCTTCGTCCGGTGCAGTATTTAGTGCCGGTGTTGTGGGCTTTGCTTCACGGCGAGTCCCTCCTCCCATCATGGGTCCTACATCCGGTGCGCCGGGATTTCTTCCGTGGTGAGCCCCTCCTCATGGTATTCATTCATCTTCATATATTACAAACATTTCCACTCAATTGAAGTGGATTTTAAGGTGTTTCCATGATGAGCACGGGTTAATGAAACAACTATAGAAGGAAACGGCAAGGACGAGGAAAGGTGAGGATGAAAGATGTAGAATTAATTGGTCCTCCAACCAGTAAGGCAGGGTTTTCTGCTGCGGCGAGTCCCTCTTTCATCATGGGTCCTGCAACCGCTGCGGCGAGGTTTGCAGTCACGGCGAGTCGGGTTTTCTGCCACGGGGACGACTCTTCCCGCGGTGACTTTTGCCTGTGTGGCGGGGCCCTCTAATGCTGAGGCTCTGGCTGCCACGGTTACCGCGGATGGTCCCGATGCCTGGCTGACTGTTGATGTCAATGCAGCTATATCTCGCTCATGTGAAATAGTAAAGCCGACCACCACAGAATTTGAGATCAGCAGAAAGATGCAAATGCGCCTTTCGGCATATTTCCATACCTAAAGGGCTAAAACATTTTGGGATGTTACCAGAATTCAGCTAAACTGCATCGTTGTATTGTCACAATTTTCGCGGAAAACAAGCTGCGCTCTACTTAGATGTACAAAATTGTGCAATCTACTTCTCAATCCATCTGATCTATCAGGGAAACACCACAGCAGGCACGATGTTCCTGATCTGATGATAGGATGTTTATATCAAAACCCGGTTTCATGATATACAACGGTACTTACCGAAAACAATTACATTTCACCTCTTCTTTGAAGCTGCAATTGTTCCCATCTCGTTATTTGTGTCGTTTTTGCAGCGGACTCTGCCTTCAGCATCTAGTGAAGATCGCGCGACTACATTAATCCTTCACGGTCGGGGGGGGTGGGGGTCCGATCGGACCCCCGTTGTTTTTCGCGCATGTCTAC
The DNA here is from genome assembly GCA_034440635.1 of Lepas anatifera. Taxonomy (NCBI): domain Eukaryota; kingdom Metazoa; phylum Arthropoda; class Thecostraca; family Lepadidae; genus Lepas; species Lepas anatifera. The sequence goes on along the minus strand of JAOTON010000176.1, from coordinate 897,106 downwards.
AGTCGATTTCAATGAAAGGCGTGCAACTTTGCACACCTTTAGTGTGAACAATTGAACAAGTTATGAGCAGAAATTGACATTGAGTCAGGTAAGGTCAACGAGTTATGACGTCATTTCTAAGCATATGTAAGGTGATTGTGTTCTTCTAAAATGACGCTGATAAAACCAGGGTGTAACCCGGCTTTTAGAAGAGCAATATCAAGCTTCTTAACATCATTCGAAAGCTCCTGAAAGGACAACACTGCATGCTGCTATACATTTTGAGGTCAGGTCAGCCGTATGATCCTGGAGTTGGTGCGTCGTTAAACTCCAACAATTATTATTATTGACGTCAGGTCATAAGCAAGGTCATTAGAGTTCACCAAAGGCCATGCTTTCGAAATTGTTTCTGTCTTTAAATTTTTATCGAGAAAATATACAATAAATTTGGTCTATTTATGACGGAAATGATAAAATATTTTGAATGATACGCAGCATGACCCTGAAATGGCAGTATTTAACCTTGACCTGAGGTCAATCGCGCTGCACATCATTTGAATTATTTCGTGAGAACTACCACATTGATACCTTTGTCTTTGTTCTAAGTTAAAATGTTTCCTGAATTATCAAGGGTCTCCCAAATATGTAAAAATCAAACCCATTTCAGCTCTTTGTGACGTCACGGGTGAACGGATATAGTTTAAACTCATCTGGATAGAAGTATACGGTAAAGCACTTTCAGCACCGCTCCAATTCTTTCCGTATCACCTCTGGTTCCCGAGGTCGTTGGGGTCGGATCCAGTGGCAGATCTAGCCGGTGAGTTTGGGAGGGGCAAACCAAAGTCAAAAGTCGAAAAGCAAAAAAAAAAAAACGTCACGCCGCAAAAGCTGCGCTACAATATTCCTTGTCGGTAGAATTTTGGATATTTGAGGCGAAAAGCAAAAAAAAAACGTCACGGGAAGAACAATATGTGCTTGAGATACTTTTCCAGTCGAAGGCCCAATATTTACACTGAACTTAACTGATTCTGTTTTGAAGTCGAGAGTTGAAGCACCAAAATCTTGCCTATAAACTAAAAAGGAGTCGGGGAAAAAGGAGGTCAATCACTTGGGGGGGGTAAAAACATAGTTTTGCGCCGAGCTTTTCCGTTTGGGGGGCAAATGCATTTTTGCCCCCCCTCTTGGATCCATCACTGGTCGGATCGGAACCTCAGGCGGTGGTGGGTGCGAAAAGAGCCGAGGCAGTGCGGGTTAACCCTCGGAATAGGAGCGTAATGCCAAGCTCCATATTGCAGTATCGGCCCAATCGATACGAACGTGCTTTATTCCCTTCCGCTTCATCGCACCAACCCCAAGGCAGCTGTTTTTGCAACTGGGCTCCGAGCCTGAAGAATAAAACAGTTTTTTTAATCTCGCACTTTTCTCTCGCGAACTTCAGGAGGCAGCAGTTATTTCATTGATTGAACTTGAATGAAGGACGTGCTGGTCATTCATCTCCTTCTGCCATTGCCTAGCAACGGCAACAACGGGAAGGAAAGGAGGTCACGGCAACATACTAACCAGCTGTTTGCTGATAACTAAGTCTCTTTGCCTGATTCTTCATGACTGTGCGGACCAATTCGTGCGCAACAATAAAACTAATGATTGAACCAGCTCACTTATGACTTTTTGCCTGCAAAGTAAGATGACAAAACACGAAGATATGCATGTCGAGAAAAAATCAAAGTAGTTCATTTTATCACCTGCATCTGCGTATAATGTTTATATCATTAGATGCCGCTTTTCGAGAGCTTTCATCGATACCAAAAACCCAGAATCGACAATTTTGGACTGACTGCTTTTTGGCTCCTCACAGCAGGTTTTCCTTTTGGAGTCATTTTCAGTGGGATAGCACTGTAATTTTGTCCTTCAAGTCATCGTTGCCCAGGTGAAAACACCAAGTACGCTTTTTTTAATGGAGGTGTTTTGGATTAACCCGCGCCCCACCGGGGGTCCGGCGCCACCTTCGCCCCACTGGGGGGCCATCGATGGCCCCCCCTCTAACTCCGAAAATATGGGCGTTAGCGCAAATCTGCAAAGTGCAATAGAAAGCTCGCGTGAATTCAGTAAGAAATTACTTCGCATGTTTTAGTGCTCAGGTCAATGGTTTGCCCTCCAGAGGTCAAATTAGGTCAAGATCGGCTATTTTCACTCAAATATGCAATGATTAAGCAAACTGGGCATAACTCTTATGTCATTAGAGCTATTGAGGCCTGGTAAAGTACATTTGATAGGAAATTGCCAGTACTTTTTCCGCTATGTGGAACGTAAAGACCTCCCGCCAGTGGTTTGACCGCCAGAGGTCACCTCGTGACCTAATATGACCTGAGGTCACGAAAGGTCAAAAAGTGACCTTGCCGTATATCAAATGAAAGCCAGTGACAAGACAAACACGATGGTGTTTGTTTCACCGCTCTAGCTCAATTAGGTCAAAAGTTATTGTCAAAATACTGTTTTTGACCTCTGGTGACCTTAGATGACCTTGGAAAAGTCAAAGGGCAAATATGACCCCTGGGATCCGTGAAAGGGTGTCCAAAAACGTTGTTCTGAGCAGTCTGAGTATTTGCAATCATTTTTGTGGCTTTTATATCATGAAATAGCTTTTCCCCATGCTTTTCCAATGGGAGAGGTCGCCTCGTGACCTGACCTCAGTGCACGAAATCGAAAAATCCCAGATATACACCTTGTAGACCCTGGAGGGGTCATGAAGTGTAGGAAGTTTCAAATCGATCGACTTTGAAATGTAGCTCTTACAGAGCTCTAAAGGTGAAGTGAGGTGACCTTGGTTGACCTCGTCTGGTGACCTGACCTTGGGTGACCCGGGGTAAAAAATTTCAGGGATGATGGGAAAATGATGCAGTGAGAGGTAGAGCCCTCAACCGCGGTGCTGCGCCTCGTCGTTTTTCTGCTATCCCGGAAAAACCTTAGGGGGGCCATCGATGGCCCCCCGGTGGGGCGAGGGTTAAGCAGACCAAAAATATATACCCATTATTTAAAGTGTTCTGCGGTGGCAGATCCAGGACTTCGTTTCGAGGGACGGGCTAGGGGGCTTGAGCTCAACACGCGTATTGACGGGGGGCGGGTACCTGCCCCCTTTGGGTTTTTCAGAGATAGTAGAAAAACGGCAGCGCTTAGCGCTGCCGTACTGGGCATACCTTTTCTCTCATCATTTTTACAACTTTTTTGAAAATTTGAAGGTTAGGTCATCTCAGGTCAGGTCACCACTGCAGGTCAAGTGACCTGACCTCAAAAAAAGTTTAAGATAGCATAAGTCGAAGCAGGGTGAACTTATCTGATTTAAACTCATATCACATAATGGGCCCACCGAGTTCTCTAAAATATGTTCTGGTATTTTTGATATCGATGACCTAAGGTTAGGTACGAGGCATGAACTCTCCATTGGAAATAGATGGGAAAAATGGTTTTTACTGAATGAATTAGAAACGGATGGTGATAGAGCGATTATTTTAGCTGCATTAGACTCGCCTTGGCTTTGTGGTTCTAATGATATGCATTTTATATAATTTGACCCTGACCTGACCTCAGGTCAGGTCCAATCCTTTATTTGACCTAGCAATGTCAAATTATACATCATTCGATTCGGCTTGCTGCGAGGATTCATAAAGTTGAAATCGTTTTGCTCTATCTTTACTTGGTCAGATGTAATGGCGGAAAAAACTTAATTTACATGTTATCCCTATGACGGCATGTTTTGATCTCTCGTGACCTTAAATGTGACCTGAAAAAATGGTTTAAATATTTTCGATGGAGAAATGGATGGGCTACCCAACGCCGTTTTTTGTTTTTCGCTACCTACCGTGGTTCTCGAGATCTTAGCGGGGGCGGGTACCCGCCCCCTCTTCAAAGTGAAGGTGGCTCAGACACCCGTCAATGCGCGTGTTAACCCTCGCCCCACCGGGGGGCCATCGATGGCCCCCTAAGGTTTTTCCGGGATAGCAGAAAAACGACGAGGCGCAGCACCGCGGTTCAGGGCTCTACCTCTCACTGCATCATTTTCCCATCATCCCTGAAATTTTTTACCCCGGGTCACTCAAGGTCAGGTCACCAGACGAGGTAAACTAAGGTCACCTCACTTCATTTTAGAGCTCTGTAAGAGCTACATTTCAAAGTCGATCGATTTGAAACTTCCTACACTTCATAACCCCTCCAGGGTCTACAAGATGTATATCCGGGATTTTTCGATTTCGTGCCCTGAGGTCAGGTCACGAGGCGACCTCTCCCATTGGAAAAGCATAGGGAAAAGTTGTTTCATGATATAAAAGCCACAAAAATGATTGCAAATACTCAGACTGCTCAGAACAACGTTTTTGGACACCCTTTCACGGATCCCAGGGGTCATATTTGCCCTTTGACTTTTCCAAGGTCATTCAAGGTCACCAGAGGTCAAAAACAGTATTTTAGCAATAACTTTTGACCTAATTAAGCTAGAGCAGTGAAACAAACACCATCGTGTTTATCTTGTCACTGGCTTTCATGTGATATACGGCAAGGTTACTTTCTGACCTTTTGTGACCTCAGGTCATATTAGGTCACGAGGTGACCTCTGGGGGTCAAACAACTGGCGGGAGGTCTTTACGTTCTACATAGCGGAAAAAGTACTGGCAATTTGCTATCAAATGTACTTTACCAGGCCTCAATAGCTCTAATGACATAAGAGTTATGCCCAGTTTGCTCAATCATTGCATATTTGAGTGAAAATAGCCGATCTTGACCTAATTTGACTTTTGGAGGTCAAACCATTGACCTGAGCACTAAAACATGCGAAGTAATTTCTTACTGAATTCACGCAAGCTTTCTATTGCACTTTGCAGATTTGCGCTAACGCGCATATTTTCGGAGTTAGAGGGGGTGGCCATCGATGGCCCCCCGGTGGGGCTAAGGTGGCGCCGGACCCCCGGTGGGGCGCGGGTTAAGTCCCCTTAGCATCCCTGAAGCATTTGGCTATACAAATACCATAGGCATTCTGCAATTTCGAGGGGGGGCTTGATTATTCTAGCCCCCTTGCATATGCCACTGGTATTTAAATTTCAAAAGTGCAAAATTTGTCAGCTCTTTTGAATTCATAATTTTAAATTTCAAGATTAGAATTGTGGAGCAGAATTTTGAGGTGTATTTAGACAAAAGCAAATTTGTAAAACTCTGCGGGTACTTTTGGGCTTAAACACGCACTGTGGAAAGGGGCCTGGAGCCAACGCGCAGTCGAGGGGAAGGGCCATAAAGTGCCCACCCTGAGATCTTGAAAACTAAGAGGGTTATAAAAACACCAGTTTTATGGGTGTGCAGGTCGATGGTGGCCTACATTTTAGCCAGGTTTCATTGACCTAGGTCAACATCTTCAAGATCAAAGGAGGTAGTAAAAGTCAAACCTCGGCCGTGCTGGGCATCTATTGGGAAATACCAGGGTTATGCAAAAAAATACAGGAATACACCCAAAGCAGACTAAAACCATTGAGAGAAAATCCCATACGATGCTCTCTGAAAGTCTGAGACCATTAAAGGTCACTGACCTATGGAGTAACAATGTGACATATTCCCCAAAATGTACAATATAACTGGCACTAGAGCAGCCTTTGGGCTACAAATGAGAATCTGACCTTGAAAAAGGCCTTTGACCTTGACCTGTGACTTTGGCCTTGACATTAAGTAGCCTTAACAAGAAATTATAGCATAATATACGTCATATTGAAAAATGTCATATGGCCAGAACGCTGGGTTTAACGGCCTTGACCTACGACCTTTGACCATTAATAACCTTGACATATAATCCCCATTATATGAGGTTATTACGTCACCAATCGTTCAGTTATGGGAACAGTTTTTCTGCCACCTTGGAAAAATAGGTGGGAAGGGGTATTTTAGGACTCCCCTCCACTACGCGTGTTAACTTGAGAGCGACAAAGCCCCCAAGTCATACTAAGTATCGTTCTTTGGAAAGCAGGTTTTTATTTGCAGTTTTTAACTTCACTTGGTTGTTAAACACTTGGACTAGTGGTATAACCAAAACAAATGGTCGGTACCAAGTTTAACATCAAAATCATTGTCCAATCGACAATGTATCATTTTGCATATCAACATAAATCGTGGAATGGGTCAAAACGAATAGATGCAAAGTTTCAACTATTTGTTACAGTTCAGACATGCGCCAGGTAAGGGTTATGAAAAGGTTTGCAATAGTTGTCTATTTTTTACATGACGCTTTTCAACTGCCTTGGTGCTAGCCGATACCAATTTATTTATTATTTAAATGTAGTCTCTTACTTTCACCCAAGAAAAGTCTGGAAGAAATGAAAGAAGTATACAAAACGTGAAAGTTGTTGTGCTACCTTTATATATTACTCTATTTCGGTAACAGAAAATGAACCAGTTGCCTAACAGATGAACGGAATAACGACACGTGTCGGCGTCGTATGCAATATAATAATATAACACTCGCCGTATATGAAATGGTCTAGAGCGCACTTCCCCGCTGAGCTTCCAAGCCTAACGAAGACTGAATATGCATGCTTTCTCTGGACGCTCCACGCCAGAGTGACAACTGACCTTTAGCCGTGACGGGCTGCTCCAACACCGGCTACCACCTGCCATCCTAGCCCTGCATCCCCGCTAATGAAGCCATGCGCTCAAAACTCTACCCACAGCGTCTCCACTGAATGTCGGGTAAGACATATTTTGCACATGTTCGGTCGACCGCGGAGAACAGTGCAAAGGTTGAGCTTAGGCACATACAGTGGTATTGAAATGATGAAAATAAATTGTGTGGGGGTCATCCCCTACTTTTCTATGCACTGCGACGTAACTTTCCTAGGCTCCAGTGGCAGGGGTTTTATTTGTAAGCGTCATATTGGCCAAAGGGTTGGAGGTTGAGATGTGCTGCCATTGGAACTTTACCTCCTCACGAAGTGAAGTTGAGGAAAATCAAACCTCTTTGGATTCGAACACTTCGCCTTGTCCTCCCGATATGATTTTGAAGTTATGTCAAGAATGGGCTGAAACCGGACAATTTACAGGTAAAAAGTGAAGGCAGACCATTATCTTTCCGAGATGCAACCGTGGAATCAGAATCAGTCATCTAGGGCCTCATGACACGATATGAGTTTCGTTTTTGGTATTGTTATTTGACCTTGTCCAAGTTGACTCTAGCCTTAAAGGGAATGTGGCACCTTTATAACGTGATTTTAACTGAGATGGTCAATTTGTAAAGCATGTTTGAAAACGTGGTGCTCAATATATCATATGTCTCGGAACTCACCATTCAGTAGAGAAAAGCTAAAAACCTACATGAAATGTATCTAAAATGCACCCAAGCAGCCGGCCACAGTTGTCAGCTGTTGGCGTGACGACATGCTGACGTCATGGTGAGTAGTCAGCCTATTGAAGCCTATTGAATATGGTAAAAGTTTCCAGATTATGACATCATCCACAGGCAGAGGCTTATTTCTTGCTCTAGAGGAAATTTTAGATATCAAAATATTGAGCTTATCCTACTTTTTCAGAAAAATAAAAGACATTTTCATAATTTTCAGCTAAAAATATTCCTAATTACACTAAATTCCGGGATTCGACTAAGGCGCCACATTCACTTTAAGTTTGGACTAAAACTGCTTCAAAAGCTCATGCATAAGACACACTCGGTGTGGCAGCCTAGCTCACCTTCGAAATCCGACCACCTCGGTAAACCCCGGGCAATGTCAAAACACCAAGCAGGCGATGCTGGCTCGTCAGCAGGTGGTGTTCTAATAACGCACGTGCCAAAACATCTTTATATTCCACAGCCTGTCGTAGCAGCCGAAAAACAGCTCTGAGCGAGTTATTTCGAAACTTGTCAGATGATAAGACAACGTGCCTACCCTGTAAGGTGGTACGGTTTTTGGTGGGGCTCCTGATGCATTGCGTGTGATATTAAAAATCCTAACCGTGGGGTAGTTATTTGCAAGGTCGGATAGGCACACATTCGCATTACCTTAGTTCTCATTGTTGTACTTGGATCATGCTACAACCAGATTTAGTCAACCAGATCAGTCAACCCTACACCAGATTTACCTTACCTACGTAATGCCATACTTTGACTACGCAGACATTATTTATGACGGACTATTGATTTTACATGACAGCCAGAGACTCGAAAGACTACAAAACAGATCAGGACGACTGATAACATCCACTCCCCTTCAGAACGCCTACCGGGAAGCTGATGCAGGATTTGGGCTTGAATTCTTTGAAATCTAGAAGAGAATTGCATAAAATTAAATTTTTTCATCAACTTTACTCAGATAACACTCCCACTTACGTATGCGCAATATTACCAAACACTAGGGACAACACAGTAAACAGAATATTACGTACATCGCGCCAAAGAACGGAGATTCCTTTTCGAACGGTAAACTTTAGCCACTCATTCCTACCAAGTGCAATCAAGTCATTTAACAAGCTCCCGAATCGAATGAAAGAAATCAACTCGCCTAGGGTCTTCTTGAAACACCTAAGAGATCACTTCAAAGTCAACCAACCACCGTTATACTATTCATTAGGATCCAAAATTCAGAACTCTTGCTTAACACAGTTAAGACTTGGGATTTCGGAACTAAATGCTCACGCCTACCAAATTCAATATTCGGACTCCCCCTCCTGCTCGTGCGGATATCAAAATGAAAATACAGAACATTATTTTCTGCAATGTCCCCGTTTTGATCCTTAAAGAACTCTTATGGAAAACAGCATATCTACGATATTAAATCATTCTTTCAGAAACATGCATCGTAAAAATAAAATTGACATATTAATCCATGGTCGAAATCTCGCTCCAGGCAAGGACAGGGCAGTAGCTCACGCAGTTTTTCAATTTGTTCATGGCACAAAAAGGTTCGTTATTTAACAAGAGTCATTAAATTAATCATGTTATAGCCAGTGCTCGATGTGGTGTAGTGAGCCGTACTTTCGGTGGCGTGTGTCGCGGCGGTGCGGTGGCCTCTCTGGCGGCGCTGAGATGGCACCATGATTGTGTTTGCGTGGGACGCCTAGATTTAAGCGCTTCGGCGCTTTTGCGTTCCTCGCAGCAGCCTTTGTGTGTGTTTTTTTCTGTACCATGAAATAAATATTATGGATATTATGGATGCTTCGAACAAAGTACAGCCCGGGAAGGCCCAGAACATGTTTGAAAATGTTTTCGGCCATTGCACTAAACTTTATTTGTCATTTTGCGCTGTACGTTGAACTTTAATTAAATGTGTCGGTTCTATCCGGTCACACAGCACAAGTTTGAAAAGTCGAGTCGTTGTTTTAACACAACCACCGTGTTACACGGCAGCGCTGTCTGTGGTGAGATTCGGCGGAACTTGGTGTTGACTGGGTTTTAGCGGGTGTCGACGGCCGTTTTTTGTTATCGAGCGAAGTTCAACAAACAGACGACGGACCGCTCTTATCAAGCAACCACGCAGCGACAGAGCCGGGCAGCGCTGCGACAGAGTCGAGTTGCCCGGCTGGAACCGAAATGGCGGAGGCCTCACGTGTCAGAAATATTGCACACTAACGGCCTGTTTCAACGGTCGCAGATTCAAGCTATTTTGGCGAAACACTGCGAAGGAAGTTTATAAAATGAGGTGTCACGCTCAGAGACTGGTGTTGTACTTTCAGTTTCCCACAGGCGCACTTTTGGCCTATTTAGTTTTTTGGGGTTCTTGTTGTAATTGGTGTACTTGTGAGCATTAGTCTGGGCACGAAGTACCCGACGAATAATACGTAGTAAGCGACCAATGACGCGAACAACTTAACTTCACATTGAATGTTCAGCACCTCCGCTTTAATTCATGTTTAATGTACAGACAGTGTACCACCTCGTAATGTACGGTCACACTGGGTTGACAAGTGCACAAAGTGCTATGCTGTCAGTGTTTGACTGTTTAATTATGCAAAGTTGATGTGGCCCCACTTCAAACTTGTGATTTGAGATTGGGGCCCAGGATCATATGACCTGAAATAGCGTACTTATCTGTAATGACCCACCCTAAAAAACATCCCGAGTTACACCAAAAGCATAAGCAGTAGGATGCCTAGAGCTCAAGTATCGCACGTCACTTTATCTATATAGTCTCTATCGGGAAAGCGATTTAACCCCCAGCAGTAGCTCGGGGTTTCTCACTCTCATCCAAACTTTCCTATGTGTCTTTTTCGTAAACATATCACTAATTAAGCATGCTGTCTATCCTAGGTTATGTGAGGCCGCTTACCATATTAGTGTAGGGGGCCATATCGCCCCCCCCGCCTAAAGACAGGCACCTCGATTCATCAGTCGATTTTCGACTTTTGCGACAGTTTTAAATCAACATCTTCATTGTTTCGACTCATGTGCTTAGCCATAAATATAATCAGCATCCTCGTCTGACGCATCCTTGTGCTGTGCTTGAATACAAAAGATGGCGCTTTTGCAGCCCTTGACGTTCCTAGAAGCCTGTTCTGCATGCAAATTTGTTTAAACAAAAATTTCAGTCGGACGTGAACCGCTCCAAGAACATTTTTGGAGGGTTTTTGAGATACTAAGCTGCGCTAGTTCACCCATATCTTCGATCAAGAAGTCATACCGGAGCGTTATATAATCGGAATGATATACACCTATTTTTCCAAGGTGGCCGGAGAACCGTTCGTTGTCTGGAAATGCTACTTAAACACATTTGAGAGAATTGATGAGTGCGTCGATTTGTGTAAAATTTTTGAAAATCGGTGGATAATTGTTTTACTTATAGGCTTTCAAAGTCAGATCTATATTTTGCGACCGTCCTAATCGACCGAGTGTTGACGTTATAACGTCATATAATCAGGTTATCCATCAATGTCAACCCACATAAAGGTCAATATCAAGGTCAAAGGTCGCAGGTCAAAACCATTGACCCCAGCATTTCGGTCAGATGATATTATTAACCCGCGCCCCAGCGGGGGTCCAGCGCCACCTTCGCCCCACCGGGGGCATCGATGGCCCCCTCTAACTTCAAAAATATGGGCGTTAGCGCAAATCTGGAAAGTGCAATAGAAAGCTCGCGTAAATTCAGTAAGAAATTACTTCACATGTTTTAGTGCTCAGGTCTATGGTTTGACCTCCAGAGGTCAAATTAGGTCAAGATCGGCTATTTTCACTCAAATATGCAATGCTTATGCAAACTGGGCATAACTCTTATGCCATTAGAGCTATTAAGGTCTGGTAAAGTACGTTTGATAGGAAATTGTCAGTAATTTTTCCGCTATGTGAAACGTAAAGACCTCCCGCCAGTGGTTTGACCTCCAGAGGTCACCTCGTGACCTAAGATGACCTGAGGTCACGAAAGGTCAGAAAGTGACCTTGCCGTATATGAAATGAAAGTCAATGACGAGACAAACATGATGGTGTTTGTTGCAGCGCTCTAGCTTATACAGACCATAAGTTATTGTCAAAATACTGTTTTTGACCTCTGGTGACCTTGGATGACCTTGGAGAAGTCAAAGGGCAAATATGGCCCCTGGAATCCATGAAAGGGTGTCCAAGAACGCTTTTCTGATCAAGCTGAGCATTTTTAATCGCTTTTGTGACTTTTAGATCATAAGACAGCTTTTCGCCATGCTTTTTCAATGGGAGAGGTCACCTCGTGACCTGACCTCAGGGCACGAAATCGAAAAATCCCGGATATACACCTTGTAGACCCCGGAGGGGCCATAAAGTGTAGGAAGTTTCAAATCGATCAACTTTGAAATGTAGCTCTTACAGAGCTCTAAAGTTAAAGTGAGGTGACCTTGGTTGACCTCGTCTGGTGACCTGACCTTGGGTGACCTGGGGTAAAAAAATTTCAAGGATGGTGGCAAAATGATGCAGTGAGAGGTAGAGCCCTCAACCGCGGTGGTGCGCCTCTTCGTTTTTCTGCTATCCCGGAAAAACCTTAGGGGGCCATCAATGCCCCCGGTGGGGCGAGGGTTAAGTATGAAGTATGTTACGCTATGACTTCATAGTTAAGGCTACTCAAGGTCAATGATCAAGGTCAAAGGTATTTTGCAGAGGTGTCTGCTGACACAAAATTAAAAGAACCTCAATTCCTGCCCAAAGGCTGCTGTACTGCCAGTTGAATTGTAAATTATTGTGAATATGCCATATTGTTAGGTTGTAGGTCACTGACCTTGAATGACCTTGACCTCAAAATGTTAGGAAAATCATTTGTGATACCTTGCCTCTATGACCTTAGTCCGCTTTTTATGTATTCCGGCTTTTTCGGCATAATTACGGCATTTCCCAAGCGGTCTCCAGCAGGGCCCGGGCTGGCTTTTACGACCTGTTTTGACCGTGAAGATATTGATCTAGGTCAATGAAACTTGGTGTTAATGCAGAACACCATCGTCCCCACGCACCCCCCCCAATGGGCGGTTCTCTAATCCTCTTGTTTTTTTAATCATAGGGTTTTTGTACCCCTTCCACTACCGCACCCTTAGTAAACATTATCTGCGAGACAACAATAAAGCCACCTTGTTAAATAAAATGCGCCTTGTTGACTATTCCCTTAACTCAGCCAAACAGTTAATGTATAAATATTGGAGGGGTACTGAAACCTACTATTTTCTAGTTTTGAGGGCCCTTCAAACGTCATATTGTAACGCCACCCGACTCGGCTAGCGCTTGGGACGTGGCCAGTTTGCGCCAGGTCATAGATTACGTGTTCGGCGCTGGACTTGGGTCGCAAATGTCTGATCTGGCGTGGCTCGACGACACCAGAGCCAAAGGGATGTGGTGTGATACTTGCCAAAGGCGGAGTTATTCGTTGTCTTTCTGATTATAAATACAGCACTGCAATGTAAAAAGTTAACACGCGCCCCGCTGGGGTCCCTTGCATGACGCGCCCCGCTGGGGGCGTTTTTCGCCCCCTCCGTATCTCGTTCCCCACGAAAGCTAAAAGAAAATTACGGGGAGTGTTCAAAAGCTCTTGACAAGACGAAGAGAATTTATACAGACAATTTTTATGTCAGGTCAATATTGAGGTCAGCATAGGTCAAAGAATGCTCCATAGGCTTACAACAGAGCAGTGTACGTTTCCCTCTATAGATATGCCCTCAGGGGAGCTAGAGCAAATTTTTATGCATCATTTGATTCCTCTCATCGCGGCAAATCGAATGATGTATAATATGAGCTTGCTAGGTCAAATAGTCAAAATGACCTGACCTCGACCTAGGTCAGGGTCACAGAGTGACCTGGTATAGTCATGTTGCATATCAATCGACTCCCCGTAACAATATAAGCACAATGCAGGAAAAATGGGAGCTTTATCTCAATTCAGTGAGGAGTTATTTGCAAAACAATCACTTTCTGCTCCCGTGACCTCATATGACTTTTGAGATGTCAGATGCTCAAAAACTCAACTTTATGGTCAAGATCGTGGTAAGAATGGACAGTTTGAGGCTTTTCAGCCTTATCTATCCAGTATTTCCTGAAAACGAGTCCATTCTATTTTTCACCATAGACTTATGATGGGGTGACCAAAAAATTGACCCCACCTTAGGTCACCAATATCAAAATTCCGAGATAGCAGATTTGTAGACCCCAATGACCTTATTATATTGTGGAATTTTCAAACTGATCGGTTTGCTAATGTTCCCTGGGCGCTGCTTAAAGCTCGTAATTTTAGGTTTTGAGGTCGGGTCACTTGACCCTGAATAGCTACTTGACCTGACATGACCTTAACTAAAAAATTTGGTCAGGTGTGTAAAATTGATCAGGTACAAGGTACCGTAAGTTTCGTTGTTTTGCGTCCCTTTGTTTTTGAGCTATCTGGGAAAAACCAGGAGGGGGCGAATTTCGCCCCCCAGCGGGGCGCGTGTTAAAGCTGGTTACAGTACAGCTGAAACAAAGGAAAGCACTACCCGAATAACACTGGCATCGCCCGAAACCGCTAAATAATTCAGGAGTCGAGTCAAAGCTGCAGGTATAGGGGAAGGTCACCGTATATTGTGTGGATGCGAGTCGGTGGCTAACAAATGTGACAGCGGGCCTAATGACGTCGGCGTCGTTGCGTCGACAACGACGCCCGTCGACGGCTGCGTCGGCGTCGGTGCCTGACAGGCCGTGCCCGCTGCTGGAGAGCCTGCTCTGACGTGGAGAAGGGTGCTGGCCCAGAATCGGTGCCCGCACTCGTTTGTCTTAATGAGAGCACGTCTGAAGAGAGCGAGAGAGAGAAAGAGAGAGGGAGAGCAGCGGCCCTGCAAGTGGTCTCAAGAGTCTGAAGTGATTGCAGCCAGGCCGGGAATACTTGTTCGTGACTGACTGCAATTGTTAAAGTGGTCCAGTCGATGGAAGACCATAATTTCTACCCAGCGGCATATTTTTTATTGCGCATGGATCAGTTAGCGCAGGACCCGGGAGCAAAATGGCGTGTAGAAAACCATTGCCGTGCTATTGGAATGCATGTTATCGAATAGCAATGGGCTCAGTTCTTCTCATTGACGGCCCAAAATTCCCAGAGGCATCGGGTGTGAAGGTCACCTATACTGGCGCGTGCCAGGCGCCGCACGTTACCGGCGCCGGTCAATGTAACCTGATCGGAGCCGACTGTCCCCGCGGACGTGAGCCGACGTCAGCCAATGCCAGCCGTCCTCTGATCGGCCAGAATAAAATATCGTTGCGCTAATGAAAACCGAAGGCCATCGCTGCAGCAACGTAGGCGTGTATCTTTCTTGTGCTGTTGAAATCTAAGATGAATCTTGTATTTTCCCAGAAAGTAGATATTGAATGCATTTCTTGAGCGTCTTTGGATTTTTCGTAGTGCCTTGAAGACTGTTGCAAAAAGGAAGATTGCGGCAAAGTTGTAGCCCAATCATTTAGCCATACATAATGGTGTTCTGTATTTTGTTAATTGTGTCACCAATGCTTCTTTTCTGACATTTAGTTTTATGGCCGATATTTTGTTGCCTCTTGTGCATTTTGGCAGAGTCTCTATCCACCAAATGGGGTTGCATTAAGCTGAATTTTTTTTAAGTTGAAGGGACATCAGTTGGTCCTCCTCGCCCTTGTTCATTGTATGTATGTATGTATGTACCTAAAGGTATTACACTTCCACTGCATACCTAAGTCTCTTGAAAATACCATTACATTTCTAAATATGTCGACTCTCCACTACATAGCTAAATATGTTGACATTTTCCTACGTCTGATAATGCCATAAAAAGTGCCAGGAAGGTGCAATTGAATACCACAGGCCCAGCTTAGTGTCAACGTTTTCAGATTGGGGCAATAAGGCGAAATGCATCCGTAATTGAATACTCAAAGTCCAGGCTGGTGCCGTCATTTTCAAATGACGAAAATAAAGGTGCAATTGAATACACAAAGCTCAAAGTATTGTCATCAGATTGAAATGACGCAAATAATATAAATTGCACGTGCAATGGAATAGGCAAGGCCCAGATAACTGTGGTCATTTTCAAATTAGGCTGATAAGAAACAAATTAACATTTATTTTTCTCGCATCCATTCCCCTGTGAACAATTACGTGGCTGAAACAACGCTGGGCATATCAGAAATAACGAACAGTTGTCAGTTCCTTTTGCATGTCATGCATGAATACTTTTTTCAGTATTTGGAGGCCTGACGTATGTACATCAGAAGGTTCATCAAATCGGCACAGCGCGCTTGAGCATTGCTCAGCACTACTGTTTGTGACTTCAAACATATAAAGTCGATTCTCGGGCTGGCTGGTCCAATCCCGAGATGTTTAAATTCTTATAAACCAAATGAAACCACAAGGAACATGAAGACCCACCTATATGATTGAAAAAAGCCTCCACATAAAAGATGCAGGTCCCACTGGGGGCGCCGAGCACCCGGCCAGCTCCTTGATCGATCCTTCGTGCGTCGTAAAAGCAGGTTAATCCGTGCTGATGGAATCTTGTGAGGCCTTGTTGCCATTATTAAGCCTGCGCCTCAACGTATACTGTGGCTAGGTGTAAGGAACTGAGCAAATATTAGATTGCGCGAGTGGGCTGTCTTGAGAGATTACGATGTCCGGCGTCAGCTTCGGTGGCTTCATGTTAACCCCTAACCATAACGCCAACTAAAGGAAACATAGAGTTTGCTGTCAATTCTGGTGAAAGATATATCGTGGCACTAATCCAGGAGACAGAATGGCATTCATTATACGGACGTGGAAGCTATCAGGTAGTGTTTAATAGGACCGCGGCCATTTGCATTAACATCGGTTGGTGTCGGACACCGCGGTCTTCCATCTAGTGGATGGACTGGTAATTTACGCATCACAGGGGCAATGACTACGAAACTGTCGAATATTGACGCTTTCCTCAAAAAGCATGTATGCATGTACATTTCCCTGGATGTGTTTAATGGCATGACCGATCTATTTAAAGTGGATCTCGTGGTGAATTGCTTTAAGGCAATCTTTTGTTGTTTCCGTTTCACAGTGCGCTATTGCTCAAACATTGCAAGGATGGGATTTTTTTGTGGGGATGCGTAGGGAGGTGAAATATATTTCATACGATTTCATTTGATATTCCAGTGGTCTCACGGAGAGAAACTTTTGGAGCCAGTGTGGCCACACTTGCATCCAAGCATTTTGTCCATACAAGTTTCAAGCTGCTGGTATCGATCTTCAGAGCAGATGGCAGCAAGAGGCCAGCAAGCTAGGACGAGAGCGGTAAAAACTGCCGGGGCGGAAGCACTTCTGAGAAAAGCACATCATTTTGCCAGGCGCTTCTGACGGTCCACTACGCACTACGCACTAGATCTGATAATGTTGGACATGAGCAGGTTAACCACAGGCGCCTGAAAGAGCTTTATGACAATTGCTTCCAGCCTGCCTGACATTAACGCTCTATTTCAGCATTCCAAGGAGACGATTGTCCTGAAACTTCAAAATTTAATACCCACGTCTCTGATGCAGTGCGTTGACTGCACCTGTAAAATTTCATCATTTTCACTATTCGTTCGATGAGAAATGGCTGAGAGATAATATCTATTTTCCTTTTCCTTGGACAATTTCCTAACCTGCTCCCTGATATGGAGCAAAATTCGCTTCCTGCCGGCTTCCCCCTCCCCGAAAAAGGAGAAACTAAGAGAGGCCAAAAATGCCACTTATAGTACCTTATCCCTAATTTTTTTCATGCAATTCTAATGCTAGAAAAGGTCCGCCATCCATTTAAACGGGTAGCCAGGCGTGCCCCCTCCGCGATCCCAACGACAACAGTACCCTTACGTTAACACCACTAGAACATAAAATATTACAAGTCGCGGCACGCCCTGCTAGGAAAAAGAAAGTAACTTAAAGAAAGCATAATGCATATCATACCATTAGTAAAAACTGCCAGTAGTAGCTCCCTGTAAATATACAGGGAGCAGGAATACAGGTCTATTTAGGTTAAATGCACAATAATTTAGCTCATTACCGGTTAGATTGTTAGTCTTTTTCCAAACGGGACTACCCAAAACTGGAGATTCGTGTTAGCCCCTCCGAGATTCATTAATTAATTGTATTCATCTGCCATGTGTTTTAGGTTAGGTAACGTCAGGTCAAGGAGCTTTTCAAGGTCAAGTGACCAATCCTGAAAACTCAAAATCACCATTTTGAAGCAGCAACAAATATATATTTACCAACCCATCAGTTTCAAAATTGCACATTATCATGCAGTCGTTATGGTCTACAAATCTGCTCTCTCTCTGAATTTTCATTTTGTTGACCTAAGGTAGGGTCATTTTTTGGTAACTGTGTGGGTTTCGTTTGACGCCACTAGGTCGGCTGCATCGGTTGTCCGGCGCCACCCTATCAGGGGCCGGCTGGCGCGTGACGTCACACTAGAGCCGTGTCTTGACCCGCCTCACGGGTCAGGCAGTCAGTGTGTGTGTGTGCGTGTCTCCGGCCTGCCGCTGCCTCCACTGCAATAAACCGCACATACGGAATTCAGGTGTCTCCCTGATGAGACCAAAACAGTAACCCTATAATAAGTCTATGGTGAAAAGAGAAAGGGCTCTTTTTCAGTAAATATTGAATACACCAGCTTAGAAGTCCTCATGCCATGTATTCTTTCTACAATTTCGACTATAAAGTTGATCTTTTGATCTTTTGAGAGGACTCCAATGACGTGTAAAGATTTTTGTCTAGATTTACTTTGTATAAATATATAAGGAAAAGTGTACTATGCCCTGTTTTAACACGCGCCCCGCTGGGGTCCCTGGCATGACGCTCCCCGCTGGGGGGAGTTTTTCGCCCCCCCTCCGTATCTCATTCCCCACGAAAGCTAAAGGAAAATTATGGGCAGTGTTCGAAGGCTCTTGACAAGAAAAATATACTTTATATGAGTAATATTTATTTCAGGTCAATATTGAGGTCAGCATAGGTCAAAGAAGGTTCCATAGGCTTACAACAGAGCAGTGTACGCTTCTCTCTCTAGATCTGCCCTCAGGGGAGCTGGAACAAATTTTTATGCATCATTGGATTCCTCTCATCGCGGCAAATCTAATGATGTATAATATGACCTTGCTGGGTCAAATAGTGAAAATGACCTGACCTCGAGATAGGTCAGGGTCACATAATGACCTGGTATGGTCATGCTGCATATCAATAGACTCCCCGTGATAATATAAGCACAATGCAAGCAAAATGGGAGCTTTATCTCATTTCAGTGAGAAGGTATTGTCAAAACAATCACTCTATGCTCCCGTGACCTTACATGACCTTTGAGAGGTCAGATACTCAAAAACTCAACTTAACCCTCGCCCCACCGGCACCGGGGCCATCGATGGCCCCCTAAGGTTTTTCCCGGATAGCAGAACAACGACGAGACGCAGGACCGCGTTTGGGGGCTCTATCTCTCACCCCATCATTTTCCCATCATCCTTGAAATTTTTTAACCTGGGTCACCCAAGTTCAGGTCACCAGGTGAGGTCAACCAAGGTCACCTCACTTCAACTTTTGAGCTCTATAAGAGCTACGTTTCTCAGTCTATCGATTTGAAACTTCCTACACTTCATGACTCCGCCAGGGTCTACAAGGTTTATATCCGGGATTTTTCGATTTCTTGAACTGAGGTCAGGTCACGAAGTTACCTCTCCCATTGAAAAAGCATAGGAAAAAAGCTGTCTCATGATCTAAAAGCCACAAAAACGGTTGAAAATGCTCGGCTTGCTCAGAAAAGCGTTCTTGGACACCTTTTCACGGATCCCAGGGGACATATTTTCCCTTTGACCTCTCCTAGGTCATCCAAGGTCACCAGGGGTAAAAAACAGTATTTTGGCAATAACTTTTGACCTATTTAAGCTAGAGCACTGAATAAAAAACCATCGTGTATGTCTCATCACTGACTTTCATTTGATATACAGTAAGGTCACTTTTTGACCTTTGGTGACGTCAGGTCATATGAGGTCCCGAGGTGACCACTGGAGGTCAAACCACTGGCTGGAGGTCATTACGTTCCACATAGTGGAAAAAGGTCTGCCATTTTTATATCCAGTGTAGTTTACCAAATCTCAATAGCTCTAATGGCATAAGAGTTATGCCCAGTCTGCTTAAGCATTACATATTTGAGTGAAAATAGCCGATCTTAACCTAACTTGATCTCAGAGGTGCAGAAACTTGCCAACTCGGCTACTGGAGTTTGTGACACATTTATGATAGTCGAGGTGCATAAGTGTGACAAAATAGCGATCGTGACAGTATGGTTCAAAATCAAACCACACATTTTCGAAATACAGAATGAAGCGTGTAGCGAATATTTTAATTTAGCAACTCTGTCCTTCAATTGCACAGCGTACCATCAGTGATACAATATTGGTACTGTGTTCAGTTTCTACTAAAACGAGAGACCCCGCTGCAGAAAACCCGAAAACCGCTGTCACAGTTGCCAGATTTTAACATGCAGCCCAATGGTGCTGATTGTTAGTAGTTGCCAGAAAGTTGTCGCCTAGATGCCCGAAATGTGACAGTCAATTTTTTCAAGAAATACATGATTGTGGGCATATTTAAGGTATTAAAGATAACGCAGATACGTTATCAAGTACTTCTCTGTCCATTTTGTCAGGTTAAATAATATTTAAAGTTTGAGTATCTTCGATTTAGCGGTCCCTATTTCTTTGAATTTAGTATCAAGTACGCCTAAAAGCTACTAGGAAAAGTACTAAATGAGTGAAAGAAATAAACATAGCTTGGCAGCAATTCTACCTAAACTACGCAACAGCGACAAGACAAGTTCGCAATGTTTGTGTGATGTAGAGCCTGCCAAAAAATTTGAACAAGTGGGAAGCTACTTCTGTTGAGGCATATTTATTAGGTATGTCTGAGATAAGTGCAGGCTAAAACTAGCTGGAATAAATAGTGCTGCCCATGGCTAATCTAAGATGAATGTAGGCTACTTTGATACTGATGCACTTTCACACATCAAACTTGGTTTTTCATTCCTTAGCTTGCTTGTGCCTTACCTTATTTGTGCCCTAGATCAAGATTGGTTAGGTAGATTTGGAGCTGGAGGAAGTTGGGAGAGTTGGCGCCAGCAACAGACTGGCAACAACAGTAATTCAGGTGAGATTTCATGATCAAATTATCATGTCAATATTGTACAGATAGCAAATGTGTGCCAATGCAGTCCTCCACAAAGTGTTAAAACACACACTGGAGAGGGGCCTGGCACTAACATGCACTAGAGGGGGCCTAGTAGACCCCCTTCTCATCTCAGAAAATAACAGAAAATCTCAGAAAGAAAGAGACTTTGAAAAACGCTGGTTGGGGGTGTGTTGCTTACTACCAGTGGTAGTAAGCAACACACAGGACCTGAACTGCCTGGAGTTAAAACAGGATTTTGACTTATACACTGGATCTTTCTTTGATATGAGACTTCCAATACCTCTGTACATATTAGGCCAATAGACATAATTTTACATCTATGCAGGGTAGTTGCCTCAGAGTTTTTACTGCAAGAAGGAACGACCAGGCAGGTGATAATCAGGTGTTGGGGTAAAATCTTAAGCATTTGATCTGGCTATAAAAATGCTACCTAAGGTCCACTTTACCAACACATTTTAGGTAGATCCAAATCTTATGTTGACATTGACATTTTTGTCCCTTTTGTTGATATGTGAGATAGAAGTTCAGTGGGGGGTGGGGGAAGCTCTGATCAGGGTTCCCAATTGTGTGTAGGTGTACGCTCCCATTTATAGATTAGTTCCCAATAATAATTTTCATAATTGCCACATTTAATCATGGGGAAATATACCATAATTGGGAACACTCCTTCCAAAAATGGAAACTTCTTCAAAAGGGAAATGCATGTCATTGGGGGAAACTCCAGTCAGAGTTGCCAATAATAGTTATGATCCCAATACTGAAAACAATGATCCATAATTGGAAATTTTCCTTCCAAAACATAAACATGATCTAAAAATGAAAACACAGTTTACTACTTGCATGCGGTAATGGCTTGGTGCTTGAACCTTGTCCGTTGCAAAAAGTAAGAGACAGGTAGATGACATTCAGCATATTGGAAATAGTATTCAAGTATAAAATTATTATTTCCAGCTTTGTGTGACAGAGGAGGCATACGTCTCATTGAGTTTGTGACAGCCAGTATACTTTCTGCACCTCTGCTTGATCTCTGGAGGTCAAACTATTAACCTGAGTGCTTAAACATGTAATAATTTCGTACTGAATTCACGCAAGCTTTCTAATGCACTTTGCAAATTTGCGCTAACCCCCATATTTTCGGAGTTAGAGGGGGCCATCGATGGCCCGGTGGGGCGAAGGTGGCGCCGGACTCCCGGTGGGGCGCGGGTTAATGGTCAAGATCGTGGTAATAATAAACAGTTTGAGGATTTTCATCTTTATCTATCCATTATTTACTGAAAACGAGCCCATTCCATTTTTCACCATAGATGTATTATGGGGTGACCAAAAAATTGACTCCCACCTTAGGTCAACAATATCGAAATTCCGAGATATCAGATTTGTAGACCCTAATGACCTTATTATATTGTTAAAGTTTCAAACTGATCGGTTCGCTGATGTTCTCTGGGCGCCGCTTCAAACTCGTGATTTTAGGTTTTGAGGTCGTGCCACTTGACCTTGAATAGCTCCTTGACCTGACATTACCCTAAGTAAAAATTTGGCCAGATGTGTAAAACTGATCAAGAATAAGGTACTGTAAGTTTCGTTGTTCTGCGTCTCTTCGTTTTTGAGCTATCTTGGGAAAACCAGGAGGGGGGAATTTCGCCCCCCAGCAGGGCGCGTTTTAAGGTCCTTGACCTTTAACCCACGCCACACCGGGGATCCGGTGCCACCTTTGCCCCACCGGGGGCCATCGATTCTCCCTCTAACTCCGACAATATGGGGCTAGCGCAAATCTGCAAAATGCACAAGAAAGCTTGTGTCAATTCAGTAAGAATTTATCTCACATGTTTAAGCGCTCAGGTCAATGGTTTGGCCCCCAGTGGGCAAGTTAGGGGCACGATTGGCATTTCCACTAAAATATGCAATGCTTAAGCAGACTGGGCATAGCTCTCATGAGATTTGAGCTATTGAGATCTGGTAAATTAAATTTGATAGGAAAATGTCAAAACTTTTTCCACTCTGGAAACATAATGACCTCCCGCCAGTGGTTTGACCTCAAGAGAACACCTCGTGACCTCATATGACCTGAGGTCACGAAAGGTCATAAAGTGATAGTGTTGTAAATCAAGTGGAAGCCAGTGACAAGACATACACGATGGTGTTTGATTCAATGATCTAGCTTGATTAGGTAAAAACGTATCGTCAAAATACTGTTTTTGACCCCTGGTGACCTGTGATGACCTCAGATAGGTCAAAGGGAAAATGTTGCCCGTGGGATCCGTGAAAAGGTGTCCAAGAACGCTTTTCTGAGCAATCTGAGCATTTGCAAACATTTTTATGACTTTTAGATCGTAAGACAGCTTTCCCCTATGATTTTTCAATGGGAGAGGTCACCTCGTGGCCTGATCTCAGGTCACGAAATCGAAAAATTCAGGATATAAATTTTGTAGATCCTGGAGGGGCCATTGAGTTTAGGAAGTTTCGATTGATCGGCTTAGCGATGTAGCTATGGAAGAGTTCAGAAGTTGAAGTGAGGTGACCTTGGTTGACCTTTCCTGGTGACCTGACCTCGTGTGACCCGGGGTAAACATTAAGGGAAGGTGGAAAATGATGGAGTGAGAGGCAGAGTCCTCAACCGCGGTGCTGCGTCTCGTCGTTTTTCTGATATTCCGAAAAAAATCCTTAGGGGCCAATGTTGCCCCCGGTGGGGCGAAGGTTAATATTTGTGAAAGGGAGGGAAATAGAGAGGGAAATATGAGAGGGAAATGAGGGATTGAGAGGGAAATATATCATATATAATATCCCTCTGATGGGAGGGAAATACATGAGCTGTAATGTAAAGTTAACAGGGGCAGTGGCGAAGGGTCTGGCGCCAGCGCTTAGTGCACAGGTGCAGAAAGTATGCTGGCTGTTACAATTACCATGTGACGTATGCCTCTTCTGTCACACAGAACTGGAAATTGTAATCGTGTGCTTGTACGCTCTTTCCAGTATGGTGAACGTCATTTACCTGTATTTTCCTTTTTGCATCAGATATGGTTGAAACACTATACGATTACAGCATGGAAGTGCTAACATGTGTGTTGCCATTTATGGAAGGTGTTTCCGTTTTTTTTTGAAGTAGCATTTCCAATTATTGGTCAGTTTCCCATGAGTTTCCCATGACGGGGAAGGTAGCTGTGATTAGAAAAATGGCTATTATTGAGATTGTAGCAATTATGTGGAGCTTATTTACTATTGGGAACTCTATAGCCCTCCCCCACTGACCTGTTATTCCTCATATCAACAAACGGGATACAAATTCAAACAATTTACTGGGTCACAGACTCATAGGCGTCTAAAGTGAGGGGATGGGGTCACTCCCCTATTGCATCTTCTCCCAACTACCTGCATGAATTTTGACCCACTTTAATGAAAATGTGTATTTCTAGCGATACAAGTCCCTTTGGCCAAGCAACGGTAGAAAATTCAAAACTTTCAAATAGGAACATGACGTGACAAATAGGAACATTCATGCGGCTGCCTACATAGACTTTCCTAACATAACACTTAAGCAGCCTCTCTGGCGGCGTAGCATAATATGTACGCATAAACCCACGTAAATGTCTTGGCCAAATGCACCTTGGGTAGCGTTTTCAGGTGGAGTCCAAATGTTCAAAATTCGTTTCCCACCCGGATTATCACCATATCATGCCATAGCAAGATCCAATGTGGTCGAAATCCTGCTCTAGCTCCATGCAGTTCAGGTTCCTGTGTGTTGCTTACTACGTGCCCTAGAGTTTAGGTCCGCAGGCTCTACATCATCATATTTATACACCCAATTCCCACGCAAATTGTTTTATCGCTGTTGCACAGTTTGCGTAGATTTGCTGCCATCTAGTTTGTGTAATTATAGTTGTACCTTGGGCGTCCAAGATACTAGGATACTAAACTGTTAATGTGATTTTCATCGCGAAATAAAAAGGATTATGTAGAAAACTACTTAAAGGGAATGTGGTACCTTGGTTGAATCCTGGAATTTAGGGTAATTCGGGATATTTTTAGCCGAAAATCATGGAAGTATCCATGCTTTCTCTGAAAAAATGTATGATAAGCTCAATATTTTTATTTTTAAAATGCTCCTCTGGGGAGAGAAATAAATAGCTGCCTGTGGATGATGTCATGATCTGGTAACCACTACGGTATTTAATAGGCTTCCAGGGCTTCGATTGGCTGATACTCACCGTGACCTCAGAATATGTCGTCACACCAACAGCCATGACAACTGTGGTCTGCTGCTAAGGGTCCATGTGGGATACATTTCAGGTAGTTTTTTTAGTTTTTTTTCTACAGACATTTTGAGTTTCAGGACAAATGATATATAGAGTACCGAGTTTTCCGGCATGCTTGACAACTTGGCTATCTCAGTTAAAATCACGTTATAAAGGTGCCACATTCCCTTTAATAAATGGTTTGTATAAGTGAGAATATCTTACAGGTGCCTGCAATCATTTTATTCAAAAATTTACCTGTCGCATTTCGGGTTTCGAGCCGGCTATTTTCTGCAAACGAGAAGAGACTAGGGTCAGTTGTAAGGATTTTTACATTTCTGCCTCTGGAAGGGCAATGATTTGTGCCAGTGGACTTTTTATTATATTTTCAGCAACCTTGACGTTTTGTCTATCTGGTAGATGTGGCACAATCCTAACATAACAACATATGCAGCTCGAAAGTTTGCTTTGAAAACCGTATTTTATATGCTATATTTGACCTCATGCAAGGGTCAGTTGTAACACCCACGGGGTCAGTGGTAACACATTAAAACCCCGGCAGTTCCCGTCAACGTACTGTTAGGAACAAACTAGAGAGAAACACCACAATCTAAATACACCTCAGAGAAACATCACAAATTACATCTGGGCTGCTCCGCTCCGTCGTAGTCCGAATCACAGTTCTCACAGACATACGTCTGTTTCTTTTCGATCACGTTGTATTCTTCATGGGCCCACAAAAAAACATGACTGACACTGGACCCATGTTTCCTTTGCCCTGCTGGTTTGGAAGTTCTCAACGCATAGGATACAGCACACATCCTCTTCTTTGTCATCACTGCTTCTTCTTTTGCCGGTTGTTCTCTGAGTCTTTTTGTTTCTGGCTCTCTTCGTCTTTTTGTCCTCGTCCTTGCGTAAGCTGAGCCTTCTCGTTATCTTGTTCGTTTTTTTGTACGCTCATTTTCCAGC
Organism: Lepas anatifera; assembly: GCA_034440635.1. NCBI lineage: Eukaryota > Metazoa > Arthropoda > Thecostraca > Lepadidae > Lepas > Lepas anatifera. The sequence goes on along the minus strand of JAOTON010000176.1, from coordinate 871,311 downwards.
TCTAGCGCTTTCTTTTCGGGCGTGTCGGTTATAATTGCCGTTTTTCGGGACTTCCGACCCACGTTGGTCTCCTTCCGTGTGCCAGTCTTTGGCAAAAGCCGAACGGTCTCAGGGGTGATCGACCCGTGACCAGGCCCCAATGGACCGGGCTGCTCAGCATCCAGATGGCCAGAACGATCCACGGACCTAACTGCTGCATTAGTGCAGTAAGGGATCAGTTTGATAGTAGGTAAGGTCATGGGTCAATTATAACACTGTTACATTTGACCCCAAGGAAAATGTTACAATTGTGCCCTTCGCACCGCGCCACCTTCGAAACGAAACATCCACTTAATGATTTGGTACACGTGGCAGCTGCTGAGTTTATTTTTAGCTAATTAAGTCTACTTAGCGCACATTCACTGTTCGGGCTCTAAGTTAAAACATACTTTAATAAGCTGCACCTCTTTCAAAATTTCAAAATTTCCAAAACACCGTAAAAATACATCATTGCAAACAGCGACTGACTTATCAACTGCACCGCTTGAAAACTTTGGAAGAAGAGGCGTCAGCTGACTGCGCATTTTCGGTGTTGTAACTGGCAAAATCCATCCAATTTGGAAATTTAGACATACAATTTAAAAATTATGGTCACTGTTTCAAAACCCTGTGTTACATTTGACCAAAGTCCTTCCTACTGCCAATCGCTACCATTGGGTCGTGTGTTGAAAACTGGCAACTGTGACAACGGTATGCAGGTTTTTCTGCAACAGGGTCTATCGTTTTAGTAGAAACGGAACATGGTAAATACCTTAACCCTCGCCCCACCGGGGGGCCATCGATGGCCCCCCTAAGGTTTTTCCGGGATAGCAGAAAAACGACGAGGCGCAGCACCGCGGTTGAGGGCTCTACCTCTCACTGCATCATTTTCCCATCATCCCTGAAATTTTTTACCCCGGGTCACCCAAGGTCAGGTCACCAGACGAGGTCAACCAAGGTCACCTCGCTTCACTTTAGAGCTCTGTAAGAGCTACATTTCAAAGTCGATCGATTTGAAACTTCCTACACTTCATGACCCCTCTAGGGTCTACAAGGTGTATATCCGGGATTTTTCGATTTCGTGCCCTGAGGTCAGGTCACGAGGCGACCTCTCCCATTGGAAAAGCATGGGGAAAAGCTATTTCATGATATAAAAGCCACAAAAATGATTGCAAATACTCAGACTGCTCAGAACAACGTTTTTGGAGACCCTTTCACGGATCCCAGGGGTCATATTTGCCCTTTGACTTTTCCAAGGTCATCCAAGGTCACCGGAGGTCAAAACAGTATTTTGACAATAACTTTTGACCTAATTGAGCTAGAGCGATGAAACAAACACCATCGTGTTTGTCTTGTCACTGGCTTTCATTTGATATACGGCAAGGTTACTTTTTGACCTTTCGTGACCTCAGGTCATATTAGGTCACGAGGTGACCTCTGGCGGTCAAACCACTGGCGGGAGGTCTTTACGTTCCACATAGCGGAAAAAGTACAGGCAATTTGCTATCAAATGTACTTTACCAGGCCTCAATAGCTCTAATGACATAAGAGTTATGCCCAGTTTGCTTAATCATTGCATATTTGAGTGAAAATAGCCGATCTTGACCTAATTTGACCTCTGGAGGTCAAACCATTGACCTGAGCACTAAAACATGCGAAGTAATTTCTTACTGAATTCACGCGAGCTTTCTATTGCACTTTGCAGATTTGCGCTAACGCCCATATTTTCGGAGTTAGAGGGGGGCCATCGATGGCCCCCCCCGGTGGGGCGAAGGTGGCGCCGGACCCCCGGTGGGGCGCGGGTTAACACGCACTCCGCTGGAGTCCCTGGCATGACGCGTCCGATGGGGGCGAATTTCGCCCCCCTCCGTATTTCATTCCCTAGGAGAGCTAGAGGAAAATTACGGACGGCGTTCGAAAGCTCTTGACAAGACGAAGAGAAATTATACGGAGTATTTTTCAGGGATGCGGAGCCGAGACAATTTTGGACGGCTCCGGCTCCGGCTCCGGTCCGAGGTTATGATTTCGGCTCCGGCTCCGGCTCCGGGTTCAAGTGTCCTAACGGCTCCGGCTCCGGCTCCGGGAAAAATAGTCGGATCCGACCGGCTCCGGCTCCGGCTCCGGCAATGTACCTATATCCAAAATGTGATCGAAACGTTCTCAAGGGCGTGAAAGTCCATCAGATACAAAGTGACTATGTATTTGTACAAATGAAAAATGGCGACTGGATGAACGAACGCTCTTGACCAGATGCCAAAGGCCAGTGAACCTCAAAACTGGACCAACCTACACTGCAGTGCCGTCGTATGGCAAACTGCTCTGCACTGTTATGCAAAACAGAAATGTGGGTCAGACATGCCCGCAAACCCACATAAAAAATTAAAGATACAACGATCAAGTAAAGCTTGGACAGCCCGCAAAGAAAAACTTCGATGAGCTTACAGCAGGGTCGTTCATTTTTTTTTACTTTTCAGATTCGAACCCACTTTTCCCCATTATATATTCAATTCTGATTTCAATGAGCCACATTCCAAGCGTCTACAACAGCGGGAAAGATCGCCTCAAAACGGTTACATATTTCATGTTTCGGGCGCAATTGGCCACCCGGCGTTGCAGTCTCCACTTGTTAGATTGGGATGAAAGGGGTGCATAACCTATTAGTAAAGACAGCCTGGCATGTGCGTGCGTATAAGAGCGGTAGATGGGATTTAACATGCAGGCATCTACTTGTCAGATGTATTTGTAGCGCAATATAAATACATGTTATTCCACAAAAGACCTGAAATTAAATGATTCAGCACCCTAGTACTCTAAATCCCGACAGAACAGGAATGCCTTCCGGAGGCGAACCTTTCTCTAGAACTATCGTTGGAGAACGTCGTGAGGCAGATGCTTCTCCCTATTCTCCTGCGAACTATTTAAGAGCTCTGGTACTGATAAAAGAAGATCCTGTTTCATATTTTTACCCTTTAGGTGGCTCACGAAATCTTCCACCAGCTTCACACCACGTTCTGCGGGACCATTCACGACAGTAAGTTCTGGAATACCTTGAAACAGGGGAAGCTATACCAGTCACCAGCTTCTCAACGGAGCCATTTAATGTCAAAATCTTTCAGATTCAGACGCTCGAATACCATCCAGCTTTCAGGAATGAGAAATTGGGAGAGGCTTGGTATCGAGCCGAGCTCTTCATAGCCTCTGTCGTAAACTTTAGCCTACCTAACCGAAAGGTGGATGGCTTTGCTGCTTAGGCCAGGTACTGTATCACTGCCTTTTTACCTTCAGCATTTTGATTCTTATTTGAGAAGCAGATTATAACTTTCTGGTCACAAATAACAGTTGCGTTTGCACATTGAGCTCAGCGCCTCTACACAATACCGGAGAATTATCTCGAATTGCGCAAGCTGGTTTACGTGTGGCTGTCAGGAGAGGTTGTCTCCAACAACTGTCTGTTTAGAAGACCCGGAGATCACCAGCGGGCTATATTATGGAATATAGGACATTTATGGCATGAAGTGCGTGCTACTACTGTGTCAGATTCCGTTCATCATTCCAGAAGATACTTAAAGACAAAATATTATAATTTTTGGAGTTTAACAACGCATGAACTGCTCAGGTCATATGGCATCAGAGGAGAGAGGGAAAGAATTAGCTCGGGTTAGAGCAGGGCGCCAGATTCTGCCTCTGGGTGGGCTCGAACCCACGACACCCGGCACATAATGAATGTCATTGGCCAAGCCGAGCGCAAGCGCTAACCGGCTGAGCCACTCAGACTCCGGAAATAGTTATCGGCTTTCCTTATAAGTGGTTCTAAACTATGCATTTGGGTTCCTCCGTCGCGGATAGTCAGCTTTAGAGCCTTCTATGAGCCTCAAAGCTATCCATAAAATGCAATGCAGTGCTTTCATTAAGTTAATATAGAAATCGCCCTAATGTGCTGAAGTCAATTTGTCATCAGCTGTGGTATCTTTGCACAGAAAGTTATATTCTGTCGCGCTGGTGAGAACCACCATCGTGGAGGTAAGGAGCCAGTCGCACAACAATTGGCCAAAACAGCAAACGATTCACATTTGACTAGGGCTGGCTAAAGTTTCCGACAGAGGCTATGAAGAGCTCGGCTCGATACCAAGCCTCTCCCAATTTCTCATTCCTGAAATCTGGATGGTATTCGAGCGCCTGAATCTGAAAGATTCTGACATGAAATGGCTCCGTTGAGAAGCTGGTGACTGGTATAGCTTCCCCTGTTTCAAGGTATTCCAGAACTTACTGTCGTGAACGGTCCCACAGAACGTGGTGTGAAGCTGGTGGAATATTTCGTGAGCCACCTAAAGGGTAAAACTATGAAACAGGATCTTCTTTTATCAGTACCAGAGCTCTTAAATAGTTCGCAGGAGAATAGGGAGAAGCACCTGCCTCACGACGTTCTCCAGCGATAGTTACTAGAGAAAGGTTTGCCTCCGGAAGGCATTCATGTTCTGTTGGGATTTAGAGTACAAGGGCGCTGAATCATTTAATTTCAGGTCTTTTGTGGAATAACATGTATTTGTATTGCGCTACAAATATATCTGACAGGTAAATGCCTGCATGTTAAATCCCATCTACCGCTCTTATACGCACGCACATGCCACGCTGTCTTTACTGGTAGGTTATGCACCCCTTGTATCCCAATTTAACAAGGGGAGACTGCAACGCCGGGCGGCCAATCGCGCCCGAAACATGAAATCTTTAACTGTTTTGAGGCGATCTTTCCCGCTGTCGAAGACGCTTGGAATGTGGCTCATTGAAATCAGAATTGAATATATAATGGGAAAAAGTGGGTTCGAGTCTGAAAAGAAAAAAACTTTTTTGAACGACCCTAAGCCAACAGTGTTCAACATCAAAAACACATCAGATAGGCTGATGGCATAATTCCTTTTCGAGAAAAATCGGAAACAACCACCCTACTGCCCAGGTCCCAGCAGCTGGTTCGCTCACTACGCCACCCAATCGCGGTTGGAGCGGAGCAGCAACATTGCCTCCAATATGTCTGCTCTTAGTCTGGACCTGAGATCAGTAAGCAGTAGCTTCATCGCGGAGAACAACCTCTCCACGGACACCTGAGTAACTGGTAGCGCGGCCACTACCAGGCTAGCCGGCTGGATGATAGCTGGATATCTATCTAAGATGTCGCATACGGTCGCCCTCTTTAGGCGACCCAGGTTTTTGAAGTCGGCTAGTGCCGCATCGAATCGCCAGGTAAAATGTGACCATTTCACTTTTGATTTTTGGTAACTTTAGAGCTCTCTGGGAGCCGGAGCCGGACCCTTTCTGACGGCTCCGGCTCCGGCTCCGGCTCCGATCAAAAGTGTTTCGGCGGCTCCGGCTCCGGCTCCGACTCCGGGAAGAATGGTCGGCTCCGACCGGCTCCAGCTCCGGCTCCGGCTCCGCATCCCTGGTATTTTTATGTCAGGTCAATATTGAGGTCTGCACGGGTCAAAGAAGGCTCCATAGGCTTACAACAGAGCCTACAACGTTTCTCTCTCTAGATCGGTACTTAGTGGAGCTAGAGCAAATCTTTAAGCATCATTGGATTGCTCTCATCGTGGCAAATCGAATGATGTATAATACAAACTTTCTAGGTCAAATAGTGAAAATGACCTGTCCTCGAGCTAGGTCAGGGTCATCGAGTGACCTGGTATGGTCATGTTGCATATGAATCGACTCCCCGTGACAATATAAGCACAATGCAAGCAAAATGAGAGCTTTATCTCAGTTCAGTGATAAGTTATTGGCAAAACAATCACTATATGCTTAAGTGACCTGACATGACCTTTGAGTGGTCAGATGGTCAAACACTCAACTTTATGGTCAAGATGATGGTAAGAATAGACGGTTTGAGGATTTTCAGCGTTATCTATGCAGTATTTAATGCAAACAAGCTTATTCTATTTTTCACCATAGACTTATAATGGGGTGACCAAAAAATTGACCCCACCTTAGGTCAACAATATTGGAATTCCGAGATAGAAAATTTGTAGACACTTATGACTTCAACATATTGTGAAAGTTTCAAACTGATTGGTTGACAGATGTTCCTTAGACACTGCTTCAAACTAGTGATTTTGGTTTTGAGGTTAGGTCACTTGACCTTGAATAGCTCCTTGACCTGACATGACCTGACCTAAAAATTTTCCCAGATGCGCAAAATTAATCAGGGATAAGGTACTGTAAGTTTCGTTGTTCTGCGTCTCTTCGTTTTTGCGTTATCTTGGGAAAACCAGGAGGGGGCGAATTTTGCCCCCCAGCGGGGCGCCTGTTAAATCATAATGGTACGTTGGACAATTGAAAAAGGAGTTATTAAATTGAAATATTTGCTACACGCTTAATTCTGTATTTCAAAAGCATGCAGCTTGAGTTTAGACCATTCAGTCAGAATCTCTATTTTGTCACAATCATGCACCTTGAATGATGCAAATGTGTTACCTACCCAAATAGCCGAGTTGGCCGGTTTCTTTACCTCTGGCGCAGTAGCAGAGGTCCTAAAATGCCCCCCCTCCCTGAGACCTGGGAAACTAAGAGAGCTGGTAAAATACTTATGTGGAATTTTTGGGGTGCTATGGTGATCTCATTCTAGCCTTTTATTTACCTAGGTCAATATTTTTAGCTCAAATGAGGTCGGTAAGGTCAAACTTGGGCCTTGCTGGGAACCTGTTCGGAAATGTGGTGACTCAGTATAAAGAAGGGCTCATGATAATCATGTTTGGGGCTTATCGCCGCACCAACTGCCAGTGTCATATAGCATCACTAATTTTTTCCCTGTTAGAACGGTTTCTCGGGAGCCGGCTTGCTCCTTGTTCAGGGAAGCCGCCGGGCCTTGAACCCGGGTCGACTTCGTGGAGGCCAGCAAGGCTGACCACTCCACTACCGCGCTGCGGAGAGAAGGGAATAGGGAAAAGGGAATAGAGAGAAGGGAATACACAGGACATGTACTAAAATAAAAAGGTCACACACAATGTCACGTGAAATTTTTGTTGGGTCAAAACCATGCAAGGTCATTAGCCTATGGCGTCACAATAAAATATGTTCCCAGTAATATACACTATAACTGGAACTATAGCAACCGTTGGGCGAGGGAGCAGGTTTTGAACTTGACCAACGAAATCTGACCTTGATTTGTGACCTTAAATTTAAAATTGGGTAAATTTGACCTTTAGCACGCGCATTGACGGGGGTCTGAGCCACCTTTGCTTTGACGGGGGGTGGCGGGTACCCCCCCAAGATCTCAAGAACCACGCTAGGTAGCGAAAACAGTAAACGGCTTTAGATAGCCCATCCACGTCTTCATCGAAAATATTTAAAACATTTTTTTCAGGTCACATTTAAGGTCACTAGAGGTCCAAACATGCCGTCATAGGGATAACATGTAAATGAAGGTTTTTGGTCATTTCATCTTAACATGTAAAGATAGAGCAAAACGATTTGAATCATATGAATTCTAGGAGCAAGCCGAATCGAATGACATATTATATGATCTTTCTAGGTCAAATAAAGGATTTCACCTGACCTGAGGTTAAGTCAAAGTCAAATTAGGTAAAATGCATATATTTAGAACCGCAAAGACAAGGCAAATATAATACAATCAAAATAAACGCTCTATCACCATCTGTTACTAAGTTATTCAGTTAAAACCATTTTCCCATGTATTTCCAATGGAGAGGTCATGGCTCGTACCTAACCTTAGGTCATCGATATAAAAAATACCGGAACAAGTTTAAGAAAACTCGGTGGGCCTAATATGTCATATGAGTTTCAATCCGATAAGTTCTCCCTGTTCCGACTTATGCTACCTTAAACTTTTTTTGAGGTCAGGTCACTTGACCTGTACTGGTGACCTGGCCTGGGATGACCTAAGCTTAAAATTTGATAGAAGTTATGAAAATGATGAGAGAAATGTATACCAAGTACAGCGGCGCTACGCGACGCCGTTTGTATGCTGTCTACGAAAAACCCGAGGGGAGGGGCGGGTACTCGCCCCCGTCAGTGCGCGTGTTAAGTCATGGTATGCTGTATGACGCTGGATGTTGGTGCGTCGTTAACTCCCCCCTCTCACTCCATAAAGTCATGGTATAATATACGCCATACCGTGTAACATTATCTAACCAAAAGTGCTGGGGAGAACGACCTTGAAAATGGAAGTATGACCTCGATGTGTCACCTTGGAATTTGAGCATGACTTTCATGTGAGGTGAAATGTGCATGTAATCCGATTGTATTGCCTTATTACCTCACCACTCAGTCTACATTGCAGGTGAACTGGTGCGACCACGCGATTGTGGCGATTTTAAAATATAGGTCTTAGTTTGAAAGCCTATAGGTTAACAATTTAATGACCGGTGTTCAAAATCCCACAGATTGATGCGCTTATGATTTGTTTTCAAAAGGAGCCAAATGACGTTTTCCGCCTGCGAAATGTTTTCCGGTCACATTGGTGAATTAGGTTTGGGGACTTTAGGACCCTTCTACTGCGCGTGTTAAGGCAGCGGAATCAGCACATGAAAGCACGTGAACTAAAAAAAAACATTTGAAGACAAAATTCTCCTAACTCATTTGTGTGTTTCCCAAAATAGCCCGAAATCAAGCCTAATGATTCAGTGCATGCCAGACCCTAAAAAAATATGCATTGGCTACATAGGGAATAAAAGTATAGTGATGAATTTTCTGTTCAAAAGTGATACTATTTAAGTTAAATATCGAATCAACTTTTCCCGCTCAACTCCACTGGCGTCCTAGGTGTATTGTCTAAAATTACTAACCCCTGGGTAACACATTTTTGGATAAAAACAGGATTGCTAATGGCGGCCTCATCTGTCAATACTTCACCTTCAGCCGTGGTGGGTCAATACCACCGCAGTACCCAGAAAGAGGAAGAGAGGGAGAGGAAGAGAGAGAGAGGGAGAGAGAGAAGGAGAGAGAGAAGCAGGGTGGATAATTATTTCTTGGCTGAGGGCATGGTGAAGGGACGTAATGTTCAGTAATTCATGGGGATGACGGTATTTCTGGTGGTTTTAGCTGTAGTTAAATTTGTGACCAAATATGCATTGTCATTTCCTGTTACAGACATAAAAAACGTTATATTTGTATTATGACAGCATTCACTATGCTCCTGATGCAAAGTTTTCACGTGTGACTGAACTCAATGAAGAACACCGTCCATTCGGCTAACTTATTGTCAGTGCTCACCATAGCTGTTTCCGTGTCCGTCGGCAGCTATGACGTCAGAATAGCTCAGGAGCGGCGGCGCCATTGGTCCAACGTGACTGCGTTCGCCGGCCGGGCCGAGTTTGTGCGCCTGAGGCGATCGGCGACGCTGCGACTTCGTCCCTGCCGACGCAGCGACGCCGCGCTCTACCGCTGCAGGGTCGACTTCCAGTTCGCACGCTCGCGCTACGCGCTCGTCAACCTCACCGTCATCGGTAAGGTGTAGCTGTGTGCTCAAGGGACGGGTTCGAATCCACAGAGGTGCGCTTAGCTTTAAGAGAGATATATAATGGCATGTTCGCTGTAAGGCTTAGCCGTCTTATATATTGGCCAAACATATCGTTTAGGTACTTTATAAAGTTACTGCGTAATATAAGCTATCAGTACGTCTTCATTCATTAATTTCGTGACACGGAGAAGAAATCGTTTCAAAAATATATTCGTGATCATAAAGATAACTATGTTGACAAGGATCAACCTTGTCAGTCAGCGCTAGTCTCCGTCAGCTGGCTAATATGACAGCTGGTTAATATGGCAGCAGTCGCACTGTCATGTCCGGTGCACATAACTTTTCAACGTCAAAAGGCCACACCGACTCACTGAACTGTATTGGAGTTTGGCTAGAAACGCTCAGCGCGGTGGCCTGTCTCAAGCAGTTTACAAAGTTTCGGCAAACTGTTTGAATAATTTTCGAGCACAAAGTGCCAAATTATCCGCGAAATTGACGGCTAGGGCTAAACGGCTTGGAAGAATTGTCTTAAATTACATTAATCTGAATTGAAATGGCTCCACATCACGTTGCGCTAAATCAGCTTGATTTTCATGCGTTGCCTTGGTGGTGTTTCATCACTGAAATATTATAGCTCCAATGATAAATAGTATTGCTTTATATCATGCATACCTATGCAGAATGGGCCAATACACTTAAATGATATTTATATGAATGAAGTTCGATATGAATGTCTCTGGAAATGTAGGTTAAAGTTTTGTTGGCGAAATTGGCTTGTATATTAGCTTATCCTGCCATTTCAGTGTGTTATTTGGTTATAGTTTTTATCTTTTTATCCTTGAAGATTGATCGCAGTAGTCCCTACAAACCCTCAAACCAACCTTTTTTCTAACCCCCTTCGTTTCCGAAACCTTAGTGGGCCACTCTAGGATCCCCTCCACTCCGCATTGACGCCAGACGCCTATTCACTGCGCGTGTTAACCAACTTCATTTGCACTGGTCTTCAGCTTTCCAGACCTTTCTCGCTCTTCTCCTGCTCTTCTTTATGCCATCTCGCCCCTCCACTCCATTGATAAACGGGGTGCGTGAGAGGGGTGATGCCCACTAAATGATGTCACAAATTTAGCTTATCCTTGGTAAATGTGTGGTGCGAGAACAAAACCTAATAACACCGCTCAGAACGCATTTGTAGCACCGTCTATAGAAAATAAAGCACGACAGGGAGCTCAGCATATAACAGCATAACTCAGCAAAATAATCAACGTCCTGTCTGTATTAACATTCAATAGATAGTCAGCCTAATTATCTACAAAGTGCAGCGACAAACAGGAAAGTGAATGTGCAATAAAATGGCGTAGAAGGGACCTATCTCTGAGCCGTACTGCGGGTCGTCATTCCCGGTCGGATATTTACATCCGGCCCCGCTTCCGGCAGTGCCGCCGACGTCAGTGCGCATCAGTGATGAGCAGGGCGTCACTCTGGACAAGATGGTTGGAGCGTTTGTGGAAGGCCAGCCGCTGCGACTCACTTGTCGGGTACAGGGAGGTGAGCAGCACGTGAGAGAGAGAGAGAGGGGGGGAGACACAGAGAGAGAGGGGAGAGAGAGAGAGGGAAAGAGAGAGGGAGGGAGGGAGGGAGAGAAAGAGAGAGAGGGTGAGAGAGAGGGTGAGAGAGAGAGAGAGAGGAGACGCAGATGAAGGACTCTGGTCTTAAGATCTGTAACAGAAACTTATTGCTCTCAATTTTACATCCAGAGGAGAATGCAGCTTAGTAATATGCATTGGAAAACCTGTGATACAAAAGTGTGTCGCAGTCACTGCATGCCTTTTTGTGCAAGGAACATGCGAGTGGGCATAATTGAATGTTGTCGTGGGTGCCCGACCACCACTAAAAGCAGAAGAGCAGCTCTAAACGTAGGAAAGGACCCCTGACAAGCTTTGAAGGCATAGCCTGGCTACAGGAATGGCTCAGAGTGAAAGGTGGCGCAGTACGTAGGCCAGTAGTTCTCAAACATTTCCGGTTTAGGGGCATATTTGTGCTATTTCGTGCCTTTCTCTCCATCTCTCAGTGAAACTTTCACCGATTTCTCCGGGAAAACAAAGCTATTTGTCACGATTCGACTCGCGTGGAGACATGTGAGGTAAGCACAACATGGACAAACGTGCACTCCTGCCGCTCAGAAGCAACAGTGAGCGGAAACCAAATCAAGATCCCGCCAATATTTCTGACTCATGTCATCGTATCATGTTTTTGTTCAGTTAGCATTGTGCAGTATAACTCACAAGGGATTTTATGGCCAAATGTTCTGACTTCGAGCGCAACTCCCTGGCTGACGTTGCTGCTGCTTAAGCGTCCAAGTAGCCTTTTCAGCTTTGCTGCTGCTGAGCCCGGTTCTAGCGTAGATCGGATCTGAACTCAGTTTGAATTCGATTTCCCCTGAGCCTCCAAGTCCCCGCTGTCTCTCTATTTCCGTAAGCCTTGTCAAGTGAAGTCGGTTCACTCACTCGTCCTCCACTCTAGCTTTTATTTGTCAGAGTAATAGCCTGCAAGGCCCTGGCCAGCTCTCCCGCTCTCCCTCTCTCTCCTTCCTTTTTCTGGTAAGCCTATTTGAGTGGAGCTGGGGATGAGCTCATTTTTCTAGCTTGGGAATGATTATAATCCATCAAATGATTGATATATGGGATTATGCGAAATGTTCGGACCGTCTAAGCTGGAGAAAGGTTTCCTGGAATCTGTGTATATTGATATCATTCTACAGCTCTCATTGTAGGATCACCCGCACATAGGACGAGCCTTGCTCTGACGTGTAAGAAAGGAATGGCTTGTCGCATTCGATTTGTTAACAGCAGTAGGCGTCCAGATATTTAGCTGGAGCAGTGCTGAGCCGCACTCATTTTGTCGGAAAGGAGGGCAGCCGAGCCGATCTGGCTCAAGACCCCTGAATAAACGCCTGTCAGCCTGTGCGAATGCCGCCGTCGCTGCGTGCACCAGCGCCATCTTTCGTCGCATTTCGACGATGGCGACGCATTAGTCACCTCTGTATTTTGTCGCCTTGCAGTGCGTATGCGCTGGGAAAGTGGCAGATGAACCATGGAGTGTGAAGCCTCCTGTGAACGTTCATGTGGAACGACATCGACTTGAGGATTTAGCTGAATTGCTTTCAAGTGTTTTCTTTTCCGAGCGCCATCCGTCACTCTAGCATGCAGGTACATACATAAATGTATAGATACATAGATACATGCATACATACATACTTTCATACATACATACATACATACATACTTAAACACCATACATATATACATACATAAATCATACATACATACATACATACTTCCGAGAAACTTTGCCCGAGTTGCAGTCTTTAGGGGCAGCACTGCAACACTTTATTATGGTTGTTATACCAACTAAGTGGGAGAACATGGGTCTGGAACTCTAATTAGCACTCCACTTATGTATATTTTCCTCAGAATATTCACGTTTGGAATAAGAAATTCCGAACGTTGCATTATTTCATTACATATGTATGCTGCTCAAGTCATTTATAATTTAATTAAATCGAATGGGAAGGCAGAAAATGTTATCATGAGCACTTGGAAGACGGACGCCGCTGCATTGGTGGGGTTTTATTCACGCTTTTTATTTAAATTTAACGGAAAAATTATGCCCATCTAATCTTAGAGGACGCAAAAAGGTGAGAAGTTCCTTTCCCTTTCTTTGTTTTTTCCGTTTTCTTTATCTTTTTAGGCCTGACATGGCACGATCATTTTTCGGATAAATAATGACCCCGAGTATTAATACTTAGGCCAACAGAAAAATTAAACAAGGATGTTTTCTTTAACATGTTTAGGACGCGTGTTTCAGTCATTTTCCTGGTAAAAACTGAATTCAGTGATTATTTAGCTTGAATAATTACATTTTTGTGAATAATTCCTTGAAAATGATACATATTGCAGGACAAGAGCCAGTAATATATATCCTATTAGACGAGCCGGGGGCGAGTTCAATGACATACATTTTCACTAAAGATTTTATCATGTGACGTCCTCCAGAAAACTGATATTTAGGTGAAAAAAAATTGATTTTAAGAAATCTTAGCATATTTCCAATACTGCAACAAGCCAGCAAGCTCGAGCCCCGAAACGCCACTGACCAATAGCACAAAGCACCCTGGTCACAAGCCGCCATGTTGTGAGGTCATCGGGGTCGCAAGAAAATTCCTTCACCCATCTTCAACATTCAAACTTTAACATAACTTATAATGCATTCCAGCACCCAAAGCGTGGAATGCATTCCTGGGCACGTTGCAACATTGTTTGGGGAAAGGACCATTGACTTCTCACCTTTTAATTCGTTTCATTTTTTGCTTGACAAAAGACCTGAAAGGCTCAAAAGGGGACCTCTTTAAAGAGCTCAATGTTTTTATATATTTGCAAAAGAAGTCAGTCCACTGCATAATGTTGAAACCATATAAGAGTAATATTGGTGATACTGGCGCCATATCGTTCAACAATAGTGCGAAGTCTTAACAGTAGTGTTTCATTTCTCTTGATTGCGTAAATAAGCATTAGCTGAAGTAGCGTAATGTGAATATAAATACAAGAGATAGTGAAACTAATACTCGTTGGTGTTTAAAGACGCATCGCCTTCCAAGGTTAAACGGCGTCGCCAACTCTCACCCCGTTGGGAAATATTTGGGGGATTAGATCAACTTATTGAGAGGCTCCGCCGGGAATTGAACCCAGGACCGGTCGCTCAGAAGACAGGGATATTATCCAGTAAGCCACCCGTCCCCCAGATACATTGAAACTAAAATGAAGGTGCATTGATTTACTGTTTTTATGTAATATACATAAATTATATTTTATCAATTTTGTATCTTGGAAAACTAAATCAGACAGCTTGGACGAGGGGTTCTCGTGAACATACCCTGTGTTAAAGGTATCTTGCCAATAACACAAGTGTTATTGGACAGTAGAAACCATTTATTAGATTCTAGAAATTTCACTCATTACTCCAGTACAGAAAGACCAGAAACGCCACTTCTTATTGCTTGGCAAACGTCTAGCGCGTGCTGTGTGAGTATTGCATTGTTCAGCATCCAACAAAACGATTTATTGACTTTCTGATGGATAAGGTCTATGTTTTTATATTTCTCCCTTCTTTCCAGATTGTGGCTACACATTATTTGAGCTGAAACCCGCTATGTTTGGGTTATATCCTGCATTCTAAAATGACTCTGATTGTAGGGTACCCAACCCGGGGACTTAAGTAGGGTAAGGTCAGGTAAGGCGCGAGCAGAATACGCAGGAGCCGCATAGCATGCCAAGCAGCCACCGAGGCCGTGGTTGTTTTGGCGCAAACAAACTCGGCCATCTGGATTGGCGATTCAGGGAATGTGAGATCTGAAGTTCTCTTGCTGGGAGAAAAGGCATCAAAACACGAGTTTTCTTCCGTGTGATGAGATGTTTCCAAACAATGAAAACTTGAGTACCATGCTGCTGTTCACAATATTTATTGTTTTGGACGTGAAATCAGTGGGAAGACGAAGAAAATTTAACACGCGCCCCGCTGGGGTCCCTTGCATGACGCGCCCCGCTGGGGGCGTTTTTGGCCCCCTCCGTATCTCATTTCCCACGAAAGCTAAATAAAAATTACGGGCGGCGTTCGAAAGCTCTTGACAATACGAAGAGATTTTATACGCATAGTTTTTATGTCAGGTCAATATTGAGGTCAGCATAGGTCAAAGAAGGTTCCATAGGCTTACAACAGAGCAGCGTACGTTTCTCTCTCTAGCCCGCGCCCCACCGGGGGTCCGGCGCCACCTTCGCCCCACCGGGGGGCCATCGATGGCCCCCCTCCTAACTCCGAAAATTTGGGCGTTAGTGCAAATCTGCAAAGTGCAATAGAAAGCTCGCGTGAATTCAGTCAGAAATTACTTTGCATGTTTTAGTGCTCAGGTCAATGGTTTGACCTCCAGAGGCCAAATTAGGTCAAGATCGGCTATTTTCACTCAAATATGCAATGATTAAGCCAACTGGGCATAACTCTTATGTCATTAGAGCTATTGAGGCCTGGTAAAGTACATTTGATAGCAAATTGCCAGTACTTTTTCCGCTATGTGGAACGTAAAGACCTCCCGCCAGTGGTTTGACCGCCAGAGGTCACCTCGTGACCTAATATGACCTGAGGTCACGAAAGGTCAAAAAGTGACCTTGCCGTATATCAAATGAAAGCCAGTGACAAGACAAACACGATGGTGTTTGTTTCACCGCTCTAGTGCAATTAGGTCAAAAGTTATTGTCAAAATACTGTTTTTGACCTCTGGTGACCTTGCATGACCTTGGAAAAGTCAAAGGGCAAATATGACCCCTGGTATCCGTGAAAGGGTGTCCAAAAACGTTGTTCTGAGCAGTCTGAGTATTTGCAATCATTTTTGTGGCTTTTATATCATGAAATAGCTTTTCCCCATGCTTTTCCAATGGGAGAGGTCGCCTCGTGACCTGACCTCAGGGCAGGAAATCGAAAAATCCCGGATATACACCTTGTAGACCCTGGAGGGGTCATGAAGTGTACGAAGTTTCAAATTGATCGATTTCGAAATGTAGCTCTTACAGAGCTCTAAAGTGAAGTGAGGTGACCTTGGTTGACCTCGTCTGGTGACCTGACCTTGGGTGACCCGGGGTAAAAAATTTCAGGGATGATGGGAAAATGATGCAGTGAGAGGTAGAGCCCTCAACCGCGGTGCTGCACCTCGGCGTTTTTCTGCTATCCCGGAAAAACCTTAGGGGGGCCATCGATGGCCCCCGGTGGGGCGAGGGCTAGATCTGTACGCAGTGGAGCTAGAGAAAATATTTATGCCTCTTTGGATTCCTCTCATTGCGGTGAATCGAATGATGTATAATATGACCTTGCTAGGTCAAATAGTGAAAATGGCCTGACCTCGAGCTAGGTCAGGGTCACAGAGTGACCTGGTATGTTCATTCGGCATATCAATCGACTCCCCATGACAATATAAACACAATGCAAGCAAAATGGGAGCTTTATCTGAATTCAGTGAGAAGTTATTGGCAAAACAATCACTCTATGCTCCTGTGACCTGACATGACCTTTGAGAGGTCAGATGCTGAAAAAATTCAACTTAATGGTCAAGATCGTGGTAAGAATAGACGGCTTGAGATTTTTCAGCTTAATCTATCGAGTGTTTACTGAAAACGAGCCCATTCGATTTTTCACCACAGACTTATAATGGGGCGGCCAAAAAATTGACCCCACCTTAGGTCAAAAATATCGAAATTCCAAGATAGCAGATTTGTAGATCCTAATAACGTCATCATGTTGTTATAGTTTCAAACTTATCGGTTCGCTGATGTTCCCTAGGCACCGCTTCAAACTCGTGATTTTAGGTTTTGAGGTCGGGTCACTTGACCTTGAATAGCTCCTTGACCTGACATGACCTTACCTAAAAAATTTGATCAGATGTGTAAAACTGATCAGGAATAAGGCACTGTAAGTTTCGTGGCTCTGCGTCTTTTCGTTTTTAGCGTCATCTTGAAAAATAACAGGAGGGAGGGGCGAATTTCGCCCCCCCAGCGGGGCGCATGTTAACACATTTACTATGCATGCTCCATACTATGGTCAGACTATACTATGCTGGAAGATTACGCCCTCATCAATTGCATTAAACAGTATTATATGTTCTTTTCTGAGGGGTGTATGTCTGGCAAAATTACGCACGTGGCCGGTGCGCAAAAGCATGGCTATTTAAGGCGCAGAAGAATAAAATTGAGCTCGGGGGGCGAAACACCTTCAGATACAAAAATGAATGCTACAGATCTACTCGTATACATCTAGGGTAAAATTATGGGTATTAGAGTACCAGCTCTTTCTGTGGTAATCCACTCGTCATGTCATTACAAAGGGTCTTCCAGCATACTCCACATGACAGCGTACGTACTCTAACCCTCTCATTTGCGTCTTCTTTCCATCCCACTCTAGTTAGAGTACGCATTTGATTTTTTATTCCTTTTTTGACTGATGAGGCGTGACTAACTAAGAGAACTGAAACAGGGATTGTGCTTAAATGAATATCTGAGCGAACCCACCAAATTTTAATGTATGAACGTTGCATGACTTTTAGTGGAGATGCAAACGTATTTAGACAATCAGGGGTGTAGATATTCTTACGTGAATTGACCCTAATTTAGGGTCAATTTGCTTTAGGCTAAAGAATGTTGACAACGTTAGATCTTCTGATGCAGCATCGCCTAGACATAGCCGGCGGGGGTGTTGCCAGCCAGCCGAGTCTGACCAGCTGTCATTTCCGCGCACTCAATCTCCCTCCGCTGTAATGGAGCTGGAGGGAGCCTGCATACAGATAGTTCTCCACCCAGACGCTCTGCCACGGGGAGGCGTGCTCCCAACTTTGGCTCAGAGGGGTCAATCGCCCCCCTCCCCATCCCACCATCACCCCCAACCTTTATTATGGCCCCTCAGTTAAAGAAGAGGGTCTCGTAGGAAGCTTTAGACGGATCTAAGGGGTAGCCCTGAAGGCCCTCAAAATATTGTGGGAGGATCAATGACGACTTTTGTTCCGTCAGGGGGTCCACAAACAGGAGGTCATCAGAATGCTAAAGAAGACCAGACTTTGATTAATGAGGGGTGCTCAGAGTGTCTCTGAAATGGTCAAAGACACCTCAAGAAGGCAATGGAGGCCATATAACAGAAAAGTTTACCCTCAGTCATGTTTAAAAAATTGATCTCAGCAACTTTTGAGGAGGCCTTACAACCATGCAGGTGACCTCGTAGCAGTACAGAAGACCCTAGAGATAACAAACGAAGCAAGCCAAAGGGGATCAGAGGCTGTTACGAAAGGTCCTGAAAGGGTACTGTAGTCTATAGAAATAGTAATAGAAATCCCTGATAGAGTAAAGAAGACTCCCAAGGCGGGACAAATGTCCCATGGTTCCAACATGTATTTGCAAGGTCCTGACCTTGAAAAGGGGCCACGTTAGGTCAAATTGGTCCTGCAAACCAGTTGATAATTTTTCTAGATGGTAGACGAAGTAGGCGGTACTAAACAGACAGAAAGGTACTTAACTAAACAGAGTAGGCGGTACTAAACAGAAAACATCCAAACAGTTCAGGTGGTTCTGATAGTGAGCACAAGACGCTCGGTCATAGCACTGGAGGCCTCATGACCAGTGCAGAGGGCATTTAAAGTCAGTGCAAAGAGTCACGGAGCTATCATATTGGGCCCTCAACGAATATGTGGTGGATAATTCAAGTAAAAAAGGGCAATATAATCTAATGTAGCCACTGAAATACAAGTCAGCGCCCAAAACTTCAGCCTTAGATCCACCCCTGAAGGATGCCGCTCAAGTGAAAGCCCCTTAAACCTGCTCTCCAAATTTAGAGGACAGTGTTAAGGGGGCCTTAACTTTATCAATATCAATATCGGGCATCATTGTTTTATCAGCTTATTGATTTATACTCCAAAATTTATTAATATTGATCCTTTCAAATTGACGGTTATCAATTTAAGGTGATACCTGCACTCCGGCCATGTCTCTGCCATCAGTCGCCCGTCCGGCCATATGCCCAGAGACGTCGTCTGCTCCGTTCACAATGACGAATCAAAGATGATGCCATGAGATATACAGTTTTTTCAGACTACGTTCCTGAGCTGCATGCACTGTCCGCAGCACCGGAATCCACTCATAGTACTCATCTACACTGCTGCAACGTTCCATGCTTCTTAGTCTTCCTTTTAATTAAAGGCGGGTACCCCCCCAAAAAAAAAAAAAACAAAAAAAAAAAAAAAAAAAAAAAATTACCCCTTTTTTATAAATTAATTAAATTTTTTTAATTTAATTTTAAAAAAAAAAAAAAATTAAATTTTTTATTTTTTATAATAAATAAAAAAAAAAAAAAAAAAAAAAAAATTAAATATTTAAAAAAAATTATAATATTTTTAAAAAAATAAATAAAATATATAATAAAAAAAAAAAAAAATAAATAAATTTTTTTTTTTTAATTATTTTTTTTTTTTTTTTTTTTTTTATTAAAAAAAAAAAAAAAAAATTTTTTTTTATTATTTTTTTTTTTTTTTTTTTTTTTTTTTTTCACCTTAAAATTAAATTTTAAATTTTAAAAAAAATAAAAAAAAAAACCCCTTTTTTTTTTTTTATCTCAAAAAAGGGGGGGGGGCCCCCCCCCCTCGCTTTTTTCCCCCCTCTTCTTTGGAAGTCACGCTAAAGTGACGAGTTCACAATAAAAGACGCAGTAGCGAGCTTTCAGGCTCCCGTTCCTGCCAACCTGAAGCTGCCCTCGTGGTTTCAGGTATCCCGCGTCCGAGCGTGGTTTGGATCTCCGCCGGTCTGGAGGTCTCCAGAGAGGTGCGCGTGGAGGGCAACTCCCTCGTCAGCGAGTACAGCATCGCGGCGCTGACCAGGGACGACCTTCGTCGTGTGCTGACCTGCCGGGCGTCCAACACTAATCTGACGGAGCCAGTCACCGCCTCCGTCGTCATCGATATGAACTGTGAGTGGTGGTTGCGACCACAGTGCCTAACTCATAATGCACTGCGCATTGTGCAATGTCATTAAAATGGTAATGCATGCGCGATTTACGGAAAATGCCGTTGTTTGACACGCAATCGATAGAGGTGGGTGCTGTTGTCAAATTTTTAAATCGCTTCTGCTCCTACCGCTAAATTTGATAGCTGAACCACTACTGCTTCTAGTAAAATCGTGAACCCGCTACTTGCTAATTGGTTTTCCGCTTCCACTACTTCTTAATTATAAAACTCTAATAAAGCGCTACCCAAAGAAATTGTTTTTCACTATTATTCTTTAAAATTGTTAAGGAAAACCACTGTTTATATGTATATTGTGAATTTCTGGATCCATTCAGGTCCTCTTGTGTTTATTTGGTTAAGAAAAAGTGCATGAGTCAGGTGAATACGTTTGCGTTGCCTTCTCCGCGTCTGTCCCTAGGGGTGGTGTGGCGATGTGTTACGTGTGGGATGTAAGTCTCTGAGCCTGCGTGTTGACCCTTTGAAGGGCTCTGTCATGTTTTCGGTGAAGAATGAGTGAATGAGACGAATGAATGCGTATGAGCACTCTTCCTCTTGTCTTTGCTAAGACTGGTAATCTTCCGTCCTGGTGGTAGGGCAAAGACAAGGTAATCCCTAACCGCCCCTGCCCTATCCGAAATTTAAGAAAAATTACTTTTCTTCCCATCTGTGCTCCCCAAACCCCAAAATTAAAAAAATATTGTATGCAAACTTAGTTGTCGTATGCAAAGAAAGCCACACAAAAATGTTATTTATTCAATTTTCTTTTGTTCTTGCTGTAAATAATATGTTTCTTTCAATCTTAATTCCTTTTTGGTGGAAGTGGTGGTTCACATAACAGGTTGTCGGTAGCGTTAGCACTTTAAAACAGTTTTGAGTCCACTACCCGTTTCTCCGCCACGTTTTGGCTATGGAAACCGTTTTCGCTACTTCTCTACCATTTGGAGAGCCCGCAAATAGCGGATTAGCGGAGTAGTGGACTCAGGAAGTAGGTTGCCCGACTCTGATAATCGGCTTATGTTAATGTAGTAGCTCTATTTCATTAATGAATTTGAATCCTTCGATATTTATACTGAATTCGAAATACAATTTAACATAAGAAGAGCACCAGCTTTTATATACGTAATGGATAATGGCGAATCAAAGATGACACAATGAGGTGCAAAGTTTTTCCCCTGGTACGTTACTGAAAAATGGTAACAGATGGATTTAGAATGCTTTAAAAATGTTTTTGTTGTCCTTAACAAACAAGGTTTTGGTTCCTTTCCTCTGCCTCTGTTCGGCACCATTTCGCAGGGCAGGACTTGGATGTGCTGTCTGACTGATCTCCTTGTTAACACTGGCATTGACAACCTGTCGGCAGGCCCATACCAAAAGCGCTTCGTTAACGACGAGGCGACAACACGCAAAGGCGTGCGCGTTCGTAAATTAATAATCCTTTGATAATGGGTATAAGACAGGGCTTGGAACACCACGGCATTGGGGGAAATCGAATGCCGTGCCGACACTTTGCCCCCATTCGTTCCATTTTACAGTTACATCAGAAATGCCACACTGTACGATATTATATCGATATTATATTAACAATGCAAGTGCGGATTGCACGTTGTCTAGCACCGCGCAATACAAATATAATTATCTGTTGTATTTGTAACTGTGCGAACAGCTCCCAGGAACTATTTATGGTAGTTACTGGGTGCTATGTTCCATGCGTAATTTAGTCTCACGCAGCATGCAGCAATTCCGACGTTGCCATTAAGCTCGGCGAGGGGCTGTTGCCGTCCTCCGGCCCACTCAGCCCTCCATCGCTGCAGCCATACATTACCGTGTTGACAGCTGGATGCGTTACAATATTTGTCGCCATCACGCGAGAAGTCCCTCCAACTCCTCCCCTGCCCGCCCCGCGCGCCCGGCTCATCCGGGGTCACGCCGCTCCTGCACGCAAAGCCGGGCGGCGTCGGCCCTGGCGCGATTTTCACACACGAGCGGCGAGCTGGCCGGGTGGGCGAGGCGGAGGGAGGACGCAACATCATAACTCACATGCGCTCATACGGAGCGGCGGCATTACTGGGCATCGGTAACTCAGACGGAGTGACGCTTCCGACGCTGCCTATCGCCTGACAACGAATAATCCAAGCCATCAACTCAAATGCCGTCCAACGGGTACACGCCTGCCGAGACGTGCAGAAAGAGGATGGAAAGCAATGAGCCACTCAGGCTAAATTGAAGAGCTTCAAATGAGCAAACTCTCTCCTCGGCCTGTTAACTATATTCATGTCCGACCCCTGGCTGTCTCTATTCTTATCAGGGGGGAGGGGGGAGGCGAACACATCAAACTGTCATCGAACTGTCAAACACTGCGAAAACGATAAATTAAATTGAGAATGAAGACTGAAGTTTGGAGCTCTTGAAATAGGTTAAATACGGTTTGAACCTTCAAGGTTGGGAATGACTTTCCACCGAGGCCGCGTGGGGCGTGTGTTCTGATCCCGCTGAGCCCGGCGTGTTTCTGCATCCTATTTGGTTTTACGAAACACTGGGGGAAGGAAACCTTGAGCTCTTGTGTCTACGGTATTTAAAATATTCCGACTTTGTATAATCTTGATCCATTACCATCACAAGGAAGCCACGCATGATTAAATTTCATTTTACTGAGTTTTAGAGAGCTGTTGAGCATGCTTTTACGATTAGTCCTTTGCGAAGAACAATTTTCCATTGCCAGCCTGTCATAAAAATGTGGCTCACTAATGGCTGGTCTTTGCTGGTGCTATACAAATTGGTTGGCAAGAGGGTGATTAAATGCGCCTCAGAAATCTCATTTGACGAAGTCTCAAATGCTCTGGGGTGAAGGCCATCCTTGATCTTTGCGCTCGGCGGCCTGTGACACCGCCCGAGGCACGATTTGTGGATACAGTAATGCTGGAGAGCTCATCTCCGACCGCTCCTGAATTCTGACGTCACCACTCTGCAAACGCTACCTCCTTCACTCTCACTGAAATTCCGGCGGGGCGGAGCCGGCAGAGGTGGATGTTTGACCCACATCATGAAGGATAGTTACCTAACACTCATTTTTAAAGGTCTTCTTAGCTGTTTCTGCAGACGTTATCTTTGCATAAAAAAACAGAGCCAGGCAGTAGCCGTTAGTGCATTGCTTTTTGAAATTATAAAAACGTTTTTGTTCAGGGTTGAATAATTACCCTGGTCCCAAGAATCAAATTTGCACTGGTCTCATTGGGATAAGTTTAATACATCAAGAAAGCCAATAAACTGAGGTATAAGACTATGTGCCATTATTAAAGCGTGTTCTTAATTAAGATTTTCAAAACAGTTATATATTGAGGGCATTATTATCGAGTGGGCGTGCTTAGTTGAAGTGTTATTTCTGTATTTGTCGCAGTGTTCTGTATAGTCACGTATCTCTGCTGACAGTCCAACCACTGAACGTGTCCATCTGCGGCGGACAGTCTTTCTTCTTCTGAATTTTGGTTGACTACCCTTCCACTTTCTGTTTATGCAGTCTCTCTCCTCCCCTTGCATCACATTCGGGAACCTCTTTCCTTCCCCTGTTCTCTGTTGCCAGTCTCTCTACCCTTCCTTCTCCTGTAAATATTTTGGCAGCCTATGTACCCCCTGTATCTCTACTGGCGTCCTCTCTGTTCACCCCGTATCTGTGTTGGCAACCTCTCTTCTCCCCTGTGTTGACGACCTCTCGCTTCACATCCCCCTCCCTCCATCAGGATGCGAGTACTGGCACCCCGGCTAGAGAATTTGGCGCCCACCTGATAGGTTTTGCAGGCCAAAAAGTAGCACCCCTGAACCAGATGGCACCCTCAGACTATGTACCCCCCTGATCGGAAATCTTGGATCCAGCTATGGTCGGCAGCCACTCTACCCCCTGAATATCTTTGCTGGCATTTCCTTTACCACCTGTATCACTGTCAGCAGCCTGTGTCACCCTACATCTCTGAGGCAGTCTCTTTATCCCCCCCTCCTTATTTATCTCTGTCGGCAGGTTCTCTACTCCCTTCTATATCTCTGTCGGCCCCTTTTCTTCTCCCGCTTCGCTGTCGGCAGCCTCTGCTCCCCCCTGTATATCTCTGTCTGCAGCTCCTGTACTCCCTTGTAGCTCTGTTGGCACCCTCCCCCCTGTATTTCTGTCGGTAGCATCTCACCTTTCCCTGTGTACATGTACCAGCAGCCTCTTTTCTCCTCCGCATCTTTGTCGGTGGCCTCTCTACCCCTGTATCTCTGTCGGTAGTGTCTCTACTCGTCCACCCCCGTATCCCTACAGACAACTTCTCTTTTTCCCATGTGAACATGTGTCGGTAGCCTTTTCACTCCCCCTGTAAACATGTATCGGCAGTCTCTCCACTCCCCTGTACACATGTGTCGGCAGCCTCCCCACTCCCCCTGTACCCGTGTGTCGGCGTGTCCCCACTCCCCCTGTACCCGTGTGTCGGCAGTCCCTCCACTCCCCTTGTACCCGTGTGTCGGCAGCCTCCCCACTCCCCTGTACACATGTGTCGGCAGCCTCCCCACTCCCCTGTACACATGTGTCGGCAGCCTCCCCACTCCCCCTGTACACATGTGTCGGCGGTCTCCCCACCCCCTTGTACACATGTGTCGGCACTCTCTCCACTCCCTTGTACCCGTGTGTCGGCGGTCTCCCCACTCCCCCTGTACACATGTGTCGGCAGTCTCCCCACTCCCCTTGTACCCGTGTGTCGGCAGCCTCCCCACTCCCCCTGTACCCGTGTGTCGGCAGCCTCCCCACTCCCCCTGTACACATGTGTCGGCAGCCTCCCCACTCCCCTGTACACATGTGTGATGATGATGATGTTTCCGGCACTCGGCAGCTGCCATATGGGAGACGCCTCGTCAGAGGCGTCCCAGCCGCCGGATGAAGGCCGCCAGCCGAGGCGGATCACCCAGCGCCTCTTGAATTGTCGGGTCGTCCCGGCCAAAGACATTTCGACGGAGAAGAGCTCGCGCTGGGCATTCTGTTAAAAGGTGCTGCATTGTTTCCTCGTCCTCCCCGCACTCCGGGCACGTGCCATTTGGTGCCAGTCCCACCCGGTGCTGGTAACTGCGGAGGAGAAGAGAGTGGCCTGTCCGCAGCCTGGCCACTTCGGTGGATTCTAGGCGGGAGAGGCCATGTTTGTCCCCTAGGACCACTCTCTTGGTGCCGTTTTCCTCCGCATATCGGGTGGTGCTGACACTTTCAGTCCACAAGCTGTGCGCGTGGCGCCTTATGCAGCTATTCGCGGAGTTAAAATCAATCTGGGTGGAACCCTGGTCCAGTGTGGCAGCGGCACGCGCCACTTTGTCGGCGAGCTCGTTTCCCGGTAGGCCAGCGTGGCCCGGGACCCATTGAAGGGTTAGGTGGATGCCCATGCTGGCCAGGGTCGAGAGTTGGTGCCAAACCGAGCCTGCCAAGGCATCGGATTGAGCGTGCGGGCCCTCCGCCAGGCGGGTTAGGGCGGACTGCGAATCAGTGCAGACTCGCACTTCTCTCGGTCGACACTCGGCTGCGATCGTCAACAGATGGCGCAGGGCCGCATCCAGGGCAGCTAGTTCTGCCCGGAAACTGGACGTGTAGCGGCCGGCAGGGACTCTGATCCGCTTCACGGAGTTGTTTTCCCTGAGTACCACTGCGCCTCCACCGCCATGCTCAGTGCCACTTGTCGCGGATCCATCCGTGAAGATTGAGATATCCGCTGGCGGGAGCGCAGCCAGAGTCCTTTCCGCCGCCGCGAGTCGTGCTTCTGGAGGGTCCGTCTTCTTCGTCTGGACGACTAGTTTCGTCCGAATGTCGATATTCGGGGATGGAGTCTCCCATGGAGCGACCTGCGGTGTAACCTGCAGAGGCTCCGCGGGAAAAGCGGCTAGGCCTGCCTCTGCGGAAACTGCCAGGCCGGTCTCGGCCCATCCGCGGTCCTGCTGTAGCCTCAGGCTGGGTCTTTCCGCAAGCAAGAGCGGTTGTAGCGGGTCGCCCGGAAGGTCGCGGACGTGCCGCTGCACCGCGATGGCCGCGAGCTGCTTTCGTCGTATGCTGAGAGGCATGACGTCCGCCTCTCGCTCCAGAGCGGCCGTCGGCGTCGACCTCAGGCAGCCAGTTATCGTCCTGCAGGCCTGTCGCTGTACGACCTCGAGGCGTTCTAGGTTAGAGCTCGCCACCCCAGGCATCCAGCCACCGGCCGCGTAGTCTGCACAGGATCTGATGAACGCGAGGTACACCAGCCTGAGGTCGGACGCCGCGGCGCCCCAGGACTTGCCACTAAGCGCCCGTAGCGCCCCACTCCTCTTCTTCATTTTGCACCTCAGGTTCTCAATATGGTGGCGGAAGGTCAGTGTCCGGTCGTACGTGACCCCTAGGAATGTCGGGGTCGCTTCGTGGCTTAGTCGGGCGGCGCCGAGGGTCAGGTTGCACTCTCGTCTGGCCTCTGCTGGGTCGAGCGAGAAGAGGGTGCCAACTGTCTTCTCTTGGCTTATGGTTAATTTCCACTCTTCCGCCCAGGCCGTAAGGCAATCCAGAGCTCTTTGGACTCGTCGCTCTGCCGCAGCGACGGTCCGGTCAGTGGCCCAGATTGCCAGATCATCGGCGAACAGCGAGGTCTGGACGCCAGGTGGTAGGTGCTCGATGAGGTCATTGATGTAAGAAATGAATAAGGTGGGAGAGCAAACGGCCCCCCTGCGGTGTGCCCTCACGGATGCATCTGAAGCGTCCGCACTTCCCGTTATATGTGACACAGGCCTGGCGGTCGGTCAGAAAGGATCGGACCCAGGCCAGGTAGCAGCGCGGGAGGCCCATCTTAGCG
This sequence comes from Lepas anatifera, assembly GCA_034440635.1. Classification (NCBI taxonomy): domain Eukaryota; kingdom Metazoa; phylum Arthropoda; class Thecostraca; family Lepadidae; genus Lepas; species Lepas anatifera. Next base: position 844,433 of record JAOTON010000176.1, on the reverse strand, counting down.
AGCTTGTAGATGATTCCCGTGCGCCAGGCCTTGTCGAAGGCGCGCGAGAAGTCCACCAGGACCATAACGGTTCTCTCTCGCTTCTGGAAACCATCGGCCACGGCCTGGGTCACCTTTAAAACTTGATCCTCAGTGGACCGACCCTTCCTGAAACCGGTCTGCACTGGGGAGAGGAGGCCTCTTGACTCTAGCAGATGGGAGAGCCGGGTTTGTACTAGTCGTTCTGCTAGTTTAGATGTGCAGCTTAAGAGGCTTATTGGTCTGTAGGAGCCTACTTTTCCTTTTGGCTTACCTTTCTTGGGTACCGGTATAATCATCGCTTTCTTCCAGGCCAAAGGCAGCTCTCCCCTCGTCCAGGTCAGATTTATGAGGTCAAGCAGTCTGGTGCGGCCATGGTCAGAGAGATGGGTGAGCATTTCGTTTGAGATGCAGTCCAGCCCTGGGGCGCGCTTTCCCGGCAGGCGCTTGAAGGCGTCATTCAGTTCCTGTTTAGTGAACAGGCCGCAGCATCCCGTCCGCTCCCCCTGGCACTGTCTGCATTCCACTCTGAGGTGGTTGGTGACGGCGTGCTTGTATTTGCGGTCCCTTTTCACCCTCGGTGGTAGGTGGCTGACTTTGGCGTACTCTTTGATGAAGGCGTTCGCTTTCTTGGTGTCAGCGGTAATGGTTTTCGCGCCAATCTGAAGGGCCTCATCTTGTCTGCCGCCGCTTTCCCGGCCGTCGATAGTTCGGATGGTCCTCCAAACTTTCTGGGGGTCAGAGCGTAGACTGAGATCGCCCGCAAAGCCTCGCCAGGACTCTCGTCGTGCGCGCAGAATTAGAGAGGATGTTTCCCTCGACGCGTGGGTCCAGGCCGGCACTTGCTCTGGGTCGGCTCTGGCGAGGGCACGGAGGCGATTCCGTTTGCGGACTGCCTCGTCCACTTCTGGTGTCCACCAAGGCTTAGGGGACTTCCGGCTGCCTCTGGGGATGGTCTCAGCGGCAGCATCAGTTAGAATACGGGTGAAATCCCGGGCGGCCACTGTAACGGAAACCTCTTCCGTCCATGGCTGCAGGGTGGCCAGTCTCTCGTCGACTATGTTGGCATACTGTCTCCAGTCCGCTTTCTGGTAACTGTACCGGGTCCTCGGACGAGGTCTCGCACTCGATTTCCCTGTTTTGATCTCGATGATGATTGGTTGGTGGTCGGACGATAGTTCTGGCTTGGTCTCCCATCGCACCCGACCCACCCACCTTGAGTGGTGTAGTGAGACGTCCGGCGCCGATTGGGAGAAGGGTGGCGCTCTGCTCTGACGGGTGGGCTCCCCGCTGTTTGCCGGAACGAAGCTGTGAGCGGCACACCAGTCGTCGATCGTCCTGCCTATGTCATCTTCGGGTACCTGGAGGTCCCAGAGGGGACTGTGTCCATTTGCGTCGGCGAGTATGAATGTATTTGCAGTGTGGGGCCAGTAGTCCGGATCGAAATTTTGGACACGGTCGTCTCCAGCACCTCTCCTAATAGGAGGAACGTACACATTGACTATTGTGATTCGTGCTCCCATGCAGGTTTCGACGGCGACAGCGTCGGTCGTCGGGTCGTTGGGGGCAACACTGGGCCGCTCTAGGCATCTGTACGGGATGCCTTCGCGGATTAAGGTCGCCACTCCTCCGCCCGTATCAGAGTTTGCACGTCTACCTCTCGTTCGGTCTTGTCTAACGACGTGATAGCCCTGCACTTGGAATTTGTCATTCGACCTCAACTTCGTTTCTTGCAGACAGACGAGATCCGGTTTGTTGACGTGTAGAAATCGTTCTAGTTCCACCTTTTTAGATTGAACACCATCGGCGTTCCACTGGAGAATCTTCAGGTGTTCGCACCTAGCTGGCCGCATTTGACGGGGTCGCGGCTGCGGCCGTGGCCCATCAGGTGCACGGGATCCTGTAGGGCCCGGATTTTGTTCCACGTCTCCGGCTCGTTGGAGGACTAGGGCAAGGTAGGCCGGGTTACCTCGGTCCTGCAAAAATATAATATGATTTTTAATATGATCTTTATCGGCTGGGATGGCCGCCATCAGGCGGCTCCGGTAGAGGTGGCGGTCGTTTGGAAGCAGGGCCGGATGTAGTCGTCCCCGCCGCCCAGGTCCCACCTGGCCCAACACGAGGGGCCGGAGGCGACCGCCGTCAGGACCCCTTCGGGTGTTTTCTTCTTTAAAAACCTAAAATTGCACCGAAAAGTGATGGTGCTTGGCTCCAAGAGTCACGTTTTACAACCAACTTTTTGGACTGGGAATAAAATCCTATATGCCACTAAAAGTGGTGGTGCTTGGCTCCAAAGGTCACGTTTTTCATCCAACTTTTGAAAGGCGAATTTCTTGGCAGTTTCTATCTATGCGCCACTTTAGTCACACGCATTTTATCGATTCTCGTCGGAAATTTTTGATGTTCACGCCATTTAAAATCACACCTACCGTAGCATCCGCGTTGCTGATCGTCGTGATATCTTGGCCCGGGACGCAAATATACCTTATCTTCTTGATTAACGTATTTATAGGGCAAACAAATCTATAAAACATATTTTTGATTAGGTTTAGTACGGAGCACTCATTTCAGCGACCTGGCCAGCTGGCCATCAGCTGGCCAAGTCTGTGTACACATGTGTCGGCAGCCTCCCCACTCCCCCTGTACACATGTGTCGGCGGTCTCCCCACCCCCTTGTACACATGTGTCGGCACTCTCTCCACTCCCCTTGTACCCGTGTGTCGGCGGTCTCCCCACTCCCCCTGTACACATGTGTCGGCAGTCTCCCCACTCCCCTTGTACCCGTGTGTCGGCAGCCTCCCCACTCCCCCTGTACACATGTGTCGGCGGTCTCTCCACTCCCCATGTACACATGTGTCGGCAGTCTCTCCACTCCCCTTGTACACATGTGTCGGCGGTCTCCCCACTCTCCCTGTACACATGTGTCGGCGGTCTCCCCACTCCCCTGTACACATGTGTCGGCAACCTCCCCACTCCCCCTGTACCCGTGTGTCGGCGGTCTCCCCACTCCCCTTGTACACATGTGTCGGCAACCTCCCCACTCCCCTTGTACACATGTGTCGGCAACCTCCCCACTCCCCCTGTACACATGTGTCGGCAGTCTCTCCACTCCCCTTGTACCCGTGTGTCGGCAGCCTCCCAACTCCCCCTGTACCCATGTGTCGGCGGTCTCTCCACTCCCCTTGTACCCGTGTGTCGGCAGCCTCCCCACTCCCCCTGTACCCGTGTGTCGGCAGCCTCCCCACTCTCCCTGTACACATGTGTCGGCGGTCTCCCCACTCCCCTTGTACACATGTGTCGGCAGTCTCCCCACTCCCCTGTACACATGTGTCGGCGGTCTCCCCACTCCCCCTGTACCCGTGTGTCGGCGGTCTCTCCACTCCCCCTGTACCCGTGTGTCGGCAGCCTCCCCACTCCCCTGTACCCGTGTGTCGGCGGTCTCTCCACTCCCCCTGTACCCGTGTGTCGGCAGCCTCCCCACTCCCCCCTGTACACGTGTGTCGGCAGCTTCCCCACTCCCCCTGTACCCGTGTGTCGGCAGCCTCCCCACTCCCCCTGTACCCGTGTGTCGGCAGCCTCCCCACTCCCCCCTGTACCCGTGTGTCGGCAGTCTCCCCACTCCCCCTGTACCCGTGTGTCGGCAGCCTCCCCACTCCCCCTGTACCCGTGTGTCGGCAGCCTCCCCACTCCCCCTGTACCCGTGTGTCGGCAGCCTCCCCACTCCCCCTGTACCCGTGTGTCGGCAGCCTCCCCACTCCCCCTGTACCCGTGTGTCGGCAGTCGCACCGCTGAGCGTGTCGATCCGGGGCGTGCAGCCGTTCTATTCGGCCGGTCGCCGCTACCATCTGGCGTGTCAGTGCGCCGGGTCACGACCTCCCCCGTCATCACCTGGCTGCTGGACGGCACGCGGCTCACCAGCGACACTGACCCGGTATGGCACGCTTCCTACTTGGTTCTTATCAGCCGAACGCAGTGTGCTTCCTGGTCTGTTATCTATACTGTTTCTGACTGGGACCAATGGCTGGGAAGAAGGGAGGGTAACATGACCCAGAATCACGGGTAACAGTGTTTTCTTCGAGAAAGTGGCAAGAGCTGGAGAGTGGGGGCTGCAAATACCATTTTTGCATCCCATCCTGGGCAAGTTCCCTTTTTGCCGTCCCCTGGACTCGTCCCTGACTGTGTGTGCGGGTATGCGCAGACAACCAGAATGCCTGTTCCACTTCTGTTTTTGAATTGTCAAATGTGAGAGTTTCCCGCGCATCATTTGTATTATGGCACTGAAAAAAACACATATAGCAGGGAAACCAGCAAGGGAATTCTGGAGTCTCCTGGCAAGTTAAGATGTAAAACAGTGCAAGTCCTCCGGTAAAAACACCTTCTCGAGTTATACCGTATCATTGTGGTGCCACATGCGCTTGGTCTGGAACACTCCGGTGAACAGATGCTTTCTCTTATGCCATAGAACAAACTCATTTCCTCAGAGCTGGCCTTCACCATGGACGATGCGCTTCTTCTGAAGCAAAACGTTTTCGGCTTCGGCGCCCTCTCCCGATGGCCCTAAAGTGTCACCTCTAAAAGCTGCAGGCTCAACGTAGAGGCTAAACCCTCCAAAAAGTATGTGGATATTGGAGCATATCACTTGGCGCCTAGATCATTTCTGGAAAATAGAACACATTATGTGCCGCAGCTGGCTTCTGTTTTGGTAATGGATCACTTTTTTCCCGGAACATATTGATTCCAGCTATAGAACACCCCTTCTGCTTGAATGTCATCCGGGTTTACCCGAGTTATTAGTCAGAGACTGTTCAATAGTGAGCAATAAAAACCTAGATAACACGGTTACAAAAGCTGGTGTGGTACGATTGATAACGTTTGTTCGAGTCGCCAGTCTTCATTTACGGGGTCAATGATAAGATGTTGCAAGATATTGATAAGTTAATTGCGTTTCTTTTTAGGATTGGTACATTATCTTCTGTAAGTGTATACAAAACCTTCAGGAAACTGAGCTCTACAGGATGGAATTTCTTTGAGATTGGGTACAGGTACTTGTGTTGAGAGAAAGAGAAAAAGAGGGAGAGAGAAAGAAAGGGAGAGAAAACATATTTTGAAATACGTGTGTGTGTTTTTTTAGATTACAAACTTCTTGAAGTAAACTTTTAAGTCTATGATTCTCCTTAAATTAAACATTAAATCATACCAAACCGGTATCAATTGAGTTTTCATAATCCATCATCGAGGCGTAAAATATCGTCTGAATAAGAGAGCTCCTTTTGCAAACCGTTCGGCTCGATCCAATGTATTTGTCTGAGCAGGCCTGGAATAGACTGGGCAGGATCCACATATCTACATTGACGTCTCAGCCAATTGCATAGTGGCAAGGCATGTGTCCGATCATAGATGGAGTCATCGGAACCGGCAGCAATGCTCGTCTTCCCCATAGCACCCAACCCATTACCAATATGGCAGACGATTCCTGCCAGAACGGCGTTCTGAAAGGGCTAATTTAAGATATTGTACATTCCCTGAGCTATAAGAGGGAAACACACAAAATAAGTGGACTTTTTTGGTCAGGGATTTTTCCAGTCGAAAGATCGGGTGATCCAAGTCACACTCCCATTTTTTGGTAAGGCCTTGTCATTGATTTACGAGTAGTTGAATCATGTTCCACGGTTCATTAGATGGCAGCGTAGGCCCCAATGAGAATTAGTTACAGAATTTGAAAGCTGAGAGTATTATTCTGATAGTATTTTTATTTCGAATGTTTTATTCTCTATATCTTCCTCGATGACGTTTTCAGTAACTTGTCCTGTGATGTTCAGAAATATAGAAGAATGTCTCATCGCATCGCCACTGACATGGCATAGTGTTGGCAGATTTGGAATACAAGCTCAGTTATCTCTGAATAAAATAGCAATTCTCAAATCCACTCATCTAGTTTGGGTTTTAAATAGTTCCCCTCTCTTGTTCAAAATAAGGCTACTGCACACAAGACACAGAATTATATACTTGGCCCTAGAGAATGGCTCTTCCTGCAGCATCAGTTATCTCTCGGGCCCCTGACCTTCCGACGTACTTACTGAAAGTGCGCCAAATGTATCGTCATGATACGCAAACGACTTGATAAAATGATGTCTCCAATGGTGGAAAATGCACATTGCTCCCATTTCGATGTTGTATCATCCTTACATGTACCATAAATTATTCGGTCTTTGTCGCTTCGGGGGCGCGGTAGTGGAGTGGTCAGCGTAGCTGACTTCCATTCAGCCGACCCGGGTTCAAGGCCCGGCGGCTTCCCTGAACAAGGAGCAAGCTGGCTCCCGAGAAACCCTTCCAACAGGGAAAGAGTTGGCGACGCCATATGACCCTGGCAGTTGGTGCGTCGATAAGCCCCAAAAATTATTTCTTTGTCGCTTCTGATTGTCGAAATCCATCCGTGCAGCCTCTGCGCGGTGCTGCAGCAGTAATGTCAGAGACTGTACCAGTCGATGACCACCGACTGGTCGCAGGTGATATGGGGCTCCTGTCATGTGTCACTCAGTGCATGCCACTGGTGGGGCAGTACGGCAATGCCGCACGGCGCTGTCACCCGCAATCAAGCAACAAATTGGATTAATGCATCAAAGGAAATGTGACACCTTTATAACGGAATTCCAACTGAGATAGCCATGTTACAGTGCATGCCGAGAAACCAGTTGGTCGATATTTCATTTGTGCCAGAACTTAACGTTCGCGGATAAAAACTAACCTCTTATCGACCCCGTCCTCCCCCGGGTGGCCACGTGGTATGGGGTCACCTTAGGAACACTACTTAATACTCAAATACTGCTGCGTGAACACATATTTCTTGCATGGATCACTTTAAAACCTACGTGGTGAAAATGCCTTTGGTACTTGGCGGCTGTGAATGCCTATAACTTTCTTCACTGACTGATTTGAAACGTGAACGCGGCACAAAAAAAGTGCGGCGGCGCCTTGCGCCGCCGTACTTAGCAGACGGTAATCCTAATTAATTCTGCAAATTTTCCCAAAATTATAAGGGTGGGTCATTCCGGGTCTGGTCACTAGTGCAGGTCAAGTGACCTCACCTCCAAAAAAGTTTAAGATAGCTTAAGTCAGAACGAGGTCAATCTATCGAATTGAAACTCATATCTCATAATGGGCCTACCGAGTACTAGAAAATGAGGGGCCTTCGCCCCTCCAGTGCGGGTGTCCATTAAGACCGACTGGTCTACTTTACCGCAGTTCCGTCGCGTGCCCATTTGACCTGTTTACGTCCGGCCGAGTTTGGGTCATCTTCCTTTGTTTTGATCCAGCGTCAATTCGCTTCCATGCTATACGCTGTACGGACTTACTCCCAGGCCTTTCTTCTCGGAGAGGACTGATCCAGAATTGGGTAAGTTCGCACCGTGTAGCATGAACACGAATGGACGCTCGATCAAAACAAAGCGAGACGACCCAAACTCTGCCGAACGTAAACAGGGTTAGTGGGCGCGCGACGGAACTGCGGCAGACCTTAACAAGGGGAGATAGCTTAAACGAAAGTGCGCTTTACGTCGGCAGTACGTTTTGCATGTAGCCTGTTTTGATGGTACCAGCTTGGTAGGTAGTACGGTCCGCTCACTAAACGGACTACTCATCTATCCGGGGTGATTACATTCCAAGGGACCACGGCTAGCTCGTTCTTTCCAACAGTGGCTTGTATACTGCACCGCATTGCACTCCTGCATGCGGCTCAGTGTAAATTTCAAGAGAGAAGGTAGTAGACTGCACCGCATGACACGCGTGTTTTCCGGGTAGTCTGTATCGCAGGGTGGATACTGTGCCGGTGAATCCTCGAAAGTGAGCGAAGTTGGCTGCCTCTGTTCGGCTCGCCCTGCCAGGCGCGCCGCCACAGTAAGGGTACGGTGGGGAACCGAGGCACCAAAGCAGGAAGACCTCTTAACACGCGAAGTGAAAAGGGGTCCGGCGTCAACGCACAGTGGAGAGGGGATCCTAAAGTGCCCCCCCTGAGGTTTCGGAAATTAAGAGGGTTAGAAAAACGCCCGTTGGAGGGGTAGGGGCGATGGTGATCTGTCTCATGGCCAACTTTTTATTGACCTAGGTCAATACCCTCGAGGTTAAACGAGGTCGTAAATGTCAAATCTGCACCGTGCTAGAGACCTATTGGGAAGTGACGTGATTATGCGGGAAAGGCCGGAAATACACCAAAAGTGGAATAAGGTCATAAATGAAAGTTTCATCACAATGTTCTCTGAAGCTTTGAGGCCAAGGTCATTCAAGGTCAATGACCAATCATGTAGCAATATGGCATATTCCTAATAAATTACAATATAACTGACACTAGCCTTTGGGCGGGAAATGAAGGTTTGATCTTGAAAAGGACCTTTAACATTGACCTGTGACCTGCGACCTTTCACTCGACCTTGAGTAGTCTTAACTATAAATTCATAACACCTTGACCTTCATGTGGGTTGACCTTGACATATACCCTGAATATATGACGTTATTCACAGTGCAGGCGAACTGGTGCGACCACGCGATTGCGACCGTCACAAAATATAGGTATGACTTTGCAAGCCTATTAGTTAAAAAATCATAGACTGATTTTCAAAATTTCTTTATCAACCGACGCATTCATACATTTTCTCAAATGGGCCAGGAAGCGTCCTCAGGCGGCGAGCGTTTCCCCGGCCACCTCGCAAAAATAGATAGGGGCACCTTAGGACCCCCTCCACTTCGCGTGTTAAAGATAATGTTTAGCCCTAACCCTTTGGCGTTGACGGATAATGAAAAAGTCGAGTAGCCCATGGTGACCCCCCCTTAAATGCTATTCGTTCACTGCTACTCTGCGTCATCAACCAGTTACGAATGGGAGTTTAGCCAGCTCTTAAAACCACAACCTCCTCAGCCTTGGACTTATTTTCGCCATCGCATCAGGCTGTAGTGAAAGCGTTCTTACCTTCCACTTCACAAAAATGAAATCCGATTATTCAAAAATAAAACTTATCTTAGGCATAGCAAGTTCAGTTTATGAGATCGCAACCTCACTCAAGTCATCCATGGACTTGTCACAGAGACCTCGACCCCATCATCTGAACAAGCAATTCCTGTAATGACGGGTTAATGTTGAAGCCAACGCATTTCAAGCTTATCCCATACTAAACTTCCACAAACTGCAGGGACGGCTGCCCCACTCAGGTCACCCTCTTACCAGTCAGTTGCCAGCTGACCTACATTGGGTAAATATTGCGCACCGGAGCGTCTCAGGGGAATCGATACCAAGCCTTCACCAGTGCATCGCTACTGCACGCTGTCCTGAGCACCGGGCCGGAGCCATACGTGCCGCCAACTGATCTGCCGGGGCAGCTTTTCCGCATACAAATTGAGGGCTTGCTCCAATTTACTCGTCTACGTCTACTGTTCTGTTTGTTTTTAGTGGGTGATGAGGGTACTGAGTGCTTTTTATAGCGATTGAATAACACCGTATGTTTGTCAATCTGGGAAACCCGGATATGAAACGATTACTAGACACTATTTTGCATAGTTTGTAGATGATTATTTGCCGGCTCTGAACGCCTGCGGGTGATACAGTGTTAGATAGCGTTTGATTGGTCATTGAGATCGTGACGTCACAAGCTTACACGATGCCCAATGTCTAGTGTCATGTGAGATCGACCCCGATTAGGCTTTAACACATTTTTTTAAAAAGAAATTGCATATGCTTATTATAAATCGCAGCCAGCATCAGGTATGTTGTGATATGTGGAGAACTTGCTCCTGGTTGGCGTTTCCAGGCATTGCACCCTCGTCATGGAATATCAATTGGAACGGCAAATATAGTTAAGTTGCTTACGAAACAACGTGCCTCAAATACACTCATGGCATCTGTTTAAATTATGGTATTTATGTGATCGTATTAGGGCCACTTCCTACAGGCATAATTTCAACAAAAAACAGGGAGCTATAGCCTGGGTGTTTACCACACGCACTGGAGATTGATTGGCATTAACGCGCAATAGAGGGACGACCTACTAGCCCCTCTGATGTATGAAAATACAAGAGACGGAAATCCCCCGTTTGGGGATGTGCGAGAGCTAAAATGGTATGTATTATAGCAAAAATGGTTTGACCTAGGTCAACATCTTCAAGTCCAACGAGGTCATTGGAGTCAAGTCTTGACCGTGCTGGGAAGCTGTCGGGAAATTATTTGATTATGCAAGAGGAGGTCGGGAATATACTAAGAGCGGACACATATCACAGAGAAAATATCCCAAAGAATATTTACTGATATTTAGGTTTCAACGTCATGTAACGACAAGGTCATTGCCGCCCCGGTAGCTCAGTTGGTAGAGCGTTGGGCTCCGGCCCGCTGCTCAGAAGCATGCAGTGGCAGTGCATGTCCAGGCTTGGGATCGGTTCCCCTGAGACGCTTCGGCGCTCAATAGTTTACCCGACGTACAGGTCGGCTGGCAACTGACTGATGAGAGGGTGACCTGAGCGGGGCGGCCGTCCCTGTGCTTTGCGGGACGTTAAACTTTGGCTTCTAAATAAACCCTTCATTGTGGGAGTTGCTCGTTCAGTTGGTGGTGGGTCGTGGTCTCCGTGGAAAATCCCTTGATTAATTTAGCGGGACTCTGACTCCAAAAACCGAACTGGAAACAGTTTGGACGAATTTTATATAAAAAACGTTATTGACCTATGTCGTCACATTATGGTGTATTCCCTATAATTTACACTATGAATAGCACTATATCAGCCATTGGGCGGGAAATGAGGATTGACCTTTCCCATTACCTTTGACCTTGACCTTTCAGCTTGACCTTTACAATGAGTTACCATCAACTATTATGTCATTTAACCGGAAGCACCGGGGCAAATGACCTTTAAAATACTAGTATGACCCCTGAACTTTCATCTTGACCTTGGCCTTCATGTGAGGTAACCTTGACATATAATCTCCTTTAAATGACGTTATGATGTCACCACTTGGTCTCCAATGCAGGCGAACTGGTTCGACCGCCGAATTGTGATGTCTCAAAATATAGGCTTAACTTTGGAAGTCTATAAACAAACGTGCTTGACAGATTCTCAAAATTTTTCACCAATCCCTGGACCATTAGCCTCTCTCAAACGCCGCCAATTCGCGATGCTTCGGATACGGGTGATTCTCCGGACCCTTCGGGAAAATAGGTTGAGGGCACCTCCGAGGCCCCATCCCCCTCCTCAGTGTGAGTGTTAAGGAACCTAACACTTTGCGAGATGCGCCACTGAAGACAGTTTTCCGCCGTGGGAATAGAACCCACAATTTGGATGCAGGCAATAAAACAGCTAGGCCACCCAGCCGCCTGACAGAGAATCGTATCATACGAAACTCGATGCGTCTAAAACATTGTCGGCCTTTTTTGCTGCCGTTTTGTGTTGACTTTTACCTGCGTCCCCGCTCTCACGATGTAAAATAACGGCTCTGGCGGGTACAGGCCGACTTGGGACTTTACCACATATAGGTGTTTATCTTGAAAACGACTCGAGTTTGTATACATGTTTTTAAGTGATATTGTATGTATTGCATTTTAATGTATCGCTGTAATCTCGGCAACATCAAATTATCCTTTTTTGAAGCTGAAGTAATACTACTAGCAAAATCGTAGGCCGCTCGGCTGATCCCAAGAAATTACCAGCTAAATCTTCACCGGACCGGGACAGGAGGGTAACAACTTATCTAACCTCAGCTTCATCTGGTCGTCGTTGTCTGGTGACATTCAACCTCCTCACAAGCTTATTGGTAGTGTTGTAGCACGTCCGTCAGCAAAAGTCTCTTCTTCAGGGCCAGCAAAGCACAAATTGTCTTTGCCTGCTTAAAACCTGTATTAATTTCTGTGGATCCCACAAGGGAAATCTAAATGAAAGTCTGTTCCAATCTGTGTAATCTTATTTCAGCCGCTGATACTTTGCTTTCTAATCAAATGCTATCTATCCGGACTTTGCAATGGTTGGACGGCAAAGCAAACACTAAGTTCCACGTTAACTCCAAGCAGACTTCGGTGTTTCCGCAGCCAAACGATTTCCAAGCTTTTCGTAAACACGTATGCCGTCAACTAGTACGTCAAAACGTTAAAAATAAGATTGATTAGATACCGGTGGTAGATGTTCCGCCCATCCCTAGTAGATTTGTGAAGTAGTTCTGAAGCAAAATCAGATGGAGTTCTGACGCTTTGTGAATATTCGCGCAAGTTAACCCTCGCCCCACCGGGGCCATCGATGGCCCCTAAGGTTTTTCGGGATAGCAGAAAAACGACGAGGCGCAGCACCGTGGTTGATGGCTCTATCTCTTACCCACTAATTTTCTACCCCAGGTCATCAAAGGTCAGGGTCACCAGGCGAGGTCAACCAAGGTCACCTCGCTTCAACTTTTGAGCTCTATAAGAGCTACATTTCTTAGTCGATCAATTTGAAACTTCCTACACTTCATGGCCCCTCCAGGGTCTACATGATGTTTATCTATCCGGGATTTTTTATTTCGTAACCTGAGGTCAGGTCACGAGGTGACCTCTCCCATTGAAAAGCACGGGGAAAAGCTGTCTTATGATCTAAAGGTCACAAAAACTATTGAAAATGCTCGGCTTGCTCAGAAAAGCGTTATTGGACACCCTTTCACTTTCACGGATCCCATGAGCCATATTTGCCCTTTGACCTCTCCGAGGTCATCCAAGGTCACCAGGGGTCAAAAACAGTATTTTGACGATATATTTTCGGCCCAATTAAGCTAGACTGCTGACATAAACGTCATTGTATGTGTCTCGTCATTGGCTTTCATCTAATATACGGCAAGGTCACTTTCTGACCTTTTGTGATCTCAGTTCATATTAGGTCACGAGGTGACCTCTGGAGGTCAAACCACTGGTGGGAGGTCATTATTTTTCAAATAGCGGAAAAAATTCTGGCATTTTCCTATCAAATGTACTTCACCAGATCTCAATACTTCTAATGGTATAAACGTTATGCCCAGTTTTCTTCAGCATTGCAAATCTTAGTGAAAATAGCCTATCGTGACCTAACTTGCCCTCTGGAGGTCAAACTGTTGACCTGAGTGCTTAAACGTGTGAATTGATTTCTTACTGAATTCACGCGAGCTTTCTAATGCACTTTGCAGATTTGCGCTAACGCCCATATTTTTGGAGTTAAGGGGAGGGGCCATCGATGCCCCCGGTAGGGTGAAGGTAGCACCGGACCCCGGTGGGGCGCGGGTTGATGCATCACCTTTTTCTGGCACAATGAAAGCAATTGGATAATTTAAAACTATCGTCACTATTTTAGGAACTGCCATATTTCGTTCCAATCCAATCCAAACAAATTCATTATTTTCATCCTGTTTTTCGTTTCGTGCAGATCTCAATAGCAACTCCTCGAAATTTCAGCATATATTAACACTCAATATCGACGTATTTTTTTAACCAGCTTCAAGTATAGTTCAAGTGTGTCCACGCCTGTCAATGAGACGGCTGAGCCTGGACACTCGTAGTTTGCGCGTCCACGCGAGGGATAACTGAGGCCGGACACTCGTTAGCGTTTCCACGTGAGGGAAACCTGAGCCCAGATACTCGTAGTTTGCGCGTCCACGTGAGAGGTGACTGAGCCCGGACACTCGTAGTTTATGAGTCCACGCGAGGGATGACTGACCCTGGAGACTCGTTGTTAGCGTGTCCACGTGGGAGGTGGCTAAGCCTGGAGACTCGTTAGCACCTGAGGGCTGAATGAGCCCGGACACTCATTGTTAGGATCCTGCAGGGCAGACTTCGCCCCACCACCCACTATAAATTGTTCCCAAACTGCTGCTTCGCCACCTGTATACGAAATTTCTCTCAGTGTTGTTTTTAGAACAGAAGTAACCTGAACATATACTCTTCTATCCAATAGATATTATATTCAGTTTGACTTTGAAAATAACTTCCGGCTGTCGGAGGACCCACTATCCGCTAATGTAAACAAACAAACCACACACTCCACTACCGTATCCTGGAAAGAGCCGCCACCTGTTAGCACGCCGGCGGCGGAGGTAATGGAACGGCGCGCGTCGGCCGCAGACGAGCGGCCCGCCTGTTTACCGCGGTTTTCCATTAGGCGCCAAAACGCGAAACGGCCCCTCCGTGCACTGGCCGGCCGCACAAAACTGGCAGCCAGGGAGACGTACCGGAATACAGCGAGTGCACATTTCTGTTACCACTGCGCAGGCACTGACGCTGCATTGTTGCAAATTGCGCGCACGGAGTCGTTAGAGTTATTCATGGTCGACTGGTAGCTATCAGTGTAGAAACACTACATTTGCCTGCTCTGGCTCTCGAGAATATATTGGGGAAGACCTGTATGTCACGTCGGTTTCTTGGAATTGTAAAATGAATATGTCAGATGCTATCTTATTTATATGGTCATTCCTTTACATTTTTGAACAGGCCGTACACCCCTCACATTTCAGATTTTCTTTAAACTTTGTGCATGGGATTATCGGCCGAATAGGACACGCCTGTGAAATTTTTGGGTTGCTAGGTGGAACGGCTCAGGATTTATAGCTTCTGAAAATTTTCCCCTCCCACGCAGAAACTTTTTCCTAAAGCTATTTCATCCAATCAGGATAATGTTAGGGGAGAGTGGCGTGGTTAGTATCATGGGGCAGTAGTATCAAACCGCATTGTGGCTGATTCAGGCAATCTGTGGCCATGATCTTCCTCTCTGTCGGTGAAAAATAACTCAGCAGATGAAGTTTATGAAGCTGCCTGTGTTAGGTGCTCAGGTAGAAAGTTGTCATTTATGTATGTTTTTGAAAATGTTTTGGGGAGAGCGAAACTTGAATTAGATACTTTCACCTGCACGCCAAGTATAGGAATACCTAACATATTTTAGTAGGTGTCACGTGCTAAGGGTGCGAGCCCGGTGAGAGGTTTGATAGTTTTAATGCGAAGGGCCGGTGGACGAAGGGACGGTGGACGAAGGGCCGGTGGGATGATGTTAGGCACTATCTTATCTTATCTAAGAGTTTGGAATGCTCCAGTAAGCACAAGAAGCATTGCTGAAAGATCTCTTACTGAAAAATTACTTAAAGGAATAGTGATTTCTATTGAAAAATTAAAGTAATTTGAAATATGTATTTAGCGTGAATTCTTAAAACAGCAGCACCTAAAAAACACGTCTCAAAGTACAAAGGTTTTGTTTTTGTATTTTACATTTTTAGCTAGTTGACCTTTCTCTTCGTTCGTTGGCTTTTTATAGATACATTGTCTTTTGGGGGGCTCAGTTTGTTTGGAAGACAAGAAAAGCATAACTATTTGCGACTCACGATGTTTCATGAAACTGCCAAGCCTGCTGCCTCTTCTTGAAACAAGCTCATTTTTCGTGAGTGACTTCCACTTCAAGTTTCATCTAAAGTCCGAGCCTTAGTAACAACGTCTGTCTGTTCATCTCTCGTCCATCATTAAATTTATGTTTCGCTCGTGCTCAGTATGCTGACGCCCGACACTTCATCATTCTGTTCCATATCTCCAGCCCAAAATCCAGCACAACTTTAGCGATACACCAGCCTAACGTTGTCGAGGTGGAGATGAGAAGTCAACAATCAGTCGGTATTGCTGGCTTCCCAAGTTCGCCCCCGCCTCGCTAGTGACTTTCCACCCACGAAAAAGCAGCATGCTGCTTTATTGTAGAACGTTTTGATAATGTTCGTGTTTGAAGCATATGTTCCTTGAAAATGTATGTTACGTTCTAAGGACTGATACTAGTCAACCAGGACGAAACCAATAAGGTAGTCGATCACGGTGGCTTTCCGCGCATTACTACCATTTCCAGATAATATGAAATATTCGTATCTTTGCAGCGTATCGTCAGGTGCGCATCGAGCAAATCTGGCTGCGAATATTTACGCGAGAGCAACTCACTGAAAGAGTGGATGGTTTTTATGAGGCACGCTATGGTGGACAGGAGACAGATTGTTCAAGTGTGGCATGCTGTGGTATGAACTGCGGTATGCTGTGCCATACTTTCCAGCCCTATATTCTTATGTGGCAATCAACAAAAAATGTTTCTTCCAACATTTTATTTATGGCGATAAGGAGGTCCAGGCATTTGGGAAATTGACCTTTGCTGCAGGCAGGGGTGTCTGCTTCCAATAGCGCTTGTACATCAACTGCATTTGACAGGCAGTCATATGCTATGCAATTAGCTGTTTCCGCGTATAGTTTCACATTAGGCTCTATGATGGTTACTAGAAAGTCTAAAACCAAGTGGGCCGATCACTCGCATACGGTCATTATCGTCGCTCCTGGCAACCCACTCCTCAAAGCCTGCAGCTTCCGCTCGGGAAGCTGTCGGCTCAGACCTAAGAGTCAACTAACGGGATAGTCAGTGTGCTGTACTTAATTTCACACTGTGGCGATGGCTGCTTAAGGTGATGTCGTTTGTTTGCAGAAGACTTCTCACAAGGGCAACGTTACGATGGCTGCGCTATCTGTGGTGCTTCGGCCGGAGCATAACGGACAACCTCTGCTCTGTCACTGTCGCAATCCCAGACTGGCAGGCGAGGGCCTTCAAGACAAAATCATCCTCAGCGTTCATTGTAAGTGTCCGACATACCTTTAAGGGGAGGGGTGAAGGGGTGGTCCTCTTCATGAATAACTCTTATCATCATCATCATGTATTACTAACACTTCTACACTAATGAGGTGGCTTTTAAAGTATTGTCGTGATGATTATGAAGTGATTATAGACTATGGAAGGAGATGGGAAGGATGAGGAAAGGTGAGGATAAAGAGGATGGGATCTTAGATCAGTAACGCCGCTCCCGGTCATGCTGGTCTATCATATTGGGCTTCCACGCGGCTGACCCAGTTTTAAGGAGAGGAGCTATTGTCACCATATGACCGCGGTATTGGGGGCGGCTTTTGGCTTACATAATTTTTTTAAATCAACATGTGTAATCGAAGGGGCCAGAGTGCTACAATCTTGATCCAGCTATTTTTTACTATATGTTTCATTCTGACGCTGCATTTCCTTTCATTTCTACCTTTTATAAACTCCGAGTGAAGGGATTATTCTAATAATGCTTTCTCTTTTCAGATCTTCCAACAGTGAGCATTGCGCTCTCAAAACTTTTAAATCCAAGTAGAATAAAGGAGGGGGACGACGTCTACTTTGAATGCAACATCACTGCAAACCCTCCCGTCTTCAAGAAAGAATGGCGACACAATGTAAGTATGCATACATACCCACTTCACGAGAATGCGGCGCCTTCATGGGATATGAGCTCAGCTCTTAGTGGCGCAGGGTGTGTAAAAACCCTGGTTTTATTGTTTACGTCAGATCTCACTTTTTACAGATTATGTGCAGTTCATGACCACAGTAGTACAGAGCATTTAACCCGCGCCCTACTGAGGGTCCGGCGCCACCTTCGCCCCACGGGGAGCATCTATGGCCCCCTCTAACTCCGAAAATATGGGGTTTAGCGCAAATCTGTAAAGTGAATTAGAAAGCTCGCGTAAATTCAGTGAGAAATTAATTCATATTCTTAAGCGCTCAGGTCAATGGCATAACCTCCAGAGGTCAAGTTAGATCAAGATCGGCTATTTCCACTCAAATATGCAATGCTTAAGCAAACTGGGCATACCTCTTATGCCATTGGACCTATGGAGATCTGGTAAAATACATTTGATAGCAAAATGCCAGACCTTTTTCCCGCTATGTGGAACGTAATGACTTCTGCCAGTGGTTTGACCTCTATAGGTCACCTCATGACCTAATATGACCTGAGATCACGAAAGGTCAGAAAGTGATTTTGCCGTATATCAAATGAAAGCCAGTGACGAGACAGACACGATGGCGCTTGATTCAGCGCTTTAGCTTAATTAAATAAAAAGTTATCGTTAAATACTGTTTTTTTACCCCTGGTGGACTTGGATGACCTTGGAAAAGTTACAGGGAAAATATGACCCCTGGGATCCGTGAAAGGGTGTCCCAAAAGGCTGTTCTGAGCCGTCTGAGTATTTGCAATCATTTTTGTGACTTGTAGATCATAAGACAGCTTTTACCCATGTTTTTCCAATGGGAGAGGTCGCCTCGTGGCGTGACCTCAGGTCACGAAATCGAAAAAATCCCAGATATACACGTTATATATTCTGGAGGGGTCCTAAAGTGTAGCAAGTTTCAAATCGATCGACTAAAAAAATGTAGCTCTTATAGAGCTTCAAAGTTAAAAAAGAGGTGCCCTTGGTTGACCTCACCTGGTGACCTAACCTTGGGTGACCCGGGGTAAAAATTTTCAGGGATGGTGGGCAAATGATGAGGTAAGAGATAGAGCCCTCAACCGCGGTGCTGCCTCTCGTCGTTTTTCTGATACCTCGAAAAACCTTAGGAGGCCATCGATGGCCCCCGTGGGGCGAGGGATAGATTAGGTACGTGTACTATTACGTCACAGCATAATATACCTCAGACCGGATAACGCCATTGGACCGGAAGCACTGAGGTCAATGACCTTTAAATTCCTATGCCCTTGACCTGTGACCTTTGACCTTGACCTACATGTGAGGTGATCTTGGTATATCCCCCGATTATATGACGTTATGAAAGCACCACTTGGTCTCCGAACAGGTCCGACCGCGTGATTACGGCGATTCCAAGATGCATGTCTGACTTTAACCCTTGCCCCGGTGGTGGGTACGAGCCACCTTCGCCCTGGTGGGGGGCTAAAAAGACCCCCACGTTCTCAGAAACCAAGAGAGCTAGAAAAAAGTGCAAAAAAGCAATCGAAAGCTCTTCAAAAATCATTTCGAAACTACTTCAGTCATTTTTCTTGTCAGGTCAATATTAAGATCACCAGAGGTCAAAATAGATCAAAATTGCTAATATGAGGTGTACCAAGAAAACTTAATTAGGCCAAAAGTTATTGTCAATATACTGTTTTCCCCCTGGTGACCCTGGATGAGGTCGGAGAGGTCAAAGCGAAAATATGGCCCCTGGGAGCCGTAAAATGGTGTACAAAAACGATTTTCTGAGCAAGCCGAGCATTTGCAATCGTTTTTTTTACTTTTAGATCATAACACAGTTCTTCCCCATGCTTTTGAATGGCAAAGGACACCTGACCTCAGGTTACGAAATCGAAAAAATCCCATATATGCATATTGTAGATCCTAGTGGGTCCATTAAGTGTAGGAAGTTTCAAATCGATCAACTTAGAAATGTAGCTCTTATAGAGCTCAAAAGTTTAAGTGAGGTGACCCTGGTTGACCTCACCTGGTGACCTGACCTTAGGTGACCCGGGGTAAAAAATTCAGGGATGGTAGGAAAATTCTGGGGTGAAAGTTAGAGCCCTCAACCGCGGTGCTGCGCCTCGTCGTTTTACTGTTATCCCGGAAAAAAACCTTAGGGGGCCATCGATGCCCCCCGTGGGGTGAGGGTTAAAAAAACTCCTAAATGCATATTTAGACTCAAATTTTCGAAGCAGTAACAGTTCATGGTTGTGGTTGTTCAAGGTACTGTTCTCACACCTTCTCTCTCTTTTCCCCTACGAGCCTAACATCTGTTGTCGTCACCTGGAGATGATTGAGGCCGGTGTGGCCGGATTCCGATCTTAACACGCGCATTGACGGGGGTCCGAGCCACCTTCGCATTGACGGGGGTCTGAGCCACCTTCGCATTGACGGGGGCGGGTACCCGCCCCTAAGATCTCGAGAACCACGTTGGGTAGCAAAAAACGGTAAACGGCGTTGGGTAGCCCATCCACTTCCCCATCGAAAATATTTCAACCATTTTTTTGTCAGGTCACATTTAAGGTCACGAGAGGTCAAAGCATGCCGTCATAGGGATAACATGTAAATTAAGTTTTTCGGTCATTACATATGAACAAGTAAAGACAGAGCAAAACAATTTAAACAATATGAATCCTCGCAGCAAGTCGAATTGAATGATATATAATTTGACCTTGCTAGGTCAAATCAAGGATTTGACCTGACTTGAGGTTAAGTCAAGGTCAAATTATATAAAATGCATATCATTAGAACTGCAAAGCCAAGGCAAGGCTAATGCAGCTAAAATAAACGCTCTATCACAATCCGTTACTGAGTTATTAAGTAACAACCATTTTTCCCATGTATTTCCAATGGAGAGGTCATGCCTCGTACCTGACCTTAGGTCATCGATATAAAAACTACCGGAACGTATTTTAGAGAGCTCGGTGGGCCCATTATGTGATATGAGTTTCAATCGGATAAGTTCTCCCTGCTCCGACTTATGCTATCTTAAACTTTTTTGAGGTCAGGTCACTTGACCTGTACGCCTACGAGATGACCTAACATTAAAATTTTCACAGAAGTTGTAAAAATGACGAGAGAAAAGGTATGCCAACTACGGCGGCGCTACGCGCCGCAGTTCTTCTGTTGTCTCCGAAAATCCCGAGGAGGGGTGGGTACCCGCCCCCGTCAATGCGCGTGTTAAGATACCATGATAAGATGATACTTCTCTGATGAAATTAATATTAAGATACTTCCACATAAATGGTGAATTCTAGGACTAAAGAAATTCTAAACAAAAGGTTTTCCTTTGTGATCCATCTTTTTCCTACCCCAGTTCAAATCCCTTTATAAATGAGCTGCATTCGCTTTAATACCACATGGACTGAGACGCCTACCCGTGAGTTTATGCTGCTCATCATTGCTGCGCTTCCTCATGTGGTTAATCACATGCATGTGCTACGGGACTACAATGGGAATGCTAACCGGGTTTGTTTCAGCGGTGAAAATCCACTCTGCGCAAATCTCACGGAATTTCTCTGGACTTTACGGCGCTCATGGGGCCCCGGTGTTGTAGTGGTTAGCGTGCTCGCTTTCCACGCAAAAAACCCGGGTTCAAGCCCGGCGGACTCCCCGGGCAAAGAGCAGTTTGACTCCGTGGAAGCCCTTCCCAAAGGGCTAGAGTTGGCAACGCCATATATCCCTGGTAGTTAGTTGTTTGATAAGCCACAAAATTGATGATGGTGCTCTGGTACCACGGGTAAAAATCAGTCCGATTATATCACAGTGTAAAGGTTGAACGGAGCAATCATTAGAACAGCTTACCTTACTCTTCCGGCCAAAATTGCATGGAAGGGCATGTACAAATCAGGAACTTCTTCTTCATGTCTAGGAGATTCAGTGGCATCGGGGAAGCACGTTCAACATCACACCACTTAACCGGGCTGTAATCCTGGTTGGTCTTTTCTGTATAACTTTCCAATTATCATAATACCTACCCAAATTTGTAATTATTTCTTGCAACGCCAAGTACCCTCAGCAGTTGGTTCGTCGTAAATTCCTAAGACTGGGCTTCTATCCAGGCCGTCACGCTTGAATCGTTCACTGGAATCACCTTAAGGTGTACGAGCGGTGAAAGGTACAGACAGGCCCCGCTCAAGGTTTCCGATTAGTTAGAACAAGAGGTAGAATGCAGTTCGAAGTGCAGTGCCTACATTTTGATAATACAAATGATTATGCATATTCGAAGGATTGCGGCAATTGTGTCTACTCGCCCCCAGTGTTAGACTGTATTGGAAAGGGATGAAGCTCACACTTCAAGATACATTTATTCGTATGCATTCTGGGCCAAAATTACTAATACCATGGCTTACTGAGGCAGGTATCTTTACGTATCTGTATTTTCTTTGGTCATATTTATGAGAGGGTCAGAAATTCAGCTTAAGACAAAAGAAACCGTTGATAATCTGTCTATTTAACATTAGCCTGGGGATTCATGAGCGTGTTGGAAACAGTATAAAGGCGTGGTAAGCTGGATGCGGGGAGCCCCGACCAATGTTGAGACATTCTTCCTGAACGGCTGAAAGTGATGGTTCCCTGTCGTCAGAAACAAGTACTGGAACATTCAGCTCGCACCGGCATCATTCTCAGCAACCTCAGTCTGGCACTGCAGGGAGTGAAGCGAGCCAACGCCGGCGTCTACAGCTGCGTCGGCTTCAACACCGAGGGTGACACCGAGAGCAACCCGCTCTTACTCGACGTCAAGTGTGAGTAGGAACTGTACATGCTGTCTCTGAATCTGACAGGGTGAAACTGTCTTTTTTAGGATGCAACACCCCTGGGACTTACTGTCATTTCCCCCATCGCTCAGATCCATAATCATTGACTCTAATGTTCTACATGGAAAATGCCTCGATAATAATTGTTGGGGTTTAACGACGCACCAACTGCCAGGGTTATACGGCGTCGCCAACTTTCACCCTGTTGGAAGGGATTTTGGGGATCAGATCGACTTATTCAGAGGCTCCGCCGGGACTTGAACCGGACCGGTGGCTTAGAAGACAAGGGTGCTATCCACTAAGCCACCTCATCCCCGGAAAATGCCTCGAACATATATTTCGGCCTCCATTATTTTGCACGTTCCTACGTCTATTCTACTTATATCGCCTAACTTGGGTCACGTAGTGGGGAACGACAACTTCGATGCGTTAATAGCCTGAGGAACTTTTGTGAGAGCTCATCATCTATGAATGGCAGGCTAATGCCGTCAGGTGGGCTGTGCATTTCAGCCAAGCCTGACGCATACGCCAAAGCAAACGCAATGTGGGGAAAATGTGACGCAGAAAAGCAAAGAAACAGAGGCACCCCAATTTGAGAGCATAGTCAAATTTGAGAGCACAGACAGCCCAATCACACCAGCGTAGTCAAAATCCTGATATAACTCTATGCAGTTCAGGTTCCTGTGTTGCTTACTACGTGCTCTAGAGTTTAGGTCCCCAGGCTCTACGTTATTATATCTGCACAACACTTTAATTCCCACGTATGTACATTGCTTTGTCTGTGTTGCGCAGTTTGGGTAGGTTTGCTGCCAAGCTATTTATTGTGGTTATAATCGTTCCAGCCTTGGTACATTCGGCGTACCAGATACTAAATTTATAAAAAGACTGTTAAATTTAAGATACTAAAATGTAACTTGGATTTCTCTGGAGAAATTGTGAATAATTAGGCAGAAAAGAACTTAATGAATGATTTCTATTGTTGGCAATGCCTTGAATATGCCTCCAATCATTTCTTTTTTAGAAATTATCCTGTCACATTTCGGGTTTCCAGTCGGCTACTTTCTTCAAACTACTAACAATCGTCACTATTGGGTCGTATGTTAAAATCTTGGCAGCTCTGACAGCGGTATCCAGGTTTTCTGCAGCGGGGGTGTGTGGTTTTAGAAGAAATGGATCATAATGCCTATACATTACATCATTAATGGTACGCTGTGCAATTGAAGAAAGAGATACTAAATTGATATAATTGCCACACGGTGTATTCTGTATTACGAAAACATGTAATTTGAGTTCAGACCATGCAGGCGGGATCTCTATTTGTGTTACAGCTATGCGCCTTGAATAATGCAAATGTGTCACGTACCCCGGTAGCCGAGCTTCCCAGCTTCTGCACCTCTGCCTGGATTCATCTATGTACAATTATGTATAAAGGCACACATTCTTTGGTGTTGGACTTCTTAGTCTTAGTGATTTAGAGTTAGTGGGCTGGTGTCAGGTGAATCAGCCAATACTCCAATACTCGTTACGGTCGGCAGGACAGCGAAATCGCAGGTTTAGACTGACTGCTCACCGGTTAATAAAGTGAGACTTTCACCTTCACCCAAAGTGGGATGTAAGTGCCTGATGCGAGTATACTTCTATGCTACGATTTGGTTATTATACCTGCGTTGTTAGTGCGTCCCATCCTAGCCATAGTGGGATGTAAGTACCTGTCGTGAGTATACTTCCATGCAACGATTTGGGTATTACACCTGCGTTGGTTCGTCCATCGTGACTCATACCAGCCAAAGTGGTATGTAAGTACCAGATGCGAGTATACTTCTATGCTACGATTTGGCTATTATACCTACGTTGGTAGTGTCCGTCGTGGCTCATCCTAGCCATTGTGGGATGCAAGTACCTGATGCGAGTATACTTCTATGCTACGATTTGGTTATTATACCTGCGTTGTTAGTGCGTCCATCCTAGCCATAGTTGGATGTAAGTACCTGTCGTGAGTATACTTCCATGCAACGATTTGGGTATTACACCTGCGTTGGTGCGTCCATCGTGACTCATACCAGCCAAAGTGGTATGTAAGTACCTGATGCGAGTATACTTTCATGCTACGATTTAGCTATTATACCTACGTTGGTGCGTCCGTCGTGGCTCATCCTAGCCATGGTGGGATGTAAGAACCTGATCCGAGTATATTTCCATGCTGCGATTTGGCTATTATACCTGCGTTGGTGCGTCCGTCGTGGCTCATCTCAGCGTCGGTCGTGACTCATCCCAGCCGCCGTTACGCTGTCGTGTCATCGCGTCGCCATCTCCGGGGTCGGTCCGTGTAGACTATACACGCATTCGCTGGCTCTGTCGATCGGCCGCACGCATCGTCGCATCACCGGACACCGGCGTCCACATGTCTCCTGGGCATCTACTTACTGGGTGGTCGTTGCGCGCTGGACTGACCCTGCGTTGGTGGCGTGTCTCCTCCGGGGCCACCTGAGGCTACCAGCTCAATTGCCCAAATTACCCTCTTTCACCTTTCCGAAGCTAGCTGCCCATTTTCGGACACCAGCAGTTTGTTTCTCAACATTGCTAGAACAGAGTCTGTGCGATTTGTGGGACATCTGCAATGAGAGACTCACAGGAACTTGCTTTGCGCCTCCAAAGATGTCGTAACTGCTCTATTACGAACAAATTTATGGATTTGGTTGTTTGCTGCTGCATAGTTATGTATTGTTATCAACAAAATATTCAAAGATGCAGTACATTTTGCATATGTTTAAGGCCGTATGTAGTGGCAAGAACGCAATAAGAATGTTAGAATGCTAATATTCTCAGCGCAAACGACTTCATTTCTCAAAATCGAACGAGTTCTTTGAACATGTGATCTGAACATCGTCTTTAGAAACATTAAAAAGTGAAGAATATTTTGCAGGGATTTGTAAATTATTTTTTTATATTTTGCATTTCTGGTCTATTTCCAGTTTTGGAAATGCACAACTTGGGTGTAATGGTAGTTTAAAACACAAAATTATGAATTATTAGCAATATTCCGGGCTATGAGTCCAGGGAACGGGACGTCACTTATTTCGTTTCATTTCGGGTACGAAATTTGTCCGAGCACATCACGTGACACTTGAGCGGGGCGCTCCAATTGCACTGCATTAGAAAGAAGAGCAACAAATAAGAAAACCTCCCTATTTTATTGGAAAACGATACTTGAAGTATCCTTTTAATCGAGAAATACGTACAGCCCAGCCATTTAATGCATTTACATATAACCCTTTACTTGAGCTCTCATAGGGGCCACTATCGGATGGAATATTTCTTGATTTTTTTATTTTATTTTGGAGACTGTTAGGGAATCAGACGGAATATTCCACGGGGAGCTTTAAAGTACAGGCTGTGACGTCACATTTCTCAGCATCCCTGTGTAAAGCGCTTCGAAGATGGCGGCCTTCCTCCGGAATCTCCTCCAACACTTCAAAAGTTGGCAACGCTTTACGACCCCAGACCTCAATGGGTCGTAAAGCCCTAAAAAGTGCATATCGACAGCCTCAACCGGAGAAGTTTATACTAGTAAGAAAAAAACACTCCAGGGATTGGAGCACTCCACAGCCTTTCCACTGTTCGTGTTTACCAACACCAAACGTTGGCATCAGCGTCTGTCGCAGCCACGGGGCCGGCTCCCAGTCCGCTGGTGTGTATTGGCTATAGTGCCAGCACTGTACAGCGATCAGAACTCGCTGCTGGAATAGGCCGAGGCGACAGTGTTGGCTCTAACGGCAAGTTATGGTACATTCCGGAGAGCGGCGGCGACACTGCTAAGGATGATCTACGGGGAACTTTAATCTGTCCCGAGTGCACATATGTTGGCTGCCCGCCGGTGATTTGTTCTGATAGTGTCGACAATCTGTTTGGGAGCAGAATTCTACGTCTCCGGCCCAATCGGAACTCGGGAAATACGATTCTGGCTCCTGTGCTGGGTCTCGGGCACTATTGAGTTCAATAAACCTTCCTACCCAACTTATATGTTGTTCTTGGGAAGTATTTTTTGATGAAATGATTTCAGGATCGGTTAGGGAAAATTGGAAGGGAATATCTGGCATTTACATATAAAAGGAGCATCGTTTTTCAGGTGCCGATTTATCACTATTTACCCACATAAGACAACCGTGCATATGCATGCATACAAATGTTCTGAAGCTGCAAAACCAAGGATGTGGATTTAGGCATCTTTTCAGGAGTGGGTTTAGTGTTTTATCTTTTAGATGTGGGTGTAGTCAAGGATGTGGGTTTAGTGTTTTCAGTTTTAATATGTTGGTTGTTGATGCCGTTTCAAATTTGGGCACCCCTCAATCATTTAAAAAATCCACGCCCCTGTACAAAACGGTGCAACATCATGTGACTCTTTTCGATTCATTGGCTGTAAGATCACTTAAGTAGTTAGTACACCCTAAAATAATGATAATCCTGTTGATAAACCCCACACTTGATGAGCCCTAGAATTGTCGATAATGACAGCGTCTGGATTTTGCCGCTTGATCGGCGCCGACAGTCAAGTGCGTGACAAAATGACTGCCTCACACGTGACGCTGCGTCGGCGCCGCCGTCAGTGCACCGACTTTGTCGCCAAGTTTGCAGTCTGGGCAACGCCGACGGCGCCTCGCTCATTAACTTGCAGCACGGCGCTTGCAGACCGTTGGGGTGAAGTGAATATGAATGTATGCAGGGGCGACAGCGTTTTGACGTGAGCGCTCCCGGGGGCCGATGCGGTAGCCTTGATCTGGACAGCTAGGCTGCAGTTCTGGCTGCAGTGATATGTTGAGAGGGGCGGGCTGCGACGGGCGCTTTCGTTACATTGGAGCTTTCAGGTGGCAGGTCGGATACCATATTGCCAACAAATGCCAGCTGGAGATGTCATCTTGCCAGCTCAGTACCGCAGAGTACGACTGGTTACCGTCCTGAATTATTCAGTCCAAGAACAGTGGTAGACTGGAGTGCTCTACCAGAGGAAACCGGTAAAACTGTTCTCGACCGGCTCGTTTGGATCATTGCTCTGTGGAAATATTAATGATTAATTTCCCTCCCTGCTTTGATTAAGAGATCATCTCTCCGCTTGGGTTTTCCTCAGAAACAGAGGAAAATGGCGGAGTGCGCTGCCACTAACCTGATTACCGCTGCGCCTGCGCCTTGGCAATCATGCATCTTGCTATGCAATTTCTACCCTGAATGGGCAGATTTCAGCCATCGAGACATATATTGTATATATGATCCATATTTAATTTCCATTCGAAGATTTCAGTTCTGGTTCTTTGACAATGAAAACTCACTTTAGGTGACTCCAAATGGATTTTGATGTGTATTTCATATTTCATTTTGCATTTTGAAGTTTTGTATTTTGCCCTTGTATGCTCTTTATGACTTGTCATGATATTCAATTTGTTTAGTTAGCTCTTAGGTGTTATCATATAGAGTGGTCTGATCGCACCTTTTAGAGCTGTAATACATGCACAGCATGGATAAGTCCTCAATCTGAAATATTTGCTCGGAACGTTGTATATCCCTTTATCAAGATAATTTCTACTTAAAAAGGGAGGCTGGAGGTCACCAATGGAGCTTAGACTCTTAGCTGACAGATACCTAGTCCCTCTAGGTGTAAAAATCAATTGGATTGGATCTATTTGACTAGAATATTGCCCCTTACTCATGCTCCGGATACAAATTCAACATCTGTCAGAACTCAGGTGAGAAACTATTTTTTTCAGGACTAAAAGTTGAGGATAAGTGCCCCATCACGGCTGATATCGACAATCTCCCAATAATTAAAACAATCAAAAGGCCGCAGTGGCAAACAAATAGAGTGAAGCAGCGGTGCTGCAAACATTCGCCCCAGTCAGTCGGTTGAACTTGGCAGTTGGTGCTGTTTTCGAGGCAGTGAGATGAAATATATTGAGGCCTTTATGGTGATGGAGCGCGGGAGCTGGATTTGGTCGGAGCCCGTAAACCCGTCACTGCTATGGATTGGCAACATTCCGTCGCCGCTGCAAGCTGGAGCCAACGCACAAAGAGAATGCATGGAAGCGAGAGGTTTCACAATGAAGCGTAACCTAATGGTTCTGCAGTCGCGCCCCCGAGTATTCCGCCGGGCGAAATGGATGCTGTTGAAAAGTGAGATCCAATTATTGTCACATTGGGATTTACTTTTTAAGCGGGGCATGCGGTTTCAGTGGCTATCGGTATGCATTGTAACTTTTTTGTGCAGGATTTATAACTCTCTATTAACCCTCGCCCCACTGGGGGGCATCGATGACTGCACTAATGTTTTTTTTAGATAACAGAAAAACGACGAGACGCAGCACCGCGGTTGAGGGCTTTATCTCTCACCCCATCATTATCCCACCGCCCCTGAAATTTTTTACCACAAGTCACACAATGTCAGGTCAACCAAAATTCCCTCACTTCAACTTTTAAGCTCTACCAGAGCTACATTTCTCAGCCGATCGATTTAAAACTTCCTACACTTCATGACCTCTCTGGTTCTACACAATTTATATCGGGGATTTTTCTATTTCGTGATCTGGGGTCAGGTCACGAGGTGACCTCTCCCGTTGAAAAAATAAAGGGGAAAGTGTCTTATGATTTAAAAGTCACAAAAATGATTGCAAATGCTCAGATTGTTCAGAGAAACGTTCTTGGACACCCTTTCACGGATCACAGGGGCGATATTTACCCTTTGACCTGTCTTAGGTCATCACAGGTCACCAGGGTCAAAAACAGTATTTTGACAATAACTTTTGACCTAATTAAGCTAGAGCGTTGAATCAAACATCATCGTGTATGTCTCGTCACTTGCTTTCATTTGATATGTAGCAAGGTCACTTTCTGACCTTTTGTGACCTCAGGTCATATTAGGTCACAAGGTGACCTCTGGAGGTCGAACCACTGGCTGGAGGTCATTACATTCCACTTAGCGGAAAAAGGTTCATTTCTATCATTCCTATCAAATGTACTTTATAAAATTTCAATAGCTCTAATGTCACACGAGGTTATGCCCAATTTTCCTAAACATTGCATATTTCAGTGGAACTAGCCTATCGTGACCTAACTTGACCTCTGAAGGCCAAACCATTCACCTGGGTGAGTGCTTAAACATGTGCAGTAAAATCACTGTGAATTCACTCGGGCTTTCCAACGCATTTCGCAGATTTGCGCTAACCCCCATATTTTCGGATTTAGAAGGAGGCATCGATCCCTCTGGCGGGGCAAAGGTGGCACTGGACCCCTGATGGGGCGCGGACTAAACTTTTGAAATCAATTATTGTAACGCCTATTGCTGCCAAAGCACGAATGAACACACCATCCTTCCATCAGCTTTTGGAAATTTATGGATAGCTCCTTATTTCAACTCAGCACTGGCTGCAATCTGCTGTAAATACTCCGAACTTGCGATGAAATGGGATTAAAGCTATTTTTAGATGTTACAGCCCAGGTCTCCGGTTGGAAGAGGTGTGGGCGGCATCCCAATGGGTCTGCTGACACTGCAGTGGGTTGCTTGCAAATGCAACCTTAAACACTTTTAAAGTTGAGCGGAGAGGAGATTGAAGAAGGGTCTCCAGTGGAATTTTAGATCCTTGTAAATAGCAAATAACCTCCTTAACCCGCGCCCCACCGGGGGTCCGGTGCCACCGTCGCCCCACCGGGGGCCATCGATGACCCCTCTCTAACTCCGAAAATATGGGCGTTAGCGCAAATCTGCAAAGTGCACTAGAAAGCTCGCAAGAATTCAGTTAGAAATTACTTCCCATGTTTTAGTGCTCAGGTCAATGGTTTGACCTCCAGAGGTCAAATTAGGTCAAGATCGGCTATTTTCACTCAAATATGCAATGATTAAGCAAACTGGGCATAACTCTTATGTCATTAGAGCTATTGGGGTCTGGTAAAGTACATTTGATAGGAAATTGCCAGTCCTTTTTCCGCTGTGTGGAACGTAAAGACCTCCCGCCAGTGGTTTGACCTCCAGAGGTCACCTCGTGACCTAATATGACCTGAGGTCACGAAAGGTCACAAAGTGACCTTGCCATATATCAAATGAAAGCCAGTTACCAGACAAACACGATGGTGTTTGTTTCAGCGCGCTCTAGCTTAATTAGGTCAAAAGTTATTGTTAAAATACTGTTTTTGAACCCTGGTGACCTTGGATGACCTTGGAGAGGTCAAAGGGCAAATGTGACCTCTGGAATCCGTGAAAGGGTGTCCAAGAACGCTTTTCTGATCCAGCTGAGCATTTTCAATCGCTTTTGTGACTTTTAGATCATAAGACAGCTTTTCCCCATGCTTTTTCAATGGGAGAGGTCACCTCGTGACCTGACCTCAGGGTACGAAATAGAAGAATCCCGGATATACACCTTGTAGACCCTGGAGGGGTCATGAAGTGTAGGAAGTTTCAAATTGATCGACTTCGAAATGTAGCTCTTAAAGAGCTCTAAAGTTAAAGTGAGGTGACCTTGGTTGACCTCGTCTGGTGACCTGACCTTGGGTGACCCGGGTTAAAAAATTTCAGGGATGATGGGAAAATGATGCAGTGAGAGGTAGAGCCTTCAACCGCCCGCGGTGCTGCGCCTCGTCGTTTTTCTGATATCCCGGAAAAACCTTAGGGGGCCATCGATGGCCCCGGTGGGGCGAGGACTAAAACAAAAACACTTAGGATCCACGCGTCTTGATTGTCTTCTACTGTGGTGTCAATCGAAAATGGATGAAATGTCCTCCCACACACAACCCTGCTTTTGACGACTATAGTATTTTGCACCAGTCCATACGAATTGTGTTTGCTATGAAAAGTCGTCTTGCCCAAACCGAGATAGCTGCAAGGGCCATGAATGAAAAGGCTTGGTAACCTCTCACGAAAGGAAGCGTATCAACCCTGGCATGCGCCTGGTTTTGTGACCTTCGCCCTAACGGGAATTTCATGCGTGCCCGGGCGATCCACGCCTAATTAAGGCAGATCCTTAGGGTGAAGACCAAGTCGTTTGCCTGTGACCAGAACTCGGGACTTATGCTATTTCCTTGACCTAGCGTCATCAGGTCACCTTTCAGATCAGGTCGAATCCCTGAATTTGGCCTCTAACGGCCAATTTCACCACCTGGCTGGTATTTATTAAAGTGTCTGGTAAATAGTTCATATAGCCCCATAAATTAGTCACTACAGCAATAAAAGGGCCCTGGCGCTCTCGTTAATTTTCCATGCAGTTGCAGCGACACATCTACGTGACGCATGAGAGGATGTATGTGAGTCTTGCATATGCATATTAAAAACAGCCCCAGTGGAGCTGAGTCTATAACTTTATTTACATGTCTTAGCTACACTCTGTAACATCCAGTGCTTCACCCGCGGCTGTAAAGTCGTGTATGCTAACCTCAAAATACAATGTCCCCTCTATTTTATTTTTGTCTGAATAACTACGAACTATGCTCAAGAGATCATATATCGTGAACTTAGAAAAACACATAAGATTCCCGTCACATCATGCAGGTAGTTTTTTACATTTTACCTTTTCCATCATTTTTGAAAGGTCAACAAGTAAATCTAATTCCACTTTGGCTTAACAGCTGTATGCCGCTCTCTTTATTTACTTCGTGTCGGACCAATTTAAAATGAGTGAAATGTGAAATCGTTTGAACGTACAATCTCATCCCGGTGTGCTGGAAAGCTGAGTAGAGCTCTTAGCATCGAGTCCAGATACAAACTGGACTGGAACGTGGGCACACTGGACAGTGGGTGCAAATCAAATGCCCCTAAGACCTTTGCGTGATCGATTATTCTGCCCACTTGGGCATGGAGGTGGCCGAATATGAGTCCTCTGTTGTCCCAAATGTTATCTTGTTCCTATACACGAAAATGTATTGCAACGTCTGAGGACGTTATGCTTGCACGAGTCTTGACAGCAGGATCAGGGCATCGGACTCCGGCTGATATTCCTGAGTTCCCTGTGTACCATTCGGTATTGCAATAGGTTATATTCTTTTGTTGAACAAAGAGACATGTTTTGATTTGTTTCACCCAAGTACTGAATATAGCCAGGAAGTGACGCGTGTTATGTGGCTGTCATGAGCGCAACAATATTGTTGGCTTCTACACATATTTTAAATTAGTTTTTAAATTTCAAAGATATCAAATGTAAAATTTTGTCCAATACCAATCGGCTGTGAAACAGGCACTGTGTTCTAAATCAGGACACATCCGATAGTTCAATTGGTTGTGGATCCTGTTCTGGATAGTTGTGAACTGATACCTGATAAGCTGGCTATATGCAGCGCATGTATTTTCAAATATTAACTTCGGCTATGCTGCGGCAATGGAAAGCCTTCAGTCACCTGCGGCGGGGCTCGGAAGGGTTTGGAATGGCAATGGCAGCAACATGTGTGTTCAAAGGATGATTGGGAGCACATTGGTTTGAGGCAGTAGCATATTTGTGGCACGAAATACTGCTGCACTGTGCACAATCGGCAGTTGGCTTCTGGCACGCTGAGCGAAGCCTGGCTATAGGTTGATGAGGTGTTATTTCGCGTATCTCTTAGAACCTGTGATAGAAAGTTTTTGCAAAATGGGGATTATATATTTGAACACATTTCCGACAAACCACCGTACAAGAGCTAGACATTTTTGAAAGCAGTATCGTTTTTCTGAGGAAGGGCTGTACCCGAGCATCCTAGAATCACTTATTTTACGGAACTAACCATACCAGATTCGAGGAGATAGACCGAATATGATCAATTTTTCCTCCTCCGTGCCATTTCGATTTTTACGACGATTTAGAGCTAGGGCTAGTTTCAGGCCAGGCCAGAGTTTAACGATGACAACTTTAAAGTGTATTTCAATGAGTCAGAATAAATTTCCTGATTTTATTAACACATAACTATGGACATAACATTCTGCCAGCTTTATCTGGTTTTTAGTACTTTGTTTGGAGTATATACTTCTCAAAATAGATTATTTCAGTAATATTTTGAAAGCTACCACCTTCCACGGAGCAACCGGGGAGCGTCAGGCGCTTGCGTCCAGCGTCCAACGAAGATACTTTTGACTCACTTACTCTTGGGTTTAGTTAATGATTTTGACACTAGAAGAAAGCCAAAATGTCACACTTCAATACATAATAGCTATAATAAGCTACGAAATCGGTAGGAGGCGCTAGAGCTATTCAAACCATACATATACATGGGGACTCAGGAGGAAGAGCCAGCAAGCTATATTTTTATTTTAACGGGTTTTCTTAGAACTATGTGGAAGAGAAGAGGAGGAAATTAGCCTCTCCAGCAAGTTCTCTAGCAGTTAATGCAGTCATAACTGTTACGACAGTGGAAACTTTTGTTAGCTTAAAGCACAGCTAATAGTGGTTGGGAGTTTTATACAAGTCGATGGAGAACCGGAAATTTCACAGCTTCTAATAACCATGGGCGCCAATTCCAGGAATAATTTGCAAGAGAGGTCCGGGTAGCTCATGGTCGACCTACCACTTAAATGGGAGCAGCTTTCCATGATAATCGTCTTTGCATCGCCAAACTGGCACCCTTATCCGAGTCCGTGGGGGTTGGATTTGTAGTACTCTACAATCACAACTTCTTGGATCAGGGTTCAATGTTATCTCTCGGGCTTACACTCTTTGGAAAACTGTAAAATTGTCTCCTCATTGCAGCTAGAGTTCATATTTTCGCTATTTTGGCTAGAATCGGAAGATTTTAGGACAAAATATTGGAAACCATATCCCTACACCAAACGCACCACCCCACCAATGCACTGGTAGGACGCCGTGTACGCTGAAGTGTAGGGCTTCTTGCAACTATTTAGGGCTGCACTTATTTTGGTAAGCTTGCCTACTTTCATTTTAAAATGTGTCATTGTCAACAAAAGCACAAGGGATGGGGGGCACAAGTATTTCCCCGAAGTCCTTTGATTTTGGCAAGATTCCCCCCCGGGGGCCCGGTGTTTTTTGGTTTTTTTTTTTTTTTTTTTTTGTGGGGGGGGGGTCCGCTTTCCCCCCCAAACAAAAAAAAAAAAATCTTCAAAAACAATATTTGTCCGCGATTTTTGTCCCTGTTACCCCCCTTAGATTAGTGTCCCAGATCCGACACCATTACTGTTTACACGTAATTGCATTGACCAGTTCGCAAGCTCGGAAGAAGTCGGCCAACACGCAGGTTGCCAGGTCTGACTTCTTTAGGGGTAAACTGGATGACTGGACTACATTACGAATAGCCGTTGTATTCTTTTGGGCTCGACGTCCATGTTTTAGAACACCTAATCCAATGTTGTCTTTTAAGGGAATGTGGCACCTTGGTCGAATCCTGGAATTTAGTGAAATTTGGCGTACTTTTAGCCAAAAATAATGAAACCACTCACGGTTTCTCTGAAAAATGTTCCATAAGCTCAATATTTTGCCTTTAAAAATACTCCTCTAGGAAAATAAATAAATATCTGCCTGTGGATGATGTCATGATCTGGCAACCACTACCAGACTTGAAGCGCTTCAAGGGCTTCGATTGGCTGATGATCATCGTGACGTCAGCCTGTGTCGTCACACCAGCAGCTCACAACAATGGCCGCCCGGCGAGGGGGCTGATGAGGGGGCTGGTGTCAGGTAGGTTTTAGCTTTTTTCTACGGAAATATCGAGTTCCAAGACAAATGACATATGGAGTACTGGGTTTTCCGACTTGCTTTACAACTTGGCTATCTCAGTTAAAATCACGTTATGAAGGTGCCACATTCCCTTTAAATTCCACTTATCTTGATGCTTGACAGTGACGCGCACTTGTCATGCTTGGCAGACAAAGCAGGCTCTTGTCCAGCACCGTTATGAGTGGAGCTTAAAGACAACACCCGATGTGGTTTTCGAAAATGATGGGAATTGAGTCCAGAAAAAATCAGTTTCAGCTTGCCCCCCTCCTCCACCCGAACCCCCAAAAAGAGAAGTCTGTGGGACACCGTGCATATTGGCGAGCCAGTTAGGCTGGCCAGTAACGCCGCTCGTGCAAGCGTTACTACTGTCTAAATAATTCCCAGGGGTCAACCAATTTCATAGCTTCCTCTTCTTGTGTCCCCGTGGTAAACTTAACAGTATTTCTTTCAATTTATTCCCGAGCTGCTGCATGCAGAATCATAAGAACTTTGGTGCATTCTGGCTCGACTTTAGTGGATGAAGTTTTCATCGTTCACCAGTTACCATTCTCGGGAGAACTGGTGGCTCAGCGGTTCCGAGAGCTCGTTAGCTATGACAATCGTCCCAGTTTGAAGTCCTGGGAGGCCTCCGGAGAAGGTGTCTGCTGCTCGCAATCCCTAGCGAATAGGAGCGATGCCGAATAACCTTAGCAATTGTCTGGTCGCTTAAACCCAAGTACATACATTTTTGCCGTCGTCGAACATCTTTGCGAGCTCGCTGTTTAGGAGCTGGAGCTGGATTTTCCTGAGCCGTACTGGAGGCTATATTCCTGAGGACATCTGGGTGTCATTCCTAAGGATGAGGACGTGTCGATGTCGTGTGTGAAAATTAATTGTCCTCGACAGACGCACCTGTATGCAAGAGTGGCCTGAAGCGCATTTACGGGGCTGCCAAAGGGGAGCGTCTCAACATCCTCTGCGACGTGGAGGCAAACCCGCCTCTAGTCACCTTCAGCTGGACATTCAACAACACCTCCGACAAGAAAACACTGCCGGAGGCGCTCTACAACAGCAGTAGTACGCGCAGCACGCTGGCGTACCGACCCAACACCGAGATGGACTACGGCACCGTCTACTGCAGGGCCGAAAACTCGATCGGCAGTATGATCCCCCCGTGTGTGTTTCACATCATCGCAGCAGGTGGGTGTTTACCATTGCATGTATAGTTTCACCAGCTGCAAATCAGCCAAGGAAGATTTATTGCTGTGGTAGTTGTGGGAATATTACGCCACTCGCTCAGCCAGCGGGCATTCCCCAACCTGCTTTGCTGATGTCTGTACTCTGTTATGTCTGGCCTCATTTGCGACTTGTCTTTACTCTTTTGAGGTCAGCTACTATTTGTTCTAGGCATTTGCGTATGCTCATAGCTTTGTTTGTGATGTGCTGTATTTGACTGCATATATAATAGTGATATTGAGCTGACTTTCATAATAAGCTCTTCATGCGTGATCTTTTGAATTTCGATGAATGAAAATAATGGACTGTATTTGTAGTTGGTGTGTTGGTATAACCCCTAAACAAATATCTTAGAAATCATTCCCAATGGTTAGAAAGCTTCTTGCTGTGAGAAATTATCGACAATTTAGAAGAGTATCTCCAAAAAATATATATATATATATATTCAGCTAAAAAAACTATATTAACCCTCGCCCCACCGGGGGCCATCGATGGCCCCCCTAAGGTTTTTCCGGGATAGCAGAAAAACGACGAGGCGCAGCACCACGGTTGAGGGCTCTACCTCTCACTGCATCATTTTCCCATCATTCCTGAAATTTTTTACCCCGGGTCACCCAAGGTCAGGTCACCAGACGAGGTCAACCAAGGTCACCTCACTTCAATTTAGAGCTCTGTAAGAGCTACATTTCAAAGTCGATTGATTTGAAACTTCCTACACTTCATGACCCCTCCAGGGTCTACAAGGTGTATATCCGGGATTTTTCGATTTCGTGCCCTGAGGTCAGGTCACGAGGCGACCTCTCCCATTGGAAAAGCATGGGGAAAACCTGTTTCATGATATAAAAGCCACAAAAATGATTGCAAATACTCAGACTGCTCAGAACAGCGTTTTTGGACACCCTTTCACGGATCCCAGGGGTCATATTTACCCTTTGACTTTTCCAAGGTCATCCAAGGTCACCAGAGGTCAAAAACAGTATTTTGACAATAACTTTTGACCTAATTAAGCTAGAGCGACGAAACAAACACCATCGTGTTTGTCTTGTCACTGGCTTTCATTTGATATACGGCAAGGTCACTTTGTGACCTTTCGTGACCTCAGGTCATATTAGGTCACGAGGTGACCTCTGGAGGTCAAACCACTGGCGGGAGGTCTTTACGTTCCACATAGCGGAAAAAGTACTGGCAATTTGCTATCAAATGAACTTTACCAGGCCTCAATAGCTCTAATGACATAAGAGTTATGACCAGTTTGCTTAATCATTGCACATTTGAGTGAAAATAGCCGATCTTGACCTAATTTGACCTCTGGAGGTCAAACCATTGACCTGAGCACTAAAACATGTGAAGTAATTTCTTACTGAATTCACACGAGCCTTCTATTGCACTTTGCAGATTTGCGCTAACGCCCATATTTTCGGAGTTAGAGGGGGCCATCGATGGCCCCCCCGGTGGGGCGAAGGTGGCGCCGGACCCCCGGTGGGGCGCGGGTTAACTCCTGGTACATCATTGGTTTAACCTTCGCCCGGGTGGGGGTCTTTTTAGACCCCCTCGGGTTTTTCCGAAGTGACCAAAAACGGCGGCGCGCAGCGCCACCAAACTTAGTCTGGCTGTTCCTTCATCATTTTTACATCTTTTATGAAAATTTTAGCTCAAGATCATATCAGGTCAGGTCACCAGGCCAGGTGAAGTGACCCCACCTCAAAAAATGCTTAGGACTGCATAACTATAAGGCGGGTTAATTAATCAAGTTGAAACTCATAGCACATATTGGGCCAACCAGGAGCTACAACATATATTCCGGGATTTGTTTTTATATTGGTGACCTAAGGTCATGTGCAGAGCATGACCTCCCCATTGTAAATACATGGTGAAAATCACGAAATGAGCTTTTCTCAGTAAGTATGGATGGAATCAACTTCAAACATCGGTTATGGCTTGCTCTTACCTCATTCCTGAAGTTGATGCCAACAAATTTTGCTTGTGACATTTAAAAGGTCACCTTGGGTCAAATAAGCATTTTTGGTGTTTTACTCTATACATTTTGAATAAACAAAGATATAACTTTTATTTTATCACCAAAGTATTTGTAAAGTCACTGCATGTCAAATGATATACATCATGACTGTATCAGGTCAAGTTGGGCCAGACCGTTGACAGGGTTAGGGTAAATTTTCAAATTTGACCTGGTATAACAATATTATATATCATTCGATTTGTATTGACGAGAAGATTGCAATGGTGCATCAACTATGGCTGCATATTTCTTTTTTGGAATTTATTAGCGAAAAAGGAAACGCCCTTATGCATAGGTGGTTACGGACATTACCAAGAACATTCCCAATATTCAGTGACCTGTAACTCCCTAGGCTTTGACTTGACACAACAATGAATGCCACTATATGAAAGAGCAACTCAAGAGCGTTCGAATGGTGTTAAAACAATGTTTCTAGCTATCATAGTTTCTGAGATATATGAGGTTTTCTTAGTACACTTCATATTAGCGATTTTGACCTATTTTGACCTCTGGTGACCTTGATATTGACCTGACGAGAAAAATGACTAAGTATGTTCGATATCATTTTCGAAGAGCTTTCGATTGCCGTTTTGAGCTTTTTTCTAGCTCTCTCAGTTTTTGAGATCGTGGGGGTCTTTTTTAGCCCCCCCCCCACCAAGGCGAAGGTGGCTCCTACCCGCCACCGGGGCAAGGGTTTATCAGGGAAGGGACTGCAATAATATGCCTTATCCATCAAGCTTACATTGATACGAGCCGGTTACATGCGCCAAAAACATACCTATGACGAAAAACGGTTTTCCTTTGAACTTCTTAAAAATGTGATTAAGGGCCATTGCATTGAGAAATGGCGCAGCCGCGACAGAGCCCATTGGTACATCAAACACAGCATCCACTTCATCGTCGCTCCAGTCTTGTTTCATCTTCGACAAGCTAACTAAGACGCCTCTTCGAGCAGTCACACCGGGAGTCTTATACCTGGGAACCACCGGCACGACCGACGCAGATCTATACAGGGAGCAGATCTGGGGAACGTGGCCTCTTGCGACAGACTTTGATGAGAACAAATTACGAAAGTTTTTATTCAAGATACATATTTCTGTCAGGGCACAAATTTGTTTATCATTTCAACTTCAAGTAATCACATTATTAAACTTGATAAGAAATATCAATTTCATTCCACGACACTATGTAAAAATATTACAAAAGATTATTTGCTGGCTACACGGTACGGACTTATTACCAAGTCCTTCAGTTCGGAGATCACTGAAACTGGTTTGGGAAAACTTATCAGTCTCTCGATTACATGAGTCGATAAGTCCATTCCCGCAGTAGGTACCTAAATGGTGAGTACTGAAAATGTTCATGCCTCCGGGGTAATTGCCCGTTTAGCATCTGCACTGTGCAATAAGTTACATGTCGCGGGATTCGTGAGTATAAGAGTCCATCATTTTGCCGGCTGGACCTCCGGACTCAGTCCATGGGTATCGAAAGGGGGATGGACATGTCCCTCCAATCCAACTTGTGAAGTGTACCCGACCGTGATTAACGTTTTAGAGACAGCCAAAATACAGAAGAA
This sequence comes from Lepas anatifera, assembly GCA_034440635.1. Lineage (NCBI taxonomy): Eukaryota > Metazoa > Arthropoda > Thecostraca > Lepadidae > Lepas > Lepas anatifera. The sequence goes on along the minus strand of JAOTON010000176.1, from coordinate 804,900 downwards.
GCTTTCCACCCCCTCCCCCGTTTCGGCATCGCATGTCCGGTGTCCGTCCCCCCCCGTAAGAATTACGTGGCGACGCCCTGAATCAGTTGATTACTGTCCACTGTTCTGCCGGTAGGTCGCCCAGACCAGATATACAACTGCCCACTCAGCCGGCAGGAACCTTCAGAACCGTCTACAACTGTCCACTCTTCCGGGGGTAACCACAGACCCGGTTTACAACTGTCCACTCTGCCGACAGGACCCCCAGACCCGGTTTACAACTGTCCACTCTGCCGACAGGACCCCCAGACCCGGTTTACAACTGCCCACTCTGCCGACAGGACCCCCAGACCCGGTTTACAACTGTCCACTCTGCCGACAGGACCCCCAGACCCGGTTTACAACAGTCCATTCTGCCGGCAGGACCCCCAGACCCGGTTTACAACTGCACAGTGCAGAACAGCACCAGCAGCGCCCTCAGGGTTCAGTGCCTGGAGGGTTTTGACGGCGGAGTAAACCAGTCATTCCTCCTCAACGTGTATGCAGAAGAGGAAAGGGTAAGAAAAGGGATGCGTCCATGCTGTTGCGGTGTCATGAGAGGTGTCCTCAGAAAAACACCGTCTCTTCAAATGCTAGGACTCCCTCAACACTGCTTATCCCATAGTATGAGGTCGTGGAAACTATGCTTTTGAACTGGTATTATTAAACTTTATTCATTGAACTAATGCTGTGGATATTTTGTATTGGAGTTCAAGGCTGCGACTTCCGACCAAATCAATTATGTGTGCTTCATTGATCTGGCACCATTTCCGTGGCATTAGGGCACATCTAAGCGATTTTAAAGCCTTGAAGTTCGCCTGCGGCGTTGCCACTTAGTGCACTGTCGAGAATCTTTTAGCGAATAATGTTGTACTTTATTATGGAAAGGCAGTGGCTTAGTTCCCTGCGCAGTCTTTTACACTCTCTCTCTCTCTCTCTCTCTCGCTCTCGCTCTCGCTCTCTCTCTCTCTCTCTCTCTCTCTCTCTCTCTCTCTCTCTCTCTCTCTCTCTCTCTCTCTCTCAGCTGGTCTTCTCGCGCTCCTCGCCGTCGGCCCGCTGGTGGGTGGACGGCCTGGGGGCAGGGCGACATTTTCGCCTCCAGGCGCTGGCCCAGAACAGCAAGGGGCGCAGTCAGCCCGAGATGTTCAGTGGCAGGACGCACCCTGCGCCCGCCAACCATCCCGACGCAAAACCACAAGGTGAGTTCTAGTGATGATCTATTGGTTCTCCGCTAGAACTGCTGGCACTTCACATATATTTGGTTGATGACTTTGTCTTGATGGGGTTTTTGCGTTTTAGCCCTATTACTTTCAGGCTCCTTTTACCCCTATTCATATCAGGGGAGAGCGGGGGAATTTTGGAATATACTGGTAAGATTTTAATGCTTAATTTGGTGTTTGGATCGCCTGGTCTTAAACTCTACTTTCTAAGGATAAAATTCAAAATTTTTGAAAGTTTTAACACGCGCATTGACGAGGGTCTGAGCCACCTTCGCATTGACGGGGGGTACCCGCCCCCTAAGATCTGGAGAACCACGGTAGGTAGCGAAAAACGGTAAACGGTGTCGGCGTTGGGCTGCCCGTCCACTTCTCCATCGAAAACATTTAAACCATTTTTGACAGGTCACATTTAAGGTCACGAGAGGTCAAAACATGCCGTCATAGGGATAACATGTAAATTCAGTTTTTCGGTCATTACATCTGAACAAGTAAAGCTAGAGCAAAACGACTTAAACTAAATGAATCCTCTTAGCAAGCCGAATCGAATGATTTATAATTTGACCTTGCTATGTCAAATCAAAGATTTAACCTGACCTGAGGTCAGGTCAGGGTCATATTATATAAAAAGCATGTCATTAGAACCGCAAAGCCCAGGCGAGTCTAATACAGCAAAAATAAATGCTCTATCACCACCCATTACTGAGTTATTCCGTAAAAACCATTTTTCCCATGTATTTCCAATGGAGAGGTCATGCCTCGTACCTGGCCTTAGGTCATCGATATAAAAAATACCGGAACATATTTTAGAGAACTCGGTGCGGCTATTATGTGACTTGAGTTTCAATCGGATAAGTTCACCCTGCTCCGACTTTTGCTATCTTAAACTTTTTTAGGTCAGGTCACTTGACTGGTGCTGGTGACCTGACCTGAAATGACCTAACCTTAAATTTTTACAGAAGTTGTAAAAATAATGGGGGAAAAGGTATGATAAGTACGGCGGCGCGTAGCGAGGCATGACCTCTCCATTGGAAATACATGGGAAAAATGGTTTTTACGGAATAACTCAGTAACGGGTGGTGATAGAGCATTCATTTTTGCTGTATTAGACTCGCCTGGGTTTTGCGGTTCTAATGATATGCTTTTTATATAATTTGACCCTGACCTGACCTCAGGTCAGGTTAAATCTTTGATTTGACATAGCAAGGTCAAATTATAAATCATTCGATTCGGCTTGCTAAGAGGATTCATATAGTTCAAGTCATTTTGCTCTATCTTTACTTGTTCAGATGTAATGGCCGAAAAACTGAATTTACATGTTATCCCTATGACGGCATGTTTTGACCTCTCGTGACCTTAAATGTGACCTGTCAAAAAAATGGTTCAAATGTTTTCGATGGAGAAGTGGACGGGCATCCCAACGCCGACGCCGTTTACCGTTTTTCGCTACCTACCGTGGTTCTCGAGATCTTAGGGGGCGGGTACCCCCCGTCAATGCGAAGGTGGCTCAGACCCCCGTCAATGTGCGTGTTAAAGGGTGAGGAGAAAAATATACTATTGTTATGTTTGTGCATAACAATTGTACTCCATAACAATTTGTATGTTTCTGCATAACAATTGTATAGCTCTGTTTACTCATTTCAAAAGCTTAGTGCGCGTAGAGAATAGATGCAGAATTGAAATATTATTGATAAATATAATCATTAAAATGAAATGAATGGTTCCAAGTTCAGAACCGTTTGTGAAATGTATACATTCTACCAGTTCTCTGTTGCATAGATTAGTAAACATCGGATAGCACGTGACATCTCTGACATCAAGATGGCTGACGTGATGACAAAAAATCATAAGAGGCGGATGCAGGAAATTAAAAGAGCGGGATAAAATGTACATCGCCTAAGAAGTATGTACACATTTTCCTCCGCTGTTATCAATTGTATTGTCTGAACTTTGTCCACCCATACCATGATGACCCCGGGAAAGGTTAAGAATTTTTAATAACATATTTTTTAGACACACTAAATAACATTATAAAATATACACTTTTAAAAAGCGTAATCCTCTTCCTCCTCCTATACGATATATTTACTCCCCATAGGTTTTCAGTGCTTTTTTCACTGAGAGACTCGCGGCCTGAGGTACCTTGCCAGCTCAGGGTCTGACATCGGGTCCCGTGAGCACTCGGAAGCCAACTCTGATACCGGCTTACTCTCCTTCCTCGGGGACCTACCGGCCATGTCCCTGAACATGGCGCGGTATCTAGCCAGGCGGTTTGCAGGGGCCGAAGGTACAGTGATGTTTTTTAGTTTGGAAGGTGGATCTGCACCTTCCTTTCCAGCCAGGGTTATGGAGGTGGAGTTGCCTCACATGACAGCTACGGAGATTCGCTGCATCAGCCATTCCGACTCGCGCTTGTCGCCCGTTTCACGGACTAGACGGCGCCCCAGTTCTTGAAGGAAGGCTGCTCCTGCCTTACCGATCGTACCACCCGTTTCAACGGCAAGGGGCACGAAGTGATATCGGTAGCTGATGCCGGCGTACCGTCGAAATTTGCGGCTCTCGGCAGCGGCTGTGGCAGCCCCAGCCTCAGAGGCTAAAGTGCTCACTATGGAGGGGGCGTATGTATCAACGCACGTCGCGTCCCATATTAAACATTTCCTCTCCGAGAAAGGGAAGGTGGTCAGCGCGTCTGGTCTTCTGCCGTCACCACGGTCGAGCCCTGGCGGTTCCAGCACAGATGGAGTCCCTGCACTCGTCAGCGATCGCTTGATGACGTCATTGATGGCTGCATGTCTTGGATGACGTACAGCGCTGCGCATGCATGACAGGGCATGGTGTCCGTTTTCTTCTATGCATGCACCACAGCGGCAGCGATGAGGCGCACAGACTGGAGCACCAACTCTGAGGGCGACGGCAGTCCGAAGTGTGTCTGGCTGGATGAGAGTGCCAACACTGGCCACTGGAAAAGCGTTCAGCCATGCCCCCGAGTGTGGTTGCGCAGCCGCTCGGAGTTGAGCCCTGTCTGCATCGGATGTGCTGTTTTGGAGCAGCTTGTCTGCGATGGCCATAGCTCCTGCTCGGTCCCACTCTCGCTGAATGTCCCGGCGAGCTCCTGGTGGTGGTGTTAGGCCTGTGAGCTGCTGCCATTCCGTGCACAGATTCCGTGCAATCTCGATGATACACGCTGCAGCGGGACGATGGATGAACTCAGCCACAGGTGCAGATGCTGCGAGAGATGCCAAGTAGGCAGGAAGAGCCAGGTCGACGGTCATCCTGATACCAAGCCCAACAAGACTTACTGGCAGCGTTGCCTGTCGCCACGCGTCACCTTCCAGCTGTACATTTGTAATTCTCTCCGTTCCTCGTCGAACTGCTTCGTCGATTTCAGCGAGAAAAGCTGGGTGGTTGTGAGCAGGAGCACTGCGTAGTAGGTATAAGAGGCGAGGCGCTGACACGTAATTCTTCAGAAGGAAGAATGCTTGGTGGGATTCACCAAGTGCCTCAAGACGAGTGATCAGTTTTTCCACCAGCTGACAGCCACGAGTGAGGTGGTTTTTGAGCTGGAATGTCCGGATAGGTGCGCCGGGCAGCTCGAGTTCCTCTGCAGAGATCTCCCGAATGTCCGGTAACACTGTACGAAGTGACTTTGTTGCCTCATCCCTCCATGCGTGCGCATTCGTTCCTAGAGACACTACTTCGCATTTGGAAGAGTTAATGGTAAGGTTCAGTTTTTCAAGTTCATTCTTCACTCGTCGCACACTGTTGACTACTTCCAAGTAGGGGCCTGCCAGGGTACCACCATCCAGGTACCAGACGTTTATGTCTGTATCTGCACTGCGAGTAGCTTTGTCGATGACGATGGAGAACATGAAGGAGCTCAGGGGATCCCCCTGTTGAATCCCCTGTCTGCGACAGGATCACGTTGTCTCCCATGAACAGTGGAGCAGCCTCACTGTACCCTTGCCAAACGAAGGGGTAGATCTTGGGCGCTCGTTCCCGGATCACTTCCAGCATGGAGTCCCTTCTGACCGAGTTGAAGGCATTGGCCACATCCAATTTGACCAGCATGCGTTTTTCTTCGGAACTTTCCGATGTATTAACGTACTGTCTCACTGTATGGACAGCCGCCTCACAGCCGTTCCGGGTGGCGAATTATATCCGGGTGGGTTAAGAATTATATCTGCTGATCTGCCCAAGGATGAAACATTCCTGAGTCTTTCTAGGAACCAAATGCGTGGACAGGATGCTTGTCTCATATTCACACTTGTCAACTAAAGTACGTTTTTACATGTACTTGTAATTCGCTCCAACTGATCTATGGTTTGAATGTGGCTGTCTTTTCAACACTTTTCTTAGTCGCTTCAAAGACTCGTTGACGGACTATTTTGAATGCTCGTGAAGTTGACTCCAGCTGAGTGCTGAACGCCGTAGAGTAGTACAGAACTGGACTCCATGGCAGGGTCCCGGTCCAGCCGAAGCAGAGCTGGGCCAGTCACGCAGAGCGCCCACCGAAAGCACCCGGACGAAGAGTGGTCCCAGGTCACTGAACGTCGAAATCGGATAGTTGCTAAGATTACGTTATTTACGACAAAGACGTATATAACAAACTTAGTTCAGTATCTTGCCAGTATTTTTTCATAACGTTTGAAGAATGATACGAACATTGAACTTTTGCCACAGTTGAATCAACGGATTTCCCCCCCGATGGTGAAAAGGGCAATTGTCTAGTTTTAAGCTGGATATGATGATGTCACATCATCATCATCATCATCATCATCATCATCCGTCACAAAACATGACTCCCGAGATGCCTTGAAATTAAACCTCTACAATGACTGGTCGATTGGAGAGCTTCTTGACCATCATAGAGATGAGGAAAAAACAGCCTTTTACTCATATCGTATAACATTCTTCCAAGTCCAAGAGGCTAAATATTTTGTCTCGAGGATATGATCATGGCTGCAAACTTTCCAATTAGACATGTTCACTTGATAAACCTAGATATATACATGACAAGCAGTGCTGGATCTAGCCGGTAGGTTTGGGGGTCAACCAAAGTCGAAAAGCAAAACAAACAAAAAAAGGTCACGCCTTGTAAAATTTTGCCCATAATTTAACTACACGATTAAAAGACGGCTTGAGGGTAAACCCAAGTCGAAAAGTAAAAAAAAAAATAACGTTCGTCACCGGCTTCTGACACCACAGGGTGAAAGAAGTGGCCACAAGGCGCTTGCTATTTGCCCAAAAGTGATTTTAAACATCAAGAGCACCAAGGTCCAATATTTACATTGAAGTTGACTAGTTCTTTTTTAAGTTGACGAGTTCAGTTCAAGTACGAAAACCCTATTTATAAACTAAACAGTTTTTTCCCGAGCAATTTCGCGCAAAACTAAACTTGCACATCTTAGTACTAGATTGGCATGGACACCTCCGTTATTTCTCTTTGCTTCACATGTTGGATGTAAGAATAGTTAGCAAGTATTTCCGCGATGGTTGGCGTGCAACCGTATTGCAGGGCGATACCTTTTTAATAAGCTTTTCACAGGAGCCGGGGTCTACGTCGCTACATTTCCATTAGTGCTAGCCTCAGATGAATGTCACCTATGGCATCTACTCAGAACTGGCGGTAGCATTACAGAACTATGAGACGGGGAGCGAGGCAGGCCGCACCCGGCGTATGTTAAATGGCGGCGGCCGATCTCAGCGGGGCGGAGTATATTGCACACTTGCCAGCCGGGGCGGCCGCTGCGCCCAGCCCGGTTTATTGCGGGTTCTTAGTAATGCGTCGCTGATGTACACTTTACCTTCAGGCCTGAGCTTGAGCCACTCCTGGAGAGACATCAGGGCATGCAGCGGCTTATTTTGACATTTGGCCTCGGCAGCCCACTGCTGCCTGGCAGAGTTATTTTTAACCTAGTGAACCATATGCCCTTCATAAAGGATCCGAGTGTGGTGGCAGCTCTCCATGTGTTTTAAGCTATTGCCTGGAAGATTAGGAGTCAGTCATTTTTCCCGTGCACTCTTTGACAGCAAGAGCTTACTTTCTGGTCCAACGATGAAAGAAAATATGATGTTTTCCATCTGACCTAATCAATTGATGATCTTATTTGTCTTCTGTTGAAGTTTTTAATTATTTTCCACATGCAGGTTGGGACATCAGAGCATTGAGTGTTGCATTCTCACTGCCTTACACATTGTCGCTCCGTGGAACGACACAGCATTTCCGACTTCACGTTTCCACGTGGAAGTGACCTTTCAACCATTGTCTGCCCCGTTATGGTATGCATGAATAGAATGTTTTCTCAGTTCATGTTGTGTGAGATATGAGTTCAGCATGCAGTCGACACCGTAGCGGAAAGGGGTTCTAAAGTGCCCCCCATCTGTTGTTCCTAGGTGGTCGGCATTGCAGTCGGGAAACATTACTCCTCTACATTTAAAGTAATTAATGGGCGCGTCGGCTGGTGTTACATTTTTTTAAAGCAGTCTATATATTTTACTTACAGGCTTTAACACGCGCATTGACGGGGGTCTGAGCCACCTTCGCATTGACGGGGGCGGGTACCCCCCCCCTAAGATCTCGAGAACCACGGTAGGTAGCGAAAAACGGTAAACGGCGTTAGGCTGCCCATCCACTTTTCCATCGAAAACATTTGCACCATTTTTTCAGGTCACATTTAAGGTCACGAGAGGTCAAAACATGCCCGTCATAGGGACTAACATGTAAAATTCAGGGCATTTTTCGCATTACATCTGAACAAGTAAAGATAGAGCAAAACGACTTAAACTATATGAATCCTCTTAGCAGGCCGAATCGAATGATATATAATTTGACCTTGCTAGGTCAAATCAAGGATTTGACCTGACCTGAGGTCAGGTCAGGGTCAAATTATATAAAATGCATATCATTAGAACTGCAAAGCCCAGGCGAGTCTAATGCAGCTAAAATAAATGCTCTATCACCATCCGTTACTGAGGTATTTCCGTAAAAACCATTTTTCCCATGTATTTCCAATGGAGAGGTCATGCCTCGTACCTGACCTTAGGTCATCGATATCAAAAATACCGGAACATATGTTAGAGAACTCGGTGGGGCCATTATGTGATATGAGTTTCAATCGGATAAGTTCACCCTGCTCCGACTTTAATGCTATCTTAAACTTTTTTGAGGTCGGGTCACTTGACCTGTACTGGTGACCTGACCTGAGATGACCTAACCTTAAAATTTTCACAGAAGTTGTAAAAAAGATGAGGGAAAAGGTACACCAAGTACGGGGGGCGCTACGCGCCGCCGTTTTTCTACTGTCTCCGAAAAACCCGAGGGGGCGGGTACGTGGCCCCCCGTCAATGCGCGTGTTAAAGGTCGCATCTATATTTTGAGATCCCAACAATCTCGTGGTTCGTCAGTTAACCTACACAGGGGACTGGGTGGTGAGGTCCTAACTCCATATAATCGAGATTAAACATTTAGTTCACCTCGCAATAAGGTCAACGTCGCAGGTTACAGGTCAATATCATGCATGTATTTTCAAGGTCATTGACATCAGTGCCTCCGATCAAATTATGTAATCCAGTAAAACGCATATCAGGCTATGACGCCATGGTTAAGGCTGTTCAATGTTGAGGTTGAGAGCGCAGGTCAAGTATGTCTATGGCTATGGCAAAGGCTATGGGCCAAGATCAAACCTGTATTTCCGGCCAAACAGTTACTATATTGATAGGCATGAGGAATCTTATGAGGAATATGACATATTGTGACATGATAGGGCCATGACTGGGACGGGGATTTTTGAAATACTTGGAGGTGCCCGAATTTGAAATAATGTCAACTACCTCCCTAATAAAAAGTGATAACACAAAATAAAATATGTTTTAGCCTTCTCACATGCCTATGACAGATTACAAAGCTGACTCAAAACCATTGAAATGAAGAACAGGACATTTTAAAGGACATGTTAACACTACTTTGATGCTTCATTTTGGGTGCCCAGGCACCCCCAATGGGATATACATACACCCACAGCCCTGTTTTTTTTTACCTTAAATTGAAACATGTGTATGACCCTCTCTTCCTTTTCTTAGTATTTCTATGTATTTGCAACTTGTCTCTGCTTAATCACCACATTTTTAATAGGTCCCGAGCACGGCACATATTTGACCTCTTTGTGGCTTGTTTGACCTTTAACCTTCGCCCGGGTGGGGGTCTTTTTAGACCCCCTCGGGTTTTTCCGAAAGCGACCAAAAAACGGCGGCGCGCAGCGCCGCCAAACTTGGTCTAGCTGTTCCTTCATCATTTTGACATCTTTCCTGAAAATTTTAGCTCAAGGTCATATCAGGTCAGGTCACCAGCCCAGGTGAAGTGACCTCACCTCAAAAAATTCTTAGGACCACATAACTAAAAGAAGGGTTAATCGATCAAGTTGAAACTCATAGCACATATTGGGCCCACCAGGCGCTACAACATTTGTTCCGGGATTTTTTTATATTGGTGACCTAAATTCATGTGCAGAGCATGACCTTCCCATTGTCAATACATGGGGAAAATGACGAAATGAGCTTTTCTAAGTAAGTATGGATGGAATTAACTTCAAACATCGGTTATGACCTGCTCTTAGCACATTTCTGAAGTTGATGCCAAAAATTTTGACTTGTGACCTTTAAAAGGTCACCTTAGGTCAAATAAGCATGTTTTGGTGTTTTAGTTTATAAATTTTGAATAAACAAAGGTAGAACTTTTATTTTGTCACCAAAGTGTTTGTATAGTCACTGCAAGCCAAATGATATACATCATGACTATACCAGGTCAAGTTGGGTCAGACTGCTGATCTGGGTCAGGTCAAATTCTTAAATTTGACCTGGGATAGCAATATTATATATCATTCGATTCGTATTGACAAGAGGATTGCAACGGTGCATCAACTTTGGCTGTATCTTGTTTTGTTTGGAAGTTATTAGCGAAAAAAGAAACGCCCTTATGCATGGGTGGTTATGGACATTCCCAAGAATATGCCTAATATTCAGTGACCTGTAGCTCCCTAGGCTTTGACCTGACACGAAAATGAATGCCACCTAATGAAAGAGCAGCTCAAGAGCTTTCGAATGGTGTTAGAAAAATGTTTCTAGCTATCATAGTTTCTGAGATATATGGGGTTTTCTTAGTACATCTCATATTAGCGATTTTGACCTATTTTGCCTCTAGTGACCTTGATATTGACCTGACAAGAAAAATGACCGTAGTATTTTCGATATCATTTTTGAAGAGGTTTCGATTGCCGTTTTGCGCTTTTTTTAGTTTTGAGATCGCTCTCTTAGTTTTTGAGATCGTGGAGGGGTCTTTTTAGCCCCCCACCAGGGCGAAGGTGGCTCGTACCCGCCATTGGGGCAAGGGTTAAAATGTTAACCTGGATTAATGGAAGCTAATTGTAATGTAGATCACTAAAACCCTGTCTATCCGTGATCTGACGGCAGGATGGGAACTTCCCATTGCTCAGTTAATAAAATCCACCAGAGGGCAGCTATTATGAGTTTTGTAGACTATATCCGACGTAGCCTTACGAAATCAGACGACCTGAAAACAATTTTTTTATTTGAAAAAAAAACATGTTATGCATATATCATGCCAAGAGCGTGTACGTTGTCATTCTTGGCACTTCTGGTAAAACCTGGGAAGAGGGTTCAAACGCCTTCTTCGACTGGGTTGTGCCAAGAATATGTCAGTGGGCTGTATAAAAGTAGCTTAAATCCCTAATTATCATAACCTAAATCCGAGGGCTTAAACTCAATTTTTGTAATAGTTTTTTTGGACTAACCTCCCAATGTATAGATATACCTGCCTTACCCGGGCTAAAGTTTGGGGAGACTCGTTTTGTGGAGTTTGCTCAATAACACCAGCAGTGGCAGTGAAAGTTACGTCCCTACGACCGCTACCTGGAATTCCGCTTTAACACCTCTAGAATACCTCCAGGAAACATATTGATGGAAAACAAGACAGGTTTAGCAAAAAGGAGAATCCGAGCCAATATGCGGATCGGAAAGGAGCCGAACGCTTCGGGAAATCTGGCCCAGTTTGTTAGTGGTTCGCATATTTATTTTGACATCCAATTCTTTTTACACGTAATTCCTAGGCTGTGTATAACAAGGCGTCCAACGCCACCAAGTCGTCCCCTTGGAACTCGTTTTGCTGTGTTCTCCCCTCACGGCGCGCCTATTAGTTTTAATTGGTCGTGGAAACACCACGGTTTACTTGACGGCCTTAAAAGCATTACCATCTACCACCGTCTTGAATTATCGCGCTTGCCAGAAGCGGTCGGCTAAGCTAATACGATCTGCAGGTCAATACACTAATAACGAATAATCACCACATGGCACAAGGCCCGACATGGCAGCCGCGTAATTGGCACCACAGGGGAGCCGCCAGCCTGCCCGGTCCAACAACAGCAGTCTGCGGTAGCAGACCAATCCCCTGGGAGGGTTATGGGAGGCTTACCAGCCCACAGCACCTTTGCGGCCGCCATCAGCCGAACGATGGGGTCACGGGCGTTTGGAGGTCATCGCTCTTGGAAAACTAGCTTGAAGCATAAGCCTCGCGTGGAAATTGAAACAAATTATATGGGTGTTCGTTGCAGTGGCAAGCTTTTGACGTCTGATAGCCCTCGTTTGTGGTGGACTCACACGTTTGTGTGTATCCAAATCACTGACGCTTTTAAATTTCTGAGAAATGGCTCCAGTGCAGTGGTGTTTTAAAGGGGCTTAAAGGGCCATGAACCACCATAGGACCTCCTTAAACTAGCTCAATAAAAGTGTAAAATGAGACAAAATATTCCTTTTCACAAACATTTTCTCCAGACCAGTGGTGTTGCTTAACCGGAAGAAAGACAAACTCGCAGAAGCGCAGATTCAATAAACTCCCCGTCCAAACTGCCTAGCCCCATTAATCAAATATCAGTCCATTTGCATCTCAGACTCCACAGTACCAGTCTTTTCACACTTCCCCCCGCCCGGGTAATGACGGTAACTGAACACTTAGAAGTTAAATTTTTTTAAAGGCTTTTATAAAAAATATGATTTAAGTCCAGATATTTAGGTTATGGTTATTAACGGTTTCAGTGACTTTTACACGGTCTACTGACATCCTAGCACACCCCAAGTGAGCAGAACGTTTGAATGCTCCTGTAGTTTTTTTCCATAAGTGCCAGGAAATAACGACGGGCACGCTCCAGGCAGAGGGTTCGCACAACTAGTTTGCTCAAGTTTACAAAAAAAAAATATCCAGGTCGTCGGATATCAAAGACGGAGTCACAATACCATCGTAAAAAAACATAATAGCTGACCCCTGGTGGGTTGTAATAGCAAGGCAATCGGAAAACTCGATCCTTGCGCGAGGGTGCCAATAGCTAACATTCTGGATTGTGTTGATTAGTATAGTGTTTCAGCTAATGTAGATAAGTATATTAATTCAGGAGACCACTTACCCATGGGCTTATCTGTATTCTAGTGCAGCCTAGATGTACATTCCAAAACTGTATGATCTGAGAGAACCTTGTGTGTACGCCTATCTTTGAAATTTTAACTTTTTCCGAAATAAAATATATATCTTAGATACCTATCTTAGTAGATCACTATCTATAGTTCCTGCAGTTGCTAAGGCAATGCTCTCACGTATCATATGTTTTGAACGGATAATAAAAGGAGAGTCCAAAGCTGTCGCGTCTTTCCCTTTACCTTTATCTTCGCACTTTCAATTTCTGGAACACGACGAACACAACTTAATCGTACTGGTATCCAGGGGTGGAGATCTCTTTTCAAACCAGGGGGGGGGTCCGGGTCCGGTCGGGTCTGCAGGAGTGGATATTTTCGTAAGAAAATGAAGACACTAAAATTCGGGCAATGCCTATAAATACCGTATAAGAACGTATGATGGTAGGATTTTTACACGAGCCGGATCATGACTTCCTCGGTAGGTAAAACCAACATGCACATTTCAACACATTTCGAGCATTTAATCAGATTTTTCTGGAAACTCAAAATGAGATACGGATCTAAGCCTCTGCCGTTGACTCGGTGTTTGGAAGAATAGCGATTATAACGTACCGTGCGTTTTTTAATATAGTCCTCAACGAAAACGTGTTAGCAGCAGACAACATCAGCGTGTGAAATCAAAACACATTTCAATGCTCAAGCCTAGCGTAATCCCCTTCTGAGAAGTCTTATGACCCCAGCAGTGGATGCATCATTATAGCCCTAAACGATTATTGCGATGTAAATATGTTGATGGCATGATGACCAAAAATTATGAGGCATGCTACAGTATGGCGATAAGTAGATCCAGTATGCTGTTTCCGTAAAATTGGCTTAGTTTCTGAGCTCTTTCTCCCCCCTCTCTCTCTCTCACTTGATGGTTTTGCCCTCTTAAATTCCATGACAAAAAAATGCACCATACATCAAACGAAATTTTAGAAAAATAAATTATGTCACAAAAATTCGTTCCTTGAATGTGTGAAAAATTTAATAATTTTCATCAAACCACCTTCTTGATACTTTTTCGTGTATAGAATCATGGGTCCTGTCGCTGGGGGTACGGGGAGACGCGTCCCCCCATTTTTGGGAGTGGGAGAGGACGGAGTATGTTTTTTCCCTCCTCCGCCTACCACGTTTCACGCATGGTTCCATCACGTTGTCCCGAGTGCTGAAACCATAGCGAATAGCAAAGAGCGAGCCTCCTGCAAACACCAATTACAACCACAATTTCTTTCCGAAACATGACTGTGGTCCAGACGCCCAATTTGGTCTCTCAGGTACCCTTCACTGGTTCAGGGATCCCGAGATCAAGTCAGAAGCCTTCTGCAACAAATACTGTCAGTGGGTCCCAGGCCAGCTAAATGGACCCAGCACCAACCCAGGGTGCCAGACGAGCTAATGGCTCTAAAAAGTTCAGGGGCCCCAGATCAGCACAATGTGCCCAGACAAACAAATTGGATCCATGCTAGTTAAACAGGCCCAATGCCACTTCAATGGACACCAATCCAGCTAGGGGCCCTAAGACCAAGTCAGGAACCTCTTACATAATTCTTCTCAGGGGCCCTAGGCTAGCTCAGGACTTCCTTATAAATTCTACCTCAGGGGCCCTTTTAAGCTCAGGGAGCCCCAAACCAGCTTGAGCCCTAATATCACTCCAGTAAGCTCCTGTGCAATACCCTCCCAAGGACCCAGAACAGCCCAAAGGCCCTTTGCGAAACCCTCTCTCAAGAGGTCCAATGTCAATTCAGGAGGCCCAGACCAACACACTCAGCTCAGGAGGCCCATACAAATTAAAAGGGCCAGATCAGCTGGGTGCCTCGACGAACTCACGAAGCCCCAGATGAGCACAAGGGGGTCGCAAACAAGCCACAGGGGCCCATTTTTTAAACGGACCCGATACCAACCCAGGGGCACCTGTAAGCTCAAGGAACACTAAACCAGCAAGAGGCCATAAAACCGAGTGAAAAACCTCTTATGTAGCTCCACTCAGGGGCCCTTACCAGCTAAGGTGACACCAAACCATGTCGCGCCCCAAGACAAAGTCAGTAAGCTCCTGTAAAATACTCTCTTAGAGTACCAGATCTGCCCAGGGACCCCTTGCAAAGCTCCCTCTCAGATGGCCCAAACCCAACTCACGGGACCCAAGATTAGCCGAGAGGGACCATTCCAGTTAAGAGATTCCAGACCAGATAAGGGGCCCCTGACGGCTCAAAAAGTGTCAGTGCCAGCACCGGGGTTTCAAAATCAGCGAGGGGACCCTGACCATCTGAAAGGGCCTCAGATCAGCTCAGGGTGCCAGACCCGCTGTGAGGACCCTAAATCGGCTTAGCAGGCCCGGAAAAACTCGGAAGGCCAGACCAGTTGGGCCCCCCGACGATTTCAAGGGACCTAAACCAGCACAATAGGGCCCGGACAGGCTAAAAGACCCATACCCGCTTAAAGGGCCCAATACCAGCTTAGGGGCCCTTAACAGCTCAAGGGACACCAATCAAGATAGGGGTCTTATGACCAAGCTATGGACCTCCTAAGTAAATCCTTTGAGGGGCCCTAGACTAGTTCGTGACCCCTGAGCCAGCTTAGGGTCTAAGGCTGAGGCTGTAAGCTCATGTGCAATATCAACTTACGGCCCCCAAAACAGTCCTGCCTGCAAAACTCCCTCTCCGGCGGCTCACAACCAACTCAGGAGGCCCAAGACCAACTGATACCAGTTAATGGGTCCCGACAAGCGCAGGGCACTCCAGTGCCAACACATGCGTTCCAAGATCAGTGTGGGGGCCTGGTTATCTAAAGGGGCCAGATCAGCTGAGGGGACTCAGTATCGCGTCAGATGACCCACCAACAACTCAGGGGGCCCCGGCCTGTTCAGGGACCCCAAAGCCACTCAGGGGTTCAGAAAAACTCAAAGGACGATACCGAGGGGCATCAAGCTCAAGTCTAGAACCTCCTGTGCAAGAGTATTTCAAGGGGCCCCAGAACAGCTCAGGGGCCCCTAGTGAAGCTCCATCTCAGTAGGTATAAAACCAACTCAGGGGTTCCAGAACATCTCATAGGTTCCAGAACATTTCAGGGGTCCCAAAAAAATCTGAGGGAGGCCCCATGCCAATTTAGGAGGGTAAGACAAGATAAAAGGCCCCAAAGAGCTCAGGGGGTCCTAGTGTCGACTCACGGGTCCATATCAGCCCATGTGTCTCAAGATGAGCGGGTCCCAGAACAGACCAAGGGCGCCTGCGAAGCTTGGATCTCAGGAGGCACAAATTCAACCCAGGGGTGAAGACCAGCTCAGGGGTCCGAAGACCATCTGGCAGGCCCCATAAAAGTTCAGGGGCCACGGGCCAGATAAGAGGCCCACTTTGAGCTCAGGGGCTCATGTCCCAACTCTTAGGGGTCCAGCTTAGCCCAGGGTTCTCAAGATCACTGCGGGGGACTCGACCATAATAGTACAGGGCCCAGACCAGTAAGGGCCCACACCATGTACAGGGCCCAGACCAGTAAGGGCCCACACTATTCCAGGGGTCCAAACCAGTTGCAGGCCTTAGTCTATTTCAGGGACCGAGGACTAGCTTAACTTCACAGGATCCCAAAACTGCTAAATGAGGGGGGGGGGGGGGTAACACCAGCGCGGGGGCTCCACGCCAATTCAGAGGCCCAGTCAAGCTTAGAGGCCCTGAATCACCTCAAGGAGTGCCAAATCAACTTAAGGGCCCATACCAGCTCAGGGTCCTAACACCGCTCGGAGACCTTAACACGCGAAGTTCAGGGGGTCTTAAAGTGCCCTCCGCCTATTTTCCAATATGCCCGGAGAACCGTTCGCCGCCAGGATACGCTACTCGGCCACATTTGAGAGAACGTATGAGTGCGTTGATTGGTGAACGAATTTCAAAAATAATGGTTTATTTTTCTTACTTATAGGCTTTCAAATTCAGACTTATATTTTGAGACCGTCGCAATCGCGCAGTCGCACCAGTTCGCCTGCCCTGTAGACTGAGTGGTGACGTAATAACGTCATATAATATTGCTAACAAATAGGCTAAAATTACTGCACTAGATTAGGGATGATCAGGCTCTAAATTACGTTTTGCCTTTCCATCAAATTATTTCGAATTCAAATTATCCCATGATGTTTTAGAGGTGAACATAGGAGCTAAGCTCAGAACCCTTATTAAAGAACCATAAGAAATAAAATTATAACTTCATATAATCGGGTTATATGTCAAAGACACCCCAAATAAAGGTCAGGGTCACATGTCAAGGTCATTGACCCCAGTGTTTTGGACAGATGACATTACTCAGCATGAGGTATGCGATGCAATGACTTCATAGTCTTGGTTACTCACTGTCAAGGTCAATGTCACTGGTCAAGGTCAAAGGCTTTTTCAAGATCAAACCCTCATTTCTGCCCAAAGGCTGTTAAAGTGCCAGTTGCATTGTAAATTGTTGGGAATAGGTCTTGTTAATCATTAACCTTGAATAACCTTGACATCAAACTTTCAGACGGCATTGAGTGGGACCTTCCCTCTAATGACCCTAGTTCACTTTCAGTGTATTACCACTTTTCTGCATAATCATGGTATTTCCCAATAGGTTTCCAGCACGATCCATATCCTCTGTGAAAGGCCGACTTAGAGTGCTGCTTAGTTCAGCTGAGGGACCTTTACAACCTCCTTTGACCTTGAAGATATGAGCTAGGTCAATGAAACTAGCCATAACGTAAATCACCATCGCCCTCACGCACCTCTCAACGGGTGATTTCAAACCCTCTTGGTTTCCTAGATCTCAGGGAGGGGGCAGTTCAGGACCCTCCACTGCACGTTAACGCCAGATGCGCGTGTTAAGACGCCAGATGCACGCCAGATGCGCGAGATGCGCGTGTCTAATGCGCGTGTTAACCCTCGCCCCACCGGGGCCATCGATGGCCCCCTAAGGTTTTTTTGGCATAGCAGTAAAAACGAGAAAATGCAACACCTCGGTTAGGGGCTCTATCTCTCACCCCACTGTTTTCCCACCATCCCTGAAATTTTGTACCCCGGTTTACCCAAGGTCAGGTCACTAGGCGCGGCAAACCAAGGTCACCTTACTTCAACTTTTGAGCTCCAAAAGAGCTACATTTCTTAGTCGATCGATTTGAAACTTCCTGCATTTTATGACCCCACCAGGGTCTACAAGGTTTCTATCCGGGATATTTCGATTTCGTGACCTGAGGTCAGATCACGAGGTGACCTCTCTCATTGAAATAGCATAGGGAAAAGCTGTCTTATAATATAGAAGTCACAAAAATGATTGCAAATGCTCAAACTGCTCAAAACAGTGTTCCTGCATACCCTTTCATGGATTCCAGAGGACATATTTTCCCTTTGTCCTTTCTGAGGTCACCCAAGGTCACCAGGGGTGAAAAACAGTATTTTGGTAATAACTTTTGACCTAACTAAGCTAGAGCACTGAATCAAACATGATCGTGTATGTTTTGTCACTGGCTTTCATTTGATATACGGCAAGGTCACTTTGGACCTTTCGTGACCTCAGGTTATATGAGGTCACGAGGTAAACTCTGGAGGTCAAACCAATGGCGGGAGGTCGCTGCATTTCACATAGCGGAAAAATTTCTGCCATTTTTCCTATCAAATATACTTTACCAGATCTCTATACCTCAAATGGCATAAGAGTTACGCCCAGTTTTCTTAACACGCGCACTGACGGGGCGGGTACCCGCCCCCTCCCTCGGGTTTTTCGGAGATAGCAGAAAAACGGCGGCGCAGCGCCGCCGTACTTGGTATACCTTTTCCCTCATCATTTTTGCAGCTTCTGTAAAAATTTTAAGCATATGTCATCTCAGGTCAGGTCACCAGTACAGGTCAAGTGACCCGACCTCAAAAAAAAAGTTTAAGATAGCATAAGTCGGAGCAGGGTGAACTTATCCAATTGAAACTCATATCACATAATGGGCTCACCGAGTTCTCTAAAACATGTTCCGGTATTTTTGATATCGATCACCTAAAGTCAGGTACGAAGCATGACTTCTCCATTGGTAATACATGGAAAATATGGTTTTTACTGAATAACTCAGTAACAGATGGTGATAGAGCGTTTATTTTAGCTTCATTAGACTCGCCTTGGCTTTGCAGTTCTAATGATATGCATTTCATATAATTTGACCCTGACCTGACCTCAGGTCAGGTCAAATCTTTGATTTGACCTAGCAAGGTCAAATCAGATATCATTCGATTTGGCTTGCTGCGAGGATTCATACAGTTCAAGTCGTTTTGCTCTATCTTTACTTGTTCAGATGTAATGGCCGAAAAACTTAATTAACATGTTATCCCTATGACGGCATGTGACGGCATGTTTTTGACCTCTGGTGACCTTAAATGTGACCTGACAAAAAATAGTTCAAATATTTTCGATGGAAAAGCGGATGGGCTACCTAACGCCGTTTACCGTTTTTGCTACCTACCGTGGTTCTCGAGATCTTAGGGGGCGGGTACCCGCCCCCTCGTGAATCCGAAGGTGGCTCAGACCCCCGTCAATGCGCGTGTTAAGCATTGCATATTTGAGTGAAAATAGCCTATCGTGACCTAACTTGACCTCTGGAGGTCAAACCATTGACCTGAGTGCTTAAGCATTCGAATTAATTTCTTACTGAATTCATGCGAGCTTTTTAATGCACTTTGCAGATTTTGCTAACCCCCATATTTTCGGAGTTAGAGGGGCCATCGATGGTCCCCGGTGGGGCGAAGGTGGCGCCGGATCCCCGGTGGGGCGCGGTTAAGGTAAGAACAAGGCCCATCACTAAATCACGTATTCTCTGTGAAAGAACGACTAAGCGTGCTGCTTAGTTCAGCTGAGAGACCCAAGACCAGCTCGGGGGCCCGTACTTTTCCTGACGCATAGTCGTGACGGGAAGCCGTGGCGCCGCCCCTGGTCTTTAGTACCCCTTTACAAAGATGCAAAGGGACAGATAGATCAAATTATGGCTCAGGCGCTGGCGCAAATGCCGCGAATTGAACTATCGTTACTTATACGTCCAACAATATTTTGTGGGAGTGGAAGGTGTAGGACCCAGGATGCCCCCAGGTTCTCTCAATTTCCAAATCAGGGGGTCCTGACCCCCAACCCCCGGGATCTCCACCCATGCTGGTATCTAGTGCAATGTGTGGTCAGTCTGTCCTGACCAACGTGATGTCTGCTACCAGCATCATGAACATAAATATTTTGACGGATATCGAAGCTAAAAGTTCGGAAGATCGCAACGTATCATTCCCTTGTAAGAATGACAAATTCGTCAAAAGTATTAAAAAACCTCTTCGGAAGTAATGAAAAATTATTACTTTGTATTAGCCCCTTACCGTAGGCGAGGGGTATTATACACCCTCGCCCTTCCGTGCTGGTCCATATGGATAGCCGTTTGGAAACTAAAAAATGTAGAAAGGTGCAGTAAATTGCAGGGTGTTGCCCGTGACCTAGACGTTTGGGTGGCATACAATTTTTGGCCCTAGGTCGATTGGTTACCATAACACGCGCATTGACGGGGGTGGGTACTCCCTCCCCCTCGGGTTTTTCGGAGATAGCAGAAAAACGGCGGCGCGTGGCGCCGCCGTACTTGGCATACCTTTTTCCTCATCATTTTTACAACTTCTGTGAAAATTTTAAGGTTAGGTCATCTCAGGTCAGGTCACCAGTACAGGTCAAGTGACCTGACCTCAAGAAAAACTTAAGATAGCATAAGTCGGAGCAGGGTGAACTTATCCGATTGAAACTCATATCACACAATGGGCCCACCGAGTTCTCTAGAATATGTTCCGGTATTTCTTATATCGATGACCTAAGGTCAAGTACGAGACATGACCTCTCCATTGGAAATACATGGGAAAATGGTTTTTACTGAATAACTCAGTAACAGATGGTGATAGAGCGTTAATTTTAGAGACTTGCCTTGCCTTTGCGGTTCTAATGATATGAATTGTATATAGTTTGACCTCAGGACCTCAGGTCAGGTCAAATCCTTGATTTGACCTAGAAAGTTCAAATTATATATCATTCGATTCGGCTTGCTGCGAGAATTCGTACAGTTAAGCCATTTTGCTCTATCTTTACTTGTTCAGATGTAATGGCCGAAAACCTTAATTTACCTGTTATCCCTTTGACGGCATGTTTTGACCTCTCGTGACCTTAAATGTGACCTCACAAAAAATGGTTCAAATGTTTTCGATGGAGAAGTGGATGGGCAGCCCAACGCCGTTTACCGTTTTTCGCTACCTACCGTGGTTCTCGAGATCTTAGGGGTACCCTCCCCCTCGTCAAAGCGAAGGTGGCTCAGACCCCCGTCAATGTGCGTGTTAACACGCGCATTGACGGGGGTCTGAGCTACCTTCGGATTGACGAGGGGCGGGTACCCGCCCCCTCTAAGATCTCGAGAACCACGGTAGGTAGCAAAAACGGTAAACGGCGTTGGGTAGCCCATCCGCTTTTCCATCCAAAATATTTGAACTATTTTTTTGTCAGGTCACATTTAAGGTCACCAGAGGTCAAAAACATGCCGTCACATGCCGTCATAGGGATAACATGTAAATTAAGTTTTTCGGCCATTACATCTGAACAAGTAAAGATAGAGCAAAACGACTTGAACTATATGAATCCTCGCAGCAAGCCAAATCGAATGATATATGATTTGACCTTGCTAGGTCAAATCAAAGATTTGACCTGACCTGATGTCAGGTCAGGATCACATTATATAAAATGCATATCATTAGAACCGCAAAGCCAAGGCGAGACTAATGAAGCTAATATAAACGCTCTATCACCATCTGTTACTGAGTTATTCAGTAAAAACCATATTTCCCATGTATTACCAATGGAGAGGTCATGCTTCGTACCTGACCTTAGGTCATCGATATCAAAAATACCGGAATATATTTTAGAGAACTCGATGAGTCCATTATGTGATATGAGTTTCAATTGGATAAGTTCACCCTGCTCCGATTTATGCTATCTTAACCCTCGCCCCACCGGGGGGCCATCGATGGCCCCCCTAAGGTTTTTCCGGGATAGCAGAAAAACGACGAGGCGCAGCACCGCGGTTGAGGGCTCTACCTCTCACTGCATCATTTTCCCATCATCCCTGAAATTTTTACCCCGGGTCACCCAAGGTCAGGGTCACCAGACGAGGTCAACCAAGGTCACCTCACTTCACCTTTAGAGCTCTGTAAGAGCTACATTTCGAAGTCGATCAATTTAAAACTTCCTACACTTCATGACCCCTTCAGGGTCTACAAGGTGTATATCCGGGATTTTTCGATTTCGTGCCCTGAGGTCAGGTCACGAGGCGACCTCTCCCATTGGAAAAGCATGGGGAAAAGCTATTTCATGATATAAAAGCCACAAAAATGATTGCAAATACTCAGACTGCTCAGAACAACGTTTTTGGACACCCTTTCACGGATCCCAGGGGTCATATTTGCCCTTTGACTTTTCCAAGGTCATCCAAGGTCACCAGAGGTCAAAAACAGTATTTTGACAATAACTTTTGACCTAATTGAGCTAGAGCGATGAAACAAACACCATCGTGTTTGTCTTGTCATTGGCTTTCATTTGATATACGGCAAGGTCACTTTTTGACCTTTCGTGACCTCAGGTCATATTAGGTCACGAGGTGACCTCTGGCGGTCAAACCACTGGCGGGAGGTCTTTACCTTCCACATAGCGGAAAAAGTACTGGCAATTTGCTATCAAATGTACTTTACCAGGCCTCAATAGCTCTAATGACATAAGAGTTATGCCCAGTTTGCTTAATCATTGCATATTTGAGTGAAAATAGCCGATCTTGACCTAATTTGACCTCTGGAGGTCAAACCATTGACCTGAGCACTAAAACATGCGAAGTAATTTCTTACTGAATTCACGCGAGCTTTCTATTGCACTTTGCAGATTTGCGCTAACGCCCATATTTTCGGAGTTAGAGGGGGGGCCATCGATGGCCCCCTCCGGTGGGGCGAAGGTGGCGCCGGACCCCCGGTGGGGCGCGGGTTAAACTTTTTTTGAGGTCGGGTCACTTGATCTGTACTGGTGACCTGACCTGAGATGACCTATCCTTAAAATTTTCACAGAAGTTGCAAAAATGATGAGGGAAAAGGTATACCAAGTACGGTGGCGCTGCGCGCTGCTGTTTTTCTGCTGTCTCCGAAAAACCCGAGGGGGGCGGGTACCCGCCCCCGTCAATGCGCGTGTTAAGAGGTCACATATATGTCCTGGTGGATCTAAAATCAAGTGAAATACAGTCATGTCATGGCTTTGCACCATGTTTTGGTAGCCAAACGTTGCAGTGTCGTGTTTTGTAGCATTTGCAATCTTCTGCACTTAATACGAAATGAAAAAAATTCGAAAAGTCAACAATTGATCTTTGGAACCCAACATATCCTAGTGAGTTTTGACCTCTTCCAGCACATGGTCAACTGCTTTATCAATAAGAAGGTTTCTAACGCGCATAACTGCTTCAGCATATACTGTTGCATGTTAAACTTGGTAATTATAGGTGACTGACCTCAATGACCGTAGAAGATCAACGGTCAAATAGCCAGGCAATCTTCATCCAGAAAATGGCCAAAAGTCTTGCCAGAAGAAAAGTCAACAAAAATAAATTAGAAGCAAATGATAGCAGCATTGGTAAATATGTCTGTTAGATTCGACTGGTAGAGGTCATTGGAGGCCAGTGACCTTTTTTGACCTGCGACGTGGCTGATGACCTCAAATAATCTTTTCCACCAAACAGTCCAAGCTATGGCAGCCTGGTAGCTCTAACTATACATATCTCCATGATTTTACGAAATTAGACCACCCTAGGTCCTGAACTCGGTTGACCTCGTGAGAATCATATATAGGAAGGCCACAAAGATAAGTTCTAGACACTTACCAAAGCATAAGGGCCTAAGTACCGGTCATTTTCTCATTACACGACCAGGCATGAGATGGGCTTGCCTGGGTCGGATGAGATCACTTGATGTCACTTTTTCCATTTTATTTGCTCAAGAGGTCAAGGGTCATCAAGTGCATTCAAGCCTGAAGCCTGTGTAAGCACTCAGTTCAAGCCACATTGGTGTTCCTAGATCAAGAGCAACAAGAAAGACGGCAAATACATCGTGCAGGCCTTTGAGAATAACCTCATATCTCCATGACCTGAGATGATCAGACTTGAAAATTTGTCAAAACTTGTAGAATCAAATTTGGTTCACACATAACGGACGGCATTACTCGAAGCAGAGCCGTTAGTCTGCCATCGTAAAAAAGCAACAGAAGGGGAGGGTCCAAATGGACCCCTCCCGGTAGGGAGAGGGATAACTCAGAGACTGTAGTCACTGCAGCTGGTTCAGCGTTTTCAGTTGCCGCTCTAGCCTCCTGATTGGATGTTTTTTAAGAATGGGACCGGCTTGGCTTCCATAATAAGAATAACAGTAAATGAAAAGACCATTACGTCGGGTATCCCAAGCAACGCAGAACCTCCCCCCCAAAAAAACAGTGGTGGCTGTGTAACAGCACAGATATTCAGCACTGTGGTCAATATATATGAAACACTGGGGGGAGACTAGAGAAAAGTCGTAAAAAAACAGTGTATTTGAAGAAAATTGGGCAAAATTCGCTAAAACTAAGTAACATTTGGCCATTTTGAGGAGAGGGGCCAAGGTCAGAATGGCTCCCTCCCCCTGGATCCACTCATGATCCAACAGGCACTAAGACGACAGAAACCAGGCCCACAGAATCAACCTGAGACTGCCCTTGACTCCTTGGAAGGCACTAAACATAGACCAGGTGCCCCGAAGGGTGCTACGGGAGTAGGAGAGGCCACAGATGTTTGGAACGGTGCCAGTGGCTTCTGCAGCGGGGCAGCAACCGCGCGAAACGCCAATTCAGCCCAACTGTGCGCTCTTCAGGTCGGCAAAGTCGGCTCAAGTTTGCGTGGAAACGGCTTAAAATAGGCTGCCTTGAGCACATTATCAACTTCTTTAACAGGGGGTCCCCGGGTTTTCAGAGACAGCGAAAAAGGCGGCGCGTAGCGCCCCGACTTGGTATACCTTTTTCCTCATCATTTTACAACTCTGTGAAAATTTTAAGGTTAGGTCATCTCAGGTCAGGTCACCAGTACAGGTCAAGTGACCCGACCTCAAAAAAGTTTAAGATACATAACTCGGAGCAGGGTGAACTTATCAATTGAAACTTATATTGCATAATGGCCCTACGAGTTCTCTAAAATATGTTCCGGTATTTTTGATATCGATGACCTAAGGTCAGGTACGAGGTATGACCTCTCCATAGGAAATACATGGGAAAAATGGTTTTTACGGAATAACTCAGTAACGGATGGTGATAGAGCATTTATTTTAGCTGCATTAGACTCGCCTGGGCTTCGGTTCTAATGATATGCATTTTATATAATTTGACCTGACCTGACCTCAGGTCAGGTCAAATCTATTGGACCTAGCAAGGTCAAATTATATATCATTCGATTCGGCTTGCTAAGAGGATTCATATAGTTCAAGTCGTTTTGCTCTGTCTTTATTTGTTCAGATGAAATGGTCGAAAAACTGAATTTACATGTTATCCCTATGACGGGCATGTTTTGACCTCGTGACCTTAAATGTGACCTGACAAAAATGGTTCAAATGTTTTCGACGGAGAAGTGGATGGGCAGCCCAACGCCGTTTACCGTTTTCGCTACCTACCGTGGTTTTCGAGATATTAGGAGGCGGGTACCCGCCCCCGTCAATGCGAAGGTGGCTCAGACCCCGTCAATGCGCGTGTTAAATATCCCAGCAGTTACGGAACTTCACTTGAATATTTTGGCCGGAAGCCATTGACAAAGAGAAACAGTTTTTGATCCATCTTATAGTTATTCGTCTTCTGAATTGGGTCTTAGAGCAATGACTTAAGACTTTTCTGGACGTAGGAATGTTCAAATGTACTTCATAATTTCACGGTTTTGCGACTATAGTCCGTTTGGTCCAAGAAAAACTATCGACCAAAATTCAAAGGGTCAATATGCACGTGAATTGATCTTCTCAGATTATGTTCAGGTCTATTTGGATCCAGGGAAGTTTAAAAACAGAACTCCAGCAGAAAATTCAAACTTCGTAGCAGTTACATTCCACAAATCATGTGTATTAAAATATATTGGCACATTTGAAGATGTTTTTCCTTGGATTAAACGGACTATATTTTCCAAAATTGCGAGTCACATATTTCTTGACCTGTATTTGTGCAATTTGTTTTGCTGTTTCTAAGGCACCTAAATACGCATCCCTCTAAATAAAGTGAATTTACAGGTATAAAAAGTGCAGTAAAAGGGGGAAATTGTAAGCATTTGAATTATTGTTCGCACATTTAACTTTGATTTATGATAGAATCTTCTTCAAAGTTTCAATGCCATATCTGAAGATATCGAATAATAAGAATAGAAAGAATAGAAAGAAAGAAAGAAATAAATGAATGAATGAATAAATAAATGAAGAATGAATAAATAAATAAATAAATAAATAAATAAATAAATATTGATAGAAAGAAAATAATGATTGATGATTTAAAACTAATTGTATGCTGATAGCCCAGTTTGTGCAGTAACTGCACAAACAAAACAAAATACGGTTTTGCGTTCCCAAGGGCCAATTTAGCTGTTTTCAGAGTCGAGGCAAACCAACAATATTATTTCGCTAATATGCTGCAAGTGAGTATCGAATACACAAGGTTTCCCAAAAGTATCGGACATATTGGTTTTCTTCATTAATGTGAAACAAACTGTCCTAGAATAACGAAAATTACATAAAACGATAGGAAAATCCATGAAAATGTTATCTTTTATAATAGCAAGACTATTATTATTTGACTCAGAGCACCACACAAGCGCATACTCTACATTGGCTCCATTTCCGACTGTGCAGACACTAGAGCGTAGCCTGTTTTCTCGGCTACCATCGCGCATAGCGCTGGCTGGTGATTCTCCAAATGCCGGTGAATACCCACGTTTGGGTGTGGGTGTATATTTCCAGTTTTGTCTTGGCACGCCGAGACCTTGAGGTGCACCCAAAGGAAGAAATCTAGCGGGCCCAGGTCAGGGGAGTGGGATGGCCAGTTGAAGGCAGCACATTTAGCGATCATACGGTCTGTTAGATGTTTCTGGAGCCGAGCAACCGTTTTCTTAGCTGCTGCTAAGAAGATTGAATTACACGAGAATTTGCAGGCCTTTAGCTTGAAGTCTTTTCTGAGGATCCGATGCTCTGATGACTTGCTGATTTTCACTTTCCCAACCAGGCTTTGCAAGGCAATCTTTGGATCTTGCTCTTGGTCAATTCTTTTGGTAACTTTTCTGATCTTTGCCGTGACTAGAAAGCTTAGGCCGTAGCTACTCCTCCCTGTATCAGACACTGAACCCTTCTGTCAAAAATTTATTCCTTGACCTAAGGAGATTGAGCTCATTGATGGTATTTTTTTGTAAAAAAAATTCAGGGTTACAGCAACCGAAACTGTGTCTCATTAGAATTGTAGGAGTTTGTTGGTTTGCCGTTGACTCAGCCGGAACATTTTGCATGATGATGAGACACATTTAGAAAAAAATCATGAATTTCTATTTCTTATGATAACAAAAACTTGATCTTTACTTCAATATTACCTGAGATGTTCATGTTTCAAATGCGACCGTTACTTCTGCGGCACCCCGTGCTTTGTCAAAGCAGAAAAGGTGCCACATATATAGAGGCCATAAAGGCCAACTTTCAGTCCCGTGGGGCTAAAATAGCGCATGATCATTTTATCATCAGTATCATAGTTACATACTGCGCTATTCAATGCATGCACACACGTACATACATACATGGTTAGGTCAACACTTTTACAATAGTGAATGCTGCATCTGCCTTTTCTTTTTCTTTTTATATTAGGTTTAGACATTATTTATTGGCTATTATTGCGCTTATTGAATTTATGGTTAATGTTAATGCTATAATTATGATTATTCTCTTATGCTAGATTTAGTTGAACATGATTAAAACGGTGCACTACACGTATCTTAACTTGGTTCAGAACTTGTGTCCACTTAAAAATTGTGTAAAAAAGCATACCTCCGCAAATTCGCAGCAAGCACAACTGTTTGTAGAAGACCGGATGAACTTTGCACATAATGAGGCAGTTTGCTGAATGCAGTGCAATTCTTCATATGACTGGCGCAAACCACCTCGAATGCTGTAGGCTCTTAAAAGTTGAATGAAGGCCAACTGCCTTAGAAAGTTGTTGTAGCGCTATGCTGAAAAAGATCCACTCGGTTAGAATTCCTGGATGAATGCCGGCAGAGGCCATACGATCAAGGCAAGCATACGCCAAATGAGGTCGCCACTGACACGGATATCAGAAGTGAATGAGCCCAGCACCTTTGACAGCGCACCTGTATCCTAGATTATGTCTGTGCCTTCCTGAATAGCAGACCCACTCAGGAAATAATGCAGCTCCGTAAAGGCACTCTGACAAAGGCACCATGCCTAGTAACGCAACTTACAAATAGCATCGCAGGGACGTATATCAGTTACATAAGCAATGACGGTGATTAGGAAAAAGAACGATAAAGAAAAAGAACGATGAGTTATTATGATTATCCCAGATACCCGAAAAGTTGCTGTGCATCCTGTTTTCGCACCGACTGCCGAAACGGACTTATGGACACATGCAACCGGTAGTCTGCCTTTTCTACTCTCAATTACATGAGCCGACGAGTCCGTTCTCTGCAGCCGGTACGTAAACAGAGACTACCGAAACTGCTCTTGTATCTAGGGTAACTGAAGAAGATTTGATGGCGTTGAGAATAGAGACTGGTAGAAGCGAGGAAATGCTTGAAATATATCTCGATGTGAATCAAAACTGTCTGCCTGGACTCGAGCTGCCGCCTTTGTTAACACGCGCATTGACGGCGGGGCGGGTACCCGCCCCCTCCCTCGGGTTTTTCGGAGATAGCAGAAAAGGGGGCGAGGAGCGCCGTCGTACTTTGCAAACCTTTTCTCGGATAATTTTTTTCAAATTTTGACAAAATTGTAAAGTTAGGTCATCTCAGGTCAGGTCACCAGTACAGGTTAAGTGACCTGACATAAAAAGTTAAAGATAGCATAAGTCGGAACAGGGTAAACTTATCCGATTGAAACTGATATCACACAATGGCCCCACCGAGTTCTCTAAAATATGTTCCGGTATATTTGATATCGATGGCCTAAGATCAGGTACGAGCCATGACCTCTCCATTGGAAATACATGGAAAAAATATTTTAGCTGAATAGCTTAGTAATGGAAGTTGGTAGAGTGTTTATTTTAAGTGAATCAAATTTTCCTTGTCTTTGTGATTCCAATGATGTGCATTTTACCTAATTTGACCTTGACCTGACCTCGGATCAAATCAAATTCCATATTTGACGTAGTGAAGTCAAATTATATATATATATATATATATATATATATATATATATATATATATATATATATATATATATATATATATATATATATATATATATATATACATATATATATATCATTCGATTTTGCTTGCTGCAGGGATTCCAATGGTCTAAATTGTTTTGCTCTATCTTTACGTGCTCAGATTTAATCACCGAAAACGTTAATTTACATGTCATACCTATGAATTAGGGCATGTCTTGACCTCTAATGGCCTTAAATGTGACCTGAAAAAATGGTTCAAATGTTTTCGATAGAGACGTGGATAGGGTACCCAACACCGTTTACCGTTTTTCGCTATCGAGCGTCGTTCTCGAAATCTTAGGGGGGTGGGTACCCGCTCCCCCATCAAAGCGAAGGTGGCTCAGACCCCCGTCAATGCGCGTGTTAAACAGGACCTTAACAGCACGCAGCTGAGTAGCAGTCTATTTCGCCGCCCTGCCGCTTCATTTCCGTTTCGGTCTTCCGCCGCCACAGCTGGTTTTCCGCCGCCGACAGACTTCACCATTGCCGAGATTCTGCCGGAGCCGCCGGCCGTCTCTCCGCTGATGGCGGTACTGGCCGGAGTTCTGGGGTCGCTGACGCTGTTTGCACTAGCAGCCGTGCTAGCCTGCCTGGCCTGCCGGCGCCGCCATCCCCCGCAGCTGCCGCCCGCACGAAAACAGGCCGCCACTGAGCTGGAGGAAGAGGAGGACGGAGACAAGGGTCCTGATGTGGTCGCCGAGGCGGGGTCTGGAGGTAGGTACAGGGGTAGCGCAGCTGTTTTTTTGTTGGCGCCGTATCTCTTACGCACTGCCTTTTTACGGGAATTACCTCTCTCAGATGCTGCATTTGTTGAGGGCATCATAGCTCTCAGACACATAGGAGATAAAAATGTCAGCTGAATGTCCATCATTTTTGTAGCTAGGTAGCAGAGTGCTACATATTTGAACTAGTTACTTTGCTCAGGCGCTTCACACAGCTAAAAGCGGTCAGTCTGGCTCTCAATTAGCGTGGCATGTCTCATGAGCATAATAATGAGTGTATGGTCATGGAAAAGTACGAGACCTACTTACGTGCAGTTGAACTTGCAAAAGTCTGGCTTAGTAAAGCTATTATAGCACTAATCTACATTGTCATCACAGTATGTGCTTATTTTAGTGGGAGAACGAAGGAGCAGTGTGCCGCTGCCGATGTTTGGTATATCTTTGTAAACACTTCACATTTCTGGCGTTATCTACCATGTTGTTTTGGCAGTTAGTCTTGTTGCGAGGCGTCGTGGTGCACAATGGAGCCTGAAAGGCTGTTTCAGAGCGATCTGGCCAACCAACAGTGTATAATTTCGTTACCCCAAAACGCGTGTGGGCAGGAGGGCGGTTACTCTAAGCTAGGGGGTTTAACCGCTTTTTTATTCAAAACAGTTTGATTTCAGCCAAATGAGGAGAAATAATTTCCTCGGCACCGTGAGCCAGAGGTGTTAGTAAACACTGTATGGCTGCACTCACCGACGCAGTGACACCCCACACTCACCGAACCTGCAGGCACCACCCTCCTCTTCACCATCAACTATTGGTTCATAATACTCCGAGCCGTGGCCCTGAAATCCCGCCAGAAACGCCAGAATCGGCTCACCTTCCCTTCGAGTTTTGTTTTTCACATTTTTGCTGCTTGGCTGTTTGGCCCCCTCCCCTCTGTCCCAAAATGAAGTGCTTGAGACTGCCATTGGTGGTGATTGCACTACGTGCAGAGGCTGTTTGGCGGTTATAATCAGTTGTGAAACATCAAACCAGCGTGACTTGAAGGTAGCTATTTGAACAGTGAATTTGGAACATCGATGGATGCGTAGAGAAATATGCGATGGGAAGGAAAGTTTGTTTCCAATACGGGAAGGCCGAAGGCATGGATGATGGATGCCGCCCCGGTAGCTCAGTTAGTAGTGCGTGGGGCTCCGGTCCGCTGCTCAGGAACATGCAGTGGCAGTGTGTGTGCAGGCTTGGGATCGCTTTCTTTGAGACGCTCCGGCGCTAACATTTTCCTGACGTAGGTCGACTGGCAACTTACTGGTGAGAGGGGTGACCTGAACGGGGTGGCCATCCCTGTGCTTTGTTCGACGTTAAACTTTGACTTCAAAATTAACCATTCATTGTGGGAGTTGCTCGTTCGGGTGGTGGGGTCGGGGTCTCCGTGACAAGTCCCTTGATGACTTTAGTGAGGCTCCGACTCCAAAAAACCGAACGGGTAACAACTTGGACGAAATTTCTAAAAAGTGTTTATAGGTCAGAACAAGTTGATGCTGTTTGCCTTTTTATAAACATTCATTTAAGTTGTCTTTTAAAACCATACGATGCACCATAAAGGTACACAATGACAAATTGGATATTAAATATATTAAAACAAATTGTATATCCGGACGCATTTCAATTCTTCCTGAGCGTATGTTTTAAAGCGTAGACACTAGACCTGTCTGTCGACAAATGTATTTTTGTGGCACTCACGTGAGGCTAAACGTGAAGAATCTTTACCGATGTTTTTGGTATTGTGAATTCCCCTCTTCTGGAATTAAAACAAAGTCCATTTTTTTCAATCAGAGCCGACTCCAAAAACCTTCTTTTCTTTTTTGAGAGGCCTCTGTGAACAATTTTTTGTGTTTCCCAAGTTCGGTAAGTGTTAATATTGCTCAGAGTGTACGAAAAAAGAGATCGTAGTCTTATAATTTCTCAGGTCTAATTTGTGTTCATAAATTCGGGTTGCAGGCCGCCATGCATTTCCCCGTAGTAGGATCTGGTACAGTTTTGACATGCAATTTTGTAGACGATGCTATTCTTTTTTTCGAACCTGATTTCTTTTTAATGAGTTTTTTTATTTTTAAACCTGTGCTAGCAATAAGCCTAATATCTCCCTATATAAGTGTGACAGGTCTACGTAAGTCGACAGACAAGTCTAGTGTCTACCCTTTCAAACATACGCTGAAGAAGAATGGAACCGCGTCCGTATATTTTTTTTGTTTTAACCCGGAAAAACCCCCATCTCAAAACAAGACAAAAAACCAAACGGCACAGCCAAAAATATCAAAATCATTTTGTCAGGAAATCAAGGCCCAGAGGTCAAAAGGTCAAAACCAATAGGTACAAAACCCATATCCAAAACAACACAACATTCACACATAGCAGATCCCAACAGGCATATTTGTGCGGTCAAAACCAGCACAGGTCACTAAACAATGTCAAGCCACCCCATAAGGGCTACTTTCAATACCAAACCAAACAAATACACCATAGTTAACCACAATCCCTCAAACAATCAATATATAATATCATGCCGGCAAATTAAAATACCCCCAGGTCAACGGTCGACCAACACCAGATAATCATTACTCAGTACTAACAAACACTTGACAAAATAAAGCATCTAGTTATCAAAATTAAAAAACACCAAAAACTACCACGACCTAAAGGCGTCAAAATCAGCTTCAAAATGGCGGCAGTCACAACCATGTTGGTTGATCCATCCAACACGAAAAACCATCTATTTCCCCATCATTCAATGGGGGCGCCCAACCTAGGTCACCAATACAAAATCGAACAAACCCGGGCCCAAAGTAGTCAACGCAAACCCTTCTTTAGTAGCCGTCCTAAGTATTTTAGGAGGTCACTCACCACCTACCGCCAAACCTACCAAAATTCAGAAATATTAAAAAAAGGAACACAACCAGGTCACTCCCCTTGTCACAACCAGGGGGAAAGCCCCCCCCGCGGGTTAATACATTGAATACATAATATGTCATTGTGTACCTTCTATCATTAATCTATCAAATGGCTATTCAACATACTATAGACCATTGCCAATGGAGGAAAACACATCACAATATGAAAATATGCAGTGTGGAATTAGTAGCTGTCCTGCTTTCAGAGACATCGTACGAAGTCTACCAGATCCCTCGACACTTACCAACCTCTTCCACTGGTCGGCGCGAGACGTCGGTGTATGGCACAGGTCCAAGAGAGGTGCCTATGAGGATGCTGAACCACATAGCTCCACCCTGCTCACAGGTTTGGACCACAGTAAAATGCCCTGGCCTGTCGGTTGTAACACCGTTCACTGTGTGTTAAGAGCTGCATTAACATGCAGTTATTCCAGCTAATAATCGGTACTGGCTCTGTTTTGTATTAAACGGAATGTGATATATTTTAACCCTTGCTGTTATTGGTGTGAGGCGGTTGTTGCAGCCAAACCCTTCCCCTAAAGTTTTTCGAGCATTGTATTTATTTCGAGGATTTATTTATTTGTAGAAATAACCCACAAATATCCTTACTCTGACCCCTGTGGCTCCCTCGAATGCTGCTAGTTCCATTGTCTATCTTTTCGGGGGACCACAGGGATAATTTATTAGCATTAAGTTGTATAGCATGATTAAAAAACAAAGGAGCGGGGAGTGGTGCGACCCTCTTGCAGTAACTAATACTTCTAAACCTGTTTATAATGGAACTTTAGTAGCAGGGTCGCACGGGTACGGAAGGGCACTCCTACCTACCTATTAAAAGGGTAGTGGGTAAAAAATGTTAAAAAAACATTGTTACAGTCTCGAAACTTTGTGTAACCTCTGGAGCATTCATCGTGCGTGTTTTGCAAAATTGTTGCACTTAGCTTTGAAGGTGACGGTGGGCAGCGGACTTCAGGACTGGGATCACGTTGGGGTCATTTGGACGCCAGAACACGCTGAAGCGCAACTGCTGGAAACTATCGCCGCTATTCTCTGTCCCTCTTCGTGAACTGGTCCCGAGTATTCTCCGTTGACTTCTCTGGACCATCTCTCACATAGTTTGCCTTTTGATGAGCTAAATCATAAGAATTGGCAGCATTTGTGAGCTCTTGCAACGAACAGCACGCTGGTTTTATCACAAAGGTTTGCGTCAATTATGGACCAATCGCGAGGGGAGTTACAATAGCCCCCCCCCACCAGTAAGGGCCAAGGTGCCAAAGACCAGCAAAGGTGCGAGGGTAAATGATATTTGATTTAAATGAGGTTTGGGCTAATGAGAACTGAGGTAGCCAGGAGATGGAGCATACCATAAAACTCCCCTTTTCAAACTGTCATCCGCACTATAGTTCACCATTTGCAGTGAAATAGGACACGCTGTGTTGAGAGCGGAATCCAGCCCCAGCGACCCCGCGCCAGCTGCAGTTACCATCAAACAGCTGACGACGGCTGCTAGGCTTTTGGGGAGGGGACATGAGGGTAGTGCGTTAAAAAAGAAGCTCATGTTGCGCTGTTTCTCCTTAAGAGGTGAGTACCTAAAGATAGAAAATGATACCAGGGGGTTTTCGGTCTTCTCTACACGCCTCACTGCTCATTTCCTTGTACACCCTGAAGATACTATGTTGCTCTTAAGTTTTAAATTATCATGGAAGCTTTAAGTAAATATTGTGAATGGCCCCAAGTATTTGAAGGAATTTCCTGTGGGCGGCGGGAGAATAATTATTACGTAAACTGACAAAAATTATCAATCACGTTTCGGTGCTGACAGACTCAGCTCCAGTCCCCGAGATCCACTAGCGGAACTAGGACCGTTGAAAGGGGTCCAGTGGGGCTTAGGTCAATGTCCGGGTCCATTCGAGCAATGATTGGTTTTCTAAAGATGCGTTATTTTTGTACACCAGCTCAGCAGTTTTCGATTCTTTTAATCTTTTTTTGCTGCAAATTATCACCTTTGGTGGTTTGAGCTGGCATGGGTAGGCCAGACAGCAAATTTTACCTGCGTAAATATGACATACAAAATATTGGTGTCTGATAATCATTCCAAATTAGTTCTTCCATCGGTCAGAAGGCTGACAGAAAAGCAGTCTTGCAATATTACCAGAAGGTACGAATATTGCGGAACAAAATATGCAAGAAAAGATTGAGGCCTGGCGGCTTTGATCTTGTCTGGCACGCTTTGGCTATGTTACAGTTTTCCCTTGCAATATTTATACCTGATCAATATTTGTTTTCGTTCAGCACGCTCTTTGATGTTGTCCCTGGGTTATCTTACACATATTAGTGCGTCGCTCTCTAAGCTGATGTACGGCCTTTTTCTAGGAGAGCACGCTTTAAACCAGCGTGCAGAACTGATTGTGGTTCACAATCGATCTCGCCGCACAGCTCAGCGTCAGCCAATGCCAGAGTGTCGGACACGGCGACGCTGTTTGGCTGGTCTGATGCCGGCTCCAATGATGGGTTCCACTACTGGTCGATAACGACACGTGCTTAAATATGAACCATTATGGCATCTGAAGTCCCGAAAAGGCCGTCCATGCTCTTCACCGTCGAAGTAGGCTCGTGTCGTGAGTAGAGTGGTGAACAGTGGCGGATAAAAGTGGGGCTAGAGTGACTTAGCCCCCCAGAAATTTCTGAGTGTCCATCGTACTCGTAGTTGATAGTAAGGGTTATTCAGGGTAAAGGTTGGGGTAGGATTAAGCCCTCCTATCCCCACCTCAAAGGAAGTCTGAATCCGCCACGGGCAGCGGCTGCCGATAACCGATGTACGACATGAAAGATGGGGCAGGAGCCGTCTGAGAAGTATGTTTTATTACAGGGACTCAGACCTGGCACTTTGATGATCAGCGCAGAGCTTAATGTTTTGAAGCACGGACGTAAAACGACATGGGAGGACTTTTCGACCCGTGAACACATTTTCTCATCATTTCAGCTCTTTGTCTAGCTAAATAGGCTTCAAAGTGTTGAGACATTGCGTTGGTTTAGTACGTTAACTCCATTATAATCTTCCCTGGCTCTTTCCGGGCTGTGGAGACTTTTATCGGCCTGAGTTTAGGAAAATATGCACAAAAGAGGACTTGAGTACATCGCAATGTCCCAGGATAGCGAACAATGAGCATTGTTTGCTCAATGTACTGATGTTAACAAGGATGATATCTGCGGGCTAAAAATACGCAGACAAAATTGTAATAATAATATACTATTATAGTTGCTCCACGTGTGATATTGTGGCACGGAATGCTGTTTGTTTGAGTGAAGCAACTTCTTGGACATCCCTAGGTTTTCGGCGATGGCACACATTCTTAGCTTAACTGAATTTATCCTCTATCTAAATTTCCAAATTTAGCATGTACCTCTCATCGGTTCACGACGTTTTCCTGCTAGTGAGGTATTAACCTAGTACCGTCGGGAAATTACTAATGTATGCCGGCTGATTAATGCAGTTTTCTCTCTTACTCCGTGTCCGTTTTTTTGCCCCTATCTAACTTTTCCCATGAGACTCTCCGCTGCCCCCGGTGCCGGCAGCGGGCGGTGGACATATACACGGCAGCGGCGCCGGAGCGGCTGGTGCAACAGGCCACGCCCGTCTACGCCACGGTGGACCGGCGACGCACGGCGGCCGGCCGTGCCGGCGCCGTGACGCGGCTGCACGGCGTGCGACCCTCCGACACGCGCACCCCCTGGTGACGGCCGGTGATGGTGAGAGCTCGTTGTGACACGCCGCTACACAGCCGTAATTATCTGGAAAGCAGGAGTCACGACACGGCATCACCGGCCGTTTTGTATGGGTATGTGTATGTATGTACAATTTTCCGATCTCATTGGAAGTTTATATAGCTGTTCAGATTGAGGTGAACCACATTATGAAGTCGTTGTTCCCGGCTTGCGTTCGTCGGCCGTTTTACTGGAGAGGCAGGAGCTGAGCGCCGTCGGCGATCTCTCCACTGGTATCGGCCTGTTTTGGCTGGGGTTTTGGCAGCGGACCGCATTGTTGGCGCGCTGACGGGTGTGGTCCATTTGTCGCGGCCGCCGGGCTGCCACCATTAGTCGCTGTCCGCCTTCACTGTAGGCGGTGACAATTAGGGGCTCTGATTACCATGTGGGTACTAACAGCCGCGGTAATTATCGGCATGACTTATCACCCCGCGATGACGGCTGATCGCGGGAGTCCAACACTAAAGATCAATAAAGCCGGAGGTATATAGGTGTCGTCCTCACGTGGGCAGCGCACTCTGAAAAAAATAAGCGACCGTGGTTTTTGTTAAGGATGTAAAAAAGCAGCTGGCAATCATGCAAGAAGGGGCAAATTGGTGTGTTGTGACAAGGTAAATCACGGACCTGATTGGAAAATGTTGATCCTATAGAAAACTCCGTCATTTTTTCAGTGACAATAGCATGCAGCCCAACATTCCCAAGAAATAAACGGTTTCACCTACTGATATGCTGTGTGATTTAGCTGACGGAGGTACGCCATCATGAAGTGTCGTCTATCTGCGTGTAATGAATGGGCCGGCGTATCTGTCCACAATGTTTCTAAGGCAAGAAAGGCTCTGTTCCGTCTATCGTTCAACTGTTTGTAGACTTTCCAAGATATAAAAAACACAGCTACAAACTGGTTTGCGCAGGTATCTGAAAAACAAGATCAAACGTTACTGCACATGGTGAACTTATACTTTAAAAGGAAATCATTTGAGAGAAATTTCTGATTAATTCCACCTACTACGTTAAGGTAAAAACTGCTTACTTCGATGTACTCCTGTGCCTTGATCCCAATTAAAATGGTGCAGAGACGCACAGTGCGATCCATAGCCTCGCGAGTTCTTCCACACGGGCTGGCAGCATTGGACCGAGCTTTCGGATGAACCGTGACAGCGTGGAACAGTTTGTTTGGGTACTATGTGTTGTTGCTAAATGGATATATTCGGGAATCGAGGACAACCATTTTGTAGAGAGTCCATTGAACATGAACGTAATATCTTTACTTTTGCTCTTCAGTTAGAATTTAGGATTTTACAAGCGCTTTCGACGTATTTATTGAGTCAACTGATATCTGGTGGAATTTATCAGAGCTTCCAGTCAACTGTTTGTTTGGCTGAACGTGTAAATTGGAAGAGATTCAGCTCTACAAGCGTGCACTCTTTATCTCGGGTCCTTCTGAAAGCTCGTAAATTTTATTCTTACCTCTGTGATGATGTATGTACATAAAATGGAGCTTCAAATTTTGCAAAAATGTTTCGAAATTATAGCCTTGTTCGGTTTTGCAAAGTTTCATGAATATTAGACTATGTTTTTAGGTCGCACAAATTCGTCAAAAGTTTTGAAGCTCAATTTGCTGGATTTTGATTTCACCAAGAAACACATGATTATTTTTGTATGTTTTCTGATCCGCCTTATCTTGACACACCTTAACCTTGATCCTTTGCACATTGTTTTCTCAAAACCTCGAGTTTGGGTCATCTTTGTTCAGGTCACCAGGTAAGGTCAATTGACCTCACCTCCCAACAGCAGTTTCAAGTGGCACCAGTTGGAATAGGATTAATCTATTGATTTGAGACCCATATCACGTAATAAGCCCACCGAGTTTAGAAAACTGTGGTAATGGGATGTTTTAAATCCATGACCAGGGGTCAGGTACTATTCAGTACCTCTCCATTGGGAGTGTTGAAAAAAACCAGAATTGACAGAAAATTGGTACATTTTGTAAAGATATGCCAACAAAAATTATCATTCTTGCCGTCCAATCTTAGTCATGTATTTCAAACGCTTCCATACTATTGGGGTGGGTTTAAAAGTGTTGCGATGAGTATGAGGTGATGAATATGGAAGGAGACGGTAAGGAGACAAGATGGTGATTGAGCTTTCATGTTGATACAATTTTGTTTTGTAATGACATTGTGAGTTGTTGATAAGGTGATGATAAGTTGATAAGGTGGCCTGTCCCCTCAAATCCGGAAATGTAAAAAACACTGAAGATTAGAGAATAGAGAATAAGAATCTTCAGCGTTTTTTTTACATTTCCGGATTCGAGAAGACAGGCCACCTTATCAACTTATCATCACCTTATCAACTTATCATCATGCTCCTCGCCGCACCACCTCAAAACCTATCAACATTGTGAGTTGATTTATATGCATATTGGCCATCTTAAGTCCCATGAAAGTCTTGAATTGACCTTAGGTCCGGTCATTGTTATATCTTGACCTATTATGGTAATGTTATGCATCATTCAATTGGCCATAATGACGGAAACGAGTGATTTATAAAGATTGGCCCTAACTTAACCCAGTCAGCCCCTAGAGCCAAAAAAATCATAGCCTGTCACATTCTTTGACCTGTCATACTTAAAAATCGACTTAAGCCAAGAAGTGGCTGATTTATATTCGCAATCGCTTCTTATAGGTTATCTATCGCCTTCCGCGTTTTTTCTTATCCCGTATAGGACCCCAGATCGAAGGGGAATTTCGAATTCCTCCCTCTCACACCAGGGCAAAGTTTCATCGGGTGCTGCCGGGGCGGGGGTCAAAAGTTAAACTGGCCTGGATTTGTTACGGTTTGCGCCGAATAGTAAAAAATAAGGTGAAAGACGTTTATATGGCGGAGCTGCAGTTGGCAGCACATAGGGCTACGCGACACCGTGCAAAGCATTTGGCTCCTATGCGGTATTTTTATAGGGTCACCTCTGCCCGCGGCGCTCAGGCGGGTCAGGTCAGTCGGGTCGGGTCATTCAGCGACAGTCCTGTGCTGGTGCTCAGCGGTGGTGCTGGTGGTGGCCGTTCGGTAGTCGTTAGATTAATCGATCAGCCTGTGGATAATCCTGTCAGCACTTAAGTGATCGCCTTTAAAGTTTGGCCCCAGCCAGTGAAAGCTAAGCAGCCATTCCCCCGACGTCACCTGATATCGTCGAAATCGTCTTAGGAAGTATTTCTCATCGGCCATCCATCAGGAAAGCAAGACTTCCGGCGGCACACCAGGTCCTAAAATACTACCGTCATCAGCAGCAGGAAGATCCGCACCAATATGGAGAGGCCATCGCTACTAGTGCAGCTGTAAGTTTGAGGGCATTTGGGCCATGGCATGGCTTCGATGATCACGATTATAACTGCAAGAAGAAGCTGCGACGGCTTCTCCACGGATGGCGATTGCTGAAAAGAGGAGAGTGAGGGGAGGTGATGTTTAGAAAAAAACGAAATAAACGTTCGGAAGTATGCTGGATAAACTCTGGGACTTCGACGTGCCCGACGCCATTGCCGAAAGCGAAACGAACAGCCTCTTGTTAGATCAAGACAAACGGTGAGACGTCTGGTTTTACTAAGATCAGTAGGACCCACGATTGGCAGTGACGAGCCTGAATAACAAGATTTATCCGGCGAAGAATATGCGGCAATTGTCCTGGGAGCAGTCAGTTTCTTCTAAACCTGCCGCATACTCTTCGCCGGACAAATTTTGTTACTCACTCCCACCGTTGCCAGTTGTGGGTCTCACTGATCTTTGTCTGAATTTGAATCTGAATCTTCGAGTCAACCTCGGGCCTAGAGAACGACGCACCTAGAAGAAGAGACTGCAAGCGATGACAACCGCATGGAAGAAGCACGGCCATCCAGTGAGTTGTCAGTTTATGCATCTATGAAGCGGGGTGCAGTGGTGTGGTGGCGGTGGTTGACACTAACGTTATTCCTGCTGCTGCTCAAGGTTCGAGGCCGAGAACAAGAAACCATTTCACAACCCGGAAACCCTTCCAATAGGGAAAGAGTTGGCGACGCCATATGGCTATGGCAGTGGGTGCGTCGATCCCCCCCAAAAAAAGCTTCTTATGAGAGAAGGGCACTGGG
This sequence comes from Lepas anatifera, assembly GCA_034440635.1. Classification (NCBI taxonomy): domain Eukaryota; kingdom Metazoa; phylum Arthropoda; class Thecostraca; family Lepadidae; genus Lepas; species Lepas anatifera. The sequence goes on along the minus strand of JAOTON010000176.1, from coordinate 764,122 downwards.
TGTATAAGTCTGACTTCCGCCTCCGTTTTCTGCCAGCTTCAGCTCTCTCCGAGGCCTCTGGCCGATTCTGCCTGTCCAATAATCAGGTAAGTACACGATCGTGATAAATTGCACTTCAGGAGGCTGGTGTGTGTGCGATCAGAAATGCTTCTGCAGATAATTTCGTAATTTTGAAAATTGCGTGGAGGGCGCTTAAGTATACTTATTATTGTTTTTAGACTCCCCATATCTCTTGGCCCTGCTGTTGGATTTTTACAAAACTTGTACGTACTGAGAGAGAAGTTAACCAAAATTTAAATATTTTACATCTCAGATTTTGATAACAATTTGTGACAGGGGTTGTCCAGGACATGATTAAGGCTGTGATATTTTAAGGTCCGTCCTTCCAGTGGTTTTCAAATTATGGCCTCAGATAGTTTGTGGACCCAACGAAAAACCGTATTTTTCCAATAGCTATATAACCAAGACTAGCCTTAGATAAAGTTATAGACCCCTGGAATCGTTGAGCCCCAAATACAAATTTGGTAGTGTTCAGGTTCAAAATTTTCAAAAAATGATACAATTTAGTAATAGACGAAAACTGTTGTCACCTGAAACTTTTTTTGGAGCTGAGGTCTATTAAACTGACATAGGTTCTTGACCTGGGATGATCCAAACCCAATTTTTTTAAGGAGCGTTGCGCAATGGATCAAGAATAAGGTATAGCAATGTAAGCCGGATCAGGAAAGACACCTGCGGTGCTTTTTTACGCTTTTTCGTCTAGAAAAAATCATGCAAAATGAGCTTCAAAGCTTAATTAAACGAATTTACGCGACGTAAAAATTGAGTCAGATTTTGAAGTTTGGTATAAACGTATAGGTTGAACCAACTTACTAGAAAAACTGTGATGTGCTATCACTTTCAAAATGTGCAATCCTAATATAGATTTGTCTCAGATTTTTATGTTTTGAGCACACTACGGGAGCTGACACTCGCATGCAGCATTTCTTGCAGTTTCTTGTGCCAAGTCATTGACCTGTAAACACATAATCGTCAGCATTCATTTGACATGTTTATATTTTATCGGTACATCATTTTCATTGAGTGGAACTTATATGTGTCGATCAGCAGCCATATGTGCATAGCAGTGCAATCTAAAATGTCTGATGGGTGACAGGTTTGGGTATATTTAGGTCACTCTCACTCCAAACCCAACGTCAAAATCAAGCATTGTATGGAGTTTTAACCAAAAGTATTATCAAATAAATGTATTACTATCTAATACAGGCATTTATATCATTTATTATTGAGCTGTATTTTTTCACTTCCAAGTACTAATGAGACTAGAGATATTTTCTCTAATAGTCCATTGCCTTCGTGCATGAAAAGTAGCGAAAAGAGCATCACTGTTCTATCGCTTAGTAAACGGATACCAATAAGTCCCGTATTTAGTCTGCCTCTACGCTGTGTAATTGTCCCTGGCCCATAAGTGCTTCCAATAACACGTCCCAGTACTGAGAATTTCAATCTGGCGATGGGGGCATCAGTGCGTCGTTTTCCATTTGACTTCTTCGGTTACAGATAACGTGGTGCCTGCCTTTCACAGAAATGACCACCACCATGAAGGCGGTGTCCAGTTGTTCAGTCAAATTCCCTGACCAATACCAGCGGAGGGGGAGGGGCAACACCATAACAACGGCTGTGCGCATCGTGCCAGATTTTACTCTGTCCTTTCTGTGCTGAATTATTCCGCAGTGTAAACGGCTAGATCACATGCATTTGCTTGTCGGGAGTTCAACAAAGCGCCTTATGATTTCATTCGTATAATTTTATTTTGGGGTAAACAACCGGATAGCAAAACCGAAGGAGCTGTCACCTCATCTCTATGCTCATAGGGGTGGCTCCGCTCTTTATGGAAATCAAATAGTAATATAAATAATGTCCGTGCCATTGTTTTGCCCTTTTTTCCTTACGCATTACATTAGCTTGATCAGCCTATATTTCTTTCAACGGGACAGCTGATACTAATCTAATTGATTGATTTTGTTCACACCCATTCCGCTTGAGGCATAGAAAACTTAAGAGCCTACCTTACACGCACCTCTACCCTGCGTAGCATTAGCCCTTGCATGACTTAGGTTTTGTTTAACCCCCATCAACGACTTTGATTATTATCATTAGTGTTCATGGGTAGAAAAAACGAAACGTTTAGTACCTGTCAAGACATAATTTCTTCGTTCTTCAACACGCGCACTGGAGGTGGCCTCGGAGCCCCCTCTCCCACCTATTTTACAAGGTGACCGGAGAACCACCCGTAGCCGAAAAATACTCCGCCGCCACATTTAACCCTCGCTCTGCCGGCACCCCGGGAGTTACGCGCCCTGCCGGCATGGCTGAAAAACCTCCTCTGGTTTACTGATAGAGAACTTGAATTGTAGGTGGTCGTATGTGCCTTACCGGGACTCAAAAGAAACCTCAATCATTTTACCCCTTGTTCGTATATGTTTCACACATGAATTCCTATCAAATGTGCCTAAATTAGTCCTTTTAACCAAACCTTGCAGTTTCATCCCGACCACAGCGGCCGCCACCCGCTGCGCGCTGCCGCTTGCCCCGTGTCCCGGGTACAGCCTCAGACAGGAGGTGCCGGCACCTGGCGCCGGTGCCTGAGCGCTGAGAGTGGCGGCCGCGCCAGCGAGCACGTGCATTCGCTGTGGGATGGCGCCCCAACGGCGAAACAATTATATGGGACCATTTCAAAAGCGGAAAAGAAACTTTTTGACGTTTGATATGCCATCTGCATAAACCACTAGTCACTTGTCGGATATGTCCTAGCAAAAACAACTGACTTAGCCCCCTCTACATTGTGCTTATACACATTGTGAACATATAAATTTTCGGGGAATTAATTTGACATATTCAGATTGTTCGTGCATAGTCTCGTCTTGAATACTGACGGAAAGATCGCACCTCGGTTGGCTAAACTAGCCGTACTGACATGCGCTCTACCTGGCTGTAGATGAAAGAAAATGGCATCCATAGGAAATGGATGTTTTCGGGGGATTCGGACACAGAGTTTTCACAGTGTAAAGTGGTGTCAGAAATAGCTAAATAAAAAGGAAATGTCATAATCTAGACATGCATGGAGAGAGGGTGTGTATGTTTTTCGTCATTAATTTTTTTAATCACCTGAGTATTCAATAAAATGTACAGGAAAATTCAAGGAACTAAAAGGATAGGGATAATTTTACCATTCCTACCAATGGAACTTTTTACATCCCCATCCGTTGGCTACCCTTTTACACCTCAAATTGTCCCTATGCCATCCAGCTGTGAACCTGACACAGTGTCAAGTTTGGCGTGGAAATCTCCCCAGCGTAACCACGATACAAGGAGGGTGGCCTGAGACCACCCCTCTCACCCCATTAGCTAGCCCCTGCTGATGTTGTCGAGCCCTCTGGCGCTGTCGCCATGCCGTCTGGGGACGTTTTCCAGGAAGCAAACGTTAGAGATGCTGGCTGGGCCATTGTTCCGTATTTTCACGCGTGTCCTTATCGTCCCCTCGATCGCTATCAGCTGACCAAACCACGAACACTGTCACCCTTCTACCTGCCGCCTGCGCTGACGAGCCCGGTCGTGTCAGAGGCTGTCGCGGGCACCAGCGGGCCGCGGCACGGGCCGCCACTGCGAGACCTGAGTGGAAAAGTGCGAACATCATCTCAACAACTTTCGCTTTACGCAAAAAGTTGAAAAGGTATCTACTTTCTGTTTGCCGGGAATGATGCAGAATTGACATACGAACAGCTACCCCGAACATTATCATCGGGACGGTTAGTTGGATGTAGATATTCGCATTGAAACAGCGAGAGGAGGAAAAAACAGCACCGCCGGCAGGGCGCGGGTTAAGAAAATTTATTTAACGGCACGTGGATTGTTGAAGACATTTTAAAATTCGTACGAAAATTGTTTGACTTATAGGCTTTCAAAGTCAGACCTGCATTTTGCGATCGCCACAATCACGCGGTCGGACCATTTCGCTTGGATTATAGACCAAGTGGTGACGTCATAACTCCATATAACCGAGATGATATGCCAAGGATACCTCAGATGCAGGCAAATGTCAAGGTCAAAGGTCACAGGCCAAGGTCATATAAACACTAACAAGGTCCGTGACCAGTGCTTTCGGTCAAATGGCGTTACCCGGTTTGACTTATATTATGCTATGAAGTCATAGATAAGGTAGCTAAATGTAAAGATCCAGGTCAAGGTTAACCCTTCCCCCGGTGGCGGGTACGAGCCACCTTCGCCCTGGTGGGGGGGCTAAAAAAGACCCCCACGATCTCAAAAACTAAGAGAGCTAGAAAAAAGCGCAAAACGGCAATCGAAAGCTCTTCGAAAATGATATCGAAAATACTTCGGTCATTTTTCTTGTCAGGTCAATATCAAGGTCACCAGAGGTCAAAATAGGTCAAAATCGCTAATATGAGGTGTACTAAGAAAGCCTCCTATATCTCAGAAACTATGATAGCTAGAAACATTTTTTAACACCATTCGAAAGCTCTTGAGATGCGCTTTCATTACAGTGGCATTCATTTTCGTGTCAGGTCAAAGCCTAGGGAGCTACAGGTCACTAAATATTGGGCATATTCTTGGGAATGTCCATAGCCACCCATGCATAAGGGCGTTTACTTTTTCGCTAATAGCTTCCAAACCAAACAAGATACAGCCATAGTTTATGCACCATTGCAATCCTCTCGTCAATACAAATCGAATGATATATGCTATTGCTATGCCAGGTCAAATTTAAGAATTTGACCTGACCCAGGTCAACGGTCTGACCCAGCTTGACCTGGTATAGTCATGATGTATATCATTTGGACTTCCAGTGACTATACAAACACTTTGGTGACAAAATAAAAGCTCTATCCTAGTTTATTCAAAATTTATAGAGAAAAACACCAAAAAATGCTTATTTGACCTAAGGTGACCTTTTAAAGGTCACAAGTCAAAAATTTTGGTATCAGCTTCAGAAATGGGCTAAGAGCAAGTCGTAACCGATGTTTGAAGTTGATTCCATCCATACTTACTGAGAAAAGCTCATTTCGTGATTTTCCCCATGCATTGTCAATGGGGAGGTCATGCTCTGCACATGACCTTAGGTCACCAATATCAAAAATCCCGGAACAAATGTTGTAGCTCCTGGTGGGCCCAAAATGTGGTATGAGTTTCAACTTGATCGATTAACCCTTCTTTTAGTTATGCCGTCCTAAGTATTTTTTGAGGTGAGGTCACTTCACCTGACCTGGTGACCTGACCTGATATGACCTTGAGCCAAAATTTTCAGGAAAGATGTAAAAATGATGAAGGAACAGCTAGACCAGGTTTGGCGGCGCTGCGCGCCGCCGTTTTTTGGTCACTTCGGAAAAACCCGAGGGGGGTCTAAAAAGACCCCCCACCCGGGCGAAGGTTAAAGGTTATGGGTCAATCCATATTTCCCACTAAACAGTTGCTGCAGTGCTAGTTTATAGTTTATATTATAGGTATTATACCATATTGTGACCTCATAGGTCAATGACCATGGATGACCGTGACCCAAAAATTGTAGGGAAGTTTCTTTGAGCTCTATGACCCTGGTCCACCTTTAGCTTATGCCCGTCCCTTGCCCGCATAATCCCGGAATTTCCCAATGGGCCCCTAGCATAGTAATACTTTATTTTATTCATTCATTTATTTAAAGCAGCATTGTGATGGCACCCACTGAAAGCCGTGGGTTTTCAGTCAACACTTACACAGTAATGGCATGTGGCATTCGCATTGGAGGTGTTTAGCAATAATACTATTTCTTGGATAGCATGTTCATGTACAATTTTCGAAGTTTTTTATTTCAGACTAGACACCGCGTAAAAGCACGAAAGACTTCATTCGGCGCTTGAAGGTAGTTTGCTGGGAGCAGTGGCGTGCTTGAACCGGGAGAGCACTCCAGGCTTCTACTGATATGTAGGGGAGCCGTTTTTTTGTGTCGAGGCGCAGAGCTTGCTTTTCGGCTGTTTGTAGAGGAGTCGTCTCGGTTGATGTTCGAGTGTTTCGGGATGATATATTTTTTCGTTTGATGAGTCGTTTCATGGCCTCTTAGTGCGCATGCGTGTGCGTTAGTGCCAGGGCGCGTTAGTACCCTTTCCAGTGCGAGTGCCAAAGGTGACCAGAGAAAATGGTTTGTCTCATTACGACATAGTGACTTGAAAAAGTTCAAGGTCTTCGGAAAGATTACACTTTTTTCGTATTTGCCCTTATTTTTGGGCAGTAGAAATAAGTGCATTTTCATAATGTTTTATGTTTACATAATGCCTAATTGATTGCCCCTGCATTCATTTCATCGTTTTAGCTTCTCAGTAATGCTCGATGTAAAATGCATTCGCAATTGTTTTCGTTTTTCAAAAAACGCACCATTTCGTATAAATCCTACATTTGTTGGCCAGATATGACAGAATAAATTACACCATCAGAATTAGCAACCAAAATTAGATCCCAAAATATGTTCTCAGAAACCATATGAGTGCTACGCGCATATAGAATGATATCTCAAATATCTTGTCACATAAATATATTATTTACTAATTAATCTTTCTGTTTTCTCGAGTTAGGAGAGTGGTGGCTAAGAAGCCTTCTCCACCCTCTGCCTGGTACGTTACAGTTTAGACCTGTGCCAGGGATGAGTTAACCTTGCTCGTCTTCAATGTAGATACATCATTACTGATGTTCTGGATTCATCTTGTAGCATCATTAGACTCAGCCGTACTCACAGCCTTTTTTCGTGCTGCGGAAAAGTAATTACGAGTTAGGGGAAGGTTAGCAGGTTCTTCTCTTTGGGAGACCTCACAAAGAAACGTCATTTATATATTACGTTGTCCGTCTTCTACGGTAGAAGACCAGCCCGCGCCTTTTGATGCGTTTAACCGTACTACTTACAGCAATTGCTGTGGTGTGTGAACTAGAGGTGTCAGTCAATAACAGAATCCCTGTACTCGGTTACAAATTGTGCTGAAAGTTTCGGTGCATAGGTGGTTGCACAGAAACCCGATTTCATCATGCATTTAATTGGCTGCACACGACATTTCGGGCTATACGCTTTTAAGCGCATCACATTTTACCGACTCAGGTTGAGTGTTTCATGTTAACGCTAATATATTTTTCTGCCTACCGGTAGACTCCTGAACATAAATATCCCATTATCAACAACCATCGATTACTAAGAGCTTCTTTACCTAGAATAAACAGATCAATGACTTAGACATGTTGGGGTATTGACGCCAAGATGACACTTTTTCTGAAATATATCCTCACCAGAAGTTTAACATATTGTTTCTATACTTGTTTATGCCATTTGATCGGTGTTTCGCAACACACCGATATTTTCCTGAGTAATTTAGGACACTGACCCCCATTTCCGTTCAATGCAATTCTGGCAACCAAAGCCAGCAAAATCAGTATCAGTTTCGTAAACAGTTTTGGAAGGTACCGTAGGGTACTAACATCATAATGTAATATGACATTTTCTTACGGTACACATAGATTCATTACCACTCAATTACTCCCAGCCTAGGAAAAAGAAAGAGAATGGTATTTGCATCATTGTAGTGATGTAGGTACAGAGAGAAACATAAATTTGTTAATTTGTATAGTGTTAATATAATGTCGACGATGATTTCCGAAATCTTAACCTTAACGTAACCTTTATCCTGTAGTCAGGATCGGTAAGGGGTCATTGTGTCTCCCCCAACTATATTCTTATGTTATTGGCCCATTTCAGTGGAATAAGTGCGAATGAATTAATCATAGCGTGAATTTTTGTTTGACACATTCAAGATTAAAAAAATCTGAAAATGGGGGCCACAGGGGGTCAAAATATAAATATTTTATATAATTTTTCCACTTCTTACTGTGAATGGATTTATGAACTGATTTTTCCAGACCTTTCTTATGGTCTGTGAATGGTATACTAAATTATATATATATATATATATATATATATATATATATATATATATATATATATTCTTCGATGCAACGCCTATTGAACTGAACCGCTGACACTGTTTTTGATACCCTTTTGCTAGTTTTTACGATATAATTAATTAGGTTCTTGCTTTCATGGTTTAAGTTATGTATAAGTTGTCCAAAACTCATAAATAAGTCTCTTTTCACCGACCGGTTTCAGTTTATTTAATTAAACTATTTTCAAGGTGTTCAAAGATTCAAATCAGCTCGGGGGTACTATACAATGTGTATGATTTGCGCTGTTGTGTTTTGAAAAGATGACTAATTGTGTATGCTCGAATCCGATTGATTTGTTGAACAGTGGTAGTTTTTGACAACCCCCACCCCTTTCGTGTCTTCCCGAGGAACTTTGTTTGATAAGTGCCAATGATTTGAAGTCGATTATCTTGACAAGTGATTATGTATGATTGTATGTAGTTTGCCGTGACCCGTGTTTATACGCGTCTAATGAGCATAGCTAAAACGGAAGTGATTCCTTACATAAATAGCTCATGCCAAACTAGATTTTTCAAGTGCAATATTTGTACCCCCGAGCTCATTTGAATTTTGAACACCTTGAAAATAGTTTAATTAAATAAACTGAAACCGGTCGGTGAAGAAGAGACTTATTTATGAGTTTTGGACAACTTATACATAATTTAAACCATGAAAACAAGAACCTAATATATATATATATATATATATATATATATATTAGGTTCTATATATATAATATATATATACATATATATATTCTCCAGTCAGGAAGCTCTAGAAAATATTTTCTTGGAACCACCTTTTGTAGAACAGGTAAAATGCTTAGAAATAATAGCAGGCAGGTTCAGAGAGCACGTTACCCTCCCCCTACCCGAATCGATCTTCGGCACACCCCTCAGGGGTCGAAAAACCTACCATTTTGACATTCTAAATGGTGACAGCCTAAGCTGGGTAAGTTGACATAAATAAGCTGGCATGTTTCCTCTAGACCAATAATGGAATAAATCACCGAAATTGGCACCTGTAATTTTTCAAAAAACTAGGATAGTCCAAGAGTATCCATTGGTATCCTACAAACACAAAACGTGCCAAATTTTGCCGCATGGTCTGGTGACACATCTATGGTTTGATATTATCAATGGTGACACACTGAACACTTTTTGGGCCCTGGCACCCCTGAAGGCCGCTGACGCCCTCCAAAAATGCCGCTGTTTAGTTCCCCGTCGCTCCTCAGAATGCGAGTATTCGCGGGCCACAAAAAGATTTCACACCCACCTGATAGGTTTTGTCATCCAAAAGTGACGCCTCCATGGCCCGAAGGGCACCTCCCAACCATGTGCCCACGGTTAGTACTTCGATAGGAGGTTCTGGATCTGCCTACATGTGTAAGTAAAATGATGCAGAAATAAGCCTTGAACATTTAATATGTCCCGGTAAACTCAAAACGATGGGCTTCAATAGAATGTTGGGCTTATACAAGTCATTCTCGTTGAAATTGCCCCAACCGAATTCTGGCCTGTCACCATCACTGACCTAAAAAAGTGATAACCAGCCCGCGCCCAGACTGCATGCTCATAGTCCGGTACTATATGAATTGTTATATGTATGTTTTATGCGATAGAAAAAATATGACCCAAGCAATGTTCCTCGAGCCTCCCATGTGCAATATACCATGTTCGTTCAAATTTTGTGAAATAGTTAATTTAAAAATCAGAAAGCACGAAAACGCTATCTGTTTAAGTCACAGCACGAAAAAACCGTCGGGTAGGGGCATAATGGCCCCTCTCTGCACTTATAGGGTTAGGACCACCACATTTTGAGCACATTGCCGATTAGACAAGGTAACCACGCGTATTTTCTAAGGCTGGTAAGCGCCTCGTGATGCGACGCGTGATCCCAGAGGTGATACTGGTCTTACATCAATCGTAAAGACGGATGTCAGGGAAAAGGTCTTGTCGCCGAGATCGGTCCATTTCCGGGCCCGGAGAATGCACCAAGCCAGCGTGACACAGGACATAGTGGCAAGGTAGCTTGAGCTTTCTAGCCAAAGCATCCACGAGAGGCGGATACAGTTTCGGAAGGAAGAAACACGAGCTCCGGTCAGACCTCACGCGCTAGCCGAGTGGCCAGGACTGTCTGCGCGAAGGCAGCTAGAAAAACCGGTCCGGAGCTTACGAAAGGCAGCCAAGAGGCTAACTAGTAAATGTTGGCGGTTGTCGCCGCGCCAACTGTTAGGGCTATACCACGTCGCTGGCTTCACCCTGTTGAGAGAGCTCTTGGAGATCCCGCTCTACTTATTCAGGGAATCCGCCAGGTCTTGAATCCTCGATCTGTGACTCGGGGGTGGGCAGGCACTTTAGCACTGAACGACGCATGCTCGCCCAAAGAATGGACTGGGAAGAATTTTCAAATCTCCAAAATATTTTACCGATGAACTATGAATGCACTTTAGGTATCAAGCCCATCAAAGAACCACTTCAGCTCAAAACCTCGGAGAATTACCCTAAAAAAACACGCTTTGCCTATGTAAAAAGAGTAAAAGTGATTGGGGAATGGTATTGCAATGGTTGAGTGGAGTGAACTCTTCCTGCGAGACCCTGCTCTCTGAAATTTGACAATGATCGTTTAAATGCCAAACAGAAAGAATAAGCTCTCCCAAGAACAGTGGTGAAAATCATCCGAAGATTATCGCATGGGAAGCAATGAATACCCAGGACCTTCTTCTATATACATGCCGGCGGTCAGCTCAGCGTACTACACTGCAGAGGTCGCGGACAAAATCCTGCCTGCTCCCGCCCTTAGTCGCTCCCGCAGGGCAGGCTCGGTTCTGTAGAGGGAGAGGGTGCCTGGGACCTCGGGGTGTGATCTTCAGCAGGATGAAGAGCCGGTGCAGAACTCCAAGAGCACCCGTGGGTGATGCCGATTAAACGCTGCGGACCTGGCACAATCTGGCAGGGTCAGGACAACTGCCCAGACTTGAACCCAACAAAAATATATGGAGGATCCCGAGGCGGAGCCTCGATCAGGTGGGGCTTTGTGCTAAGGTAAACCCACTGCCAAGCTGACTCAAGGCAGTATAGACCCGAGCACGTGCATGCACCCTAACTAGAGAACCTGGTGGCCAGCATGTCAAAATGAGGTGGTAGGGGGTCGAATACCTAGCAGGGAATAGTGCTAATATTATAGCGTTGAATGACATTAGCCATCTTGCTGTTTTTCTTTATAAGGGAAAAAGGTTAGAACGAAATTATCGGGCGTCCTGCGCTTCTTTATTTAGTCGAAAATCATGAAAACGCTTTTCTTTAGCACAACACAAACGCGAAGGTTACGGACGGCAAGCCGTGAAGGTAGCGCTGATTTCTAATTGACCATTAAAATATAAAATCAAACAAGTGTGCGTAATAACAGGAATGATTGAACTGTCAGCACTGATGGCTCTAACCAACTTAATCAACTGATAGCGTAGCTAATAAACTTTCCGGCGTAAAGGTAATGAGCTTTCAGAACGTTCTTGGATTGGCATTGATATGTAAAATGAAACAAAGAAATGAAATGCAAGCACCCTAAGCCGCATCTCACACAGGGATTTTTAAACCCCCTCATGCTTTTGTGAACATCTACTCAGTCTTTATATGTATAACAGCGAAAATTTAAGTAATCGTCAAGAAACAATTAGTCAGTGATTTAAATCTTGCCAGACCAAAATCGTTCATCCCATTACACCATAGTCGCGTCACTAAGTTGAGGATTTTGATAAATCACAATTTTTCATATTTCTGCTTATTCTTTGAGCAACAGAGAGCCGCATTTTTATAAAGTGTTTTCATGTAGACATCTTGCTTGCCTGATCAATACCCTGTAAATCCATGCTAAATTCTTACGCCGTCATCAGCGACACTTGGTGTGAAATGAGACATCAATTTTTCGTTTTCCAAAATATCCTTTTTCGTATAAATCCTACATTTTGACAAAATTACTGGCCAGATAGCTTAAATCCAATCACAGGATCGGAACCAACAACCAAAAGTATATCTGGAAATATGTTTTAGAGGGATCAGATGCGTGTTACAGGAATGTGATAAAACGTGATAAACATATTTTGTGCATAAAATGTCTCATTTACGTATTCATGTTTTTATGTTCGTTCTTCACACAGATGTGTGTAGAACGAATATGTGTGTAGTACATTTGTATGTACATACAAAGGGTTAACAGTAATTTCACGCGAGGAAAACTCATCAAAAGTACTGTTAAACACTACCAAAACTCAAGCACTGCACGTTTCTTTCTTGTCTTACATACTTCAGGCCTGTAGGTGGTTTTAGAAATTCTGGTGGTATTTGGCCCAGTTGTGCGATAAGGCCTTATATTATGACGTCATAATGTTTGCTCTTCTATTCCACAGCTAGCAACATATTTCTTTTTGATAGTGAAGATGGATACACACCCATGCAGATGTATTTCTGTTTACTGCAAATGCCTACAGATGAATATAGTATTTTGCACATCGCTTCAAGGTCGTGTAGAACGAATGACGTCATAATAAGGCAAGTTTGTTAAAATTTTCACGTTAAAAAAACTATAAAGGGACTGCTTGTGTTTGTTTGATGCGCTGCAATAAGTGGGCATGATGTACTCATTGGCAGAACATTACCAGTTGCAGGTATAATATCTACCATAAGATAGAGGAGTTGTAATTGCGGGAATATTTTTTCCGCTTTCTTACATAGCTTTTTCTATTGCTTCCTACATTTCACCCTGCATAATCACCTTCCTACGGTTTCGGCACGGCTACGATAGATCCTTCTTGAAAGACAAATAGACTGAACGGTTTCAAAGCAAGCGGCTTTGGAACTTATCTCTGCTGATATCAACCCGGCAGTGCGGAGTCCCGCCAGCGCGATCGATCGCAGCGCCGGCCGCCAAACGTCGCTATATCTTGTATCTGGGAGAGCGCGGCGGCGACGTGCAGCCGCTTTTTGCCGCCACATTGCCACCGTTATCGTCCAGTACCAACACCGCAGAGAGTCACAAAACAGTCGGCTGGGCTATACGATAGCTGGCGTTATCAGTCACTTCGATGACCCGTCTGGCGCTGCTGCTGTCAGTGGTCCATCGGCGTCAACGCTGAAAGAATCGGGTGAGAAATAATGATCGGTGTTAATGGTCGGCTATAAAAAGCCGCCGAGCTGATTTTTTAGCTAGCCTGAGGTTGCGTGCTTAACACGAATCAGACAGAAGCGTAAATGGTAGCCGCGGTGTCTCTTTGTGGGGCTGTTTTTGTTCAGAGTGATCAGTTGATTTGTTCTTCGGAGTGACCGATACACACACGATTTAGCTGGTGGCCAGCGGACATTGGTGCTGTGGTTCGAGGCGATGTCGCGCGAGCAGCCAGCCATTTTTCTTCTTCCCTGAATGGAGGGCTCGATTTGTTCCGGACAGTTCAAAAGGAACTTCGTGAATTACTCAACGAATATAATTCACCTATGTATATATATATATATATACATATATATATATAATATATATATATATATAGAAAAGGAACCAGTTATCTCAAGTGAGTAAAAAGCGTAAATACTTATTAAGTGAAAGTATTATTCCACAGTAACTTTCCGTTATGTACATACATACAATCACGTCTCATCCCCTTAAATCCACTTCCCCATTACAAGGTCAAGCTCCCATGCGTAGATACGCGTTCCGGAAGATTCAGTTATGAAATTTGGCACTCAGGATACCAGTGGTTCGTGCAGCTGTATGCCTAGAGGCTCTTGCTCGAAGTTGTGGAGGTGGGTAGGGGAGGGGGAGGGAAGGGAGAGGAGGGGGACCAGACGGCTCCCTCGTGACACTCCTACCGCCCTCTGGCGGGGTGTGGCCGGTGCAGACCGGGGCTTTCGCTCAATTAAAACAGAGAGCCGCCCTTCCGTGAGGGCCATTCCTGTGAGAAACGGCTCCGGGTCACGACAGGTCGGCGAGAGTGGTCCGGCATAGTTCACGGAGAAGTGCTTAGATGTCAGCACACGACAACACAATTCTGTTAGCCATACAATTGTCACATCAAGTGTGTCACATCCCATTCTGTGTCGAAAAATGCATCAAGTAAGTTTTTCCATTTGATTTCCCAGTACTTTTATAAAAAAAAATTTGTTTCGTAAAATGTTTAACGACGCCTATAAAATTGTAGCCCATACCGTTACGGCTCTGTGGTGTGACGGGCCCCAATTCTATTCGTTCCGCACTTCCCGCCACGTTCCAGTTCCATGCGGAGAGCCAGAAACAGGAGAGTTGCCACGGAGTTTTATTCCGGGGGGGGTTGGGGGCGAAACACGAACTGGCGATGACCGGGGAGGGGGTGGGAGACGAGTTCTGAGAATTTTGGTTGCATGTTGTGAAACACTGACGAGGATGCGCCTCACCAACACATTTATGTAGATTCACGCAGGTAATAGGGACAACACGCAAAAAATAGGTCGAGGTCCTTTTTTAGGAGGACGTCCACCCTTGTTCGCGAGACACGCCATCCCCCCCGAGTCCCCACCCCCCGCTTTTGACACCCGTAACCAGAAGTGCTAACTCAGACGAGCAAAGGAGCGATGCTGCATCAGATCTCTCTAACTAACTAACCTGGTGAGCCTTATTGACATAAGTTTACCTACGTTGCATTCTCAAATTCGATTCTCGAGAGTGATGTATCTTCCGCAGCCCACTTCTCCAGAAGGTTGTCGTGTGCTCACTGCTGTTCAGAGGGAGCCCGTCACCTTCAGGCTGTTAGGTATACAATGTTTAATGGGTTTAACGACGCACCAACTGTCAAGGTCATATGGATTCGCCAATCCTCACCCTTCTGACAGGGATTTCGAGGATTGTCTTACACATATTCTGAGAACCCGTCAGGACTTGGGCCCCGGGCCCGTGTGTAAGAACCCAATGCCTTAACAGTGAGCCACACATAAGAATGGGCCTACCCGCCCAGAAATGTTCTGCTGTGAAAACAAGCCAGGCACGGCAATGCACAGAAGCGAAAGCTATGGTTGAATCATGTGCAGTTTTGGTGGTAGTATGTCGTTTACTCTAACAATTGATAATATGTTGATGTGGAAACTGGGTACCATAGATACTCCTGCTCCATGTAAGGCGATGTATTCACTCCTGGCAACAGCAACTATAGTAAGGAGGTCGTGGGATCACCCCCCCCCCCCCCCCGCCAGAACCAGAGCACCTCCACCACCGGGAATCTCCCTCCCATTAGATAAGAGCACCTCCTTCATTGGGACCTCCACTCTCCTCCTCACTCCAGACTGTTTCATCTCCGCTACCAGCGTGCCGAAGACAGGAACGACGCGTTCGATGACACGGAAGATGTTGAAACGGGAGGACAATTGAATCAGACGCAGAATACGTGAGAGGCGTAAGGCATATCCACTCAGTTCGGCTGGACACTCTTGTGATGCAGTATTGTAACATCAAAGGAAGATCCCTAACTTGAAGGCAAACCTCTTGAATATTCCGGGCAGCTATCAGGGCAGGTGCCAACATCAACACGGACCAGAACGTTCACGGATGGTTTGATGTCTGCTTGATGATAGTCTGATGATATTTGGTTTGATGGTGTTTAATGTGTCTCAAAGTGCATGCAATAATGACCGATGCGTTTGCAAGAGGCATCCAATCCCAAGTTCGAGTCCACAAAATCGGTGGGTAACCACATCTGTATATGGACTGGAGATTAGGACAGAACGTCATGACGTTTGACCGTTGGTTTCATTGAGCTCAGATCATAATATGCTCATTGGTGGGTACTTGTATACCTTTCATCGACGCCTTTTTTCGAAGCTATTATCGAAGATAGCCTTTCCAGGTTTGCGATAACATATTAATAACTATTGAAGTCTCGCTATCGAAGCCGCCGTTTTTTTGCAACCGGTAATGATTGGTAATGCGGTAATGGTGCTCTTTGGTAAATTACAATTATTATTTATCTCATTAGGTACCATTTTGGGGCGAATTACCCCCTCTGGATCATTCTGGTTTAATTGGTGCAAGTGAAAAGTCAATATATGTATATAGCTAAGCATAAAAATAGCTCTTGCCAGTGGGAACTGGCAAAAACAAATACCCCGGGTAGCTATTCATCTATCATTTCTGTAGCCCTCTGAGCAAACTTAATGTCGATGCAATTCCAAGTTTTCTTGTTGTCAAAAGCGCAGATAGGTCCAGCATTACCCTGCAAATGCCCCATGCCATCATCCACCATGACACGGTTGACTGAGCAGGCCGGGGTCCGCACAGTCTCCGATTAAGCAAATTTTATCACCACTCGTTACAGCGCGGCTGTCGCTGGGTCCATTGTCTGTGACCGTTTTAGGTACAGGTCACGGTGGAGGGTGGCGGTTGGTGAGAGTGAGGGTTGTTGGAAAACAGTTTCAATGCTTTCACTGCGTCCATAGGCGTAGGAACGGGTGGGCAGGGGATGCCCCCAATATTCATGATTCTTAACCATTAACCCTATGGCGTTGACTGAAAGAAATACTTCAAAATGCCCGCTGGCTCCCCCAATATTCGGACGTTCCTACGCCTATGACTGCGTCGGTTAAAATATTTTCATCGGAATAGTGGGCAAACAAATCAAATGAAAGGAAAGCGATCATATATATGATCGCTTGTATTATGATATATTTAGTTGTATTACCGAACCGAAACTCAACCCCACACGTCATACGATTTTGGACCGTGATATGGCTGATATTGTTGCCCTCGCCGGCAGAACTTGTAGCTCCCGATGGCCGGCAGAGCAAATATCAAGTCATCAAGAAGCTTGCCGTTTCCTTACATTGCTTTGATCGCTTTATAACTATCGCAACGGCTCTCGAAAAGCTTCCGTATTTGTTTCGTGTTTGAGTATTCCGTATTCCAAGTTATATTCCATATCTGATGTGCTATTTACACATCTGATTCCGTATTCCATTATTTAAAAAGTTCTACTAAAACTATTTAATGTAAGACGTTTGATGTGCCGTGCAGATATCTCGCCTCCGCCCTCCCCCTCCCACTCAGTGTGCCAGTCGCACAACCAAATATGCATCCATTGCAGTGCCCTAAAACTCCAATTATCAACAAAGCTGTACTCACTGTCGCCTGCCCAACATCGGCGGATCCAGGATCTCCAATTGGGGGTGTGATCCGGGGAGGGCCATTCGGTCAAGGTGGCACCACTTCTGGGCAACAAAACCAATCAGATGGGCGCCAAATTCTATCCGGGAGGGGCGCAGATACTCTCATCCTGGGAGGGGGAAGCAGGAAGCCACACTTCAGAGGGTGTCATCGACCTTTCAGGGGAGCGCCATGACCGTTTCAGGGAGCAACGACAGTCGATCGGGAGGCGTGGCAAGTTCCTCCCTTCGCACCTGGATCCGTCAATACTGCCCTGGGCGGTCTCGCATCTGCCTTGTTTTTTCTCTGTCAGTCGGTTAGTAATGCTCTGAACCCCGACGCGACAGCACCGTCGCTGTTGATGTGGTATTCTGTACGAGAGTCGTTCGAAGAAAGTTAAGGCACGATGCCACGAGACACCGAGTGCCCCGCCCATCGTCCTGCTCCGGGCTTTGCCAAGTAGGCCCCTTGGGATTTAAGTTCAGTCAGATTAGGTGTTCTCGCCCCGATAACACTCCTTTAACTCTAAAGAAAAAGTTCTGGAATACGGTTCATGGGATGGATACGGCACCACTTTGAATTAACCTTAGACACAAATGTTAGTCTAGGACCTTGAAAAATAAAATTCCAGCATCCGTTTGAAATGATTAGGTGCGGTGCACCTTATTAAGGAGCACTGCGCCTTTGTATGTCGTGAAATCGCCGACATCTGAGTACCAACAAAAATGAACGGTGATGGGTGGAGACCGTATTTTTCTTTGACGTCAGAAGTTGTATCTATAGGTATCTTATGGTATTTTGTGATGTATCCTGAACTATCTGCTACAAACAAGAAATATGCCCCTATTATCTTTGCTACTTAGTCAAAAATTTATTTTCAAGACATGCAAATTTAATGGAAAAATTGCATTAAAGACGTTAAAGACAAAAACCTAAACGTTCGGCCCTCAGCAAGGAGAAGGCCTTCAGATATCGTACGGCGGTTCATGTTCACAACCACCAATAAATATTATGTTACTTAGATGGAAGTTGGGTAACTCGATTTGTGATCGGATTGAATTAACCCTATTTCCGTCAGGCTCCGGCTACCCTATTTCCGGCAGGGGGCAATATCGGCCCCCCTAAGATCTCGTAATCTAACCGGCCGATTTTGAAAATTCAAAGTGCCAAGATTCCTCTGCTGCTAATTTTTATTTTGAAAAAGAAAATTTCAAAATTTTCATTTTTAGGGGAAGGTCGTGCAAAATATACAATTTTGTGTATTTTTAGATTTTCCATAACCCTGTCTCTGTTGTACGATTTTCACAAAACTAGTTCAGATTTACAAATAATTGACCCAAAATTTTCATATACTCGAGTTACGCAAAAATTCGAAATTCAATGGCAGTTCCAGGACCAGGACTAGAGGGAAATATAACAACCTAAAAGCTTTGTTACGCGGATTAGAAGCCGTCATATACTGCTTGGCATCTTGACACATAAATAAATGAGAAAAAGTGAAAAACTCATCAGGGGCGGATGCAGTAAGGTAAAACAGCGGGGTAAAATGCATACCAACAATATGCGAATGGTATGCATGAGTATATTAGTCCCTTGACTAGTTGAAATTTAATTTCTGATAATTTTTACCCTCCCATGGCAGCTCTGGGAAAGGGGTGACATAGGCGGATCAAGGACTCGTCGTGGGGGGTGGGGGTGATTGGAAACACATTTTCAATATACAACGATATTGAGTCGCGGCGGTGATACTGGCTGGGAATATACATTTGAAAAGTGTAGTGACTGGACACGCCTCTGGTAATCTAGAATTGGGTTATAACTATTTTGAATTTTCATATACCCAATTGTATTCGCCCTGCACGGCTGTAAGCAGTCTTCTCACTTACTAACGTTTAGTCCTTCTTGATAACATTCCCCCATTTTGAACTGCTGTAACCGCCCCTGATGAATACAAATAGTGACAATTGTGAATGCACTATCATCTCACATAAAAATGATATAATAAAACCATATAACTGGTATCAGGATCAGCAGAGACGGCTTCCTTTACAAAAACCCATCGCATACGATAATACTTGGTTTGTGGATAGAACCTCCCCAAAAACCCAGCCATAGCTTCGCCCCTGGTAAATATATAATCTTGAAAATTTCAGAAAACCTGCCTGTACTAGTTTTAGGAAAAGTCAGGAAGTTTCAAAGTTCTATCGCAAGCCGTTTCGGAGATATTCTCAAAAACCTGAAGGGGGCAATATTAGCCCCCTGCCGGAAATAGGGTTAACAACTTCCCATCCAACATCAAAGCAGTGCCAGATAGATACTATTGCACCATCCTAAATTTTCCGCTTGGCCTTTGTAGGATGATTTGCTTTCGGAAACTCAAACAGCAGAGAAAACGCAATGCTACACCTGAACCAACGCAACGGTGCAGCTTAGGATCAGATGTTAATATTTTATTAGTGTATGTCTGGGCTACAGATATTGGTGAAAGTTAGCAAGTTCTAAAATAGCGGGACAGAACATCTCAAGTTTATATTGATTTAAATTGTTCATGAGTCAAAGTAAATATGAAGTTCGTACTTTACTTATTTGGACGATGAACGTTATTATACATTCGTTTACTTCAGATTTTGTAAGTGGTAATGTTGTTAGCTAAGCTAATGGCTATCATGGCATTCTGAGTGCTGGTAGGTTAAGCAGGTGCATATTTGCGCTCTGTACAAGAAGTTTATCTACTCGCATGCTTTGATGTTCAAAATATCCATAGAAAAAGGAATGCGGCGCGAAAGGGGAAATCTTAAGTTATTCATCCAGTTCAAAACTCATGAGTTCTGTGAACATTTAGAAGCCCTGGACCCGGGGGGTGATATTTAAGACAAATGTCCTCCATTTATCGCTATCAGATAAATGGCTGGGCGCAACTCTAACTTTTATCACCGGCAGCGCCACGGCTGGGAGTTTTGTTCCGCTCTGCAGTAGCCTATATCCGCTGGGGCAATAAGCAGTGAGGCTGGCTGACTGAGGCAGACTGGCTGGTGAGATAAGCCCTCTAAACTCGGCGCCTCCTCTTGACGTGGCACCATGCAATTATTAGCCAGGCTTCAACCAGCCCTCACCAACCAGCTTTGTCTCAAGGGTTTCTCAGCAGATGTCGGCTTGCGAGGATCTCTGTCTTCAAAAATGATATGAAAGAGTATTTTTTGTGTATGAGCTAGTGGAGGGACTTTTTGTGAGGCATTGGCATCGAGGGCATCCTTGATCTCAATAGCAGCGATAGTTGCGGTAGATTTTCTCACCGATCAGGGTAGATGGCCAACAGAAGTTGGTATAGCATCCACCATTCCTGCCCTAGACGAAGCGTTGGCCATGACTGTTGGTGGATGTGGCACACCAGCCTCCCTTCAACAAAGACCAAATACAACAGTGCGACACAGGGAATGGTGCCGTCTTCTTCCTCTCCCTCTTTCATTCTGTCGCTGGAAACCGAAGCGCTGTGTCATTATTGGGCAGAATGGCCAGGCTGAGAGGGACCGAGACCTGGCGCGCCAGCCACGCGCGAAACGGGATTAGAGGCTTGACCACGTGCGGTGTCTGTTATGAAACTCTTTCTATTGACCGGAGGGGAGAAGCTGTTGACGTGGCCGCAGTCCGATTGGAGGTCTGTGGGGAATCCGAATCGAGGTACCATTTGAGATAAGCCGCATTCAGGGGAAGGGCGGACAGCACAGTATCGCCTTATTGGTCCCTTTGGTAAATAGGTAGATTACAGGGTAAGCACATAAGCGAGGGATCTAGCACAAAAGAGCTGTCAACGCTCTGAAATGATGCCAGAGGGGTGAAACTGCAATCTGGCATTGGCTTCTCCAAGGGAACCAGGGAAGGGCACGGCCATTGCATGAGATGAGCTGAGAGTGAATAACGGCATACCATTGTTTTCATCGAAGAGTGCTTCGGGTGTCGGTTTTAGCTCAAGAAGTACCAAGAAAAATGTTCAATGTTAGGTTTAATATTGACTTATTGTTTCTAAACTAGCAGGAGTCCCTTTTTATCAGCACAATATTGCAAGCTTTTGACACCTAAACGTATGATAGAGTCGGTAAACACAGGCTGCATGACAGGAAAAAAACTTACAAGTTCCTGAATTTGTTACCATGTCAACGAAGTTCAATGATCAGAGTGACACATGATGCTATAAAGCAAACAGTCCCCACTAGTGTCTACTGGAGGCTGTCACTAGAGAACAAGGGAACGCGGGCAACTCCAGCAGGTCACCGGAGTACCTATGCCGGGTGAGATTTTCACCCGTTTTTAAGTTTTTAAGACGCTGATTTTTTAACCCTATTTCCGGCAGGGGGGCTAATATTGCCCCGCCCCCTTCAGGTTTTTCAAGAATATCTCCGGAAACGGCTTGCAATAGAACTTTGAAACTTCTTGACTTTTCCTAAAACTAGTACAGGCAGGTTTTCTGAAATTTTCAAGATTATATATTTACCAGGGGCGGAGCTATGGCTGGGTTTTTGGGGAGGTTCTATCCACAAACCAAGTATTATCGTATGCGATGGGTTTTTTGTAAAAGGAAGCCGTCTCTGCTGATCCTGATACCAGTTATATGGTTTTATTATATCATTTTTTATGTGAGATGATAGTGCATTCACAATTGTCACTATTTGTATTCATCAGGGGCGGTTACAGCAGTTCAAAATGGGGGAATGTTATCAAGAAGGACTAAACGTTAGTAAGTGAGAAGACTGCTTACAGCCGTGCAGGGCGAATACAATTGGGTATATGAAAACTCAAAATAGTTATAACCCAATTCTAGATTACCAGAGGCGTGTCCAGTCACTACACATTTTCAAAATGTATATTCCCAGCCAGTATCACCGCCGCGACTCAATATCGTTGTATATTGAAAATGTGTTTCCAATCACCCCCACCCCCCACGACGAGTCCTTGATCCGCCTATGTCACCCCCTTTCCCAGAGCTGCCATGGGAGGGTAAAAATTATCAGAAATTAAATTTCAACTAGTCGAGGGACTAATATACTCATGCATACCATTCGCATATTGTTGGTATGTATTTTACCCCATTTTTTTACCTTACTGCATCCGCCCCTGATGAGTTTTTCACTTTTTTCTCATTTATTTATGTGTCAAAGATGCCAAGCAGTATATGACGGCTTCTAATTCGCGTAACAAAAATTTTTTAGGTTGTATATATTTCCCCTCATAGTCCTGGTCCTGGAACTGCCATTAAATTTCGAATTTTTGCGTAACTCGAGTATATGAAAATTTTGGGTCAATTATTTGTAAATCTGAACTAGTTTTGTGAAAATCGTACAACAGAGACAAGGGTTATGGAAAATCTAAAAAATACAAAAAATTGTTTATTTTGCACGACCTTCTCCTAAAAAATAAAATTTTGAAATTTTCTTTTTTTCAAAATAAAGTTTAGCAGCAGAGGAATCTATGGCACTTTGAATTTTCAAAATTGGCCGGTTAGATTACGAGATCTTAGGGGGCCGATATTGCCCCCTTGCCGGAAATAGGGGTAGCCGGGAGCCTGACGGAAATAGGGTTAAATGAATGATAAAAGTCTGGTAGCTTTTTTGGAGGTCGACATAAAAAGCACGCATTAAATCTGTACCCAGCTGGGGGATGGGTGGCTTAGTGGATAGGATCAAAGTCTGCTAAGCCTCTGGTGCTGGGTTCAAGTCCCGGCGTAGCATCTGAGTAAGTCTATCTGATCCCCCAAATTCCTCCCAACGGGGTGAGAGTTGGCGACGCCGAAAACCTGGGCATTTGGTGCCAGACTTGTGGAGTCGCGACTCAGAGTCGGAGTCGACTCTGAGTTGACTCAAAATTTTCTTGAGCCAGAGTTAAGTCTACTCACTTCCAGATTTGGGTTGAGTCTGAGCCGACTCAAGTGCTCGACCAGTTGAGTCGGGTCAGAATCAGAGTCAGCCTCTAAGCTGTGAGTCGGGAATTGAGTCGACTCAGCATTCTTTTTTCTTAACATATGTGATCACATGGGTGACATTTTAGAAATGTTTGCAAATAATTTTGAAGAATTTCATATTGCAATTTGCTAATAATAGGGATCTTATTATTATTCATGTCAACACTACACCCATCCCGGGATCAGCCATTAACAAAAATAAGTTGTGTAAAATATGGAGTTTTAAAAGCACACACGCTTCCTAGTATTTTCCATTTAATATTAGCAATAGCATGCAAAACCATACAGACAAATGCGATTTGGCACACATTTAGACTTTTCGACTTTGAGGGTACACACCATAAAAAGCCCTAAGCTAATAATCATGCAATAATTCACTCTTAGGAAGCCACATCTTTATTTTCTATCTTTTTCCTTTGGGTAACTGAAAACACAAAAAAACTAACTAATATAAGTGCCAGATAGAGGGTACCAAAAACCTTGTTTTGCACATAAACCTTGAAATGGGTCAAAATGGAAACTAAAAGCTTCAATTAGCTGCTTTTAAAAGCACTATCTTGACTTGTCATGGTTTTAGGACATCCCTTGGCAGATAATATAAACACCGACGACACAACAATGTACCTACTGCTCTCTGTATACGGAAAGTATAACTCAGTCCTATCTCTGGCATTCCCTACACATCAAGTCTCTCATAAACCACCACTCTTTAAATTATGTTGATTATCATTTACCTATTTAGCGCCCACTGCCTGCACTCAACATAGCACTGCACCCCCTGCACCCCACGCGCGCCACACCAGTTACAAACCATCATTGTGCGCCACTATATATTAGCTTTGCTTTGTAGCCTGAGGGCAAGGTATGCAGATTTTCTCAGGTTTTTAAGTCACGTGACTTGTAAACTGCTATTTATCGTTATTCAGCTGCCCTAATCGTCATCGTACCTACCTATCGCAGGTTAGGTACGCATAATGTCTTCGGTGCGCCATCTGTAGTATTTACCACAGCTTTATCGGGATGACAACGCGAGAGTCCATTGTTTTGTTTTTGATTGAGGTGGTGCATAGGTTCGGCTCGACGCGGCTTAGTATGTATTTTTAAGCTTAATTTGTCACAGAATTGTTCAGAATGCACTGGGGCAGGAATTGCCACTCAAAATGTCAAATGTTGAAATATTTAGTTCTGTTCTTTGTGTTTGAAACCTCACTTATTGCCTCAATTATGACGTTACTCATGAAGGACATACCCTCAAAATGAAAAGCCTTCAGGCCCTTCATCTCACTCATATCTTCACATTTAGCACCTATCTTCATTCCTATGCAGACATAACTTATGTCATAGATTAATGCATTGCAATTGACATTTTATTGAATGAAATGTGCGGTTATTAAATAGTTAATACCGTGAATAAATGTATTGGAGTTTGTGTACTATTACAGGGAATGTGCATTTGTTGTGTATTTAATTGGCCACCATTCTTAGTCGGAGTCGACTCCGGCGCAATGCTTAATGAGTCGGAGTTGAGTCGACTCACTTCTAAATTTCGGTTGAGTCGAGTCGGCTCACCATTTTCAACACAGCGAGTCGAGTCAGAATCAGAGTCAGCCTGTAAGCTGTGAGTCAGAGTTGAGTCGACTTAAAATTTTTGAGTCATCAACAAGACTGGTTGGTGCGTCGTTTAATCCTTATAATCATTATTATGTGCCCAGTTAGTAACACAAATGTATCATGCATAACACTGGTCAACAAAATTTAACTTTTGTCGTGGATCCAATATAAAATAGTCCGTTTCTAGGGTAATTTGTGGCGCTGAACACGAATCTGGCAGCAGAAATGCCGTATCAGATTAGAATTTTGAGATCCAGTATGCCTGTGTGTCGTCTTTGCGCAAGCCTTCTTGGCATCAGTGACATTGACAGTGCAAAACCCAAGAGGTCTAGGAAAATGAACGTTTAGGTGTTTGTGAGGGCTAGGGTCTTCTAACTTAAACCCGAATTTTCATAGACCTAGGTCAATATATTCAAGGTAAAACGAGGCCATATAGGTCGAATTCTGTATGTGCAGGTTAGCCATTGGGAAATGCCGTGATTATGCGATGAGAAGTCAGATATGGAGAGAAAGTGGCCTAAAGTAACAGAGGAAAGGTCTGAGGCAATGTTCTCTGAAACTTTTAGGCCAAGATCGTTCAAAGCCATTGACCTTTGACATCGCAATATTTCATTTTGCCTATAACGTGTACTGCAACTAGCACTATGGCAACTGTCGGGCGTAAAATAAGGTTTGACCTTGACCCATGACCTTTGTCTTGAAACTGCGACTTTGAGCTCAAGATTGAGTGACCTAGCGTATGACGTCATAGCATGATATACGTCATATTAGGCGGCATCATCCGACCAAAGGCACTAGGGTCAATGACCTTGAAATGGTGATATGACCTTGACCTGTGACTTTTTACTTAGACTCAACCTTCAAGGGAGGTGACTCTGGCATAAAATCCTCATCATATAATGTTGCGACGTCACCTCTCGGTCTACAATACCGGCGAGCTTGTGCGACCGAGCGCAAGCCTTGTTCAATGTACAATGTTCATGCACTTTAATGCGAGGTATTCTTTCGTTGCAATAAATGCACATGTATATTGATAAGTTGCATTGTCTGGGTGCAGATAATCCGGATTCTCAACATCCTTGATCTATATTTTTCCACAAAAGGCTAGGCTGATGACAGTGTGTGGAAAGTGTAGGGGCTATACAACAGGTATGCTTTGGAGAAGAAACCAGGTCCGATGGCAAAAGAACGGTTACTAAATTTGAAATCAGCGGTATCGAAATAGGCAGAAACAGGTGTTCACTTGCCGGATCCATTTTGGCTGTTGACCAGTGTAATCGACTGGAATTGTATCGGCCGTGACGCTTCTCCTCTTGAAGTTTTGATTGCTAGTCATATAAGCTTTCATTATAAAAAGTAATATTGGAATACCAAGATGACACCTATGCTCCATAATAGGCACCAGCTGTAGGAGCGTCTACCTGCAGCCGATGGAGATTCCGAGCGATTAGATCAGCTTGCTTCACCAGCCTACACAAAAGTCACAGATGAGGCATGGGGAACAACCATTGTCCAGCTGACATGCAACTGGGTCTGTGCCGACCAGATTATTAACATGGCATTTGACTAACATGACATCCAACACTGGTTACCCCACGGCAGCATGCATTACCATCCAGCTCTTCTTGGGGCGACCTCTGCTCTGGTTGGGGTGGTGCCACCACATCGTTGAATTGCTCATTGGGTACGTGTTCTCAGATCTCAAAGAAGAGACGTTCCGCCCACAAGGCGTTGCCTTGTTTGCACGTTTGCGGTACAACTGAAGAATACTGCAACTCGAGTGTGACAGCACTGACTTGGTCTCCCTCCCGCATAGTGGCTGACCTGCGACATAGCCGTAGATAATGCATAGAATGGCCTCAAACTATACCACCACCTTACCACATTGGCTGTCGATGAGGGCATCGCAACATCAACGATGAAGGTACTGGAGAGGAACCTCTGGTGCCTCACGGGTGAGATGATACCAATAGTTTTGTTCAGCAATAAGATACCCGTTGTTGAGCAGAGGGCTCTGGCTGATGCCATCTTGAAAGAGAAGCCAATTGTTCTTCGCATCGAGACCCGTAGCCGCGCTGCAGCACTTGCTACGGAAAACCCAACTTTCCAGTCCTCTCATTCAGCACCAGCTTGGCTGACCTCGCCAACCCAGACTGCTGGCTTGACATCCATCAACTGTGCATCAGTCCAGCATTTCTCTCGTTTGTTGTACAAGATTGGGCCACCAGTGAAGCATGCATGGCAAGTGCAAAGAATGTACGCACTGTGAATTTCGTCAATAACTACACTGAGCACAGCGTCAAGCCCAAGACAGATTTTGTGACATTATTGAGAATTAAGCCCACCTGCAGAATGTATTGCGAACAGTGGAGCACCACAGTTCTACAGCCGAACAGCCGAATACTGGGTGCAACAAGCGTAAGCTATACATACTAAGAGTAAGAGTAGATACAAAGTAAGAGAAAGGCTCAACGATATCGAATAATGCTTGTGGCTACTGTTCCAAGCCTGGCATCCAGGGGCGCCGCTGCATGTTTTTTTGTAGGGGGGACGGATTCGGACTGGTGTTGACCGGGGAGGCAAATTTTGAGCATATTCGGTATCTGACAGCATTAATGACGATGGACCAATTTTTTGGAGGGGACGTCCCCCGTTGTGGGCCAACAGGAGGGACGCGTCCCCCGCCCCCCCGCTTTCGGCGCCCATGCTGGCATTAAACTCGCGTCGGATATTGGAGCAGACGCAGCGGGTGGGCGGTACCTACAGGAAAAGCTCCAGTTAGTTTGTTAGGCAAGCATGATCGGTAAACAAATTTCTGGATCACTATTTGATATGTCACGTTTATTATATCTATTTTGCACTTTTTGTATCGTGTTGCTGAACAATTATATCCTGCAGCTTCTAAACGCCCCACATATTCACGGAAACCATCAAAACACGCATTTTTGAAGTTTCAAACGCTTGGTTGCACCTCTAAATATTCATAAATTTAAACAAAATTTCATCAAAATGATAATTAAGTGCAGGAAAACAAAACGTGGACCCAGACAGTTTGATATTTTTACTTTGAATTTTTGCATTGAATTTTGATGCACCCAACTGTACGTCAATATGATATGCAATGTTACCATAAAAGGCTAAGATTTGGCCCTATGTTAGGTCAATATCCTCCCGTGACATATCAATATATATTATGTTGCATGCAAGCATGTTACACTACTTATTATTTCACTGCAGGTAAATTTATTGATGTCATTAGCTTTGCTCTAAGGCCGTAAGCTCCCGGGTCATAAGTGGCTTCCAAAATCGGTCTATGATTCGCACGATTTAGCCCCTGTAAAGTCACAGCTCAAAAATTTGGTTCAAACATAGGACAAGTTTAGAAGACCACGCAGCATTTTCAGCGTAATTCCCGTTTTATTTTATTTTTCTGTTCAACGCTTGTTTTGGTGATGACATGTCGTTAGGAACGTTAAGAGTTGCAACTGTACCTGGCCAAGCTGAACACCTATCTCACCTATGTGACCTCATCAGAGCTGAAAGGGAGTCTTCTTTCCCGCAGCAGAGCATGCCCAACGTTATCAGGTACTTCCAGGAAAATTGCACTGGCTTGATGTAGACCTCACGTATTTCGCTAATCACTAAATTTCAATTATGGGCGATCACGCACTAACTGCTGCAGGGCTTGGCTCTGAAATTTCCCATTTGGCCGGGTGGTGCATAAATCCTGCTTACGATAGCATGGCTGACATTTGCATAAAGTGACTGAAACAAGCCAGTCAGCCGCGATCTAACGGCTCGCTATTCATGGAGGGTATGATAAATGCTGATGGCACCCGGCAAGAGTGTAATTTTCCCAGTGGCTTCCACTGTTTGTCTTCCTGTTTTGCTTTTCAGATATGGTTTTATGTCTTGAAGATAAAAATGTTAATGTTCAACTATGAAGAAAGGTACTCCCCCCATTAGATTAAATATCAAACAGGAATAAAAAGGTTGATTTGCTGTAAAGTTTCGGATATTGCTTGCTTGCACAAATTGACATATCAAGTCTTCTTTTGAGTTTTGTGCAGCTTCAAAGTTTAAAATGGCTTAGAGGAAACTTATAAGATGTACTCAAAGTATTGCTCCTTTGACAGGATGGCATACTGTGTGTTGTCATATTTTCCCCGCCCTCAACAAGTTGAGAGTTGGCGCGCCATCAGACCTTCGTTGGTTTGAAGCCCTGACAATCAATAGGCTGCCTGGGCGGTACAAGCCGTGATCATTCCCTCATAAACTGGAATTATGTAAGCAGTTAAATTATCGCGCGAGTGATCTAAGGTTCTAAAAAGATGATAAAATAGAAGACCGTAAAAGAGCTAAAATACCTAGAACTCACCCAAAAAATCCACCGTTCAGAAAAAAAACAAAATACATCAGCCATAATTAAAAAGCTCTAAAGACTGTCGAGGTCGAAAACGCTTAAATACTTCAAACTCCTTCAAAACACATAAATTCGCCAAACACGGGTCAATCAAGGCAATAATTTAGAAAGAAAGAAGCGTAGGGAAAGGCAAACACAAAGTTTTGGTCGCGGGCCGTCGTCAGGCAAAGAGTGGGAATGGATATGGCTAGAGGCCTGAAGTGAACTTTTCCTGCCTAAACACCAATCGGTTGAAGTGAAAAATGTCTTTATGTCGAAAAATGTCCTAGGTCTTAACCCGCGCCCCACCGGGGATCCGGCGCCACCTTCGCCCCACCGGGGGGCCATCGATGGCCCCCCTCTAACTCCGAAAATATTTGCGTTAGCGCAAATCTGCAAAGTGCAATAGAAAGCTCGCGTGAATTCAGTAAGAAATTACTTCGCATGTTTTAGTGCTCAGGTCAATGGTTTGACCTCCAGAGGTCAAATTAGGTCAAGATCGGCTATTTTCACTCAAATATGCAATGATTAAGCAAACTGGGCATAACTCTTATGTCATTAGAGCTATTGAGGCCTGGTAAAGTACATTTGATAGCAAATTGCCAGTACTTTTTCCGCTATGTGGAACGTAAAGACCTCCCGACAGTGGTTTGACCGCCAGAGGTCACCTCGTGACCTAATATGACCTGAGGTCACGAAAGGTCAAAAAGTGACCTTGCCGTATATCAAAGAAAAGCCAATGAGACAAACACGATGGTGTTTGTTTCAGCGCTCTCGCTTATACAGGTCAAAGTTATTGTCAAAATACTGTTTTTGACCTCTGGTGACCTTGGATGACCTTGGAAAAGTCAAAGGGCAAATATGACCCCTGGGATCCGTGAAAGGGTGTCCAAAAACGTTGATCTGAGCAGTCTGAGTATTTGCAATCATTTTTGTGGCTTTTATATCATGAAATAGCTTTTCCCCATGCTTTTCCAATGGGAGAGGTCGCCTCGTGACCTGACCTCAGGGCACGAAATCGAAAAATCCCGGATATACACCTTGTAGACCCTGGAGGGGTCATGAAGTGTAGGAAGTTTCAAATCGATCGACTTTGAAATGTAACTCTTACAGAGCTCTAAAGGTGAAGTGAGGTGACCTTGGTTGACCTCGTCTGGTGACCTGACCTTGGGTGACCCGGGCTAAAAAATTTCAGGGATGATGGGAAAATGATGCAGTAAGAGGTAGAGCCCTCAACCGCGGTGCTGCGCCTCGTTGTTTTTCTGCTATCCCGGAAAAACCTTAGGGGGCCATCGATGGCCCCCGGTGGGGCGGAGGGTTAAGTCACTCCCACGAGATTCTGTGTAGCTAACGGTACCCTAGCTTCAGCAGGCTTTCCGAAAGCTTATTATTTAAGCAGTTTACAGGCATATTTGAAAATAGAGCAGAGCTCACTTCGCCGCCGCTCATTTTGACATTTGTAAACGCAACCAACAACAAAAAGTATAAGCATATAAACGGGTTTAATATATTCTACCCAGTGACAGATCTAGTCAATCGGTTTGGTAGGGGCAAGCCAAAGCCGAAGAGTAAAAAAACGTCACACGTTGAAAACTTTTGCCGCAATATAACTTGACGGTATGTTTTGGCGGTAACCATGGCGAAAAGCAAAAAAAACGTCGCGGGGTGAAAGATCAAGATGCTTGTTTTTTGCTATCCAATGCCCAATGTTTACAATGCAGTTGACTAGCTCCGTTTGAAGTTGAGAGTTGAAGCACCAAAATATTGCTTATAAACTAAAAAGGAGCCGGGATCAAAAGGAGGTCGACCGCTTTGGGGGATAATATAGTTTTCCCCGAGCTTTTCCATTTGGGGGGACAAATACCTTTTTGCCCCCTCCATTGGATCCACCACTGAATCTACCTCAATGCGCCAAGCTGTACTGACTTCAATATGTCATTGACCAAACATATTTGCAGCGTGATCATCACTACTGCAACTCTAAGAAGCAGTGATAGCTGTGTCGTCCGGTCATTTGATACTCACCCCTCAGCTAAACACAAATAGAACACAAGTGAATAGTCGCCGGCTGCTGCCACAGCGTCCCAGGAGCGGCCCTGCAACATCAATGTTTCCAACTTCCAAAGTTAGCCTAAGTGCTCGCTCCGCTCCTAGTAAATGCATAATGAACTTCGCGCACCGTGGGGGAGTTTTCTGTGCTGGTTCAGCAGGCGACAATGCGGGGCCAGTGTTGGCAGTTCTGCAGTTCAGTTGGCCGTGCTAATTACGCCCGCAGCGGGTCGCCTGTAGGCGCTGATGACCACGGCGACGGCAGGGGGCGCTGGCGTCTGATTTAAGTGTGTGCAGCCGCGCTGACCGCGGTACAAAGACCCAGCTTCGCACTGCCACTGAGGCGGCCAGTCTTTGGCGCCAGATATCACAAAAGGCCGCTTCAGAGACGGAGCGCTCCGATATATCAGGCACGGCCCGCCGGCAGCGCCATTCACCAATCAAGCTGTCACGGACACAGCGGAAAAGGCCAAATTGCAGGACGAAGCACAAAGCAGCTTTGAGACCACGGCGGACTCGCTTTACACCTTATCTTAGATTTCAATTACATTGATTTTAAGATACTGCGTTCCGAGGAACATGGATTTTGTCTTTCATTGCCGTTTTGAGTGCACTTAGGATTTTGAATCAGAAGTTAACCCGCACATTGACGGGGGAGGTGGGTACCCACCTCCCCTCGGGTTTTTCGGAGATATAAAAAATGGCGGCGCGTAGCGCTGCTGTACTTGACATACCTTCTCTCTCGTCATTTTTGCAACTTTTGTCAAAATTTCAAGATTAGGTCATCTCAGGTCAGGTCACCAGTACAGGTCAAGTGACCTGACCTCAAAAAAAGTTTAAGATAACATAAGTCAGAACAGGGTGAAATTATCTGATTGAAAGTCATATCACATCATGGGCCCACCGAGTTCTCTAATATATATTCCGGTATTTTTGATATCGACGACCTAAGGTCAGGTACGAGCCATGACCTTTCCATTGGAAATACATGGGAAAAATGGTTTTAACCAAATAACTCAGTAACGGTTGGTGATAGAGCGTTTATTTTGATTCCATTAGAATCGCTTTGTCTTTGCGGTTCTAGTGATATGCATTTTATCTAAAGTGACCTTGACCTGACCTCAGGTCAGGTCTTTTTTTTTTTTTTTTTTTTTATTTTTTTTTTTTTTTTTTTTTCCATAAAAACCAAAAACCTAATTTACAAGTTACCCTATGACGGCATGTTTTGACCTCTAGTGACCTTGAATGTGACCTGACAAAAAAAATATTTGAAGTATTTCCGATGGATAAGTGGATGGGCTACCCAACACCGTTTACTGTTTTTCGCTACCTAGCGTGGTTCTCGAGATCTTAGGGGGGGCAGGTACCCGCCCCTCGTCAAAGCGAAGGTGGCTCAGACCCCCGTCAATGCGCGTGTTAAGGGATTAGAGGGTAGAAGAGTCAACGTACCCACCTTACGGGAGGCAGTTCCGGGTTCAAGTCCAGGTGAGCTGTCTGAGCCAGGTGGAGTTCTATACCTAAAGATCCGTTCCAGTGCCGAAAAAACTATCTTAGCGACGCAATATGACAGCAGCAATTAGTGCATATTTAAGCCGACAAAAATTACATTGAAAGAAACAAAATAATGTCAAGCTCTGTCCAGTATGCAATTGTTCACAATATCAAACGTAGCAGGAAATCTCAGCAGGCCTGAGATATTCACAGCACTTTGTTTCCCGGAGGAAATGTGGCATTTGCAGGTGGAAGCAGCCCACCGCACTCTGCAATTCGGTTAGCATCAACCCTCAGATCTTACGTATAGACCTCAAGAATGGAGTGGGAAATTACCGTCCGCGGCCAACAAGGTGACTACTATACATCGTGGAAAGTAATTAAGGCTCAGCGCTGCCCCAATGTCAACATCAGGATTCAGGTTGTCTCATTTGGGTGCCAGCATAAAATGATTAGTGATGAAGGTCAGTTAAAGCTCTGTTTCTATCCGACTCTAGCCTAAACCTGGTGAAGACTCCACTCGCTTCTTGTGTAGGCTTCCAAGGATGTTCATAAATCGCAATACGCTGGGCCTAGCCAAACAGGTATTTTCATGATAACCTCATACAATTTACGCCACACATGGATAAAAAACGGACTGCGAGATTCTAGAGTTTGTTTCTAATATAAATTTAGTTTAGGTTCATGGAACCACAGACGCTGTGTAAACACAAAAAATGAATTAAACCGTTTTTTATGTAGGACATCTGAGCTTGGTAGCTTGCTAAGGCATCTTGGTAGGTTAACCCTTGCCCCGGTGGCGGGTAGGAGCCACCTTCGCCCTGTTGGGGGGAAGGGGGCTAAAAAAATCCCACCCCCACGATCTCAAAAACTAAGAGAGCTAAAAAATTGCAAAACGGCAATCGAAAGCTCTTCGAAAATGAAATCGAAAATACTTCAGTCATTTTTCTCGTCAGGTCAATATCAAGGTCACCAGAGGTCAAAATACGCCAAAATCGCTAATATGAGGTGTACTAAGAAACCCCAATAAATCTCAGCAACTATGATAGCTAGAAACATTTTTTTACACCATTCGAAAGCTCTTGAGTTGCCCTTTCATTGCAGTGGCATTAATTTTCGTTTCAGGTCAAAGTCTAAGGAGCTACAGGTCACTGAATATTGGGAATGTTCTTGGGAATGCCCATAGCCACCCATGCATAAGGGCGTTTCCTTTTTCGCTAATAAATTCCATACCAAGCAAGATACAGCCATAGTTGATGCACCATTGCAATATTCTCGTCAATACAAATCCAATGATATATAATATTGCTATGCCAGGTCAAATTTGAAAATTTGACCTGACCCAGGTCAACGGTCTGACCCAACTTGACCTGGTATAGTCATGATGTATATCATTTGACTTGAAGTGACTATACAAACACTTTGGTGGCAAAATAAAATTTCTATCTTTGTTTATTCAAAATTTATGGAGTAAAACACCACAAAGTGCTTATTTGACCTAAGGTGACCTCTTAAAGGTCACAAGTCAATTTTTGGCATAAACTTCAGAAATGAGGTAAGAGCAAGCCTTAACCGATGTTTGAAGTTGATTCCATCCATACTTACTGAGAAAAGTTCATTTCGTGATTTTCCCCATATATTTCTAATGGGGAGGTCATGTTCTGCACATGACCTTAGGTCACCAATATAAAAAATCCCGGAACATATGTTGTAGCTCCTGGTGGGCCCAATATGTGTTATGAGTTTCAACTTGATCAATTAACCCGCCTTTTAGTTATGCAGTCCTAAGCATTTTTTGAGGTGAGGTCACTTTACATGGCCTGGTGACCTGACCTGCTATGACCTTGAGCTAAAATTTTCAGGAAATATGTAAAAATAATGAAGGAACAGCTAGCCAAAGTTTGGCGGCGGTGCGCGCCGCAGTTTTTTGGTCACTTCGGAAAAACTCGAGGGTGTGGGGTCTAAAAAGACCCCCACCAGGGCAAAGGTTAAGCGAGTGGTGAGTTTTCAGCCGGTTCAGTGGAGATAAAACATGTAGGAGCTCCTGGTGCTCCTAGTCCTGGCATTTTTGTGGGGTCTCTTCAGCACACCGAGGAACATGAAAAAATGCATTTACGGCATTGGTAAATCTCAAGCTAGTTTATTGTGTAAACCTATGTGAAATTGAAAGGGCACTCCAGCCCCTTTTCCATGGCAGGGTAATGTCAGATCCCAACCCAGTGCTGGCTCTAATGCCCATGCCACGGAACGGGCACAAACGGGGAACTGCTCTGCACGGCTCCGAAATACGGCAACAGCCATCACAGCTGACCGATTACGAACTACTCCTTTCAGAGATCGTAAACTAAAAATGGTAATAAAACTCGGGCTGCGTCGGCAAAAATCGATTTTACTTCGACGCCTCTCTCTCTCTCTTTTTCTCTCTCTTTCTCTCTCTCTCTCGCTCTTGCTCTTGCTGTTTTTCTCTCTCTCTTTCTCTCGCCCTTGCTCTTGCTGTTTCTCTCCCTATAGTATAGCAGTTACTTTAACGTGAAAGACGGATTTTAATTCGCACATTTGTGTGCATTAACTTCACCAAGAGAGGCAAGAGGGACCCCATCCAGCACTCTCCAGCTTTAGAATCGAGCCGCTTTTCATCATTTAAATCCATCCTGGAAGAGTGCACTCTCTTCGAGTCGAGTTCGCAGAACAGTTCTGACGAGGTCAAAGCCCGGCCTGCTCCCGAACCGTCGCGCTTGAAAACAAAGCTATCTTATGTCTACTCCTCTGGTGGCTAAGGTGACCAGCGGATAATTGGAGAGATTAGATGTTGCTGGAACCACTGTAATGGCCGCTGCGATTCATTACTTGCCCGGCACGTCTTATGACTGGCCGAGGAGCGTTGTTCCGCGTAACTGTACGGTCTGAGATGGGTATTTTCAACAGAAAGAGGCATCGTTACAAAGGCCGTTAAATGTCTCATCTCGGCGGCAGTCGTACCGACGCTCTCTGCTTAAGGAGACGCTGTTAGTGTCTCACTGAGACAGCGACATTTACGCCTGGGGAGCTGGGGAAAATGGGGAAATTGATCGGTAGAGACAGCGGTGCGCACTTGCTGCGTTGGGTTCTGGAATAGCCAGTATTTTTCCACTTTTGGTCGCATCTAGGACTATTCGTATTCGCTTATGGAGATTGTGCGTCTCTCTTATATGTCTCAAAACCATCTTCTGCCTTTTTACTGTTTTATTTGGCTTGTTGATGGTCATAATTGCAATTGCTGATTTCGACAGACCTAGCTGTATTGAGAAGAATACAAGAAATTGACCCGGCTTTTTGTCCCCCCAGTCTCTCCTTCCCCGCGATGGCATCGCAGCCACTCGGACATATATTGAGACCGACGCACGTGACATATATTGACTTAGGGCGTATCCCCCGCCGACTGCGTCGCCCATCCACTCCTTGTCGTGCGTTGGCTGGTAAAGGCGTCCGTCTGCGACACGGGTACTCCATCTCATGGATATGTACTCTTCCCCGCCTCTCGGGGATGTCATACAGAAAAAGGGAGGACGAACCACAGAAGATGTGTAGTGAATACGGGTGAAAGTGAATGTAGAACGTGGGATGGTTGGGGATGGTGAGGCAGGATGGCACTAACCGAGACTTGAGCCAGCCCAGAGATAGGTCACGCTACATATATGTTACAGAATCATGGTACGCTACGGCTATGTTACGGAACCACGGTAGGGAATGACTACCTTACAGAATCACGGTACGCTACGGCTACGTTACAGAATCACGGTACGCTACGGTTACCTTACAGAATCACGGTACGCTACGGCAACGTTACAGAATCATGGTACACTACGGCTACGTTACAGAATCACAGTACGCTAAGGCTACCTTACAGAATCACGGTACGCTACGGCTACCTTACAGAATCATGGTACGCTAAGGCTACCTTACAGAATCACGGTACGCTACGGCAACGTTACAGAATCACTGTACGCTACGGCAACGTTACAGAATCACGGTACGCTCCGGCTATGTTACAGAATCACAGTACGCTAAGGCTACCTTACAGAATCACGGTACGCTACGGCTATGTTACGGAACCACGGTAGGGAATGACTACCTTACAGAATCACGGTACGCTGTGGCTGGTTTTGGGTTAAAACTACGCTACGAAAGAATGTTACGGTATTTTTCATAAGGTACATACAGTATTACGGAATATTAGCTTCGGCTATGATAAGGAACTAATCGTGCTATCATATTTCGAACTATTTCGAACGAGGAAATAAAATCTGAAAATTTCCTACACTTACAAGCTGCGGGAAAAGTTTGAGATTTCTGACAAGTGTATCCAATACAATTACTTATTGGCAGTGGCGCAGGAAACCATCTTCGACTAGGTCAGTGCGTCAACTTAGGAAACCACATCACCCGAATTGAAGGTATGTACTTGACGCGTACGTTGTAATCCAGGACGTGTCCTCTACAAGAGTTTTCTGATCAGCGATCGGGGGGACGCGGCATTTAAGTAAGAAATGCTTACATGATAAGTTTAGGTTGTTTAGGGGAAGATGCTGGGTAGGAGTTGAGTTGTATATTTAGTTATTTTAACGTAAATTTTAGTTTTTACTATTGATCAGGTTTTGTTTAGCTGGTATTTATGTTTATACTTTTATTTTACTTTACTGCCTCTTTAAAAATGTCACATATTGCTTTTATATGGAGTTATAGTGGTGTGGTACGTATTTATCATGGTGTTTTACAAATAGAATATATAATCATATACTCGACAGGCGGGGCAGGCGAGGTGCCGCTTATCGTCCTTAGTCACCGAGTCTCTGATTACCGTGCGAGCTGCCGATTCCTGATGTTTTAGTGCGCATTGCTGCCAAAAACGCTCAGTGTGGGCAGGAGACGTGCATAAACGGAATACAATTCTTACGATATAAGATCGACACGAAATCTGCCAAGTGCACAGGGTGCTGTCAGGGCCATCGCCATTGATTTGTTTAATGGAGGGACAGACTCTGGCTTGAAGATAGCCGCGAGAGAGGGGGGATGAGAGCCGAAGCCAGAACTTAATACCCAATCAACGACTATTTCGGAGCCCCTCATCCAGGGCAGCGCACCAACACCGAAACTGCGGGAGGGGGACCTTAAACTTAATCAAACCAACACTATACTTTGGACCCCATTTGGGGGAAGTCCCCCGGGTTCCCAAGTTGGAGAGGACACCTTGTCCCGCCGACGCCTCCTCTTCCGCTGTCGACGCCTATGGGCACTGCATTTGATCTCACTTCTAGAATTTACGGTAAGATCACAATTAGGAATAAATTTCCGCTATCTAAAGGGAGACAGCTGATTATCCAACATTATTTGTAGTGCGATCCACCTAATTAAGAAAAGACTACGCTACGCTGTTTTTCGTAGTACGGTGCGCTACGCCAAAACTTGGCGTATCACGTTACGGATATCGCTCAGCTAGGCAAACTGCTATTTTCGGAGCAACAACTACGGAAAAGCCTTCCGTAACGTAAGTCTTCGCCGGTCAGCCCCAGTGACCCTCAAGCTGTCGTAGGATGACCAAAGACGGCTTATATTCAGTCTGGGGGCCCACAAGCCAGTGAAGGAGACCTTCAAAATGAAAAAAAGAGGCCTGGCAATGACAAAAAAGGGGTGAAGTGCCCGAGTCGGTGCAATGAGCCAATGTGCTGTTATAAGAGGCCACCACGAAAAGTGTTGGACGGGCTCACAAAGTCACAAGAGGAGAGCACTGAAATTGTGAAAGAGGCCCCATAGAACTCATCCATCAATATTGACAACAACAGTCATGACTCAGTCATTCTTAATGTATTATTAGGGCGCGCCAACTTCTGGAAGTCATTTCACACCCATAGCCATGAAACAAGTGAAATACACAGCATACAGCAAGAACATCTTATTTCTCTGCTAGCACAGTGCAAATCGAACAGGCCACTGCTTTGCTCAGTGTCACCATACTGGAGCACAGCTTTCCAAAACAGCTACCAATTGTCATCGCGGGCGTTCTCCAGCCGCACACCAGTATTGCCATCTATCGGGAACTGCTGCAAACAGGCGGGAGTGCCAGGGGGGGCACGGTAGCCAGCGTCGCACTGTGCTTTTATCGTAGGC
Organism: Lepas anatifera; assembly: GCA_034440635.1. NCBI lineage: Eukaryota > Metazoa > Arthropoda > Thecostraca > Lepadidae > Lepas > Lepas anatifera. Next base: position 725,309 of record JAOTON010000176.1, on the reverse strand, counting down.
CTGGTGGTTATATTTCGCCCCTAGATGTCGCCAGTGAGGAGCGTGCTGGAGGTAGCCTGGGCCGTAGTAATCCCTCAAATACAGGCCAGGGTTTCTCGGCACCGGGAACCACAGCCTACGGCTAGCATTGCCATGTGAAAAGTCCATGGCAGCGACTGTCTCTGGCAGAGATAAGGGGACTTCGGGAAAGTATGATGGATCTGAGCCCCAGAGTTCGATTATCATGGCACTGACGCCGAGGTTTATTGTACTGATATTTTTTGAATTGCGTAGGATTGGTTTCTGAATGTTGGAGATGGTGAATAAGCCAGGCAGAGCTGTGCCAATCTGCCTATACTGATGCCACTGTTCATGTCGGATCCGTATGTCCATGTCCAGGTCCCAGGGCAGTAGGGCCGACATCTTGACGGCGGCGAGGACCGATCCTCCCATCAGCTGTGGCGTCAACTTCTTGTCATGCGTGAATGACAGAAAGCCTTGCAATGCCGCGCCAACTTCTTCGATAAGGCACGGGGGAACTGCACTGTTTTTAACGAGCGCGCGGATAGAGCCAGCTGGTCTAACCACGGAACACGGAAGCTGTATGACCCTGCCTCCTGGAAGACGCAACTGACTGACATGCATGCTCTTACCGAAGTCTGGCGATACATCTTTAGTTTCCTCTAAAAGCTCCAGCGGCTTTGTGAGACGAAGCTGGACGTCGAGACAAGAAATCACAGTCTTGCCGGCTTTTTGTAGCGATATAAACCAGGAAAGCAGCGTTGTGGCCATACCTAGAGGTCTGATGTCAGGCACAGGGAATCGCCGCAGTAAAGACCTTCTAACCATCACCGGCCCTTCTAATGCATCACACGGCAAACATATGTCGCCACCACGAAACACACGATTCTGAACCTTGAGCACGTAGCTCTTCATTGAGATCGTTCGACACGACACAGTGCGCTGCAAAAACGGGATCTCATTGGAGCTGGCCGCTGACGGGGTGACCACAGCGCCACCTACAACACTGGCTGACTGCAGTCGGCGCAGCATGAGCGTCAGCTTCTTGACACTCATGATAGGTGGCGCTGATGACGGTACCACGAGCGTGTAAGGGCGCCGCAGTATCCACAGAGAGAACTGCTGCAGGTCCGGCATCACAGATATCCGGGGCAGCGGCTGTGGGCAGGGCAGACAGATCGTCAGAGTCCAACTTTCGAGTCAGTTACCCTGGGTACATGAGCAGCATCAGTGCGCACTTTTCCGTACCGACCGTGGAAACGAACCAATTTACTCATGTATCCGGGTGTCCAGTGCCTTTTTGTCACTCAGTCTTGGTCCATCTTTGAAAGAAGAATTTTGGGTTTAGTCAGTACCAGTGGTAAGCAAAACAATTGTATAACAGCATCCGTCTGACCACAATCCAGGTCATGGTTACGACAAAAATGGATCTTTAAAAGTGGGAATCATACTAAGACTCTCTTGACATTCTCGTGTGATCTTTCTGGGTCAAAAAAGTATTGCCCGGAAAATATTATATCTGGGATTGGGTGGCAATGCAGATATGGTGGCTAAACGGACAAAGGCTCTGTGGACCATACCAAGAACAACGGCCCAGAAACTTTAATCTGTGCGTCATTTGACGCTTTGTCACTTGCCAAAAAAAGAACCAGCCACCAGTGCTCCTGGTGCTAAACTCCGATTTATTTTATTTCATACATGCGTTGTCCGATTTGTGTTTCCTATCTCGGTGCGCGCCGCCCGGCGGCCGGAGCTACACCGTAACCACCCACCGTTGATAGGACTGTGGTGTGGTGACGGATACGGAACCCGCCAAGCAAGCATGGACAGCCTGTCTCAAGGACAAGAAATGGTGACTCGGAGTGTGTTTTGTGAGTGTTTTTCTTGCGGTGTTTGTGATAACAAGAGTGTATAAGTATGCCTGTGGCGTGCAACAGAAGGATCGGTCCATCATTGGACTTCTCTCTCCGGCCAACATCACATTGGTGGCAGCGGCGGCGCCAACCCCACGGTAAGCGCCACCTCCAAACTGCGGTGTGTTATTCTATCGGTATTATTTCACGTACCCGTCTGAAATTCCCACTGTCCGTATCATCTTCTGCCAACATAGTTAACACGCGCATTGACGGGGGGCGTGTACCCGCCCCCCTCAGGTTTTTCGGGGATAGCATAAAACGGCGGCGTGTAGCGCCACCGTACTTGGCATACCCTTTCTCTCATCATTTTTACAACTTCATGAACATTTTAAGGTTAGGTCATCTCAGGTCAGGCCACCAGTACAGGTCAAGTGACCTGACCTAAAAAAATGTTTAAGATAGCATACGTCGGAACAGGGTGAACTTATCCCATTGAAACTCATATATCATATAATGGGTCCACCGAGTTCTCTAAAATTTGTTCCGGTATTTTTGATATCAATGACCTAAGGTCAGGTACGAGCCCTTACCTCTCCATTGGAAATACATGGGAAAAAATGTTTTAACTGAATAACTTAGCAACAGATAGTGATAGAGCGTTTATTTTAACCGCATTAGATTTGCATTGTCTTTGCAGTTATAATGATATGCATTTTATATGCTTTGACCTTGACCTGACCTCAGGTCAGGTTAAATCCTTTATTTGACCTAGCAAGGTCATATATATATATATATATAACATTCGATTCGTCTTGCTGCGAGGATTCATATAGTTCAAGTTATTTTGCTCTATCTTTACTTGTTCAGATGCAATGACCGAAAAACCTTCATTTACACGTTATCCCTATGACGGCATGTTTTGACCTCTAGTGACTTTAACCTTCGCCCGGGTGGGGGTCCTTTTAGACCCCCTCGGGTTTTTCCGAAGTGACCAAAAAACGGCGGCGCGCAGCGCCGCCAAACTTGGTTTAGCTGTTCCTTCATAATTTTTACATCTTTCTTGAAAATTGTATCTCAAGGCAATATATGATCAGGTCACCAGGCCAGGTGAAGTGACCTCACCTTAAAAAAAATGCTTAGGACTGCATAACTAAAAGGCGGATTGATTGATCAGCTTGAAACTCATACCACATATTGGGCCCACCAGGAGCTTCAACATATGTTCCGGGATTTTTTTAAATTGGTGACCTAAGGTCATGTGCAGAGCATGACCTGCCCATTGTAAATACATGGGGAAAATCACGAAATGAGCTTTTCTCAGTAAGTATGGATGGAATCAACTTCAAACATCGGGCTCTTAGCCCATTTCTGAAGTGGATGCCAAACATTTTGACTTATGACCTTTAAAAGGTCACCTTAGGTTAAATAAGCACTTTGTGGTGTTTTACTCTATAAATTTGGAACAAACAAAGATAGAACTTTTATTTTATCACCGACGTGTTTGTATAGTCACTTCAAGTCAAATGATATACATCATGACTATACCAGGTCAAGTTGGGTCAGACCGTTGACCTGGGCCAGGTCAAATTTTCAAATTTTACCTGGCATAGCAATATTATAGATCATTTGATTCGTATTGACGAGCCGATTGCAATAGTGCATCAACTTTGGCTGAATCTTGCTTGGTTTGGAATTTATTAGCGAAAAAGGAAACGCCCTTATGCATGGGTGGCTATGGACATTCCCAAGAACATTCCCAATATTCAGTGACCTGTAGCTCCCTAGGCTTCGACCTGACACGAAAATGAACACCACTACAATGAAAGAGCAACTCAAGAGATATCGAATGGTGTTAGAAAAAATGTTTCTAGCTATCATAGTTTCTGAGATATATGAGGTTTTCTTAGTACACCTCATATTAGCCACTTTGACCTATTTTCACCTCTGGTGACCTTGATATTGACCTGACGGGAAAAAAGACTAAGTATTTTCTATATCATTTTCGAAGGGCTTTCGATTGCTGTTTTGTGCTTTTTTCTAGCTCTCTTAGTTTCTGAGATCGTGGGGATTTTTGTAGCCCCCCACCAGGGCGAAGGTGGCTCCTACCCACCACTGGGGCAAGGGCTAAATGTGACCTGACAAAAAATAGTTCAAATATTTTCGATGGAGTAGTGGATGGGCTAGCCAACGCCTTTTACCGTGTTTCGCTACCTAGCGTGATTCTCGAGATCTTAGGGGGTGGGTACCCGGCCCCCCCGTCAAAGTGAAGGTGGATCAGACCCCAGTCAATGCGCGCGTTAAATTTTCCAATTGCATTCATCCGTTTGACGGCACTTAAGCTATTCAAGATTTGCTTAGGAGCTCGCAAAATCTGCCAAATTGGGCACCTGGACAGATGAGGTCACAGTTAAGGTCGCTGAGTCCAAATCTATAGAACGCGACAAACAAAATGTTGCGAAAAAATGTAGACCTCCGTAATAGCACTACCCTCTCTGACTTTAAGACCCGCATCGACGGTTTTTTTAGAGAAAGGCATGCCAAAAACGGCGGCGCTACACGCTGCCGTACTTGGCATGCCTTTTCTCTGATCATTTTTACATGTTTTATCCAAATATTAAGGTTAGGTCATCTTAGGTCAGGTCACTAGTACAGGTCAAGTGGCCTGACCTAGAAGAGTTTAAAATAGCATAAGTTGGAACAGGGTGAACTTATCTGATTGAAACTCATACCACATAATGGGCCTACTGAGTTCTTTAAAATGTGTTCCGGTATTTTTATATCGATGACCTAAGGTCAGGTACCAGACATGACCTCTCCCGCCCCCGTCAATGCGCGTGTTAACCCGTGCGTATTCTGAAAATTATATGTATGTATATAAAACTTAATTTACAAGTTATCCCTATGAGGGCATGTTTTGACCTCTAGATACCTTAGATGTGACCTGACAAAAAATGATACAAGTATTCTCGATGGAGAAGTGGATGGGCTACCCAACGCCGTTTACCGTTTTTCGCTACCCAGCGTGGTTCTCGAGATCTTAGGGGAGGGGGGTACCCCCGTCAAAGCGAAGGTGACTCAGACCAGTGGTGGATCCAAGGGGGGCAAAAAAGGCATTTGCCCCCAAACGGAAAAGCTCGGGGCAGAACTATGTGTTTGCCTCCCCCCCCAAAGCAATCGACCTCCTTTTTTCCCCGATTGCTTTTTAGTTTATAAGCAAGGTTTTGGTGCTTCAACCCTTAACTTCGAAAACTCTATCTCGAGCCCACATTTCTCACCCTGTAACGTTTGTTTTTTCTTTTCGCCTCAAATAGGGTAAGGGCGGGTAAGAGTACGCAGGAGATAAGAGTGCGCAGTAGCTGTTTTGGTTACTTAGCAACAACTGAGATGGTGGAGACCCTGATATAAAAAAGCAAGGTCAGTGCCTAGGCTGCACAAACAATTTCAACGTGCTCCTGTTGTTTCCGCGGGAGTACAGAGCAAAATAATTTTCTGGGCACCCTTGCAGTCACCCAAGCTTCAGAATCCGCGCCCAGATTTCGCCAGGCCACGAGCGCTAAAGCTACTGCCCGCCGCGGCTAACGCGACAGTGGCCGAGTGGTTAAGCGCGCCGTCTGAGCGGTGAAATATATCGACTGCGAGAGTGGCGGTTCAAGACTTCATGCATCCGCATTTTACAATGCATCTCTGGCTGTTGCTGGTTCTATTAGCGACAGGATGGAATGGACAACATGCCCTCGGGCGTGTGGCTGCCCCGGCAGTGGCGAACCCAGGAACAGAGAGGCTGGGGCGCGCCCCCATGTTTTTTCATAGTGCAGTAAAGCACAGCACGAATTCTACCTCAACTTTTAATGTGACGCGACTGCTTATAGCGGGAGACGCAGAGGTGAATCCCGGACCTCCTCAAGCAAAAACAGAAACACTCCGTATTATCACTCAAAATGTCCGTTCCATACGGAATAAACTAGGCATACTCAGGGCATGTTCGACAGAGCTTGAGAAATACGATATCATTTCTTGGACTGAAACCTGGCTGGACGAGTCGGTAGGAACAGAGGAGCTACAGTTGGCATTACCGGACCACACATGGTACAGAAGAGACAGGCCAACTCACGCGGGGGGAGTGGCGTGCGCTATTGCCAGCAGGCTTCCTTCCACGAGGAGAGAATACTTAGAGACTGACGGAATGGAGTCGCTGGTCATCGAGATCGGCACGACACCCAAATTACTCGTGTGTGTTCTTTATTGTGCCCCAGGTGATTCACATATGTTTAGGAACTCTCTTGAGGTGATGACTGCCATTGCAGCCCGATATCCGCGAAGACCTTTTGTGTGCTTTGGGGATTTTAATACACCAGATGTTAAGTGGTACAGAAGTGTAGACAGGGCCGTTTTCGTCCACACCTGTTTATCAACGAATGTCGGAACGTGCTATCTTACTGATAGAGAAATGTGATATTGCTGGTCTCTGCCAAAGTGTTACAGAACCCACAAGGAATAACAACTTTCTCGATTTAGTATTTTGTAAGTGTGCTCACGTGAAGTCCTGTGTGAGAAGTGGTATTTTTCCCTCTGACCATTCCGAAATTATCAGTGAGATTAGGGTTGTTGCACCTCAAACACCCCTTGTGAATAGGTCAACGGCGCTTAACTATAAAAGAGCAGATTTTGACGGCATGAGGCGCAGTCTACAGCTTGTACCTTGGGAGGCTTTGTTAAACCTCAATGCTGAGGGGGCGGTGGATATGTTTTATGATGTGCTGAGAGCCGCCATTCGCGGTCATGTGCCAACTGTCACGTTGCGCCGGCGATGTCCCCCCCTGGTTTGACGCTGAGGTTAGGCGTGCACTGCGAGAGAAAGAAAGAGCTTTCAAGGGTATGAAGCGTAATAGGAATGACCAGACCATCCAAAATTTTGAGGAAACACGGTGATCATTCAAAACTCTGTCATCTCACAAATATTTTAAGCATTTGCAGGGCATGATCGGAAACTTTAAAACAAATCCAAAACGTTTTTGGTCGTACCTACAGTGCATCAGGGGGAATAAGGGACGAATTGCATCACTGTTAGATGGAACACACGAAATCTATGATGACATTCAAAAAGCCAACCTGCTTAACGATACCTTCGCGAGAAAATTTACCCCACCTGATGTTGCTGATTACCCCACTGTCACAGAGTATAACTTGCCGTCTCTGGACAGATTTGAAATATCAGAGGGAACAGTTCGAGCTGTCTTGGATGATTTGCAGGTGCACAAGGCCTGCGGGCCTGACGATATCAGTGCTAGAGTCGTCAAGGAATTGCGTAACGAGCTGGTGCTCCCTCTCTGCATCCTATTTAGGAAATCAATAGAAGAGGGGATATTCCCGGGCAGATGGGCGGAGGCCAACATTGTCCCGATTTTCAAAAAAAGATCTAGGAAATCGCCTCAAAATTACCGAAGCGTCTCTCTGCTTCCGCTATTCGGCAAATTTTGGAGAGATGCGTATATCAGACCCTTCTCATTCATGTTCAACCAGTCCTGTCTGAATATCAGCACGGATTTGTCCCGCGCCGCTCATGTGACTCTAATTTGGCAACTCTTCTAAAAACGGCGTGGGACTCTATCTATTCCGGCCATCAAACTGACAAAATCTACACTGACTACTCTGCGGCCTTTCAGAGCGTGAATAATAAACTCTTACTCTATAAGCTTCAAAAATCTTATAACGTGTCTGGAAAAGCGCTGTCCTGGCTTAAATCATTCCTTTGCTCGAGAAAACAACGGGTTGTCGTAAACGGAAAGTGCTCTCATTGGATGGATGTACGCTCTGGAACACCGGAAGGCAGTCAAATATCTCCTTTGCTCTTTGCCTTGTTCATTAATGATCTGCCAAACCAAATTCAAACAAATTCTTTGCTATTTGCTGACGATGTGAAGCTTTACCACCAAATTCATACTCCCGAAGACTCAGAACTGCTCCAGGCTGATCTAGATAGATTGGCTAAGTGGTCCGAATCCTGGAAGCTAAATCTGAATCCCTCAAAATCTCATTCGTTTAGAATCACTTTAAAAAGGAACCCCATCCCGGCAATCTACAAAATTCGAAACACACCTCTGGAGCACATGGACAAAGTTCGCGACCTCGGCATTTGGTTCGATTCCAAATTGAACTTTTCAGAGCATATAAACATCATCGTCAGCAAGGCAAACAAGATGTTGGGTCTGTTAATGCGCTATCTTCAGACTGGCCGAGGTGGTGGAAGTCTTAAGGAAGGACCAATTTTGGCTGCATATTTTGGCAATGTTCGATCAATTCTGGAATATGGATGTGTCATCTGGGGCGGAGCTGCAAGATGTCATTTGGACAGATTAGACAGGGTCCAACATAAATTTTGATTTGGCTCGCATCCAACATTCATACATCTCGACCATCTCAGTACTTGTCATACCATGATCTCTTAAAGCTCTTCAAAATTAGCAGTCTGTCCCAGAGGAGACTCCAGTACGACATTTGCTTCGTACTCAAAATCATAACCGGGAAGGTGGACTCCGCCTGTCTGCTCGGGAGCTTCCCACTCCATGTACCTCAGCGGCGAACCAGGGGGATGCAACGCCACCTTTTACATGTTTCCCTGCCTCGTGTGGAGAGCGTCAAAAGAGGCTTATTTCGCAGGGCAGCGATTGCTTTTAATGGCCATCTTGGACGCTGTCCCGAGGCAGACCCCTACGTTTCGACCTTTAGCAGTTTTAGAGCCAGGGTGAGGAAATATGTTAAAGCTCATCCATTTTAGGCTTCTTAACTTATTCTATGCCGTTTTTCATGTCTTAATGTATTGCAGTGTTTCTGATGTATTTTCATTTGCCTCATATTCATAGCTTCGTGTATATTTTATATCGAGTGTTTTATATTACTGTTTTGCAGGAATAGGTTGCATTACATTGTTACACGGTTGCATTGTAAATATTCATTGGTGTGCTGTTTTATTGCTTGACTTCAGCTGTAATTGGGTTTCCACATACCTGTTGCTGATAAGCCTAAATAAATGAAATGAAATGAAATGAAAGTGCTGTAATACTTCTTAACCAGGTAAACTTGTAGAACATGCTTCTATTATCAAAAGTATTTCATTACGGTCTGTCATCAGTAAGAAAGCTGAGCTGGGACTGAGCTGCAGGACCGTAGCTCACGCTAAAATGCATACCAACATGTTTATGAAGACTGTCTTCCCAAGGGAGCATGTCCGGCAAGAGCACGCAGTAGACCATTGTGCAAGGGTGCGCATGCTTAAGAGATAGGAAAATATAATTTTTGCTCAGGACAGAGTCTGTAATTCATATTTGGAAAGCCAAACATTTCAACATTACTCTTCTATGTTCAGAACGATATGAAGTCATACAACCGCTTAGTTTGGCGACAAAAACTTCGCAACATGGCCTATGCACCTAAAGCACAGCGGGGCATCAATGCGTACTCCATCCTCCTCTCTTGCGTACTCTTACCGACCCACTCCGGCAAGAGTAGGCACTTGACTGTTTATTTTTGACGGGCTCGTGGCGAGTTCGTTTCAGAGACATCGAGTTTAAACATGGACCATACTTAGACAATTTTACAGGCTAAATAACCATATAAAAATTTCAGCTGTTAGACATATAGGAGAAAATTGAAAGTCATTAGAAAGTTAAGTGCGTACTCTTGCACGGACTTCCCCTACCCCAAAAAAATTCCGACAGGTTATATTTTTGCGCAATTTTCACTGCGTTACATTTTTTTATTTTCAACTTTGGTTTGCCCCTCCCAAACCGACCGGCTAGATCCGCCACTGGCTCAGACCCCCGTCAATGCGCGTGTTAAGAACAAAACTAGGGACTGGAGACCGATGACTCTCAGACTCCGGGACCTGATGACATGCATGAAACAGACAGACGAGACAGTCTCCTCTTACGCTGGCTGGCTTAGGACCATGGGCAAATGCATGAATCTTTGGCTACGGTCTCAAATCTCCAAACTGCCCCCCTCAACACCGTCACTAGCCCGGACAGTCCGGACAGCCCGGACTAAGCTTGGCTGACATCAGCACGCGATAAGCAGCCCTAGAGCTTTCCCACGTGCAGGCGCTGACGACTGACCCGCCCACAACGCCCTAGACCTCCCAACCGACCAGTCTGCTATCACTGTAACCGCAGCAGCCATGTTCGGCGGGACTGTTATTTCAACCCTCAAAATCCCCCACCTCGGCGCTCTCGGACTGACTCTCGAAACCGCGAGCGTCCCTCCCGACAGCCCCGACGACCCACTCCCTATCGCTCACAACAGAGTTATTCCCGATCAAGAAACAGATCCTACGACTCACGACCTCCAGACAACCAGAACCGTCGTTCCTCGCGCCGCTATGACGACCGACCCTATTACAGTAGAACCCAATCGCCCTCGCCGTCCCCAAACCGAGGTCGCTCGCCTGACCGCTCACCCTCACGCTACTCTTCCAACGAACGTCAACGCTCTCACCCTCAACGAGACTGACTACATCAACCTGACACCCCCACCGCCAAATTCCTGGGTGTCATTCAGCCCGAATGCAGAGGCTCTACACTTGGCCTCCTCCATTATCGGCTCTGTGACGTCCATGTTTTGGTGCGGCTCGTCTGGCGACGCATCTGTTGCCACCGCCCATGACCGTGACAGTATGCCTCTGCTTCTTTATCTCCGAACTACCTCCGGTCTCTGCGCTCATCCGAGCTCAAACCACCGGATGTGAGCGTCTGAGGCTGCTCTCTTATCACCGCCTTCCTGGCTGACCCGTCCACCTGTTAGACTTGTATATATTTCAGCATACTTACAATCAGTGGTATCCAATTGTACATACATTGATCCAATCATATGCATCCACACTCATATTTTGTTTTTTGTACACTTGTCTGCCTCTGTATGTCGGTTGTATATAAACTGCCTCTTCACGGCAGCCCTCCTTTCTTATATGTTTTCTAATGTATTGCATTTTGTTTCAGGCTCCTTTACTCACCTGGTAGAGCTGACGCCTGTTTCAACCGTTGGTTCACTCACGCCCCTCAGCTTGGAATATGACAACCACTCTTAGTTGGTCTCAACCTGGAAATGGTCAACGGTGCATCCATCACACCCGGACACCGAGTTTAATCCACTGGTATCCGCCAACTTCTCCGCGAAACAGCACATCCGCTACACGTCTGAGCCATGCACTGATCAGGGACGTTGGTACCCCCCCTGCAGCGGAACATTCCCCGGATGTCACCTGCGGTGCAACCAACCCCGCGGCGTTATCGTCTGCGCTCAAAACATCCGTATTTCTGCTGGCCCGAGTCACTGCGCAGCTACATATGTTATCCTGATCAGACGGAAACCGCCAATTTCTTCCTGTTCAGGATTTGTTCCAGCACTAGACACAGCAGCGCGTCAGAGCAGTAGCTGCACTTCACCTGGGTGATAGCACTGGGTTCGGAAGTAAACCCGGCCGCGTCGCAGATAGCACGAGCTGGACACCGGTGAGACCAGCAATGACCTCATATGACCTGATGTGACCTCACACTTGCGTTGAGACCATATCATGCCAGATATATGCCATTCCCACTGCTTAACGGTTGGCGTTACCCAGCCCTCGTTCAACAGCAAGCGCAGGTCAACGGATGTGACGTCACACCTCATAAGATATAACAAGGGACAATTCAATTATTCATTGTCCAGTGTTTTTTTGCACCAAGATATCCATAATAAAAAATGAAGCGTTTATTTGTTGCATTTGGGATGCAATTGATTACCATGTATTCTCACAAATTCGTAGGCGAGCAGCACCATTAGCAGCAGTTTGACACACAGCCCAAAGGTGAAGGAATTCCTCCACGCCCATGTGACGTCACTTGGGCGTGGAGGAATCCCTCTTGAACGTGCCTTTAAGTAAAGGTATCTTGAGCGTTACCTACTAAATTTCAGTATCATTCTCAGGTATTTCTTACCTGATAGGCTTCAGCTCCGCCAGTCGTATTATGCTTATACGTGCACATGTAGCCTTTGGGAACGATGGTAATAAGTGACACATTGGCCTCAGGTCTACTTGAAATGAAAAAGGGAATGTGTTGAAGTGTAGTATGAAGAAAATGGGAATATGTGCTGTTTTGAAGGTGTAAAAAATGTATGAATAAGAGCTATATGACGATGTTTTCACAATTGGCTGAATGAAAAAAAATGAGAAAACCTGGACCAGAGTAAAACAAACAATTGTTATTAATAGGGGAAAGGTGTAGTGTGGTGACGGATACGGAACCCGCCAGGCAAGCATGGTCAGCCTGTCTCAGGGACAGCGAATGGTCTGGAGCCGAGTGTGTTTTGTGAGTGTTTTTCTTGCGGTGTTTGTGATAACAAGAGTGTATAAGTATGCCTGTGGCGTACAACAGAAGGATCGGTCCAGCATTGGACTTCTCTCTCCGGCCAACATCACAACACACCACAAATGTAGTAGCTTTTGTCGGCCGTCGGATGACCTATTGCTTGACCTATTGACCTATTGATTTCACTAATGAAACGGGGATACTTTTCTTTTTCTGTGTACTTTAGTAGCTGATACTGTTGATGCCTTTTTGCCGGCTTGAAAAAGTATGACTTGCACTGGCGGTGGAACTGGGTTGGGGGGGACACCGGGGCACGGTGTCCCTTTAAATAAAAACAATTTAATACTAACCCTATGGCGTTGATTGGGAAGAAATAGGTTGAAAAACCCATGTTGCCCCCAAGTATGCCTGTGGCGTACAACAGAAGGATCGGTCCAGCATTGGACTTCTCTCCGGCCAACATCACAACACACCACAAATGTAGTAGCTTTTGTCGGCCGTCGGATGACCTATTGCTTGACCTATTGACCTATTGATTTCACTAATGAAACGGGGATACTTTTCTTTTTCTGTGTACTTTAGTAGCTGATACTGTTGATGCCTTTTGCCGGCTTGAAAAAGTATGACTTGCACTGGCGGTGGAACTGGGTTGGGGGACACCGGGGCACGGTGTCCCTTTAAATAAAACAATTTAATACTAACCCTATGGCGTTGATTGGGAAGAAATAGGTTGAAAAACCCATGTTGCCCCCCCTTAAATTTGGACGTTCCACCGTCACTGATGACTTTTGCGGGAGTTTTAATGTTCAAAACATATCGTTATCAAAACGGCCTCACCGTGTTGTTACAACCAAATAGAACCGTATCTTTGCGACTAAAAGGTCACATACATACCAGAGTTCACAGCGATATACGGATACTGTGCAGGGGTCGAAAATTCTACCATTTTGGCATTCTAAATGGTGACAACTCAAGGCGGACAAGGTGACAAAAACTGTCCGATATATTTGCTCCAGACAAATACCCTAACAAATCGCCGGAACTAGCACCCATAATTTGAGCTCGCAATGTTTTTGAATCAATAGAATGGTCCAGGGGTGTTCATTGGTATCCTACTAAGGCAAAAGTTGCCACATTTTGCGGCTTGGGCTGGTAACACATTTATGATTTGAGATTTACAATGGTGACACACTGAACACTTTTTTGGCCCCTGATGCTGTGGAGGACCAGGTGTGAGCGTTTGTTATGCTCGTTTAAAATCATTTCGTCATTTCTCGTAAGGCTCCGTTAGGCAACGCCAGGTAAAAATATTCATTTCATTTCATTTCATTTATTCAGGCTTATCAGCAACAGGTATGTGGAGACCCAATTACAGCTGAAGTCAAGCAATAAAACAGCGCTAACACATTCACGCTACAGCACCTGTGAAACCACATAACAAACTAAAAGAAGGAAATAAGTATTGTTTCTCATTTTCCGATTAATTCTTGAATGTATCAGCCATTTGACATAATTTCTGAAAAAGGCCACTTCTGCGGGCTTCATGCTGTTTTTTTACGCCCGCTACATCACTACGCATTTCGAGGTGCGGCTCCTAACAGTACACACAGACTTTGTTCCACGCAGTTCAGTGCATTGATCGTGGTATTCAAGGGACCAGTAGGTTGGAATCACAAAGCATAGGCGTCATCACAAAGCACAACAAGCCTAGGCGTCGAAATGGTTGAGGCAGAGGGTCTGAAACTTCTTACTCTTTAGCCGAATATATCGCAGTTTAAGCCCATCGGGGCATTTTTTTATATTTTTTTATTTTAAAATCTCTTTTTTATTTTAAAGCCCCCCCCCGGTGTATAGAGAGAAAAAGAAACATTGTTGTAGTCAGCGCAAGCGGTAGGTGGCAAGGAACCCAAAATCAAACTGCTTAGTTTCAGTATACTGAAACTATTTTTTAGTTTCTACTAGTTTCAGTACACTGATACTTTTCCTATAGGGATAGCGTCTTGTCAGCAGGAGGTTAAACATCCTCAAGCTCTTGACATGTTTTTGGTGGCGACGCTTATGATAATTACCACATACATGTACAAAATGATTTCCCCCGGCAGTTGTAACTGATGTTATAGCTGCAGTTCTAACATTAGAAGTGGAGCTGTGTACCTGGTAGAGGTAGAAGCCGTTAACACGCGCCCCGCTGGGGTCCCTTGCATGACGCGCCCCGCTGGGGGCGTTTTTCGCCCCCTCCATATCTCGTTCCCCACGAAAGCTAAAGGAAAATTACGGGCAGCGTTCGAAAGCTCTTGACAAGACGAAGATAATTTATGCGGACAATTTTTATGTCAGGTCAATATTGAGGTCAGCATAGGTCAAAGAATGCTCCATAGGCTTACAACAGAGCAGTGTACGTTTCCCCATCTAGATCTGTCCTCAGGGAAGCTAAAGCAAATCTTTATGCACCATTGGATTCCTCTCATCTCGGCGAATTGCATGATGTATAATATGACCTTGCTAGGTCAAATAGTCAAAATGACCTGACCTCGACCTAGGTCAGGGTCACAGAATGACCTGGTATGGTCATGTTACATATCAATCGACTCCCCGTGACAGTAGGAACTCATTGCAAGCAAAAAATGAGAGCTTTATCTCAATTCAGTGAGAAGTTATTGGCAAAACAATTACTCTCTGTTCCCGTGACCTGATATGACCTTTGAGAGGTCAGATGCTCAAAAATTCAAGTTTATGGTCAAGAGCGTGGTAAGAATAGACGGTTTGAGGATTTTCAGCCTTATCTATCCAGTATTTACTGAAAACGAGTCCATTCTATTTTTCACCATAGACTTATAATGGGGTGACCAAAATTGACCCCACCTTAGGTCACCAGTATCAAAATTCCGAGATAGCAGATTTGTAGACCCTAATGACCTTATCATACTGTAGAAGTTTCAAACTGATCGGTTTGCTAATGTTCCCTGGGTGCTGCTTCAAACTCGTAATTTTAGGTTTTGAGGTCGGGTCACTTGACCCTGAATAGCTCCGTGACCTAACATGACCTTAACTTAAAACATTGGCAAGTAAAATTGATCAGGGATAAGATACCGTAAGTTTTGTTGTTCTGCGTTTCTTCGTTTTTGAGCTATCTGGTAAAAACCAGGAGGGGGCGAATTTCGCTCCCCCCCAGCGGGCGCGTGTTAAGACCGCAAACTATGATAAATGATTAAACCTCGCCCCGGTGGGCATAATTGGCAGGTCGATGTCACGTCTGGACTGGCTTGAGGCCGAGTAGGTGTCTCGAAAATTGTCTCAAATAAGTATACTAGATATATGTCACTTCAGTCAGCTGTTTTCAAGGATAGGTCACGCAGCAACACCCAAACAACGCCCACGTTATGATGCTAGAGCTTTAAAAATTGATTCATGCTTCGAGACGTTTTCAATCCATACCATTTTCCTCCGCTGTCTTGCTCGTCACGTGCCACCAACGATGTCTTCCCCTGCTAATCTGGTTCCATTAAATATTGAGGTCACCCTAGGCTAAATAATTTTCCCCTGGATTGCAATAGGACACTAAATATTTTCCCCTGTATATTCTCACTGAATAGCGCTAAAGCGGATAATTAGGTATTATTCAAGACCCTTTGTGCCAAAGCGAATGATTCTAATAGAAACACGCTAGCGCGAATTGTGTAAATCACTCGACCTCAAGCCAGGTCAGGGCTTCATGTTGACGTAATGTAGTCGTAACACAAGACACTCAACTTCCGGGAGATGGGTGGCTTAGTCGATAACATCAGAATCTCTTAAGCCACCGGTCCGGTTTCAATTATCGGCGGAGCCTCTGAATAAGTATATGATACCCCAAATCCCTGCCAACAGGGTGAGAGTTGGCGACGCTGTATAGCCATGACAGTTGGTTCGTTGTTAAACCCTGACAGTTATTACCTCTCAACTTCCAATTCCGAGACGAACACGGTGACATCACGACGGATTCGACGTTTTTTGCTGTTTTTGCCGTTTCGACGTTTTTTTTGCCCACCCCTCAGAAACACAAATCACCGGCCCAGGCAACAAACTCGGGGTGAGAATGGTAGTCAAGCTGCAGAAGGCAACTTCTGTAGTTCCTTGAAATAAGGCTAACCGGGTAGTGGCTGTATTCCCGTTAAAGCCCTAAGAAGGTCGGTGTGACGTAGGGTTCGGTGGAAGAGCCGATCGAAGTATTTTTTACTAAATTTTCATTACAATATAACATATGTTTGAAGTTAATAAAGTTCCGAAAGAACACCTTCCCCTTTGTCGCAAATATTTCGGGAGATGGGTAGCATGGACACTACAGGCACTGGATTGCACACACAGAGAACCAACAAATATTGCAATGAGCATGACAGCACACGAAATAACGAGCCGGACATGCATTAAAAGGGGTAAGTTAAGTGCCAAACATATAAATCCGAGTGGTGGCCAAATGGGTTATTGCTAACCTATATTCTATTCTTTTCGTGACGTTGTATTGTAAATATGTTCATTGTTGTTGTCATTTCCAGTTTGATTCATTGGATTCAATTAGTTTCAAAGTATCATAATTTTTAATGTTAGAATCTGTGGTGCTCCCTCCCAACTAGTCCACATAGGAGTGGTACCTCTGACCGTCTACATCTCCCTTTTTATTATTGCGGCTCTCCACATTTTCCCCCTTTCTTGTTGCTGGCTTGCTTGCAACTAACCTTCATTTATATTCGGCGTTAAGTTCGTAACAATACCTCAAAGTGCAGTTCCAATCCATATCTGTATTGAAACCCTCAAAGTCCAGTTCCATCAATGAATTCACAAAAGCCCTCTAAACTCAAGTGTTCTGTTGAAGCTGGCAATAAAAATATCTAAGTCTCCTCCTGTCGATCCTCAATACACGCCCATTATCGCAATGAACACATGTCTGCCCGGTATACTTGCTCGTCTTTGACTATCATTTCTACCCTATCGTGCGTGGCATAAACTTAATAAATAAAAATAATAAAAGTCCGAAAAACATTGAGCCAACAGCGATGGTGATGGCTGGGCCAGCCATTCCCCAGATCGGCACCATGGTGTACCGACCGCTCCCAATTTTCAGGCGTTAACATACAGTGCGGGGGCGTCCCAGGCCGCATCTGCTTCCAAGGGATTCGTCAGGCTAATCCTGGCAGTCGACAGGGTCGCCACCCTGCCGGAACTGGGTAGCCGCGCCGCTACCCAATTGTCTCCCTTACATGATTCTGAGAGGAAATCGGGCTAATCCCGATACTATCAGGGCCTGTCCTGATAGGGTTGGCTAGGTCTAAATCCAGCCAACCTCCTCTATCGCTCTCTCATTCCTTTGGACTTCTGCTTTGACATAATACTTCTACCTGGGTATTAGCGCCAACATATAGTTCATTCTAAGATGAACTATATGTCCCCTTTCTGACGCTAACCCCTTCCCTAGGGGTCGTCACCGCTCCTAGGTCTTCGGACCGAGATCGTCATCCCCCGGTGTCATCCTCTTCTTCATCGTCTTCATCATCTTCTTCAAAATCTGCCCGTGGCAACAACAATAGAATTTGCGCCCATGGTAAAACCCGAGGGAGTTGTACACACCAGTTACGTCCCGCGAGCCAAAATGGAAGTGTGGTGTAATATCGTCATTCTTCATCACCTACTTATCATTCATCATCACCATCATCGTATCGTCATCATCAATAACTCCCTCCGGTTGAGCTGAATCCCTGGGAAGGGGGCATCTTCTCTTATCTTCTGCTCTGTATCTTGCGCCCTCCCTAACGCACCAGGGATTGACATGCCAAGGATGTCGTCACCTATCCCCCTTTTCATTCCCCGTCCCAAGCTAGATGGAAGGGTCATCTACACTTGAGGGCCCAGATTTTTGAACGGGACCAATCTTTGAACAACTCGCCGGAACTCGATAATGCGGAGCCCTGGATACTCTGCAAAAAAAAACAACAACAAATCGGCACTGCGGTTCTTGGGGAGTAAAATGATAACTCATACGTCTTCACCTCCAATCTAGGTGTCTATCGGACCTTAAACTAGGAATCGCTTATACCCCTTACAACCGAGGATGATGTATGAATAATGACCCATTCACTCGCGCATCCTTACTAGCCCCCCTTTAAAAAGATTGGATCCCCTATTCTACACAAATTTCCTCCACCCTCCGATATATGACGTCTAAGTTACCATCTCTAGAGAAGTCCCAGGTAACAATCCCTAGAATACGTTAAGTGTTCCGTTACTGTAGGGAAGGGAACCATTAATTTACGGCAATACTATAATTAGTTATCGAGTTCTTCGCGGGCCGCCAAAATTGGTCCACAATTTCTGCCCCAATTTCAATCTCCTAATCTTATCAGTTGCCCAGCGGGCTCGCTCATCTCCATCTCACGAGCACATCTTCTGCTTAACTTTACTCTTAATCAATACTCTCATAATAGTCGTCACTTCTATATACGGGCAAGTATACCGGCTCCTTAATATTTTTAACTTCCCTAACGTCAGCTCCATTTAATCTAATAGCTGTCATCCATTGTAAGATTTCCAGTTCCCAGTTTCTATACTGAAGTTCTTTGCTCTCTTCTTCTTAAAAAGTATACCTGCAGCCTAATAATTTTAACTTTTTTAATATCAACTCTATTTAATATAATGGCTATTACCCATTGTAAGATTCCAGTTCCCAGTCATCTATACTGATGTTATTCGCTATTTAAAAAAAACAATCGACATTAGCGGGAGCAACCCAATCCATTGATAGGTTACTCGCTCTTTCACATACCCTTACTGGTATTGTATACTCCTAACATTATTATTTACTTTAGCTCATTGTTTATTTTACATTTAGCTCAATGGGGCGATGGTCCGAAGCCTCGATGTAATCTTTGTGGGTTAAAAAAAACACTTAACAGTAGATGCCATACCAACCTCCGCCGCGGTAATTAATCATAAATATAGAGGGACTTACGAATCATCAGGTATATA
This sequence comes from Lepas anatifera, assembly GCA_034440635.1. NCBI lineage: Eukaryota > Metazoa > Arthropoda > Thecostraca > Lepadidae > Lepas > Lepas anatifera. The sequence goes on along the minus strand of JAOTON010000176.1, from coordinate 706,114 downwards.
TCAAAGACTCGAGCTGAGTAGGAAGTAAATTAATATTCCCAACCTTCATTCACCTCAAATTCTATCATCAATATACTTCAATTTCCCTTTTCCCTATAATGTTGTAAAAATATAATAAACAAATATAAACGCAAATGAGCTTCAAATAAACAAATGAAGGCTTCTAAAAAAACTACAATAATTTATTCCGATGTGATCATCACTGTGCATGCCTCTGTACAACCTGAACTTTCGTGCAAGGATACGAAGCAGCAGATATAGGCCGGAAATAAAAAGAATAGAATAGAATATAGAATAGAATGAAATATCAGAAAAACAAACTTCAATATCATTTACAATCATCAATAATTTACAATAATCAAGCAATCGCATCATCAATGTTCATTTACCATTTAGTATGTACGAAAACGCCTGAAGTTCAAGTATTAATTTACGTTAATGATGAAAAGTAAAATTAAAGGAGTGAGAACAAACATATTTCACTATCAGTTACTCCATTACTGTGTATGCAAAATATCAGCGGAGATCTAAAATTTTATATGACATGACCCATCATATCACATGAGAACGTGTTATCCATTTTCGGTTATTAACCAAAGATACAGAGCTGTAAAAGGGGCTGATAAATGCTATTGCAAAACATGTATAGTTGTGTGCACCTGTTAACATCCAAAATTGTCGTGTATTAAAATTAAGTAAAGGACAGCTGAAGGATCTTATATAAAGAATAGTTAAACTTACTCATTTAGTATGGATAAGCATATCTATCTCCGCTAATCATTGTCATTATTCTTCAATATCTTAATATGCACGGAAGTACCTGACAAAAATGTTCATTATTATAAAATGAAGAAAATGTGAAAACAGGCAAAGAAGCTGGAAAATATTTTTTCACGTCACAATTGCTGCTAGAAAGGCCATTATCGATCTGTTTTTCTATACATGTGTTCGATTCTCTAAAAAAAATATTACGCATTGGTAAACATCATAATATGTGGTGCAGTGTAATTTCCTCAAACCTCTTTATGATCCAACTTATGCAGAGCCGCCCTGTAATACATCTGTACATCGAACATGCTACAGCTCATGGTCACCGCTGCCACGGCCTGCCGTCGCAGCCGCTGCCGTCGACGCTGCGTCGGCAAATTCTCTCCGGCTCACCGGCGGACGCTGTGACGTCACAGGGCACCGAGGCACTGTCGCGTCTGTATGACCAAATAAAGCTATGTAGAAGGGGTTACAGGTGATGATACATCTACGATGCATCCTGAAGGGATACGTTGCAAAGAATTAACCAAAGGTATTATCATAAGTTTTCGACACGATATTAGAGACTCTCCTATTAATATCGAAACGACCATCGCCTCCGTTTCACTTTCATTTACGTATGTTAATCTTCTCAATTTCTATTGAATGATACCCAAGATGATTTACATTACTTTACCTTTCACATACATTGAACGTTACATTTTTTTAATCTTTCTCACATATAAATACATTCAGTTTACTTAATACTCATTTTGACTTATGAAGTTCCGATAATAAGGGGGGTATGTAACATTTAAATACAATTGGAGACATATTTTTCTCATCAATGGCATCATACTTTAATTAGATTAACATTCGAGCTAATAATTTCAACGTACTATTCACATTCCTAAAACGTCGACCGCGATCACGAGATTCAGCCCGCCTATGCGCAGCCCCATTTCACCAGAATCTTGCCAACGAAATATCACACATGAAATAAAAAATCTTGCTGGACTTGCCGGTCTTCCTATGCGTGTGGAAATGGGCTCGTGCACCCTGCGTTTTCCAGGTTTCTGTTACTTGGCAGTGCCCTGGGCAAAAATTGTTGGAGGGTAGTCTCAAAATATTTACCAAGAAGTTTAACCATCCAAATTGGCAAAACTAATGTTACAACAATTAGCAAAAAAAAATAACAGCTCTAGTTTATTAATGCAACATAAATGGTTTACTTTATCATCTACTCATTATTATTCTGCATTGTTTTCAACGTAATTAAAGTAATTATCAAGTCTAACGAAATGCAAAGAACGACAGGCAGAAATTTACTGGGTAAATGCTCCTCACTATTTCAGAATTTAACACAGTATCACAGAATTTAACAAGTAACTGTCATCATTTTGGAGGGGAGGTTTGTGTCATTGGCGTGTGGTATTGTGCGATAAATGTTTCCCCTCCTTGGGGCCCCTTCTACGTCGTTTTTAAACCTTAATCATGCAGCTAAATTACCGTTACTAATTGCAATGCGTGCACATTACATTAATATTACCTTTCTCAATCAATTTATAATTAATCATCAATATTTTACCTGTTCCTTGAGGAACAATAATTAGCCTCTTATTTATTTGATTTCTTATGCAAAGCCAATACTCAGAGAATCTTCTAGAATATGCGCTGTCAATTTATACGGAACCGATTGCATACAGACTCATCAACGGATACTATCATAAACCACAAGGGTCGCGCCTGTAGGGTGTGTTGCATTACCCCCTGCCCCAAAAATATATACTACTTACCACCAGCCGCTGCACCAGTCAGCCACACGCCATCGCCTCTCTCGTAGCCGGCTCGCGTTTCCTCAGAACGGTGATTTCCCCCTTTTTAGTGCACTTTACGCGTTTCGCATTCAGTTCGATACGTGTAGCGATTCCGAGGAATAATAAGACGAATTTAAATTCTGTTACGTTCATTGCTGCTGCTAGTTTATTATAAAGGTTATTAAATATTAGTCCGTTTACGCATCTTACGCTATAAATATTGCACGCACTCGCACTTTAATCATCCAATCAATAACTACGCTCAAGGCGGCAAGAACTCAAAATTACTCGATTATTATCGATTACTCTAACCGTTTCATAGCACAAGTTATTAAGCTTATTAACATTATAACCGATATTCTTTCATCGGTTCTCAGTCCTCATTTTTACCCTCACCCTTATAAAAGCTTCGATAGCAAAGCGGGAATTTATTTTTTATTTTGAACAGAGTGTTAGGCATTCAAAGAAACAAAACCAAAGCGATCAGTTGCATAGCGACCTTGATAACATAAAAATCTAAATTACAATCTACGTTACGACCTTGGTTAGCAATTAGCATGTTAGTTATGATAGGTTGGACTCTACATTCTCATACCTCACTGTATCGAAAAATTTACCACATATTTAGTTGGACCTCTCGCAATAAAACGTTCTTCGCTCTTGCGCCAGCTGCATTTTTCAACATGTTTCGGAAATCTGCAGTCACTCAACATCACATCGTCCCCGATCAGACACACCTATCCCCCCGTTACTTTCCCCATTTAACATCCTATGTAATATCTGCAATAGCCAAGTACCAAAATTAAATGTTTCGAGGTCTAGTTTCACTCCACGCCATATGCCAAATTCAATCACATAGTTCCACCGAAATCAATATTTCGTCTAAAGTCTGGTCGAAAATTTGGAGGGGAACCACTAATTTTGAACGGCTCGTTATTCCGGGTACTCACATTCTGTTGCTTTGTTGTTCCCTGCCCCCAGCACTTGCCTCTGCCGCCGGTGCCCGCGGCGACACCCGCTTAGGACCCGAGCCGTTTGCAGAGTGCCAGGCCTCCCAGACAGTGAAGGATGCATCCCCCTCCCTCCCTCAAAGGGGGAAGGGTGCGGGCCCGTCGACCGATTGCACCGGAAATCGGCCCGATGGTCATACCTCCCCCAGGGGGATATGGGTAAGAAACCGTCTTTTACTCTTAAATCCCCCAAAAAGGTGAAATCCACTACTCATTTAATGATTTTTCAATTCGACATAATTTTCCCCCATTTATCAATTTCGACCCGCCATTGCGTTCTCAAATGGTAGCCCCGGTCCACCTCGTGACACACGACGCCACAATGCCTGCTGAGCACTGACTGCTGATAGAAGCGGGTCAGGTACCACGGATGCTGGGGCCTGGTCTGGGAGGCCTAGAAAGAGGGGTGGGGCGCCCCTGCAATTTTCGACCAGACTTAAGCCTATGTTAAAGCATGTGACATAGCTTAAAAAAAACTAAAATTTGACGGTACCCAGCTAACCTATAACATTCCATGCTTGGTGCCCACTGCACGCAAACCCCAAAAATGTGTCACATCACAGTCGGAAAGAAAGAGCCTTATCACTGTCCATGTTACTATCTTTTCGGTTCGACTGGGCCTTCAATAGCTAGATGTGTAAAGATATTCATCATGAAAAATTGGCGCGTACTTGTCAGGACGGATAATATAACTTTCTTTGAATACAGCTTATCTCTGCCAAATCAGTTCACGTAAATTATCATTTGAGAGGCTAGAACCAAGATTGCTGATTGCACTTTACAGAGATATTGAAGCACAATACCAAAAGTGTTCCAGAACAATCCGCACCGGAAGAAACAAACTTCAAATAACATCGAAAAGATGAGTGGGGAAATGACAAACATACCTATTGATAGTGTTTTAAGGCCGCTAATGACAAGCTACGATGAAATAACTGCTAAGTTATTATATTTGGAAAGAAAGGAAGCTAAGCTGTAACCAAGGCCTTCAGCTATCAGAGGCTTTGAGCAGGTTAAGCAGATCAACAGAATATATTATAAATGACAATCACACCCCATGTTTTGACGTTTTGGCACAGTTATTGACAAAACTCAACAAAGGAGTGTGACAATATGATACAACTAAAATTTGTACCCCAAAATCTAGATAATACATTTTTAAAAGAAATAATTCGACTTGGATTCCCTACCGTGCCGTTCGACAACAGGTATTTTGGAGCATTTTTTTACATTTTTGCGTTATCGATCTTGAAGCGGTACCCAAAAAATCCGGGGAATCTGGCATTGATCATTTTCATTTGAAATGATTGCTTCATTCACCACTTACGCTGTGAAATGTATGTCTTATTTAGCTTTCTTTCTTAACCTGAGCTGCTGAATTTCCGTAAAACACCCTGGAGAAATACTGCGTAGGAAGGAGCAGCCACGTGTAAAAGCTCGAACCCAGCCCTTGCCCAACATAAGCACACATCCAAACCGCTGTTGTAATAAATCTGCTGTTTGGTTGACAAGTCAGCTTTTATAAATATATTTCCGCGTTTTTTGTCAATTCATGAATACTGTTGGAAATTTCTGTATTTTTGCTAATAATCGGTGTTAAATTTGCATTTTTACTAAAGCTAAATTCATTATAATAGGCATTTGGAGAATTGTTGAGAAATTGTGTACTTCCGCAGCGAAGGAAGAACAATATAAGTTGATATTTTATTTTGGTCTATCTTCTCTACTCCGGGATAGAAAATTACGAAAAGTTCAATGATTATCTATTCTGTCACTGCCTTTCATCAGAATACTACTATAGAAGATGCTTGAAAAAAACTATTAGCTATTGTATGAGCCCCAATCTTTAACGCATGGTCGGGACTCGGCGCTCATACGTTGACCGATATCTTTTACGACGACCTCGAATTGTTTTTTCCGTCTCGTATTCAAATAGATAAGCCGAGTGACATCTTACCAGCGTTTATTATTCCGTGAGATATTGTTACACCAATGGTTAAATAGATAGTACGCTCAAAAGTCTTGCACGTGTCGTGAGCGTCTTAGACATATAAAACATGTGCAGCAACACAGAACATGTAAAATTTACTAGCAAATGTTTCATGCCACAAACATGAATTCAATTTTCGTGTTTTGGGATGTAAATCACAAACGTCAAGAGCTTCTGGTGTTCCAGCGAAGACTCACTATACGCCTCGAGCCATATATGGTACTGTATAGCGGCCTATGGTTGGAACATAGTATATTTGTACATGGTTTGCCCATGCACTTGCGTAGGATTAATCCATTTTCCAAGCACCTACTTCCTTTCGTATGACTTATGTCTTTGATATGGGAATAAGGTCTGAGTTAGCGAGGTGCAAGCGCAACTCAACATGCGCAGTGGAGAGGGGTTTGGCGTAAACGTGCAGTGGGGGTCCTAAAGTGCCCCCTAAGATCTCGGAGACCAAGAGGGCTAGAAACGCCCGTTAGGGGTGTGTGGGGGTGATGGTGATATACGTTATGACAAAGTTTCATTGACCTAGGCTAAACTATTCAAGGTCAAACCTAGGTCGTAAAGGCCAAATAAGGGCCGTGCTGGAGACCTATTGGGAAATGCCGTGATTATGCGAATAAGCCGGGAATACACCAAAAGCGGACTAAGGTCATAGAGGAAGGGTCCCACACAATATTCTCTGAAATGTTGAGGTCAAGGTCATTGAAAGTCACAATAATGTACAGTTAACAGGCAGTAGGTAGCAGCCTTTGGGTGGGGGGTGGTGGTGTCTGGCTTCATTTACCGACCGGGTTAAGGCGGCTGAAAAGGAGCACGGCCAGAAACCCTCACGAAGTGCACCCATCCCAGTTGCGAAGCCCAATTATTATTATTATAACCTTTGGGTGGGAATTTAGGGTTTGATCTTGACCTTGACATTGGGTAGCCTTAACTATGAAGTCATAGAACAACATCTGTCATGCTGATCAATTTCATCTGATCGGAATACTGCAGTCAAAGACCTTGACATGTGACCTGTGTCCTTGACCTCGACCTTCATGTGAGTTGACCTTGACATATAACCTCATTACATGACCTGAATACGTTACCGCTCAGTCTACAGTGCAGGCGAACTGGTGCGACCGCTCAATTGCGACAGTCTCAATTAATAGGCCTGACTTTGAAAGCCTATAAGTTAAACAATTATCAACATATTTTCAAAATTATTTCCCCAATCAACGCGCTCATAAATCCTCTCAAATGTGGCCGAAAAACCGTTTTCTGGCGGCGAACTGTTCGTCGGTGACCTCGGAAAAATAGGTCGGGGGCACTTTTGGACCCCACACTGCGCGTGTTAAACGGGCAATTTTGGGTTCCGCTGTCCCTTCCGTTGCAGTTCAGCTCAATGTTTAAGTGCTCCATCGCCGCGCTCTGGTAGTGTGATAAGGTGATCTTTGCTTCCTGGATGGCACGATCAGCGATATGCAAGCGACGACGTTGTCCTCTGCTTTTTCAAATATTTGACGACAGAATCCCTGAAAGCTTTGCAGCTGCAAACTCTGCACCAAGCAGGAAAAGAGCTCCACCTCCGCCCACCGCCAGCAGAACAAATAGCTGCTTTACGCTGAGAATGCTGATCTCTGTGGACTCCACGACCATGCCGGCTCGACAGGTAATGTGCCTCTCATCTGGTTTCCAGCGCGCCTCCTCATGCTGTATGACCCCAGCCTCGCGCAGCTGTGCCAGGGCACGATTGATAGCGGACTTGTATGGAAAGTTAGGCCTCACTGCGAGCAATGCTGGGAAGGTTAGCACACCCCTGGGCCAGATACAGACGGGGGGATGGTCTGGTGAGGGTGGATGCAGGTTCTTGTTGTGAACGACATCCGGAGTTCCTATCTGAAGCTCTCCATTCCGCGGTGGGCCGACGCTAGTACGCGGCAGTTCATCCATCTTACGACCGAACAGCGCAGGAACGATGATGTCTCTGGTGGCTGAAGAGCGATAGTTCTGCATCCGCCAGCCCTTGCGCAGAGCCTCGGACAGGCTTTGAAAAGGCAGGTGATGCTGTCTGACGGTGATACTGGACAGGAGGTCACCGGAGTAGGCTGTGCAGACGAACAGACCCATCATGTACAAGCAAAACATGGCGATACGGTAGGAGATGGCCCGGTCGTGAGAGACCACAGCTCCCTGGCCACACAGTATCCCAAACACTGTCAGAACCCACGAAGAAACGGATATCTCTCGGCTTCTTAGGCCAGAGTTTTCGAAGTGTGCCTGCGCGCGCGCGATGACGCTGAGGACCAGTAAGGCAACGAGCTGCAGACTAAGAAGCGTCAGCCATGCGCCCTTCGAAAAGCGGTCGCTGATGTTGAATGGCTGCCAGGTGCTGTTTGAATTGGCCGGAATGACAATGCCACTCTTCTCCCGACCGAAAGCCACGGTGAATTCTAGCAGTCGGCGACGGCGCTGCGTTTGCGCCATCCAGCCTGCGAATAAGTCAGCCTTGTTCGCGTTCATTTGAAGAGAGCAGGCATCCCATGCCGAACCGTTCTTGGAACCCACGCCACGAAGCGTATAATTGAAGCCGAGAATCTGCTGAAGGTGCAAGATCACGCTGCCGTACATTCCACCCGTGATGCGGTCTTTGTCAATGGTAAGCTTCGTTGGGAGCGTGGCGATGGCACCACTCCTTTTAAGAGGGTAGACTATTCGGATTGTGATACCATGCATGGGCTGGTGTTTGTTGGCTCCACTTGTTGCCCGCCCGATTATTTTCTGGTAGGTTAGACCTCGGCAGAGCCCGTTGTGAGAGGGAACCTGATGCTGATGGTAGTCTAGCCCACTGTACACTCGCACAGCGTCGCTCTCCTTCACCATGTACTGATGCAGGGGAGCGTAGCCTCCCAGGAAGTGAGCTTTTCTAACACCGGAGAGTGAGACCAGTAGCCACTGGTGATGGAGGTCGCTGCGTACCCGCTCAAATGTAGACCTCTCCAAGGAGCTGTTGGCGAAGCTATCAGGCGTAAACCAGACGTGTGGCGACATTGTGGCGTCGAGCTCCTCAGGAGGATCGTCCGCTGGAGAGCCCCGCCGGAGATTGGTGAATATTCCGGCCCTCGCCAGCCGCCTCAGAAAATCAGCGACAGATGATGATGACACAGATGTCGGCACAATGACTTGCAGTGTGGGCCATCCTTGAAAGTGCAGAAAATCGATCAGGCATTCGAGCTGTTGTTCTGTTCCCATCATCTCCGGAGCTGCACTCGCAGCAACGGATATTCTATAGGTCATTATGAGCAAAATGCCGCAAACAGAAACGAGCACTGGTGTTGAAACTCTCCACATTTCCGTACTCCACAGCTTGACAGTGTTGTGTGCTCTGATCAGAGGACAGCCAAGTCACTACTCCTCAAGCGACCCAGGGACTTAGCTGCTGTTGCCAAGACGCGTGGCCATGCGCTGTCATAACACGTCGTTCGCAAGTTTACGCAGTGGCAGGCATTTCCATGATACGTGCGACGTCCATTGAAACCAGAAAGCTTTTGACTGGATCGATACCTGACTTGAGGCTGCTTTTCGGCGCATGTGTGTGTTTATGAAGCAGTCATTACCCCGACGACGAATTTTCATGGTACCTATTTCGCTAAAAACTTGGTGCGGTAAAAGGCTTGCAATTTGTTGCCTTCGCAACAGCCTGGAGACACAAAACAGCAAAGATACCAAGAACTTTCTGAAATATATCCCTGGGGCTGTCCATTGAATTGGTGGCGTAACATGTTACGAATTACCGACTGTTTGGCACGTATGTGAATTTGAATGAAAAATAGTGATATCAGTGTACTACCTTGATTATATACTACCTTTATTAACCCTCGCCCCACCGGGGGCCATCGATGGCCCCCCCTAAGGTTTTTCCGGGATAGCAGAAAAACGACGAGGCGCAGCACCGCGGTTGAGGGCTCTACCTCTCACTGCATCATTTTCCCATCATCCCTGAAATTTTTTACCCCGGGTCACCCAAGGTCAGGTCACCAGACGAGGTCAACCAAGGTCACCTCACTTCACCTTTAGAGCTCTGTAAGAGCTACATTTCAAAGTCGATCGATTTGAAACTTCCTACACTTCATGACCCCTCCAGGGTCTACAAGGTGTATATCCGGGATTTTTCGATTTCGTACCCTGAGGTCAGGTCACGAGGCGACCTCTCCCATTGGAAAAGCATGGGGAAAAGCTATTTCATGATATAAAAGCCACAAAAATGATTGCAAATACTCAGACTGCTCAGAACAACGTTTTTGGACACCCTTTCACGGATCCCAGGGGTCATATTTGCCCTTTGATCTTTCCAAGGTCATCCAAGGTCACCAGAGGTCAAAAACAGTATTTTGACAATAACTTTTGACCTAATTAAGCTAGAGCGGTGAAACAAACACCATCGTGTTTGTCTTGTCACTGGCTTTCATTTGATATACGACAAGGTCACTTTTTGACCTTTCGTGACCTCAGGTCATATTAGGTCACGAGGTGACCTCTGGCGGTCAAACCACTGGCGGGAGGTCGTTACGTTTCACATAGCGGAAAAAGTACTGGAAATTTGCTATCAAATGTACTTTACCAGGCCTCAATAGCTCTAATGACACAAGAGTTATGCCCAGTTTGCCTAACCCTCGCCCCACCGGGGGCCATCGATGGCCCCTCTAAGGTTTTTCCGGGATAGCAGAAAAACGACGAGGCGCAGAACCGCGGTTGAGGGCTCTACCTCTCACTGCATCATTTTCCCATCATCCCTGAAATTTTTTACCCCGGGTCACCCAAGGTCAGGTCACCAGACGAGGTCAACCAAGGTCACCTCGCTTCACTTTAGAGCTCTGTAAGAGCTACATTTCAAAGTCGATCGATTTGAAACTTTCTACACTTCATGACCCCTCCAGGGTCTACAAGGTGTATATCCGGGATTTTTCGATTTCGTGCCCTGAGGTCAGGTCACGAGGTGACCTCTCCCATTGGAAAAGCATGGGGAAAAGCTATTTCATGATATAAAAGCCACAAAAATGATTGCAAATACTCAGACTGCTCAGAACAACGTTTTTGGACACCCTTTCACGGATCCCAGGGGTCATATTTGCCCTTTGAATTTTCCAAGGTCATCCAAGGTCACCGGAGGTCAAAAACAGTATTTTGACAATAACTTTTGACCTAATTGAGCTAGAGCGATGAAACAAACACCATCGTGTTTGTCTTGTCACTGGCTTTCATTTGATATACAACAAGGTCACTTTTTGACCTTTCGTGACCTCAGGTCATATTAGGTCACGAGGTGACCTCTGGCGGTCAAACCACTGGCGGGAGGTCTTTACGTTCCACATAGCGGAAAAAGTACGGGCAATTTGCTATCAAATGTACTTTACCAGGCCTCAATAGCTCTAATGACATAAGAGTTATGCCCAGTTTGCTTAATCATTGCATATTTGAGTGAAAATAGCCGATCTTGACCTAATTTGACCTCTGGAGGTCCAACCATTGACCTGAGCACTAAAACATGCGAAGTAATTTCTTACTGAATTCACGCGAGCTTTCTATTGCACTTTGCAGATTTGCGCTAACGCCCATATTTTCGGAGTTAGAGGGGGGCCATCGATGGCCCCCCGTGGGGCGAAGGTGGCGCCGGACCCCCGGTGGGGCGCGGGTTAATCATTGCATATTTGAGTGAAAATAGCCGATCTTGACTTAATTTGGCCTCTGGAGGTCAAACCATTGACCTGAGCACTAAAACATGCGAAGTAATTTCTTACTGAATTCACGCGAGCTTTCTATTGCACTTTGCAGATTTGCGCTAACGCCCATATTTTCGGAGTAAGAGGGGGGCCATCGATGGCCCCCCGGTGGGGCGAAGGTGGCGCCGGACCCCCGGTGGGGCGCGGGTTAACACGCGCATTGACGGGGGCGGGTACCCGCCCCCTCGGGTTTTTCGGAGATAGCAGAAAAACAGCGGCGCTACGCGCCGCCGTACTTGGCATACCTTTTCCCTTATCATTTTTACAACTTATGTGAAAATTTTAAGGTTAGGTCATCTCAGGTCAGGTCACCAGTACAGGTCAAGTGACCCGATCTCAAAAAAGTTTAAGATAGCATAAGTCGGAGCAGGGTGAACTTATCCGATTGAAACTCACATAATGGCCTCCGAGTTCTCTAAAATATGTTCCGGTATTTTTTATACCGATGACCTAAGGTTAGGTACGAGGCATGACCTCTCCATTGGAAATACATGGGAAAAATGTTTTTTACGGAATAACTCAGTAACGGATGGTGATAGAACATTTATTTTAGCTGCATTGGACTCGCCTGGGCTTTGCAGTTCTAATGATATGCATTTTATATAATTTGACCCTGACCTGACCTCAGGTCAGGTAAATCTTTATTTGACCTAGCAAGGTCAAATTATATATCATTCGATTCGGCTTGCTGAGAGGATTCATATAGTTAAAGTCGTTTTGCTCTATCTTTACTTGTTCAGATGTAATGGCCGAAAAACGGAACTTACATGTTATCCCTATAACGGCATGTTTTGACCTCGCGTGACCTTAAATGTGACGTGACAAAAAATGGTTCAAATGTTTTCGACGGGGAAGTGGATGGGCAGCCCAACGCCATTTACCATTTTTCGCTACCTACCGTGGTTCTCGAGATCTTAGGGGGCGTAGGTACCCGCTCCCACCCCCCGTCAATGCGAAGGTGGCTCAGACCCCCGTCAATGCGCGTGTTAACCTTGAGCTTTCCGATTTGAAATATTTAGCGCTTTTAACACCATTTGTATCACGATTGTTTTTGAATTGTGCTTCTAAACTGCTGACGAAGGCCTGAAATACAGGTCGAAAGCTTCATCAACTTGTTTTAACTCGAGTGGAGAAAGTCCTCACAACGAACGAATTATTTACAACTCCGCTATGACATTTCGAGAATCCATTGCAAAGTTATTCAGTTAAAAACATTTCCCCATGCATTTCCAATGGAGAGCTCATGGCTCGTACCTAGCCTTAGGCCATCGATATACAAAACATCCGAACTTTTCTAACTCGGTTGGCCCATTATGTGCTGTGATAATTGATCGGATAAGTTCGCCCTGCTGACTTATGCTATCTTAAACTTTGTTGGAGGTCAGGTCACTTGACCTGCACTGGTGGCCTGACTTCGGATGACCCAACCTTAAAATTTTCGATAAAGTTGTAGAAATGATCAGAACAAAGGCATGCCAAGTACGGCGACCCCTTGCGCCGCCGTATTTATTCTTTCTCCGAAAAAAACCGAGAGGGGCGGGTACCCGCCCTCCCCCGTCAATTCGCGTAGACAGCGTTAAATAATCCGGAGTCGGTAACATCCTGCAGGAGTGATTTAGCGCAGCATTGGGGTTAGACAAGTCAGACTGAATAAAGTGAATGTGTTAATGATTTGAATGAACTGAACACAAAAATAGAGGGTATGCCATAAAACTAAATGAGATCGAACAATATCCTCGCAAGAACACCCTCGGTCTCCGGCCAAAGTACCACTCACGAAGGAGAACCACATGACAACGTGAGGGAAACAGACCATGTTTACAACGAAGGTATCGGTCTACAAATATTTCGGTCAGTTTTTTCTGGAGATAATCAATATACTCGGTGCTTCCGACCCGAGCTTCGAATCGGCCTGCTTCGAGCAGGAGACAACCTTTCCTGACCACCACACGCCACGCTGGAGTTGCGCGCCACTAACGGTACACATGTGACCCATCTGGAGGTCAGAGACAGCGGCCGGTCAAGCTCAGCCAACGCTACACGGCGGTGGGTTTTGGGCGGGTAAAGAAATGACATTTTCTATTCCATGTTTCTGAGAGACAAAAGCAGTGGTGTAGTAGTTAGCGAGTTCGCTTTCCATGCGTCCGACCTGGGTTCAAGACCCGGCGGATTCCCTGAACAATGAACAATCTGGCTACCGGCAAACCCTTCCAACAGGGAAAGAGTGTGCGACGGGTTAGTCGACGTCGCAAATTCTCGAGTTGTTGACCCCACGTAGCCCTGGCAGCTGGTGCGTCGATTAGCCCCAAAGATTATGACACCGGACCTGTTCCCCACCACAGTCGGACCCTGGCACCGCCACTGCGACCAGCAGCAGCGCTGCATGCTCGCAGGGCAGGGCGCTGGGAACGGTAGAGCAGTGTAGTGAACCGGGGGCCAACGGGTAAACGTAGATCTACATCTGCTAGAATAGCAAAGAAGCTGCAATGTAAGTACCGTAACAAAGCACGTAAGACCGCGGTGTCTGCTTGCATTGAGTGTGTTGTCTGAAACAGAGTGTCGTGTTTGTTGATCTTGTGTGCCTGGAATATTATATTTTCCGTCAGGATAATTGGAAGAAAATTGAATGAAAATGACAACCTTTACTGGAGCCAGCCTACAATTCAAGGTACCTACGAGCAATACGAGCAATGCCTAAATGCCTGTTTGCATCATCAAATGGCCCTATCATACCTATGATTTGACCATATTTTTTTGTAAACTACATATCTGCAGGTTCCCGTCCACAGCGGTTGAGCAATCAATTCCACACCCGTTCGGCGACCCGACGCCGACCTCACCGTTAGGTGTGACCATGCAGCACCGCCACACTCGCGTTGGTGCACCTCGCTCACCCTTTGGCTGAGGCCCTGTAGAGCATATTTTGGCACTTCGGTATCTATCATCCGCCGACTGCGAAACAAAAATTCATTGGGGTTCAGGCTCATTATCCCGCTTTCTTAAGCAAGCTTTTTTCGACTTTCTTACCAGTTTTTCCAGCTCATTGCAAGGTTGGCTTTTGGAATCGAAGTCTCATTTAAGTCCTCAATAGACTGATTTCTTTCTAACCCATCATCCGAACCAGCAACCCTGCAATGACGGGTGAACTTGGAAGCCCATGTTTAATGTCCCTCAAAGCACGGGCACGATCGCCCTCTCTTCAGGTCCCCCGCTCACCAGTCAGTTGCCAGCCAACCTATGTCGGATAGCTATTGAGCACCGGAGTGTCTCAGGGGAATCAATCCCAAGCCTTCACGCTGCACTGATACTGCATGTTTTTGATCAGGAGATCTGAGCTCAGCGCTCCGTTTTCTTAGCTGCTGGGACCGCAAAAATGGCTCCTTAGCGCTGAAAATACCCGAAGCACAGGTGAAAAGGCTAATGTGGTCTTCATTCCAACACCATACCCTATATCCCAGTTTAGAGTTTAGCGTAATGCAAAGGTATAAGCTTCATTTTTCAGTCAGCTTTGCATGAACCCGGTATCCAATCTGCTTGAGCCATGAGTGGAGCCAGCACGAAAATGGAATGTTTACTCATGGCCAATGCAAAGACGTCAAAGGCATGCAATGGCCTTTGTGCAAAATGGTCAATGCAGTCGACGTGCCCTATAACCCCAAACATGATGTAGCGGTAAATAATACATATATGCGTTGAGGAGCAGCAGCATCGACTTTTCAGCCCATCTAATTCCAGTCGATGTCATATGGTTAGTGTTAAAATGTGTCACTAAGAAAGCACCGTGCCCCGGTACATAGGCGGACGCAGGGGGCCATTCCGGCCATGCCCCCCCCAAAGCGCTATAGGGGGCCAAACTATCTTTTGCCCCCCCCATACGCCGGAAAATTTTCGAAAAAAGGTGTTTACACTAGGTCTGTAGAGCAAAAAATCTTCGCTCCCACCCCCCCCCCCGAGTGATTATGCACTTGGAGAGGTAGCTTATACTAGGTCTGTCGAGCACTGAAAAAAGGTGTTTACACTAGGTCTGTAGAGCAAAACAATATTCGCTCCCATCCCCCCCAGGAAGAGAGGCAGATATGGGTCTGCCCCCCCAAAAAAAAAACTCGGGTCTGCTCCGCCCTTGCCCCGGTACCAAGCCTCTCCCCGTCTGCTCTGCAGCACCTATGCTAATGAGAACCAATATCGTTAGAATGCAAAGAGTCCGCAAGGTAGGCGAACTACTCACCTGATCGCAGCCAGGAACTGGTAGATGCTCACTGAAGTTTCCCCGTGAGTTGAGTTGTAGGACGGTGATAGTGGTACAGGGGTCCGGCGAGGCACCGGGGAGGGGGCGACCTTAGTCTTCAGACGGAGTCCGGATGGCAGGGGCGAGCTTACAGCTTTCCCAGTCGCTTCATCTGGGAAAAAGAGATGCAAACGGAAGCAAATAAATGCTGTTGCAGGGATATAAATACAATGATAGTGACGGGGCGTGATAGTGGAGTGGTCAGCGCAGCTGGCTTTCACGCAGCCGACCCGGGTTCAAGGCCTGGCTGCTTCCCTGAGCAAGGAGCGAGCTGGTTCCCGAGAAACCCTTCCAACAGGGAAAGAGTTGGCGAGGCCATATGACCCTCGCAGTTGGTGCGTCGCTAAGGCTCATAATTATTTATCATTCCCCTGCTAGTGACAAATGTGGCTAGACAACAAGGCTTCTGAATGTTTTTTTTCATGTGACAGAATCCTCTATGACGTATTACTTTGATAGAAAGGCAGGGACGTCACAACATAATTTTTACTGGGGGGACGGGCGCTGGACTGGGCATGGCCGGGGGAGGGTGAGGGAAAATTCTGAAATTTTTGTTTGCATATGGAACACTAGCGACGACGCACTTTACCACCACATTTATGTAAATTCACGCAGGTAAAAGAGAGAAAATGAAAACAAGTCGCGGTCTAAAATTTGGGGGGACATCATCCTGATTTAAAATAGGGGGACGCCCCCTCCCCCGCTTTCGACGCCCACTTAGAAAGGCAAGGAAGTAGAAGACAAAGGATAAGCCATGCCCACTCAAATGAGCACCAATTCAGGGTTGTCGATAAGACTGAGACGTGAGATGGTACACAAGCTTACATTGCTGTATTGACCAGCATGTATGGCAGTCCTTGACCATCAGTCTTATCTCTACCTCCCGCCAGCAAACTAGATACTGGATTAGATCATTTAAGTCGATAACAAGACGAAACAACCAAGTCAGCTCCGTCTCCACGCTGTTTCGCTGTGCGATTCTGGGGTTCACACACCTTTTATTTGGCGCGAGTTGAGCAGCGCGGCCAGTCTCCGCGCCAGCTGACGACGATTATCCACGGAACAGTGCACCAGGCAGCTCTGCGCTCTCCGGATCAGCTCTGCCCGGTCTAAAGTATCTGGCGGACGATGCAAATAGGCGTGGTCGATGCAGGTATTGTAGGACAGGTGGGATTAGTTGAGGTGTTCTAAAGCTTCCACTTTGTTACGTAGGAATAGTCAGAAGGTGCACGATACAAGTGACAGATTGACATATCATCCGGAGGGCCCCTTTATTACATGGACACTGGACAGAGCTGCGAAAAACCAGTTGTTGTAAGTTTTAAATTCGGCTACACACCCTTATGATATACCTATGTTGACCAGGTAATGATAATCACCAGTGGTATCGTAAGCGGAGGTTACAAAGTGATCTGGAGGAGTCATTTAGATAATTATGTTTAATCAGCCTGGCAAGTCCAATACGCTGGTGTGCTGTAATCTATGGATCGCTGTTAATGCAAAGCTGTACACTTTGTTGTGTTATGGAGAACCGGCGCTCCAAGAACCATAGCCTGTGCAGCACTTTTACCGGCGCTCCGAGAACCATAGCCTGTGCAGCACGTTTACCGGCGCCCCGAGAACCATAGCCTGTGCAACACTTACCGGCGCTCCGAGAACCATAGCCTGTGCAACACTTACCGGCGCTCCCGAGAACCATAGCCTGTGCAGCACTTTACCGGCGCTCCGAGAACCATAGCCTGTGGGACACTTTTACCGGCACCCCGAGAACCATAGCCTGTGCAGCACTTTACCGGCGCTCCCGAGAACCATAGCCTGTGCAACACTTTCACCGGCGCTCCGAGAACCATAGCCTGTTCAACACTTTTACTGGTACTTCGAGAACCATGGCCTACGCGACACGTTTACCGGTATCGCATGGGTATTCGCCTTAGATAACTACAGAACGAAACTCAATAGAGAAGCAGAGGTACGAGTATTTGGCGTTAACTCAAAATGTTTGCCCTTCCGTCGTGCCATTGCAATGCAGAGCTCTGCTGGTCCTTTCAACTCACAGAAAGCGGGAATTTGTTTCTTCAAATATTTCCTTTGGCTACCGTATAGAAGCTGCTTATAGAATGTGCTGGCCTCGCGTCTAGCTATTGTGTTTTCATCCAAGTCAGGTGCGGTGCTGCGTGAGGACGTTATCGCTCCTGACTAGCTATTTGATTCGTTAGATTTTAGGCGAAATTCGGAAGGCGGCCTTCCTGAACATCTGCAAACTCAACAAAGTAAAAATGTCAGGTGACCTCGCGAAGTAGGCGTAAGCTCCGTTCAGCTAATATCGACCAGCTTCGCGTCTGTGAAGTTCTGCTGCGGTGCAAGGCCCCTGGTGCGGTGCGGCGCGGCGGTACACCTCGTCCCAGGGGAGACCAATGGTGTTGGCGCCTCCCTACCGCTGCCTCAGCGTAAATATTAGCGCCTAGGTGAGGGCAATAACAGCCCACACACCAAGGTGATCTCATAATGGTCATTCCTATAGCTCGCCTGGGGAGAGACAGTGCCGATGAGAATCGGGGCTTCCGGTACCACGGATTTAACCCCCCCCGGGGCCGCGCCACCTCCCCCCGGGGCCACGATGCCCCCCAACCCAAAATATGAGCGTACGCAAACCAAAGCAATAAAACTCGCGAATCAGAAAAATACTCATGTTTAGTGCTCAGGTCAATGGTTACCCCAAGCAAATAGGCAAGATCGGCTATTTTCACTCAAATATGCAATGATTAACAGACTGGGCATAACTCTATGTCATTAGAGCTATGAGGCCTGAAAGTACATTATATCAAATTGCCTGTAATTTTCCGCTATGTGAAACGAATGACCTCCCGCCAGTGGTTGACCCCAGAGGTCACCCGTGACCTAATAGACCTAGGCACGAAATCAAAAGGACCTCCGTATATCAAAAAAGCCAGGACAAGACAAACACGATGGTGTTTGTTCACCGCTCTAGCCAATTAGGCAAAAGTTATGTCAAAATACTGTTTTGACCTCCGGACCATGACCTTGGAAAAGCAAAGGCAAATATGACCCCTGGGATCCGGAAAGGGTGTCCAAAAACGTTGTCGACAGTCTGAGTATTCAATCATTTTGTGGCTTTTATATCATAAATAGCTTTCCCCATGCTTTCCAATGGGAGAGGTCGCCCGTGACCTGACCTCAGGGCACGAAATCGAAAAACCCGGAATACACCTGTAGACCCGGAGGGCATAAGTGAGAGTTCAAATCGATCGACTTTGAAATGTAGCTCTACAGAGCCTAAAGAAGTAGTGACCTGGTTGACCTCGTCTGGGACCTGACCTTAGGGACCCGGGGAAAAATTTCAGGGATGATGGGAAAATGATGCGGAGAGGTAGAGCCCCAACCGCGGTGCTGCGCCTCGTCGTTTTCTGCTATCCCGGAAAAACCTAGGGGCCATCGATGGCCCCCGGTGGGCGAGGTTAAACAGTCTCATAACATCGAACAATGCCTGCCTTTTTCACCCACTCCAGGAATATTTTGCTGCAAATTGGGGACAGTTTTTGGTCCCCCACCCTTCAAATGATCCCCAGGCCCTTTGATTTTTGCCCACTGAAGACCGCCTTTGACACCGTTATATCTGCTGAGCGATTGTTTGCTGGGCAAAACCATATTCTGCCATTTGCTGACAGACCTTTGGCCCCCTACTAGACCTTGTATGTCAGAAAGGAGACCACCTTGCCTGACGAAGAAAACTAAAGTGTCCTTTAGCATGTTTAAAAATATGCCCCTCTGCACCATCAAATAGTGTCATTTCCTTATTTGACCGCCAGTAAGAATGTGAGAAGAACGAACATCCCCACCCCCCACCCGCGCCCTGGCGACGCCCATGCTGCAGGAAACCATTATTTACTTACTGAGCGTGTGAACGTCCAGAGGGAGTTGGCGAACACCGTCAGCAATTGGTAGGGTCTCGCCTGGAAAACAACCATGTTTGTCAGGCTTCATCAACGTTGACAAAAGCAAAGTGCTTCAGATATTGCGAGTTACTGCGCATTGAGCCGCAACTGAGCCGCCCCGGTAGCTCAGTTGGTAGAGCGCTGGGCTCCGGCCCGCTGCTCAGAAACATGCGGTGGCAGTGCATGTCCAGGCTTGGGATCGGTTCCCCTGAGACGCTCCGGCGCTCAACAGTTTACCCGACGTAGGTCGGCTGGCAACTGACTGGTGAGAGAGTGGCCTGAGCGGGGCAGCCGTCCCTGTGCTTTGTGGGACGTTAAACTTTGGCGTCTAAATTAACCCTTCATTGTGGGACTTGCTCGTTCGGGTGGTGGGGTCGGGGTCTCCGTGACAAGTCCCTCGAGGACTTTAGTGAGACTCCGACTCCAACAGCCAAACGAGGAACAACTTGGACAAAAAAATTGATTTCTCGAAACTCAACGTCTTTTTTCACACAACCGCATAAAATTATTCAAGTACAAATTTTAACTCAAGTACACCATTATCGCATAGGGTAATAACTTCAAATCCCAACGTTCCTTTGGTAATGGCTAGTTCCTTGCTGGAAGAAGATACAAGATCCATTAAGCACTTGTTTATCTATGACGAGGGTAATGTCATAACTCACCAGAAAGGTGCTCCTCCTCCAGGGTCTGTACGCTCGCTGTTGGTTGTCTTCTCGAGAGAGTCAATAATAACCACACAAGACCAAATACCAGCGCACAGAATGCTAGCTGTTTCCGCCTCCATTTCAGCAAAGCACCAGCATGTGCTCTCAAGATCCATGTTACACTCATGTCGCCCCCCTGTAAAAAACACGACCAGAGACGTGAGTTAACGGAGGGAGGTCTAACAAGCAGTGTGCTGCTAGGTCACGGCAGTGCGTATGTCGCTCACTCTTTCACTTTGTACACGCTGAATAATTGAGGTGGGTGATCGCGCCATCCTATCTGGTCATTTATTTTTCACGAGTCAAAATCAATACTGGCCCGTGTTCCTGTCATTTGTTTTCTGCCAGGTTGCTAGATATCGTAGTCTGAATATGTAGAAGATACACCCCATGAAAATTCTACCTTCTGTTCGGATATACATAATCGAACAAAAGGATCCATCAGTGACGTCAAAACAATACTGAAGACAGAATCTGGGGCAACATACGGTATAGCGTTGGGGAGGGGAGGGTGAGCAGTAGGGTGTGCCGCATATTGCAGTCAAACATGCTTCTATGATTTTCTTTTGCCCTGAGCGTGTAGAAACACGATGACAGCACTCGTTTTTCAGAATTGTTGACTTCATCCAGCGCAAAGAGAGCTAATTTTGCTATAGGTTAATTAACACGCGCCCCGCTGGGGTCCCTTGCATGACGCGCCCCGCTGGGGGGGGCGCCCCGCTGGCTTAGCGACACTGGCGAACTTGGTGGTGGGAGAAGGTACTGATGTGTCCTTTTCATAAGCTGTCGGGAGCTGTTCTCAGAGCTCTAAAAATGTTTCAAACAACTTTACAAGAATATAATGAAGTTTGGCCTGTTACTTTTTGGCTGAACTACTCTATATTGACCGTTAACTGGCCTTCATGCGGCCCCGCGCGGTGCCGCCGGAACCAGGGTGAAGCAAATGCTCTGAGTTTGACTATGAAACCGATGGAGGAAATGCGTGTTTTGACTATAAAACCGATGGAGGGAGCGCGCGCTGTCATCAGCCGTCGTTTCCAACAGACAGAAGTCTAATAGCAGGTGTTATATTTGGTGTTAGCATGGTTCTAACATCAATATCGCCTCACCTAATATCACCGGCACGCAAGCAAGATACTGCAGTTGGGCTTGTTTGAGGCGATGCAATATTTAGAATAACCACATGGTAGTTATTCTAAATCGTGATCGATTCTGAATTCGGAATGTTCTAGCCAGTGTCGGATCCAATACTTTTTTTAGGGGTGCTAGGGGACTCGAACCTCCCCCACCTTTGCCTCGGAACAGCCTCCGGCTATGCATTTATTGAAGTCACTCTGACATTTTGAGAGAGGGGCTTGAACCCCTTAGCCCCCCTTATATCCGCCACTGGCTCCAACAGACCTCGCCGAATCTTATCACGATCGCGAAACACGCAAGCATACTTTGCATGTGAGCAATGCATCCCGTGTGTTACACTATTATTGTATTAGATAACTGGCCCACGACTGTTTGCTGGAAGCAAACGCCAGCTGCTGACGGTGGCAGAGAGGGTCGCAGATGAAGCTGTGCCACCGTTCTCCCCAACTTCTGCCGTGGCGGCCTCTGTCACCACCTTCACCGTGCGCTCCACCGCTACCGTGTGAACCGGGTAGGCTTCCACTTTCAGCGGCTGACTGCAGATCTCTTCCAACTCCTCGTCGCTGAGGCCATTGTAAGCAGTGGCGGATCCAAGGGGGGCAAACAAGGCATTTAGCCCCCCCAACGGAAAAGCTCGAGGCAAAACTGTTTTTGCCCCCTCAAAGCGGTCGACCTCCTTTTTTCCCCCGACTCCTTTTTAGTTTATAAGCAAGATTTTGTTGCTTTTCATGCCAGAAAGGCAGCGTAAGAAGACCGGTGATCGGTAATTTTTTCAATTGGTAATGGATCTATAAATCGTGGATTTGTTTATATTTGTTACAAATATTACAAACTTTACTTCGCCCTCATCTGGAATATGGGAATATAAGATAGGAACCTTTCTCTCGTGAATATCGGAAGCGGGTAGAAAACGTACAGAGCAGGGCAACAAAGCTCATTCTAGAACTCAGGTAGCTACCATACTGTTCAAGACTGAAGAAATTGAAAATCCCACCACTCTACTACCGTATGCGACGCAAGGACATGATTCGTGTCAATCAGCTGCTGCATGACTTTATGGACATAAGAGCTAATAACATCCTCGTAATGGACACCAGAAGTCATACCTGTGGATACCAATGGTAGCTCACCAAATCCTCTCCATCATCAAGGGCACGATGAAACGCATTTGGAGTGAGGGTAGTAAATGATTGGAACAGTTTGCAGGCTGACGGGTCCAGCATTTTCTGACCTGACAACGGGATTTGACCTTTTCCTGGTGATTTATGACGGGGGGCAAAATACCTTCGGCTGTCGTAGAATCGTGTTATGGAGCGAGAGCAACGCACGCGCACTGCAAGAAGAATAGGCGGCTTTAATTTGCGCATTGAAGCTTATTATAGTCGCAGTATGGTACTACTCTACCAGTATTTTTAAGGTGTGCACGACCGGTGTCCATGACTCTGCTCTTCCTAAACAAACTTAGGCATGAATTGGACGCCATCGTGATTACACGGTCAGCGACTGCGGTGAACAAAATGCAATATATTGAAAAACTAATTTGCCTAATACTGATGAAATATGCACATCAACATTCATGCAATGACCTTACGAAGTCGATTTTGAAAAAGGAAAACAGATTGTCTTTTTCACTTTTAAGAACATTATATAAAACCTAGCGAGCCCAGACCCAACGTGACTCTCTGACCAACGCACACCAAAAAGGAGCGTAGTATAAGCCTTTCCTGGTCGTGATGCCGTCAGTTCGTCCCATACAGGGATGTCCGTCTTACCCACAGTGTCTGCGTTTTCCCGGTTTCCCCCTGCTCTATTTTTGCCCCCTTCAGACATACAGAGGGGAGGTTGTTGCGATCCCCCCTCGCGATTGGCCTCTAGTTGATGTAGAGTTCCGCGGCAGAAACTAGCGTACTGCTCGTCACGAGAGTTCGCGATTGATAAATATGTTTTCTTCCTCAGGTCATCAGGTCAGCTTCAAGGTCAGGCGAAAGTCATGATTTTTCAATTTACGGCGTAGCGATCAGTTTTAATCTCAGAAATTATGGGGATTTCACGATAAGAAAGATGCAGTGCGTCTAATCTCTTGAATGAATGAGGATAATTTACGAAAACACAACTTAACAGTAATAACAAACCCCCAAAAAATGCCGACGGGAAAAGCCCACCCCTTGTAATAGCACGCCACATTCGTTCAACCCCCTCCCCGACGTCACGGCACGTCACGTTTCGGCCGACCCCCTTCCCCCTCGGAGCATGACGTAATTTTTGAACGGCCCCTAATCCAGAGAAAGTAAGTCCCAAACAACAAAAGGAATCAAAGTGGGAATAGTGCTGAGAGGCTTAAAATATTATTTCCTTGAATTTCTTGCCTTTTCAGAACCATGCCAAACTGTGTTGTCTCAGGCTAGTAGAACCACACAGGGAGAGAACTACTCAATATTAAGTGGTTTCTGCTTCCCAAAGAACAGACTTTGGCACGTGCATAGTGGCAAACCATAAAAAGATGGGTGCCAGGAAAATGTAAAAGCTGCACGTGTATGTTCTGCGGATTTTGCTCCCTCAAACTTGAAGCGAAACTTACAACATGAGGTCCTCAAACCTGGTATGCCACTGCCACTATCGGAGTGGAAGCTCAATTCTCTGCCTGCCCCAACAGAAACATCAATTCTGATCATGCTTCAAGATGTGACTAGTCACTATTGAAAAATCACTGAATTCAAAGCAGCCTTGAGCATTGCATTTGTGCATACCTTCACTTGTCCTGTTGAGTCCTGTCCAACTTGTTCTTGGCTAAAAATATCAATACCATCCACTCCCTTATTTGATCATGCTCGATTCACGTGTGGCTACGGAATGATTATTTTTCGTCATATTATTTTGGAGATTTTTTCCTGGATGTTTTCTATTTTTGTGTTTGATCATATAGGATCCATACAAAATATCATTGGCAAGGAGCGGTGTGGTTAACATATTATGGTCAGATTTTTTACAGATATTATTGACAGGTTCATTGTAAGATTTTGAAAGTCAATCATCTTTCTGCCTCCGTCACAGATGTTCAGTCTATGCTCCAAAGAGCTCAACGTCAGTTACTATTATGACCTTGTAACGAAGACTCGCACAATAGTGTTTGAGAAATAAGTGGAAAATAAAAGGAATGAAGCAAAAGCTCATGGTAGACGCGATTACAAAATCTGGGCCAGCATTTCAGTTTTTTAATAGATCGGTTGAAATATAGGTTTCTTGAAATGTGGGTCTGGTCTAGAAATGCAGGTTTCTTACATGTATTCCTAATTGATTCGGATCGATGTTTCAGATTATTTGCAAAAAATGAACTTTCCGTCAAATCTTAATTATAGGGGGCGCCGGCCAGCCATACGGCGTAGTCATGACGACGAGGCCAGTTTGCCCCAGGTGACGTCATCGCCAGAGAGACTCAGGAGTCGTTGACCCCCCTGGACCATGACGACCTTAAGTAGTGTCGGAGAAATGCTTTTGAACACAGTTTCTCATTTCTTCCTTTGAAATGAAGCAGTTTGAGCGATCACTTAAACGCATAAGTGATCGCTTAGTCTGCTTAATGGAATAATATTTATTGTAGCCCTTTTACAGAACCTTACTGAATACGGGCTATCCTCTCTGAATAGATTCGAGATATCGAAAGGAACAGTTAGAACCATGTTGCTGATTGAATGATTGATTGTTGATGGAAAACGTGGTATGTCTGGAGTAAGCCGAAGCATAGTAGAGCTTACACAAAATGATAGCGTTCTAAATTCAGTGTTTTCAAAATCAGTTTATGTTCAATCTTTTGCTCAGACTATTTCGAAGTCATGAATGAGTTAGTATTAGTAACTACCCAGGATTCTTTGGTAAGTTGGTCGACTGCCTTCGATTAGAAGTGGGCAGACTTTGAAGGCTTGAAACGGAATCTGTAGCTTGTCCCATGGAAGCCTTTGCTTGCTTTGAACATGAAAGCTGCCATTGAAACATTTTATGATGTACTGCAAGCCGCCACCAATGACCACGTACCAACCGTTGTGTTACGTCGCCGCTGCCCCCTGGTTCGACGCTGAGATTTCGCGCTCACTGCGGGAAACAGAATCAGTTTTCATTCGAATGAAACGCGAAATAATTAATGACAAAGTCAGAAACTCCGAAGAAAAATGTCACGTTTTCAAAGGTTTGCCTTCCCAAAATTATTTTGAGTATCTGCAAGGTATAATTTGGAACTTTAAAACTAATCGGAAACGTTTTTGATCATTTCGTAAGTCAGTGAAGGAGAGCAAAAAAGAATTCCAAATGTTTAACACGCGCATTGACTGGGGTCTGAGCCACCTTCGCTTTGACGGGGCGGGGGTGGGTACCTCCCTTAAGATCTCGAGAACCACGGTAGGTAGCGAAAAACGATAAACGGCGTTGGGTAGCCCATCCACTTCAACATCGAAAAGATTTGAAAATTTTTTTGTCAGGTCACATTTAAGGTCATGAGAGGTAAAAACATGCTGTCACAGGGATAACATGTAAATTAACAAGAGCGGCCGCCCCCTGGTTTTGGAACAGAAAAGCGCCACCCGCCGTACTGAACCTTTCCCTCATCATTTTACAACTTCGAAAATTTAAGGTTAGGTCATCCAGGTCAGGTCACCAGTACAGGCAAGTGACCTGACCTCAAAAATAGATACATAAGTCGGAGCAGGGGAACTATCCGATTGAAACTCATAGCACATAATGGCCCCACCGAGTTCTTTAACATATGTTCCGGTATTTTGATATCGATTACCTAAGGTCAGGTACGACGCATGACCTCCCATTGAAATACATGGAAAAATGGTTTTTACGGAATAACTCAGTAACGGATGGGATAGAGCATTTATTTTAGCTGCATTAGACTCGCCCGGGCTTTGCGGTTCTAATGATAAGCATTTTATATAATTGACCCGACCGACCTCAGGTCAGGTCAAATCCTGATTTGACCTAGCAGGGTCAAATTATATATCATTCGATTCGGCTTCTAAGAGGATTCATATAGTTTAAGTAGTTTTGCTCTAGCTTACTTGTTCAGATGTAATGCCCGAAAACTTAATTTACATCTAATCCCTATACGGGCATGTTTTGACCTCTCGTGACCTTAAATGACCTGACAAAGAATGGTTCAAAAGTTTCGATGGAAAGTGGATGGGCAGCCCAACGCCGTTACCGTTTTTCGCCACCTACCGTAGTTCTCGAGATCTTAAGTGATATGCATTTATATAATTTGACCTGACCTGACCTCAGGTCAGGTCAAATCCTTGATTTGACCTAGCAAGGTCAAATTATATATCATTCGATTCGGCTTGCTAAGAGGATTCATATAGTTTAAGTAGTTTTGCTCTAGCTTTACTTGTTCAGATGTAATGCCCCAAAAACTTAATTTACATCTAATCCCTATGACGGGCATGTTTTGACCTCTCGTGACCTTAAATGTGACCTGACAAAAGAATGGTTCAAAAGTTTTCGATGGAGAAGTGGAGGGGCAGCCCAACCCGTTTACCGTTTTCGCTACCTACCGTGGTTCTCGAGATCTTAGGGGGCGGGTACCCGCCCCCGTCAATCAAGGTGCTCGACCCCCGTCAATGCGCGTGTTAAGTTTTTCGACCATTACATCTGAATAAGTAAAGATAGAGCAAAACGACTTGAACGATACGAAACCTCGCAGCAAGTGGAATCGAATGATATATGATTTGACCTTGCTAGGTTAAATCAAGAATTTGACCTGACCTTAGGTCAGGGTCAAATTATATAAAATGCGTATCATTAGAACTGCAAAGCCAAGGTGAGTCTAATCCAGCTAAAATAAGCGGTCTATCACCATCTGTTACTGAGTTATTCAGTAAACACCATTTTTTCCCATGTATTTCCAATGGAGAGGTCATGCCTCGTACCTGACCTTAGGTCATCGATATAAAAAATAACGGAACATATTTTAGAGAACTCAGTGGGTCCATTAGGTAATATGAGTTTCAATTGGATAAGTTCACCCTGCTCCGACTTATGCCATCTTAAACTTTTTTAGGTCAGGTCACTTGACCTGTACTGGTGACCTGACCTGAGATGACCTAACCTTAAAATTTTCACAGAAGTTGTAAAAATGACGAGGAAAAGTGTATGCCAAGTACGGTGGCGCTACGCGCCGCCGTTTTTCTGCTGTCTCCGAAAAACCCGAGAGGGGAGCGGATACCCGCCCTCCCCGTCAATGCGCGTGTTAAGGTGGACACCGATAAGTTACTGATGACAGTGAAAAGCCAAACCTATTGAACGATGGATTTGCAGCAAAACCCATCTCTCTGGTAGTTATACTCTATCCTGACGTTACTGAATATGCGCTATCTCCTCCGAATCGATTCGAGATATCGGAAGGAACTGTTTATATTATGTCACAAATAGGCGTGTGGTTCAGACATAGTGAGTGCATGAGTCATCAAAGAGTGCAAGCATGAAATAGCCTGTCCTCTAAGAGTCCGTGAACAAAGGGATATTTCCGAGCAGTGGCGGATTCAGGGGGGGATAAAAACGGAATTTCCTCCAAACGGAAAAGCTCAAGGAAAAACTATGTTTGTGCCCCCCCCAGGCTGTCGACCTCCTTTTTGCCCGATTCATTTTTAGGTTCTAGGCATGGTTTTGGTGTTTCATAATTTTGAATTTTAAATAGAACCAGTCAACTTCAGTGTAGACAATGGGCCTTGGATAGCAAAAACAAGCATCTTGTGGCCACATCTTAAACACAGCCACGTTTTTTTTATTGACTTTTAGGTTTACCCCAAAACCTACCGTCTAGTTGAATGTTTCACCGCGTGACGCTTTTTTTACTTTTCGACTTTGGTCCCCCCCCGCCAACCTACCGGCTAGATCCACCACTTTTCCGAGCCGGTCAGCGGAGGCTAATATTGTACATATCTTCAAAAAAACAGTCACGGAATCTACCCCAAGATTATCGGAGTGTATCACTTCTTTCAATATTTGGAAAAACTCTCCAAGGATGTGTATATGCTGGGGCGGACGCAGACCCGAGTTTTTTTGGAGGGGGGCAAACCCATGTCTGCCTCTCCTTCTGGGGGAGGGGGTGGGACGTACGATTTGGGTGTTCGATAGACTTAGTATAAGCTACCTCTCCAAATACATGATCGCTCTCCTGGGGGGGGGCGAAAATTATATTGCTCGACAGACCTAGTGTAAACACCTTTAATTTCTCCTTGGGGGCCAAAATATAGTATGGCCCCCTTCCAGCGCTTTGGGCGAGGAGCCTATAGCCGGAATGCCCCCCTCCCTGCGTCCGGCAATGTGTGTGTATGCAATATTACTCACTCATGTAAAACCAATTTTATCCCAGAATCAACACAGCTTCGTCTCACGCCGGTCATGTGACACCAAATACATTACTAAAAATACATTACTAACCCAATTACGAATAGGAATGTCGCGTCTAAGCAGCCACCAATACTCGGTTCAAAAAGTACGACGCCGTCATGCGAATGTGGTTATTTTTGCGAAGACGTTAAACATTACATTTTACACTGTCCCAATGTTTTTAAATGCAAGAACAAACCTAGTTAACAGAATATCAGTAATAATCAACCCAAACTTTTCCTTGTTAAACAATGCTAAAAGATTAGAAATACTTTTGAAAGGGGAAGGGTTTTCCAAAACGCAGGGTTATGCAGTAACTCAAGAAACATTTAGGTTTATCACTGCTACACAGCGATTCCAATCTTGACTCCAGTCGTTAAAACTACGAGCACTAAG
Source organism: Lepas anatifera (assembly GCA_034440635.1). Lineage (NCBI taxonomy): Eukaryota > Metazoa > Arthropoda > Thecostraca > Lepadidae > Lepas > Lepas anatifera. The sequence goes on along the minus strand of JAOTON010000176.1, from coordinate 676,924 downwards.
TATACTGATTTCCCTCTGATGCGCCGGCGTCCCACGGGTTGGCGGCATCGCACACCTAGAGTCGGAGCTGACGGTCCTGGCGGCACTTCATGACGAGTTAACCTTCGCCCCACCGGGGCATCGATGGTCCCCCTCAAGGTTTTTCCGGGATAGCAGAAAAACGAAGAGGTGCAGCACCGCGGTTGAGGGCTCTTCCTCTCACTGCATCATTTTCCCACCATCCCTGAAATTTTTACCCCGGGTCACCCAAGGTCAGGTCACCAGACGAGGTCAACCAAGGTCACCTCACTTCAAGTTTAGAGCTCTGTAAGAGCTACATTTCGAATTCGATGAATTTGAAACTTCCTACACTTTATGGCCCCTCCAGGGTCTACAAAGTGTATATCCGGGATTTTTCGATTTCGTGCCCTGAGGTCAGGTCACGAGGTGACCTCTCCCATTGACAAAGCATGGGGAAAAGCTGTCTTATGATCTAAAAGTCACAAAAGCGATTGAAAATGCTCAGCTTGATCAGAAAAGCGTTCTTGGACACCCTTTCACGGATTCCAGGGGCCATATTTGCCCTTTGACCTCTTCAACGTCATCCAAGGTCACCAGGGGTCAAAAACAGTATTTTGACAATAACTTTCGACCTAGTTAAGCTAGAGCGCTGAAACAAACACCATCATGTTTGTCTTGTCCCTGGCTTTCATTTGATATACGGCAAGGTCACTTTCTGACCTTTCGTAACCTCAGGTCATCTTAGGTCACGAGGTGACCTCTGGAGGTCAAACTAATGGCGGGAGGTCTTTACGTTTCACATAGCGGAAAAAGGACTGACAATTTACTATCAAATGTACTTTACCAGACTTCAATAGCTCTAATGGCATGAGAGTTATGACCAGTTTGCTTAAGCATTGCATATTTGAGTGAAAATAGCCGATCTGGACCTAATGTGACCTCTGGAGGTCAAACCATTGACCTGAGCACTAAAACATGCGAAGTAATTACTTGCTGAATTCATGCGAGCTTTCTATTGCACTTTGCAGATTTGCGCTAACGCCCATCTTTTCGGAGTTAGAGAGGGGGCCATCGATGGCCCCCGGTGGGGCGAAGGTGGCGCTGGACCCCCGGTGGGGCGCGGGTTAACTGCCCTCAAACTCGAAAGGCGCCTTCGGTTTGAGCACTAATGTGCTTTTGCGCCAATCGAGAATGTTGTCTGGCTTGTTTGTTTTGATATAAAATGAAATACACGTATGACGTATGACGTATGACCAATTTGGCGACATTACTTAACACTCGCCCCGCTGGGGAGAGTTTTCACCCCCTCCGTATCTCGGTCCCCTCGAAAGCTAAAGGAAAATTACGGGCGGCGTTCGAAAGCTCTTGATAAGACGAATATATTTTACAGGAATAATTTTTATTTCAGTTCAATATTGAGGTCAGCATAGGTCAAAGAAGGTTCCATAGGCTTACAACAAAGCAGTGCACGTTTCTCTCTCTAGATCTGCCATCAGGGGAGCTAGAGCAAATCGTTATGTATCATTGGATTCCTCTCATCGCGGCAAATCGAATGATGTATAATATGACCTTGCTAGGTCATACAGTGAAAATGACCTGACCTCGAGCTAGGTCAGGGTCACAGAGTGACCTGGTATGGTCATGTTGCATATAAATCGACTCCCCGTGACAATATAAGCGCAATGCAAGCAAAATGGAAGCTTTATCTCAATTATGTGAGAAGTTATTGGCAAAACAATCAATCTATGCTCCCGTGACCTGATACATTGACAGACACAGGGATGGGGGCATTCCGGTCATGCCCCCAAAGCGCTGGAGGAGGGCCAAACTATATTTTGCCCTCCCCTAAATGCCGGAGAATTTTTTGAAAAAAGGTGTTTACACTAGGTCTGTAGAGAAAAAAATCTGCACTCCCACCCCCCCCAGGACGAGAGGCAGACATGGGTTTGGCCCCTCCCAAAACTCGGGTCTGCGTCCGCCCCTGACCTGATATGATCTTTGAGAGGTCAGATGCTCAATAATTCAACTTTATGGTCAAGATCGTGGTAAGAATAGACGGTTTGGGAATTTTCAGTTTTATCTATGCGGTATTTACTGAAAATGAGCCCATTCTATTTTTCACAATAGACATAATGGGTTGGCCAAAAAATTGACCCCACCTTAGATCAAAAATATCGAAATTCCGAGATAGCAGATTTGTAGACCCGAATGACCTTATCATATCGGGGAAGTTTCAAACTGATCGGTTCACTGATGTTCACTGGGCGCCGCTTCAAACTCGTGATTTTAGGTTTTGAGGTCGGGCCACTTGACCTTGAATAGCTTCTTGACCTGACATGACCCTAACTAAAAAAATTGGTCAGATGTGTAAAATTGAGCAGGAATAAGGTAGGGGGCGCGGTAGTGGAGTGGTCAGCGTAGCTGGCTTCCACGCAGCCGACCCGGGTTCAAGGCCCGGCGGCTTCCCTGAACAAGGAGCAAGCGGGCTCCCGAGAAACCCTTCCAACAGGGAAAGAGTTGGCGACGCCATAGACCCTGGCAGTTGGTGCGTCGATAAGCCCCAAAAATTATTAGGAATAAGGTCCTGTAAGTTTCATTGTTCTGCGTCTCTTTGTTTTTGAGCTATCTGGGGAAAACCAGGAGGGGCGAATTTCGCCCCCCAGCGGGGCGCGTGTTAAAACGGCATAGGACTCCGTAACATCCGTGTACCAAACTGTTACAATGCATACTGATCATTCCGTGGCCTTCAAACTGTTAATCATAATTTACGCATATATAAGCTTCCAGAATTTTACAAAATTTCTGGCACAGCTCTAAACTGGCTCACATCGTTTTTTGGTTCTCAAAAACAGCGGTAAACATGTAAATTGAACAGTAAAAAATTGTACACCTTTGGTGCAACCATGCACCTTTAAAGCGTGGACCATAAACGTACCTTTAAAATGGACGTGTGAGCGTCCTAAAGGTGCAACTTGAGCTCGTGTCTAGTTTACAGACACTTCTTAATCGTGCGTCAAAACACCTTTGGTGCCTTGCTAGTTCTGCAAAGGAGTACAATGTAGCGCTTCTCCCGTTTTAGCCTGCCCTGTTTACTACTGCATCGTAAAACCATGGGAGCTTTGTTGTTCGCCTGTGCAGTGTAACGTTGCTCGGTTCCAGCATTGACTGGCGCTTCTTAAAGGCGTGTTAATTTACCTTTGGTGGGCCCATGCTCGCTAATGAGGTGAACCGCAGCACTGCACCTTTGGTGGAGGCTACTTTGCACAGAATCCCTGGGAAGTATAATGCAACAATTAATGATATCGTTCCAACGATTAAAAGTGCATTCGCACAGAACAGTATAACAGTATGCAAAGTGCAGACTGGAACTGCAAGGAGCGACATTTACAATGGTGGGCCCTTTTTGCTCTTCCCTCACTAAACAACAGGCCTAGGGCGGTGCTGGGGCGACTGTCTTGGTAAATAGATAGACATTCGGGAAATATGGTAATTCGGCACTTAATAAGTATGCACAGACAATATAATGACGTTGTTATTGATCACGTGCTGCAAAGTCATGTTACCTTACCGTATATCCTCTTCCTTGCTCGGCAGAACACCTACTAAAGTCCCTGAGGCTATTTGACACGAGAAATTTGCAAATGGCTCAGTGGTTTCGGGCTCGTTCTTGCTCAGACAGACGGCACGGCTGGGTGCTAAGCAGACCATTAAAATGGGAGTCGCTAAACTTAATCCGCGTCCAACGAGAGCTCACTCGGCACTAATAATTATTGGTAATTGTTTCGGACAAAACCGGTGGGCATACCAAATGCAATTTTTGACTCCAATATGGCTTAGCTTGCACACAGCGGCAAACATCACAGGCTCTGCTGATTTCTGTGATGTCAACCACTGCTATGAGTTGGCTCCGCTAACTTGTCCTTAAATGAATCCAAAAACAGTTGTGTTTTGGCTACTTCACTGAGATTTGGGTGATTTCTTCCACTTTCCTTCAATGATCGATTTGCATTTTTCTATGAACAAAGGAGCCGAAAAGTCTATATAAACTAAGATATATTAAGCCTGTAGCAATGTTAAACGGTGCCTTTTCTGCCAGGGTGCCCTTGAAGAAGAGTGTGCCCCCAATACCAAAGTATGGACTGCACCACGCTCTGCATGCTTGTCTGTCGATCAGTTTCACAACTTACAACAGAAAAACAATCACAACTCAAGGTAGGTTAACCCTCGCCCCACCGGGGGGCCATCGATGCCCCCTAAGGTTTTTCCGAGATAGCAGAAAAACGACGAGGCGCAGCACCGCGGTTGAGGGCTCTACCTCTCACTGCATCATTTTCCCATCATCCCTGAAATTTTTTACCCCGGGTCACCCAAGGTCAGGTCACCAGACGAGGTCAACCAAGGTCACCTCACTTCGCCTTTAGAGCTCTGTAAGAGCTACATTTCAAAGTCGATCGATTTGAAACTTCCTACACTTCATGACCCCTCCAGGGTCTACAAGGTGTATATCCGGGATTTTTCGATTTCGTGCCCTGAGGTCAGGTCACGAGGCGACCTCTCCCATTGACAAAGCATGGGGAAAAGCTATTTCATGATATAAAAGCCACAAAAATGATTGCAAATACTCAGACTGCTCAGAACAACGTTTTTGGACACCCTTTCACGGATCCCAGGGGTCATATTTGCCCTTTGACTTTTCCAAGGTCATCCAAGGTCACCAGAGGTCAAAAACAGTATTTTGACAATAACTTTTGACCTAATTGAGCTAGAGCGGTGAAACAAACACCATTGTGTTTGTCTTGTCACTGGCTTTCATTTGATATACGGCAAGGTCACTTTTTGACCTTTCGCGACCTCAGGTCATATTAGGTCACGAGGTGACCTCTGGCGGTTAAACCACTGGCGGGAGGTCTTTACGTTCCACATAGCGGAAAAAGTACTGGCAATTTGCTATCAAATGTACTTTACCAGGTCTCAATAGCTCTAATGACATAAGAGTTATGCCCAGTTTGCTTAATCATTGCATATTTGAGTGAAAATAGCCGATCTTGACCTAATTTGACCTCTGGAGGTCAAACCATTGTCCTGAGCACTAAAACATGCGAAGTAATTTCTTACTGAATTCACGCGAGCTTTCTATTGCACTTTGCAGATTTGCGCTAACGCCCATATTTTCGGAGTTAGAGGGGGGCCATCGATGGCCCTTCCGGTGGGGCGAAGGTGGCGCCGGACCCCCGGTGGGGCGCGGGTTAAGTCAACGGGCTTTGGTGCTTTATGTGAACCCACGTAAGGTAATTCTGTTCTTCTGAAATGACGCCTACAAAACTAGGCCGTAATTTGGCTCCTGGAAAGAGCAAAATATCGAGTTCAAAAAATCATTAGAAGGCTCTTGGAAAGACCACTTGCGTGATTTTTTACGAGTTTAGCTCAATAAAGAGGCCACCAAGTGGCACCAAATCACACACTTATGGAATTTGTTTGCATCTATAGCTTTTGAACAGCAAGACGCAGCACTTAATTTGAAATCATAGTGGCAAGCACGGTCTAAGAATTTCAATTATATACAATTTAACTTCAACAAGGCTAGGTACTATACGTGAGTTAAAAAGGTCATGTCGCTGATTATTTGAACCCCGGAGTGAATGTTAACACATTTGTTTTTTGGCTCCATTTCAAGCTGAATATGTTTAAAACAGATCCAAAAGACTCTCTACCGGTTGCAGTAGAGCAGAGCACCTGCTTTCCACGTAGCTCTGCATTATCTTGGTCTCTTGGTTAGAAAAAAGTTATTTTAAAGTGGGTACTATTTTTTAGCGTTTAGCTTCAATCGCAACTCATCCTTCGACCACAATTTTACGATTCTGAAAACCATCCTCTGAACAATCAAGGCGCTGGAAGTTTCTAACCACGGCGGCAGAACATTGGAGGAAGCTTCAAAATAGGTACTGTTCGATATCCGGTAGACTCTAAACTGACTCTACGAATTTATTTCCATCTTTTTCCGCAAATTTTCCACTTGTTGTCTAGCATCTAAAAGCGTGTCTACTTTAAGAGGCCCACCTCCACGAAGCTATGCGAAAATACGTACCATTGTGACCATAACACTTTCGATAAATAGAAGATTGTCTTCATAGCATAAGTAATGTCGACTAAAATGTGAACCCCACCTATGTCTTATTCTTTGCAAAAGCTAAACAGATTGGATCCATCTAACAAGAAACATTTTATCCATGCCATTTCGGATCACAGACCAACGAACGAATACTGTCAACATATTCTGTGCATTCCTGAGACGTGGCTCAGCCCAAACGTATTAGGCAGCTATCGAGTTGAGGGTGCCTGTCCAACCAGCTCCGTCTGCAGAGCTGGGGACCCAAATTTGTATAAAATGCGGTATATTAAAACTGACATTTTTCAAGGGGGAGTGCTAAGCTGTATTTTGTGCACGCTTTTCGTGAACGACCTGAGCCTGTGTATAAGTGAGGGAGTAACTACGGTCTCTTATGTAGACGACACGAGCATAATGGCTTGCAGCAAAAAAATGTTTAAATTTTATAATAACCCGCTTGGAGTCGGCCCTCAGCTCTGCCTCCAATTGGTTCTGCCATAACGGCATGAAAATCAATACTCAGAAAACGCTGATGGTTGTGATAGGTACCAATACCATTCGCCGTGGTCTGCCTCCGGTCACCCTTAATTTTTGTGGAACTATCATTCATGATTCACGCGTAGAATCCTTATTTATTGGCACCTTTACCAGTCTCATGCAGATTCAGTCACAAAAAGTGCAGGCATTCTCACGGCTCTAAATCATGCGCGACATGTGATCCCTATCTCGGCTTTAAAATTAGTTGTTGCATCTTTGACCATTTCAACCGTCCGTTACTGCATCTCTGTGTATGGTTCCTATGGCACAAGTCAGGTACACTGTATTCCAAAAATTCTAAATTTCTGCGCGCGTGTGATGTCGGGCCGACGTCGATATGACCACATATCAGACGTTATGGGGCTCCTGCAATGGCCTTCTGCCGCCAACTGATCACATATCACGGTGAGTGCTGGTGAGAGTATTATTGGTTCGGGGCGACCCGCTTGCGTTGCGACAACAATAGGTGAGCCGGCCCATCGAGCAGAGGTGCAGAAGCTGGGAAGCTCGGCTACCGGGGTACGTGACACATTTGCATTATTCAAGGCGCATAGCTGTGACACAAATAGAGATCCCGCCTGCATGGTCTGAACTCAAATTACATGTTTTCGTAATACAGAATACACCGTGTAGCAATTATATCAATTTAGTATCTCTTTCTTCAGTTGCACAGCGTACCATTAATGATACAATCTTTAGGCACTATGATCAGTTTCTACTAAAACCACAGACCCCGCTGCAGAAAACCTCTGTCAGGGCTGCCTGATTTTAACATACGACCCGGTGCTGGTGACTGTTAGTACGTACGTAGTTTGAAGAAAGTAGCCAACTAGAAACCCGAAATGAGAAAAAATAAAGTGTTTCAACATAATACAAAACACAAGATGTTTTGCCTAATTATTCACAATGTCTCCAGAGAAATCAAATTTACAATTTTGGTATCTTCAATTTACCGGTCCTTTTTTAATGGATGTAGTATCTATTACGCCGAATTTACCAAGGCTGATACGAATACTACCACAATAAATAGTTTGGCAGCCAACCTAATCCAAACTGCGCAACAGTGACAATATATGTGGGAATTAACACGCGCTTTGACGGGGGGCGGGAACCCACCACCCTCGGGTTTTTCGGAGATCATAAAAATGGCGACGCTTAGCGCCGCAGTACTTAGCATACCTTTTCTCTTATCACTTTTATAACTTTTGTCAAAATTTTAAGGTCAGGTCATTTAACACGCGCCCGCTGGGGGGCGAAATTCGTCCCCTCCTGGTTTTTCCCAGATAGCTCAAAAACGAAGAAACGCAGAACAACGGAACTTACGGTACCTTATTCCTGATAAATTTTACATACCTGCCCAAATTTTTTAGTTAAGGTAATGTCAGGTCAAGGAGCTATTCAGGGTCATGTGGCCCGACCTCAAAACCTAAAATTACGAGTTTGAAATTTCCACAATATAATAAGGTCATTGGGGTCTACAAATCTGCTATCTCGGAATTTTGATATTGGTGACCTAAGGTGGGGTCAATTTTTGGTCACCCCATTATTCAAAATAGAATGGACTTGTTTTCAGGAAATACTGGATAGATAAGGCTGAAAACCCTCAAACTGTCTATTCTTACCACGATCTTGACCATAAACTTGAGTTTTTGAGCATCTGACCTCTCAAAGGTCATATCAGGTCACGGGAGCAGAGAGTGATGGTTTTGCCAAAACGTCTCACTGTATTGAGATAAAGCTCCCATTTTGCTTGCATTGTGCTTATGTTGTCACGGGGAGTCGATTGGTATGCAACATTACTATACCAGGTCACTCTGTGACCCTGACTTAGGTTGAGGTCAGGTCATTTTGACTATTTTACCTAGCAAGCTCATATTATACATCATTCGATTCGCCGCGATGAGAGGAATCCAATGATGCATAAAGATTTGCTCTAGCTCCCCTGAGGGCAGATCTAGAGAGGGACACGTACACTGCTCTGTTGTAAGCCTATGGAGTATTCTTTGACCTATGCTGACCTCAATATTGACCTGATAGAAAAATTATTTGTAGGTATAATTTTCTTCGTATTGCCAAGAGCTTTCGAACGCCGCCCGTAATTTTCCTTTAGCTTTCGTGGGGAACGATATACGGAGGGGACGAAAAACGCCCCCCAGCGGGGCGCGTCACGCAAGGGAGCCCAGCGGAGCGCGTGTTAAAGTCAGGTCACCAGTACAGGTCAAGTGACCTGACCTTAAAAAATGTTTAAGATAGCATAAGTCGGAACAGGGTGAATTTATCCGATTGAAACTCACCACATAATGGGCCCACCGTGTTCTCTAAAATATGTTCCGGTATTTTTGATATTGATGTCCTAAGGTCAGGCACGAGCCATGACCTCTCCATTGGAAATACATGGAAAAATGATTTAACTAAATAACTTAGTAACAGATGGTGATAAAGCGGTTATTTTAACTGCATTAGATTTGCCTTGTCTTTGCAGTTCTTATGATCTGAATTTTACCTAATTTGACCTTGACCTCAACTTAGGTCAGGTCAAATCCTTGATTTGACCTTGCAGGCTCATATTATATAGCATTCGATTTGGCTTGTTGCGAGGATTCCAGTAGTTCACACTGTTTTGCTTTATCTTTACTTCTTCAGATAAAATGACCGAAAATTTATCCCTAGAACGGCATGTTTTGATCTCTAGTGACCTTAAATGTGACCTGACAAAAATGGTCCAAATAATTTCGATGGAGAAGTGGATGGGCTACCCAACGCCATTTACTGTTTTTTCGCTATCAAGCGTGGTTCTCGAGATCTTAGGGGGGCGGGTACCCCCGTCAAAGCGAAGGTGGCTCAGACCTCCGTCAATGCGCGTGTTAAGTATTGTGTAAATATAGTAGTGTAGGGCTTGGGGACCTAAAGTCTAGGGAGCGTAGTAAGCAACACACAAGAAGCTGAACTGCATGGGGTTAGAGCAGGATTTCGATTCCGCTGGATCTTTCTTTGGTATGATAATTACAATACCTTTGTACATGTTGATATTGACATTTTGTATCCTTTTTTGAAATGCGAGATAGTAGCTTAGTGGGGGGGAAGCTGTGATCAGGGTTTCCAACTGTGCGTACGATCCCATTAATAGATACGTTCCCAATAATAGTCATTTTCCTAATAATTGCTACATTGAATCATGGGAAAATGAACCATAATTGGAAACACTCCTTCCAAAATGGAAACTTCTTCAAAAAGGGAAACTTCTTCAAAAAGGGAAATGCATGTCAGTGGGGGAAACTGACAGGGGCGCCGCTACAGAATTTTCGCAGGGGGACGGACCCGGGCTGGTGCTGACCAGGGAGGCGAATTTTGAGTATATTCGGTACTTGACAGCATTAATGGTCATTGACCCAAAAAAGTGGGGACGTCCCCCCTGGTTGGCCAACAGGGGGACGCGTCCCCTCGTCCCCCCGCTTTCGGCGCCCATGGAAACTGCGGTGAGAGTTACCAGTGATAGAGATGATCCCAATACTGGAAACAATGAACCGTAATTGAAAATCCTCCTTCCAAAAACAAAAGCACGTTCCACAAATGCAAACACATTTTACTACTTCATACTGTAATGGTTTGGTGCTTGAACCTTGTCTACCGCAAAAAGTAAGAGGCAGGTAAAGGACATTTAGCATACTGGAAATAGTATACAGGCGTACAATTCGAATTTCCAGCTCCGTATGACAGAGGGGGCATACGCCATTTTGATTTTGTGACAGCCAGCATACTTTCTGCACCTCTGTCACCGTGTACACAACCACGACGCTCGCAACTCCGAGCAGCGGACACTCCCTCGGATCCGCACAGTGGCAGGCCGTCGCCGACTCTGTACCCGCGGTGTGAACGCACTCAACAGCCTGCAGCTATCACCTGGTTGCGCCCATTTTGAGGATAACTTGTAATCTCTTTTATCACTGGCGCCTGTTGTAACTGCAGATATCTAGTCATCGTGTTATGAAGCATACGCGGATTGCCGATCGGGGGCTCCTTCCCGGGGGGCGCCATCCGGACCAGAAGGGCGCCACTTTTGACCGGCAAAACCTATCAGGTGGGCGCCAAATCGTATCGGTTGGCGCCGATTTTCGCATCCTGGGGGGGTGGGAAGCGACATTTCAGGGGGCGCCATGACCATTTCAGGGGGCGCCGAGGGTCGATCGGGGGGGCACGTGCCCCCTTTGCCCCTCCTGGATCCGCCTATGTTATGAAGGAATGTGGCCTTTTGGCTTGGTCCGCCAACCCACGTCCAGTTGCGGACCGTTACCGTGGGCGGCAGGCTGAAAAGTTATTAGAAAATTATCCAAATTAGAGGCCTACTCTAACGTTTGAAACGTAAAAAGACATATACTGATTCATTGTGGAATTTGCGGGCCTCAAAATGCATTTCTAAACTTGAGTCACTATTTTTCCTGTCAACCACTGTTAAAGCGTATCTTTCATTAAATAAAAATGACCCCTCCAGCAGCCACACCTTGGTGGAGGTCAGCGGGGCCTTTGCTCAAGGTCATGATTCAGTGGTGTGGTTTCATAGGAAATGGTCTTCATTTGAAAAGTCGCTGTGCGTTGGATATCGCCATCCATACGTGCGGTGAACAAACGTGTAAACTTTGTAAGCAATTAGGGTAAGATGGGTAAACCACGCCCGGTTGGGTAATACCGCCCTGTGCTATCCTGGGAATATGGCTGGCGACAGACGATCAGCTGATTGCCCTTTCCGGTGGTGGCCAGGTGTACGTTGGAGAGAGGGTAAGAGGTCCGTGGTTTTCTGTCCTTTTTTCTATGGTAGGTGTTGATAGCAGCCTGATTGTATTGAAATAATTTTTATGGTGCTTTATTTTACCGTAATTTCTGACTGAACCGAGCTAAGAGCCTAGTTTTAATCTTCTAAATTGAAAATACACTGTTCCTCGCAAATCCATCGCCACCATATTTGAGACAACGCTTTGGAAGCGGTCTGTTGGTTGCCAAGGCAACGCAGGAACAAGTGGTTGATTGACGCCCGGGTGGGCGCCATTGCCCTACTGCCGGGCTTCATTGCCCACTGACAGAGTTGTGTGCGATACAAGTGCAGCTCAATATGAATCTTTGGCTCCCTGGCTCATTTGATGTGAATAAAGAGTATGTTATTATCCATCATATATATTTCAGACTATCGCCACTGAATTAACACATTCTTGGTCAGTTTGATTCAGAACATTTTCCAGATATAGCCAAAATCAGGTCTGATGACATTCAAGATTTGACTGAAACTTATCTATAAATTTAGAAAAACTTCACCTATAGGTCTTAACAATTATGTGTCTGACTGACAATTATAACGAAACCCTGGAATTGATCAGGCAAACGATGCACCTCAGTGAAGACGCGAACTTTTGACTCACCCTATTGTTTCATAGAATCAGGTTTTATCCCCTACGGATTGTGTGGTCTTTGAGCCGCGTATTACCGACACCAGTATTTTTTAGTGTGACATATTATATTTCTAGATAAAAACATCTGTAACGCATCAATAATTTATAAACAAAGAATATGCACAAATTAAGCAACGCACACATTATTTTTCAGGTAAATTAGCCACAATGAAGATATACGAAAGGAAGACAAATAAGGCATCGTGGGGAGTGAGAGAGCTTCAAAATGCTTTAAGAGAGATAAGAAACAAAAAACCTCTGCGGAGCGTCAGTAAGAAGTATGGCATACCTCGCCGAACGCTTCGGGACCGACTTGATCGTCATCCGGCAGAGGCAGCACTTCCTCCACAGCTGGGTCGTAACCCAGTTCTTACCCATGATCTCGAAGAGGATTTAGCGGGACGGATTAAGCACCTGGCTTCAACATTCTATGGGATCACCAGAAAGAAGCTGGCAGAGGTCGCGTTCCAATTTGCAGAACACCAGAGGCTTCCACACAATTTCAACCGGGCAAATCGGTGCGCAGGGCCTGATTGGGTACGGAGTTTCCTCAAACGACACCCAGACATTTCGATGCGAAAGGCGGAAAATGTTAGCTTGGTAAGATTAGAAGCAGTAAACAAAGGAAACGTTTGCAACTTCTACGCAAACGTCGAGGACCTCTTTAAAAAGAATGGAGCCTACCCACCTCACAGAGTATTTAACGTTGATGAGACAGGAGTTCAGCCAGTCGTTGAAGCTGGCAAAGTACTCGCAAAAAGGGATCTATCCGAGTCGGTCGAGTAGCGAGCGCGGAGAGAGGAAAAACCACAACCGCTGTCTGCTGCATTAGCGCAGCCGGTACAGCTGTTCCACCAATGTTGATATTCGGTGGCAGGAAGAGAATGAACCCAGCGCTGATCAGGGACGCTCCCCGGGGGCCATCGGAGGAGTGAGTGACAACGGCTGGGTAACTACCGATCTCTTCTCGACTTGGATGGACCATTTCATCGATTACGTTGGCCCATCAAAGGACAGAAGGGTTCTCTTGCTAATGGACAATCATCGGTCTCATATCAGCATGGAGATAATCTGCAAGGCAAGGAAGTCCGGGGTGGATATAGTAACGATCCCACCTCACACCTCCCACATATTACAACCATTGGACGTGGCGGTGTTTGCTGGATTCAAGGCCGCCTGGCGGCGCCAGGTGGGCTACTTCCACGACAGTAATCCTGGCGCAAGGATCACGGACTTTGATGTCTCAGGAATCTTCGCCCGTGCATATGATAGCACATTCACAAAGGGAAACGTCCTGGCAAGAGGGTTCTCTTCTTGTGGGATCCATCCCTACAATCCCGATAAGATTTTGGAGAATGAGGAGCTCTTCGTCCACAACACTATCGTTGAACATGAAGATGAGCCTGCTGATGCTGTGGACGAGGATAGAAACCCGAAAACCAGTGCAGTATCTACCGAAGCTAGCACCACATCCAAGATGCCGGCAGGTGAGACAGTTAGTGTTACCACTGCTGGCGACCAGAAGAGTGGCACTCAGCAATCACTCTGCCAGCAGAAGCTGACAGCGGATATGACGTGTGACTCTGACTCTGTGGATCAGCAAGCGATGGGTTCTGTGGCCAACGCGATCGATGAAATCCTTCCCACTCCCAAGGTGAAAGTCAAAACCGCCGGACGTTGTCCAAAAAGGCAGAGGTCCATAATCCTGACCAGCTCTCCGGCAAAGAGTCAGATCATGAGTGGGACCGGCGTCTACCACTCCGCTACATCTTCCTCTAGCAAACAGCCAGTAGCAAAAACAGTACAAAATGTACTGCAACCTAAGAAGCAGAAGCAGCCTAGGCAAGATGTTGTGAACCAGAAAAAGACAGCAGCAGGGACGGATGTCTGCATTTTTTGTGGGGAGGGAGTAGTTACGAAGAACGAAATATGGCTACAGTGTGTTATGTGTGCAAAGTGGGGACATGAAGAATGTTCAAGTGGAAGCACTTCGAGGGGCTTTGTCTGTGATTTCTGCAAGGCCTGTTAGTGCTGAGTGGATTCCCGGAGCTCTGGCTTGGAAACGTGTTTTCAATATGTCATTTTCTGATGATTTGTATGTGGTTCCATGTCTTATCGATAAAACTATCGATATCGAGAAATCTATCAGATTTCAATGCAAGTTTGGAAAATATTTTATGGCCATTTTTGAGACCGAAACCATTGAAAGTCAAAGAAAATATCCTGGAAAGTTGCTTACTATACTAAGAAACAAAAATGTTGCGGCAAATATCCCCACCGAAACAATTTGTTGGAGAATTTTGAAATGGGCGTCATTACCCTACCATGTTTTTCACTTGTTGAAGTGCCTAAGAAAGTTTGGATCACAACTATAAGCAAATTCATCAGTCAAGCCTGATAATTTTTTTCGAAAACGAAGAATTATTCGTCCTCTCTCCAAAACAAGTATTTGCAACGTATTAATGCAAGTAATCTAAGAGGTAGACACAAAAAGGCTTAGGGGGTCGCCATTACACCACTTTACCCTACACCAGTTTAAAGGGAATGTGCCGCATTAAATGGGATTTGAACTGAAGTAACCACGTGATAGAGCTTACCGCTAAACCACTTGATCGATGATTCGTTTGTCCCAGAACTTACCTTTAGAGGAGAAAAAGTAAATGTACCCCTGTCGGCCCCGTCCTCCTCTGGCACCAAGGCAATAGCTTTGGCACAATATGACGTTGGTAAAATTGATGGCACACTCAAGCTTTGCAGCGCGGGCAATTTGTTTTTCCTGGAGCTCTTGAAACCCACGTGCTAAACATGACTGTGGTACTGGCGCTTACAAATGCAGCGACACGCTTTATCGGTCTGTTTCAAACGTGAAATGCGAATGAATTCAAGTAGGTATGAGAAATTGATGAGCGTAATTTTGGATCCCTACAAGAGCAGTTTCCATCACAGACGTCAATTTTTATACATAATTATTTGTGGCTTGAAGGAACAGATTTATCGCCGCACGAAACATGATCAGATCGTACGACGCCGATTTGACGTCGGACCCATTTAGAAACGTTTGTCACTACAACAGAGGAAAACTAACTAGAAGAAAATACTTGCTGCTTATTAGCAATTTTCAGCCGAAATGAGGCCAAATCCATTATTTTAAATGAATATTGTTATTTGAACCACAACAGTCTGAAATAACATCGAAGTACTTCATTCTCATTAAACTCTTAACATATATCCCTGAGGCTAAAGACAAAGACAAAGACAAAGACAAAGACTTTATTCAGAGTCATCCACAAATCCGCATGGCTATTACGACTCCACGTCAGTAAAGGGGTGGTAAAATGGAAGCACATACACACGCTATTAAAACAATAAAAATCCAGCTAAAATACAGTTATGCATAAAATACTCAACATTCTCAACAACACAAGTCACTCAGCGCGCCTCAATCCCGCTCAGTGATTATATGGTCCTGGAAGCATTTAATGGTCCATGAAAGCATATATGGTCCATAAAGCATTATTGCTTTCAATAATATCACGAAGTATATTATTCTGAGTCCGCGGAGAATCGATGGTTTGCAACACTGGTGTATTTCATTCTTAATTATAGGCTTATAAGATTCTTTCTTGTTCTTCTCACCAGATTTTGCGTTTTCCTTTGTATCCCGGTGAAAGAAATGCAGTTCAGCCTGTCCCGCCCTATTCCGTCCCGGAAAGCGTATGTAGGTAACACTCAGTCCCATCCCCGTTCCATCGAATTACATTTTTAGAAAATATTCCAGGGATAAGCTTCCTGCTCCATCCCATGCCAAATGAAACCTGGGAAAAAATTGTCCCACTCCAGCCCATTCCATCCTGTTGAACCGGTCCCATCCCGCTTCCTGTTTCCCGTCTCATGCAGACCTCCAGCAAATATTGGCTTGCATTTGGTGGGGAAACCTGTGCATACCTGCTGAATATGTAGACTCATCTGCCACACGACATCAAGCGTTATGTATGTATGTACAATACATACATGCTTCAAAGTAAAAACACACTCTACGGTATCCTCGTGTCTTCATGTTTGACAATAAAACACGCGAGAGAAGCAAGACCCTCACTCCGTGCGTCAACTCGGTAGCTGTCGTAAACGTTCATCTGCCTTAACACGCGCCCCGCTGGGGGGCGAAATTCGCCCCCTTCCTGGTTTTCCCAGATAGCTAAAAAAATAAAGAGACGCAGAATATCGAAACTTACAGTACCTTATTCCTGGTCAATTTTACACATATGGCCAATTTTTTAGTTAAGGTCATGTCAGGTCAAAGAGCTATTCAAGGTCAAGTGACCCGACCTCAAAACCTAAAATCACGAGTTTGAAGCGGCTCCCAGGGAACATCAGCAAACCGATCAGTTTGAAACTTCCACAATATGATAAGGTCATTAGGGTTTACAAATCTGCTATCTCGGAATTTCGATATTGTTGACCTAAGGTGGGGTCAATTTTTTGGTCACCCCATTTTAAGTCTATGGTGAAAAATAGAATGGGCTCGTTTTCAGTAAATACTGAATAGATAAAGCTGAAAATTTTCAAATCGTCTATTCTTACCACGATCTTGACCATAAAGTTGAGTTTTTGAGCATCTGACCTCTCAAAGGGTATGTCAGGTCACGGGAGTATAGAGTGATTGATTTACCAATATCTTCTCGCTGAATTGAGATAAAGCTCCCATTTTGCTTGCACTGTGCTTATATTGTCACGGAGAGTCGATTGATATGCAGCATGACCATACCAGGTCCCTCTGTGACCCTGACCTAGCTCGAGGTCTGGTCATTCTTACTATTTGACCTAGCAAGGTCATATTATACATCATTCGATTTGCCGCGATGAGAGGAATCCAATGATGCATAACGATTTGCTCTAGCTCTCTGAGGGCAGATCTAGAGAGAGAAACGTACACTGCTCTGTTGTAAGCCTATGAAGCCTTCTTTGACCTATGCTCACCTCAAAATTGACCTGACATAATAATTATTCGTATAAAATCTCTTCGTCTTGTCAAGAGCTTTCGAACGCCGCACATAATTTTCCTTTAGCTTTCGTTGGGAATGAGATACGGAGGGGGAGAAAAATGCCCCCTCCCTAGCGGGGCGCGTCATGCCAGGGACCCCAGCGGGGCGCGTGTTAACCATTACGAGCGCGCGCTGTGCATACGCAAAAAGATTAGAATACGGAAAACCATTATGCGTAGGACAGGAAGTGGCCGCCCGCCCACGCTGGTCTTACGCCGCGCTTAGCTACGCGCGGAAGGATATCAGAATACCGTATTGGCGTACGCAAGCTGCTTGTTTGCGCAAGGTCCTGCGTACGCGAGAGATCAGAATACGGTCCCAGCACTGTCAGGATCATTCCTCCCGGTTACTGACCGCACCGCCTGAGGCTAGACCAGCTGAAGTGCTGGTTCTCTCAGTTCAAAAGACTGTGCCCCCTGTGTGGCAAACACGACTTATTACGTGCGGCATCGCATATGCCGGCTGTAAACACGTAGTCATTACGTGACCCAAATATGCGTGCCAGTCGAGCGAAGGGTCGGGGATTATCAGAGGCGGTGGCAAGTCAGCTGAAGACTACCACGTCAGAAAGCAGCAAATCCGTTTTTGTGCAATATTTTCTCACCGTTTTTTTATTAAGAAATAATATTGACCACTGGAAAGCTCTTAAAAAATACACATGGTGGAGCCATCCGTGAGACGGAAAACACTGCAGTTTCCGAGACACTCGTCCGAAAACCAGCCGAGCCTAGTCATAGCAATTTCAATTGCGGGGGACTTTATATAATCGCTTGTTTACAGGTAGAGGCGTTGCCGCTGTGGGAACCTTGGGGTGCAGCCCCTCCCCCCACCCTCTTTTCGAGATTGGGGACTGGCCCCTAAAGTTAGCTATAAATATCATTGCTACTAATTAATTCAAGTGGACATAGGGTTTCATTACTGGCAGAGTTTGGTCATGGTGTATAAAACGAAGGAAGCGGCGTTTTCGCCACAGGATAGAACTACATATAAAAAACTTAAAAGCTGGTCAAATCTGACCGGATTTCAAGTTGTATTCTGAAAAATCAGGCTCAGCTCGAATTAAGAAAAACAAATCTGCTGCATCTAGAAGAAAGGTTAAAAAAACAGAACTCCAGTGAACAGTTACAGACCACAAATCACGTGCATTAGTAAATCTCGCCACTTTGGAGGACGATTTCTTGATAAGTTTTGAAGTGCTGCGGCGAGGAGCATGATGATGAGTTGCTAAGATGTTCCCTGGCCTCTCCCCTCGAATCCGGAAATGTAAAAAACACTGAAGATTATATATTCGGGCACAGCCCTTCATCAGAATCGTGGAGTAAATATCAATAATTCTCAGTCCTAGTATAGCCAGACCTCGAAATTCGAGGTCTGGCTATACTAGGACTGAGAATTATTGATATTTACTCCACGATTCTGATGAATGGCTGTGCCCGAATATATAATCTTCAGTGTTTTTCAAGGGTCGAAAAACCTACCATGTTGGCATTCTAAATGGTGACAGCCCAAGGTGGGAAAGGTGACAGAAATTAGCCGATATGTTTGATCCAGATCCAATAACGGATTAAATCGCCGAAATTGGCACCTGTCATTTGAGCTCCCAATGTCTTTCAACAACTAGGATGGCCCAGGAGTATCCATTGGCATCCTACTAACACAAAACGAGTCACACTTTGCAGCCTGGGCTGGTGACAAATTTATGGTTTGAAATTTTGAACGGTGACACACTGAACACTTTTTGGTCTCTGGTGTTTTTTACATTTCCTGATTCGAGGGGAGAGGCCAGGGAACATCTTAGCAACTCGGATGATTTCTTCTTGGATTAAAATGACATACTGATCTGAATCGACCTGCCACACGTAGTTTCCACCAAGTGTTTGCTTTTCGCGGACGATCTGAAAATATTCCATCAAGTGAAATCCCAAAATTATGTTAACACTTTACAGAAAGACCTGGACGCAGTAACAAGTTGGGCTGCTGCCTGGAAAATGAATCTAAACGCCTCAAAATGCAAGTCTTTCGAAATCTCTTTAAAACGCAATCTCATTGATTCGGCTTATAAAATCAACGGATCAATTTTGGAGAAAGTTTCTTCCATACAATATTTGGGAATCATTCTTAACCAAAAGCTTACCTTTTCCGACCATATAAACTCGATGGTTTCCAAAGCAAACAGATCACTTGGCTTATTAATCAGAACCTTCCAGACAGCCTCCCCTAGATGGAAGCTGAATAAGAAGGCCTCCTTGGCGGCTTTTAATGCTAATGTCCGGTCAGTTTTAGAGCATTGTTCAGTGGTTTGGGCTGGAGCCGCAAAATGTCATCTGGACCATGTAGAAAGAATCCAACACAAGTTTTTGATGTGGCTTGCGAACCATGTTGACCCAGCCTGCCCATCTTTAGATTACGAGGAATTGACGAAGTTTTATGGTGTTCGTACTTTATTGGCAAGGCGTGTACAACATGACATCTTATTCACAAGCAAGGTTTTTCGAGGTCTCATCGCATCATCTCATCTTTTGGAATGTTTAACGCTTCACGTACCATCTAGAACTACCAGGAATTTTTATTTATTTATTTATTTATTTGACTTACACGGCATCTCCACTATTCATGTGGCTATTCTGAAGCCGGTCGTAATGAAGATGAGGGACATAAATGACAACTTAAGCAAAAACACACTGTAGGATAAGGATAAGGATAGGATAGCTAGTGTATCTTTCTTAAATGTGCCTTTTGGTCGAGTGAACACGGTACAATCATGTGTGTTTGTGCGGGCTCCTTGCGTTGTAAACAAAGTTTTAGCTTTCTCACTAATTTGCGATATTTTGACGGATCCCATGGGACGACTTAAGAAGTGTATCGCCTCTTTTACGACACCTCAAACAGCTATTATAGCTCAGTGGCCAGATCGATTATCTGCGTTTGTTGTGTTTGAAATGTTTTTTTGCGCGTTTTAGGAGTAGGCAGTTGGTGATTATGCATTTTTATCTTTCATTGACTTCACCTATAATTGGGTATATGCCTGTTGGTGATTAATGCATATACAGAGATACGGAGATACAGAGAAAAGGCTCAAACTTGGTGTGGGGAGCAACAATCGACGCCCACGCCCACGCCCACGTAGATCTCACGCCCACGCTGTAAGAGGCTTTTCACATATGACATCAGTGACCGAAGGGGGGACAGGGTTCACAGGGGCCAAAAAAGTGTTCAGGTTGTCACCATTAAAATTCCAAACCATAAATGTGTCACCAGCCCAGGCTGCAAAATGTGGCACGTTTTGAGTTATCAGGATACCAAGGGATACTCCTGGACCATCTTAGTTGTTGAAAAACATTGCGAGTTTAAATTGCATGTGAAAATTTTGGCTATTTGTTC
Organism: Lepas anatifera; assembly: GCA_034440635.1. Taxonomy (NCBI): domain Eukaryota; kingdom Metazoa; phylum Arthropoda; class Thecostraca; family Lepadidae; genus Lepas; species Lepas anatifera. Next base: position 656,420 of record JAOTON010000176.1, on the reverse strand, counting down.
CGTGATTCGTCTGGAGCAAACATATCAGCTAATTTTTGTCACCTTGTCCACCTTGGGCTGTCACCATTTAGAATGTCAAAATGGTCAGTTTTTCGACCCCTGGGGGTTCAGGCATTTTATGATAATTTCTGACGAGTCTTGGCGAATCATGGGTTTCCGTGGAATGTTTTCTTGAGCGAGAACTGTGCAAGCCCAGGGGTTTTGAGGAGCGGGTTCTGTAAAGTTTCGATACCAAATATAATATGATTATAATATGGTACCATTTTCACTTAACATATTAAGAATATTTATAAGAAACAAGGAGCCGTGCGCTATTGTTGAGTTTTCTTTGTGGTTTTTCATGGCAGCATTCATGATACTATTCTTTTTCATCTATATTTTTTTTGGCAGTGAAGAGGGTGCTTCTCATTTATTTTCTCTCTAGTTCTTTCATGTGTGGGTACATTTCGGGTACATTTCAAGTAGGCTTGTACCTTTTTTCTGCGGCAATTTGATATTCACAGATAGGTGATATGCAGAGCACAGGATACCAAGCAGAGCTCCGACATAATTTCTACTTGGGTATCTCACTTAAAATCAAGTTATAACACGCGCAGTGTACTTGGTCCTAAAGTGCCCTCCTCCCACCTATTTTTCCAAGGTGGCTGGAGAACCGTTCGCCGCCGAAAAACGCTACTTATTCATACTTCAGATAATTCATGAGCACATCGGTTGGTGAAGAAATTTTGAAAACTGGTATAACATTTCTTCACTTAAATCATACCTATATTCTGAGTCCGTCGCAATCGTGCGGTCGCACCAGTTGCAGTTCGCCTGCGCTGTAGACCGAGTGGTGACGTTATCACGTCCTGTACCTGATCAGGTTATATGTCAAGATCAACCCATACGAAGGTCAAGGCCACAGGTCAAGGTCATTGGCCCCAATATTTCAGTCAAATGACATTATTCAGTAGGTATGACGTACAAGTTATTCCTCGTATGTTTCGTATTCCTCGTATTCCTAGGGCTCGTATTCCTCGTATGTTATGCTATGACTTCACAGTTAAGGCTACTTAAGGTCAAGGTCGCGGACAGGGTCAAATATTTATTTCAAGACCAATCCCTCATTTCCCACCTAAAGGTTGATTTAGTGCCATATATATATATATATATATATATATATATATATATATATATATTGTAATGTATGTACATTATTGGGAACATGCCAATTTGTTGCATCATAGGTCATTGACCTTGAATGACCTTAACTTCAAAGTTTCAGAGAACATTGTGTGGGATCTTCCCTTTATGACCTTACTCCGCTTTTGTTGCACTCCCGTTTTTTCCGCATAATCACGGCATTTCCCAATTGGTATCCAGCATGGCCCAGATTTGATATTTACGACCGCGTTTGACTTTTAACACGCGCATTGACGGGGGCGGGTACCCGCCCCCCTCGGGTTTTTCGGAGACAGCAGAAAAACGGCGGCGCGTAGCGCCGCCGTACTTGGCATACCTTTTTCCTCATCATTGTTACAACTTCTGTGAAAATTTTAAGGTTAGGTCATCTCAGGTCAGGTCACCAGTACAGGTCAAGTAACCCGACCTCAAAAAATTTAAGATAGCATAAGTCGGAGCAGGGTGAGCTTATCCAATTGAAACTCATATCACATAATGGCCCCACCGAGTTCTCTAAAATATGTTCCGGTATTTTTGATATCGATGACCTAAGGTCAGGTACGAGGCATGACCTCTCCATTGGAAATACATGGGAAAAATGGTTTTCATGGAATAACTCAGTAACGGATGGCGATAGAGCGTTTATTTTAGCTCCATTACACTCGCCTGGGCTTTGCGGTTCTAATGATATGCATTTTAGATAACTTGACCCTGACCTGACCTCAGGTCAGGTCAAATCCTTGATTTGATCTAGCAAGGTCAAATTATATATCATTCGATTCGGCTCGCTGAGGGGATTCATATAGTTTAAGTCGTTTTGCTCTATCGTTACTTGTTCAGATGTACGGGCCGAAAAGCTTAATTTACATGTTATCCCTTACGGCATGTTTTGACCTCTCGTGACCTTAAATGTGACCTGACCAAAAAATGGTTTAATTGTTTTCGATGGAGAAGTGGATGGGCAACCCAACGCCGTTTACCGTTTTTTGATACCTACCATGGTTCTCGAGATCTTAGGGGGCGGGTACCCGCCCCCCCGTAAAAGCGAAGGTGGCTCAGACCCCCGTTAAAGCGCGTGTTAAGATATTGACTCAGGTCAACAAAACTTTGCCATTAAGTAGATTACCATCACTCCCACCCCTTCTCCCATCCTTAACGGGAATTGTTCTAACCCTCTTGGCTTCCGAGATCTCGGGGGGGACACTTTAGGACCCCTTCCATTTCGTGTTGAGACCAAAACCCTCTCCACTGCGCGTGATAAAGGTATACCCTTTCCACCCTTTCTCAAAAAATATATAACTGTGGAAGGCTATCAAAGAACAAATGATCGAACGATTGTCAAAATTTTCACCAATTGAGGCACTCATAAATTGCCTCAAATGTAGTCAAGTCCCATTTTCCGACTGCAAACAGTTCTACGGCCACCTTAGAAAAAAGGTGGGGGCACGTTAGGACCCCTTCAATATGCGCTCACTCACATTGATGGGGGGTGGGTACCCGCCACCCCCCTCGGGTTTTTTGGTGAAAGAGGAAAAACGGTGACGCATAGCGCCTCCGTACGTGATATGCATTTTCTCTGAACCATTTTTACAACCTAAGACAAGTTCTAAGGCTGGGTCATCTCAGTTGAGGTCACCAGTACAGGTCAAGTGACTTCAACTAAGAAAAGTTTAAGATAGCGGAAGTCAAAACAGGTTGAACCTATTCGATTGAAACTCATATCATAAAGTGGACTCACCGAATTCTACAAATTTATTCTGGTATTATTTCTGGTCAGTTACGAGCCATGATCTCTCCTTTGGAAATACATAGGAAAATGGCTTAAGCTGAATAACTTAGTAATTGATGGTGGTAGAACATTTATTTCAACGGCGTTATCTTTTCCTTATCCTTGTAGTTATAATGATATGCACTTTGACCTATTTGCATCTTGACCTGACCTCAGGTCAGTCAAAATTCTAGATTTGACCTGATTTGACCCAGCAATGTTTATTATAGATCATTCGATTTGGCTTCATGCGAGGACTCCAATGGTCTAGACTGTTTTGCTCTATCCCTACTTGTGCGGATGTAATGACTGAAAACCTTATCTTACATGTTATCACTATTGTGGCATGCCTTGACCTCTAATGACCTCAAATGTGACCTGCAAAACATCATTCAAATGTTATCTAAAAATGTTTGGATCGGCTATCCAATGACGTTTACCGTTTTTCGCTATCTAGCGTGAGTTTTTAGATCTTGGTAGTGGGGGGGCCGGCGGGCATCCGTAGGGTGGATGCTGGAATTTCTCATTTTAGGGAAAAATAGTCACTGGCAGATCCAAGGTGGGAGTGGGGGGGCAAAGGGGCCGTGGCCCCTTCCAAAGACTGAAATAGCATCCTTGGCCCCCAAAAAGACCAAATGTTAGCTGTTTTTCTTAAATGCCATGTTTTCGCGATTTAAGCCTCTAAATTCACCCCCAAAACGTTGGTTTGACCCCTCCAAAAGCAGCTCCTGGATCCATCAATGAACACAGACACCCGGTGCCCTTCCAGATCCACCCCCTATGGCGATCACAAACCTCAAGCGCCCCTTTTTCTAACCCTCTTTGTTGTGAAGATCTTAGAAGGAGCACTCTAGGGCCCCCTCCGCTACGCATTAAATCAAATGCACACCATTCATCTTTAACTTTTTTCCCCACAAAGCATTGCATTCAATAAGTTCACGATTGATGCAAATGGCTGGTGAAATGATTCAAGCCACCTCTCCTATAGTTTTAAAAGTGCACATTGGAAACCTGCGTTCTTTTGAACGCCCATAATCAAACTTAAACAACGTTGACGCAGTCCGCTCCGAAGTGGACATCCCCTGACGCTGCTGACAAGGGCACCTTGTTCAGGTGTGGAAGAAAGGCCTTGAATCGATACTGACCTGTGAGATCCATTTCCTCCAGCGCCCACTCACAGGAGATGTCGGTAGACTTGATACAGCACACCGCAATCGACGAATCAACGCAGTACAATGGGCAGGGCTCCTGCTTCTGAATGCCCCAGCCAGATCTGTATTTGAAATGAAAAGTCCTGTAGTTTAGCCACCAGCTTGTAGCCCTCGAGCGACAGCTCGACTTCTGCCCAGCTCTGTGGCTTGGAGAGACTACAGAGCAACCTGTGCTGCTCAGGAGCGGTGTAGCTGCCCTGCTAGGGTGTCAGTAAATGCAAGCCTTTTGCATCGTACATATCGCGACTGTGATGTACCAGCACCACTAATACAATCAATGTTCCCAGGACAAGAGATCACAGACAAACAACGCCTAGTTTCATTCACCCTGTTGCAGCGAGCAACACCGGCACGTTTGTAACCGACCGCGCTCTAGTGCCTACTATCGAGCCGCGCAACAGTGAGCTCGCCCGAACCCTCGACGGTCACATGGCCACCTTGTGCATTATGGACCATTGTCACACTGCAGAGGGTCAGGATAACGGCCACGGAGAGGCCGCACTTGGCCGGTGCAACATGAAGAAAACACCACGACGGGGTTCGTTGAACATTTTGCATAGTTTATTTAACGTTTTGCGATTGTTTATTAAAGCCAGCATCATGTGCAATGCATGGGTCCGATTAGCAAAGTTCGCTGAGGACTCAGATTTCGTATGTTTGTTCATAGTTTGAAAATAATCCGACTGCAGGGAATCTTTCCTGGTCTTTTTCAGCAGTGATGGTTATCGAGTGAAGTACGCAGGCAAATGCAAGTAAGGTAAGGTTTTCCTCAAAGGCAACGATGGCTTAGCTTCCATGGCCAAAAAGTGATCCAAACTGAACCTCCGATCACGGTAGTAATGGACTCATTAAGTCCTTGGAGTGCTATTTCACCAGCACTTTAGCACAGAGCGCGCCGTAGTGCTGGTAAATGACCCTTGATGGAGTGGATTCGCAGTCCGATATGGATCGTGACTTGGCCATGAAGACTAGGTCACTGCGTTTTACAGGCTTATAGCTCTATCACTGCTTCCAGCGGACCTGTCGTTTGTTGTCATTTAAGCTGGTGATGGATCTTGGTGGAGGGAATATTCACTCATTCGTCAGGAATTTTTACCATTATTTTAGACTTGTGGCCGTTTTCTATTTTCATTCACACTTACTGGATCGGCTGCTGGCCCGAAATGCTGCCTGAGCAAGCATGCACGTTGGGGGCAGTCTGTCGGGTTAATGCCTGCAATTACGGAGCTTTTTTCCGAGTAACAGCGATTGCAAGCTGATTTATGAGAGGGGAAGTCAACTGCACCTGGCTGTCCACATTGACTCTGGGACTTAGTAACACCTTGCCGTGCTGAATGATTGAGCCAAAAATACTCCCAAGAGGTCAACGTGAGGAACGGAAAACAGGAACCAGGTAAGGGAAAGAGATGAAATGAAAGGGAGTGGGACGAACACTATCAGGTTTCATCCGAGTAGGATATTTTTTTCTGAAATTTCGGAGAGAGAAACAGAATGGGATGGGAGCAGTTACTGGATTCGTTTTTTTGGAGCGGAGTAGGACGGAGTCTACTTCCGAGGAAGTGGCTGGTGTGGATGTTCGAATGCTGTGTGATGCTGAGCTCTGATACATCCGGCAGGTAGCTCCACTCTCTACTGATAACAGTTACCAACAAGGAAGCAAGACATGCGGTCAAGTGGCCAAGTCCTTCACCTTTGTTTCATGTCACAGAAGAATTCGAAACCGAAACTTCTCTCACAAAAGCCTAAGCTAGCATTCATCAGCCAGAAACATGTCAGCAGATCCAATTGCCTTGCCCCTTTATGAGCCCGTGTGACCGATTCTGATTGTGGCCGGAGATAACGTTTTTCCTGTCTGACAGCCTCCAAGCCCTCGGTAGCTCTGCAGTCTTCCACGTCTCGCTGGGCGGCGTCTCCAGCCTTAGCTGCCGGTCTGCGTAACTCGCGCAGTGAGCGCCAGAGCGCGCGGCGTGGAGCCTTCGTACGGGTCCCAGAGGAAGATGTAGTATGCAGCAGCCATGAAGGCCGCCGAGCTGACGCACACCATGTACCCGGAACACCGTGAGAAGGCGCGCCGCCGTCGAGATCTTCTTGGGGGGTGGGGCGTGTTCCTCCGCGTCGGAGTCGTCGCAGGATTTACCGAGACTTCCGGTGCGGGGACGGGCGGACATCGCGGTTGGAAGACCTTCAGAACAGGCAGCAGAAGTCGAGGCGCGAACCAATCTTCTCTGATTAAGCAGGCGGGAATCCAACAGGTCGTCTCAAGTGTGACTGACTGAGCGCTAGCTACGCACCCGGATTTGTCTTCCAAAAGTGTATGCTGGGCGTGCTCGAACCCCCAGCAGCAGCTGCCCCCAGATTCCAGTCAGGCAGGCCCACGGACGGCGGTCGACTGCGTCAGACAAACGGTCGTGCCCGGAGGGCAGACAGTGGCTCGGACCAGTAGGGCTTCCTCAAGGTGGACAGGGAGAGTGCTGAGCACTTCTGCGGCTTCCTCCGCACTTGCCAGGGTGATGGTAACGGGCAGTTTCGGTAAAACTGAGCAATGCCACGGTACAGCTAAATTGTTTAGAGACTGTCGACCGCAAAATCGAGGTCATCATAGATGGGATATCTAGTCGTATATTCGATCTTATCACGTCCTTGGTTCAGATTGAACTGGACGTACAGGAGAATTCCCGTAGTTTTGAATCTGCACACATATTTCGACACGGTTTTCTGTTAATTGAGTCGTATTTTTGCGGCATGGATCGGATTTTCGTGGATAATCGTGGTAGGTAAAGAACGAATTGGCCCGTAAGTTTCGGGGCAACTTCCAATATGGACCAGGCTGGATCTGAATCTGCCCGGCCATGGTATACTCTACCGTAATTTTGGACCACAAACGGCCAAGCAGAATGTGTAGCTTATATTTATATCAAAGATTATTTACTATGAATAAAAGATCCCAATGTTTCGCGGTCAGAGCCCCTTGTTCAGTGGCTAATAGTATGGCACAAGTTACGTTGGCATTGAACACCTGCAAGCACTATAAACGAGCCAACATAAATATATTATTAACAATCGTAATCCTTATCCACATCCAGTGGCGGATCCAGGGGGGGAGTAAAAGGCATTTGCCCCCCAAATGGATAAGCTCGGGGCAAAACTATGTTTTTGCCCCACCAAGCGATCGACCTCCTTTTTCCCCCGACTCCTTTTTAGTTTACAAGCAACACTGGTGGTTCAACTCTCAACTTCAAACAGAATCAGTTAGTGTAAATATTGGGGCTTGGATAGGAAAAAAGTATCTCGAGCCCATATTTTTACCCCGTGACGTTTTTTGCTTTTCGTCTCAAAGACCCAAAATTTTACCGGCAAGTCATATTTTAGTGTAATTTTTCACTGCGCGACGTTTCTTTTGCTCCTCGGACTTTGGTTTGCCCCTCTCAAACCGATCGGCTAGATCCGCCACTGTGCACATCTTTCATGCTTCATTTCTTCTTCAAAATCCATATGGCTACAAAAACAAGAACTTCATCCAAGGGCTATCTCAGGTAGTCTGGCTACCTAGTACCTACCGGGTAGTCTGGCTACCTAGTACCTACCAGGTAGTCTGGCTACCTAGTACCTACCAGGTAGTCTGGCTACCTAGTACCTACCAGGTAGTCTGGCTACCTAGTACCTACCAGGTAGTCTGGCTACCTAGTACCTACCAGGTAGTCTGGCTACCTAGTACCTACCAGGTAGTCTGGCTACCTAGTACCTACCAGGTAGTCTGGCTACCTAATACCTACCAGGTAGTCTGGCTACCTAGTACCTACCAGGTAGTCTGGCTACCTAGTACCTACCGGGTAGTCTGGCTACCTAGTACCTACCAGGTAGTCTGGCTACCTAGTACCTACCAGGTAGCCTGGCTACCTAGTACCTACCAGGTAGTCTAGCTACCTAGTACCTACCAGGTAGTCTGGCTACCTAGTACCTACCAGGTAGTCTGGCTACCTAGTACCTACCAGGTAGTCTGGCTAAGTCTGGCTACCCACCTGCAAAACATACGAAGGGCTGCCTGCCCTTCGACCGAGTTCTTGTTTTTGCAGCAACGTGGATTTTGAAAAAAGCGAAATACGTGAAAGTTGTGGATCGGAATTGCGATTGTTAATGATCCGGATTTTTTCGCCCAAGTTTTGTTAGCAGAAGGTTCAAATGCGCTTTACTCTTTCGTTATTTTTACTTGTTTCGTTTTGTCTTGCGGACCACATATGTGGTCCTTTGACTTAACGTTATGGAAGGCTCAAAACTGTACTGCCTTGCTTTCATTGTTAGGTGTATCTCGATACATACTTACGGTCTCTTCATACGTTTTCGCCTGTATTTTGTTTTGTCCGTCGTTTTGTTTGTTCGCTTTAGTCTTTTGCAACTATACTAACCAACTCGATATCTTACTTTAATTGCTTACTTTTTCTTCGATCTATTCGTTTTCTCTTTTTTGTTTTCTTTGCTGTTTTGCTTGATGCCTGAACTTGTGCCTTTTCCTTCACTGCTCTCTCTCCCTCTTTCCCTTCCACACTCTGTTCTGGCTTCTATTCACCTGTCTTTTCATTATTGAAAAATCGATGATGATGATGCTAAGTTTGCCCGTTAATAGTGTTTCCAGGCGTTTCATGTCAGTGTAACTTGCATTATTATTTTAGTCACTGAATAAGAGGCTCTGACCTCAAAACGTTTGGCTCTTTATGATAAAAGATATTTGATATAAATTCAAACTTGACATTTTGCTTGACTGTTTGTGGTCGGACCATGTTCTCCGAATCTTCATACTCTGCCGCAATATTTAACACGCGCATTGACGGGGGGCGGGTACCCGCCCCCTCGGGTTTTTCGGAGACAGCAGAAAAACGGCGGCGCGCAGCACCGCCGTACTTGGTATACCTTTCCCTCATCATTTTTGCAACTTCTGTGAAAATTTTAAGGATAGGTCATCTCAGGTCAGGTCACCAGTACAGGTCAAGTGACCCGACCTCAAAAAAGTTTAAGATAGCATAAGTCGGAGCAGGGTGAACTTATCCAATTGAAACTTATATCACATAATGGGCTGACCGAGTTCTCTAAAATATGTTCCGGTATTTTCGATATCGATGACCTAAGGTCAGGTACGAAGCATGACCTCTCCATTGGTAATACATGGAAATATGGTTTTTACTGAATAACTCAGTAACAGATGGTGATAGAGCGTTTATTTTAGCTTCATTAGACTCGCCTTGGCTTTGCGGTTCTAATGATATGCATTTTATATAATTTGACTCTGACCTGACCTCAGGTCAGGTCAAATCTTTGATTTGACCTAGCAAGGTCAAATCATATATCATTCGATTCGGCTTACTGCGAGGATTCATAGAGTTTAAGTCGTTTTGCTCTATCTTTACTTGTTCAGATGTGATGGCCGAAAACCTTAATTTACATGTCATCCCTATGACGGCATGTGACGGCATGTTTTGACCTCTGGTGACCTTAAATGTGACCTGACAAAAAAATGCTTCAAATATTTTCGATGGAGAGGCGGATGGGCTACCCAACGCCGTTTACCGTTTTGCTACCTACCGTGGTTCTCGAGATCTTAGGGGCGGGTACCCGCCCCCTCGTCAATCCGAAGGTGGCTCAGACCCCCGTCAATGCGCGTGTTAATCGAAGCCGCAAGCCTCCGCACTGGTCCTGCCCGCAATCTGATCTCATGAACGCGACTTACATCCCGTCCCCTTAGTCTTGCACTAAAATGTTGCCTCAATGGCAAATGAAACCAGGTATCACCACCGTTCTGCGAAATTTATGCATCTTGGCCTTTTACCCCATTTCACCTTAGTTAATGATGAGTCGAGACAGACTGGAGGATAATCTCGATGCATCTGCATGACGCCTTTCTTGCAGATTTCACATTTACGTGAATTAGTTATCGCTGTTGGAAACTTAAAAAAAGAACAAATAACTAGCAATTGCTTATTTAGGATCTGTAATTAAGGCCTTTTGCTCTGTCCAGTTTCGTCTAGTTGAAACGACCATGTTGCAGTCGCAACTTGGAATTCAAGATCGATTATCACTACAGTCCGAAATAACTTATCTGAAAGTGAAAGCAAACTGCGATTCAGAATTGCACGCAACTACATCCGAATTTCCAGAGATCTCTGCCTCCGATCCCTACCCATCCAATGGTGCCCAAAACTTCCAGGTATGAGGCCCAGGCTCCCCTCCCCCCGCGATGTCGTATTGTGCGAAGGCTCTGGAGCACCGACGGCTTAGTCAATGCAACGTTAGAAACTCCGTAATATTTCCACTAAAAACAACGAGTAAACAATACCATAAACAGAATGCGTACAAAAATAGCAGATTTCGAGGTCGGGCATGCAAATCAATAACAGAACGCCGTAAACACGATAGATCAACCACGAAATGAAACCACTGCCGATAATGACGTTAGCAACTCATGGAACAATTATCCAAGCACGACATCCATTCAGTCAAACGCAGTGCTGTAACAAACAAAAATCGCTGCGGTGAGCGGTATCCGTATATTCGACACAATAGGATGGTTTGCGTCGATCAAGATTCTAGACAAGGGACAGCTCGATTCGTGTCCATGGCAGAAAATTGTTGCAAGTGTATCGTGAAGGGAATGAGGATATGGAACAGCTGTTAAATCATTCCATCGTACAAAAAAGTGACTATAAATGTTTTGGATATCAGCCAATACAACGCAAGATAATAGTCCGACCCTATAACAAATACACACAAAAGCGTACACAACAACCCCGTACAGGCGAAAGACTTACACTTGACTGTAACAACACACATGTCTTTTAGTCAGAACTCGGTCTGCTTTCCCAAAATATCCCTAAATATCACATCACCTCAAAAACGATACTCAGATCACGGTAATACCGACCCACAGTATCGTAACCACAAAACCTATGGCAATCTCAATTAGTTCTTCTTCTTTCCGTACAATTTCAAGTTCATATAAAAATTCATACACAGCCCAGTCCACAAGGACAACAATACAAAACTAGTGCTGACCGCGCAGCTGACGGAGAGTGGGACACAGGCCGCGCAGTGAGTGACGGACAAGCCCGCAGGGGTGACGGACAAGGCCCGCAGGGAGAGTGACGGACAAAGGCTCCGCAGGAGGTGACGGACAAAGGCTCCGCAGGAGAGTGAGGACACAGGCCCCGCAGGGAGTGAGGACACAGGCCCCGCAGGGAGGTGAGGACACAGGCCGCGCGGCTGACGGAGAGTGACAGACACAGGCCCCGCAGGGGAGTGACGGACACAGGCCCCGAAGGGAGAGTGACGGACACAGGCCCGCAGGGGTGACACACAGGCCCCGCAGGGAGAGTGAGGGACACAGACCGCGAAGGGAGAGTGACGAGCAGCCCAGCGGCTGACGGAGAGGGACGAACACAGGCCGCGCAGGGAGAGTGAGGGACACAGGCCCCGCAGGGGAGTGACCGACACAGGCCGCGCAGAGAGAGTGAGGGACACAGACCGCGCAGGGAGAGTGAGGGACACAGACCGCGAAGGGAGAGTGACGAGCAGCCCAGCGGCTGACGGAGAGGGACGAACACAGGCCCCGCAGGGAGAGTGAGGACACAGGCCGCGCAGAGAGAGTGAGGGACACAGGCCGCGCGGCTGGCGGAGAGTGACGGACACAGGCCGCACAGGGAGAGTAATGGACACAGGCCGCGCAGGGAGAGTGAGGGACACAGGCCGCGCAGAGAGAGAGTGACGGACAAGGCCCCGCAGGAGAGTGACGGACACAGGCCCCGCAGGGAGAGTGACGGACACATTCCGCGAAGGGAGAGTAATGGACACAGGCCGCGCAGGGAGAGTGAGGGACACAGGCCGCACAGAGAGAGTGACAGACACAGGCCCCGCAGGGAGAGTGACGGACACAGGCCCCGCAGGGAGAGTGACGGACACATTCCGCGAAGGGAGAGTGCCGAGCAGCCCAGCGGCTGACGGAGAGGGACGGACACAGGCTACACAGGGAGAGTGACGAGCAGCCGCGCGGCCGGCGGAGAGAGAGCGGGGCGTGGCTACCTCCAGTGGTCCGCACCGGCGCAGGCCAGCAGCAGACGGCTGCTGGTCTGGTAGTTGAACAGCACCACCACACACCGCCGGACGCGAACCCGCGCCAGCTCGTCACACACCTTGGCCACGTACTTCCTCTGTCCGCGACACTGGTCCAGCACCTGGTCCACGCTCTGCTGGAACGAAGACTCCAGCTCGTTCAGCTTCAGCCGGGTCAGCTGCTGCAGGTCTTCCTGGTCCAGCTCCACCAGCAGCACCTCCGGCCGCGCGCCGCCGCCCAGCGCCGCCAGCTCCGGTGCCAGCAGCCGCTCGGCGGCCGCCTCCAGCTGGAGCCGCTCCTTGGGCCGCGCCGTGTCCCTATGCACCACCCACCGTACGGGCAGGCCGGCGGTGGACGGCTCAGGCCGCGGGGTGGCCGCCGGCGGAGGCGACGAGTGGTCAGAAGGTCGCTGCACGGCACCCATCACACCCAGCGAGGCCAAGCACGCCAGCAGGTCGTCCGCAGGCACGCTGCGCTCCAGCGCGGCGCGCGTTTCCAGCGGGCGTACCCGCACCACCTTGGCGTCAGTGTCTTTGGGCAGCACCAGGGCGCGCGCGCCCTGCGCCGCCGCCCAGCGCGCGGCCTCGTCGGCAGCAGCAGCTGTGTCGGCTCCAGCGTACAGGAATGCCTGCACGCCGGCCGCCCACAGCCGGCGCACCAGAGCCCCCTGTCGGCGCGTCACCGTCCTGTCGCCTCCGTCCAGCACCACCACGTCGAACGGCGCGTGCGCCGACGTCCGGCCCTCCTCAGCAACAGCCGACACGCACTTGTCGAAGGAGACGGAGACAGCGGTGGCAGCGGGCGGAGGGACGCCGGCCGGCCCCAGCAGGTCCCAGTAGTGGCCCAGCACAGGGTCGTACCGACCTCCCACCGCCAGCACATCCTGTCCACCGCGCCGGCGCGAGCAGACCAGCTGGAAGACGACACCCTCCGTACAGCCGCTGCTGCTGCCCCAGCACCAGGCCTGAAACCCGGTGAGGGGTCAGGGCGGTGTGGGCCGCACTACCAAAGAGCTACCATCAGGCCTGAATATGAAACCGCTGGCAAGTCAATTGCAACACTGAGCTTATAAACATACAAAAAAGCTGTAGAGTGTTGTGAGAATGACCTAGGGCCCTAAAAAGATGATAAAACAGATGACAGTAAAAGCGCTACAAGGCTGGTAGCCTAAAAAGCCAAAGTCCAGAAACTAAAACGTCTAAACTCTAAAAAAGCCCAAAAACGCTACGTCAAAGTAAAGATAAAGAAAAAAACGTGGGATGAGGTCAGGGGCCACGGATTTTCGCAGGGGGACAGACCCGGGCTGGTGCTGACCGGGAGGCGAATTTGAGCATATTCGGTAACTGACAGCATTAATGATTATTGACCCAAAAATTTTGGGGGACGTCCCCTGTTGGCCAACAGGGGCACGCGTCCCCCGTCCCCCGCTTTCGGCGCCCATGGATGAGGTAAATGCTAAGGGAAATGTAAAGGAAAAAAATCTGTCAAAAAGAAAAACGCTAGTAATCTCACTGAAAGCAATTTTGATATGCTCCTTCTTCCTTTGAACGGCAACAAAAAAATAATACAGCAGGATTAAGTGCACTACAGAGAGTTCGCATTTGGTCTCACCGTCTTTAATAATCTAGATACAAATAGAAGCCTTCCCTGAAAACATCCTGCATTCGGGAAATAATGATAAAGATACTTTGCCGCACTTCTCACACGGCCTTGATTCGGAGGTGAACATACAACACAGCACCACATCGGGAGGGAAATGAGAACAAAGCGTGAATACATAGTAAAACTAAACATAGCGAATTGACACCAACGTTGGAGGCTCACCCGCGTGTATGACTACTGGAAATCCGACCCCGAGCCGCTCGGCGTATTCGGTAACCGTTGCCAGCTCGTGGAGAGCCTGTTTGGCAGCCTCCGACTGTCTCCGGCTACCAAACAACACCTGCACGCGCTCCAGAGTACCGCGCGCCTCCAGTCGGGAGAGCAGCTGCGACACGGCCTTCTCGGAGACGCCCAGAGATTCCAGCTCCCGTTGTAACTGAGGAGAGCGGGGCCGACGGATCCGGTGACTGACACTAGCAAAAACACCCGCCACAACAAACGTACCACAACCTTAAAAGCAGAGAATGGGTATTGAAAAGCGGAGCGAGAAAGTGTGAAAAACTATAATTATTTACGTTTTCCTAAATTCAACAGTGCATCTACAATTATTTCCGCGGTGTTATGTATAAAACTGTGGTTGGTTCGTATATGCTCCGGGCATTGGAGTAAAATATCCATGAATACAGAAAAAAGAAACGTATGTACAATCACAGTTCCCTAAAACCCGACAGACACCAGCAACAGACCTGCGGGCGGGCGGTGTCTTTGCCCAGTTTAGCCAGCGCGTCCAGCACGGCCCGTCTCCGCTCGGTGGACACGGCCGCCGCCTCCAGTGCCGCGTCCAGCAGCAGGGTGTGGCCCAGCACCAGCTGGTAGTCGCGCGCAGTCAAGGCTGGGAACTCCGCCACCAGCTCCGACAGCACAGCCAGCAGCTCGGCGTCCGCCAGCAACGCAGCGGCCGGCGGCGCCAGCGCGCCGAACAGCGCCTCCTGCCGCTCGCGGGGGTGCTGGCCGCGCGGCAGCTGCTCCTCGTACACCCGATCGATGGTGTAATGTCGCAGCGGGCCAGAGCCGGCGCGCGCCAGCAGCCGGGCCAGCGGCAGCCGCTGACTACGGGGCAGCTCCACCAGCGCGCCGGTACCGGTCATCAGACGGACCGACTCCTCGCCGCCGAACTGATCCGTGGGCAGAGCCAGCAGCGGCGCCGACAGCGGCACGGCGCCGTGGCGCCGGAACAGACGCACCAGACGGCAGCGCGCTACCTCCGAGAGCACGGCGCGATCCGGCGCCACCGCCGGACGGCTCAGGGTGACGTCATACGCGCAGTCTTCAACCAGCGAGGCTTTTTGTGACATGCAGGCACTGACTAGGTGCATGTAGCGCTTGGTGTCCGGCCTGCGGACGGTGTCGCGGAACAGCGTCCTTACGCGAGCCTCCTCCAGCGGCGGGGACGGCACCAGGTCGGAGCTGAGCAGCTGCACACAGGATGGCCTCTCAATCGGAGCGTGGTTCAGCAGCCAGGCCAGCAACTGCAGCTGCTGGTCCGTCAGCCGCTGGCGCACCTCCTCCGGAATGGCCACCTGCGGCTGTCGCACCTGCGTCAGCCGGTGGATCCTCTCACTGGCCGTGGCGAACAACCCGCAACACATCTCGAACCAGATCACGCCCAGGCTGTAGAGGTCCACCTTGTTGGTGTAGCCGCGTCTTCCAACAGCGCCAGGCTGCAGCTCGGGCGCACGATACAGCGCCGTGCCCACAGCGTACGCGTATGACGCATCCGACACGTCCCCGGCTGCTTCGGCTTGGGAGCGTTCCAGAGCAGAAGCTTCTTCAACACGTGGCTTGACCACTTTCGATGTTGCCAGTCCGAAGTCTCCAATCTTGACGTGTTCGTTTTGATCAAGGAATATATTGTCCGGCTTTAGATCCCGGTGTATGAGGCCGTGTTGGTGGATATGAGCAAGGCCTTCGATGATCTCCCGGAAGAGCTGCCACAGAAGCTGCTGGTTACAACACAGTCGACCGAGCGCAGTGCGTAGCGTGCTCTTCTCACAATACTCCATCTGAATACAAAGATAGAGACGAACACGAGGTCTGCGGTGGCGCCTGCCCTCACCACTCGGTGTCGTGTAGGGCACAACGCTGACGCCATCGACATCTCCGCTGCCTCTTACGTCAGACGCGTCTTCAAACAGGATACTGCTGGACGAATCATCTCCGTCAGAAGCCGCTGAGGCGTCCAAAGTTTCATCTTCCGTTCCGCTATCACTACTTTCATTTTCTTCAGCATCGCCATCGTCATCATCGTCACTGTTGCCCTCTGGTGCATCTGCCTCCATCCAAGAGGTGTAGTAACGCACAATGTTCTCATGCTGAAGAATAGACAAATGCTGCGCCTCGACGGCAATCTTGCGTTGATCCTGCTGGCGATTCTGCTCCAGCAGAATCTTCTTCACCGCATACAGCTTGCCGTCCACCTTGTTACGCACTTTCAGCACTTCACCGAAGCCACCACTACCCAGATGCTCAAGAACGATGAAATCCGACGAGAGCCGCTGACGCGGCCCAGGCGCCACCGTGTTAATCTCTGACGGCGGTGGCTCAGGGACCGGCACTGGCTCCGGGACGGCGACAGGATCCACCGACATGACCTCAGTGTCGGAGGTGAGGAACCCATGCTCGGACAGCTGCGAGGCGGACCAGCGCCGCTGCTCGTCCTCATCCAGGCAGCAGGACAGGAAGTGACGCGCCGGCTCCGGCAGCCAGTCGGGCACGGTCGGCACCGACTCTGTCAGCAAACAACCCCGAGCCAAAGACACCAGCAGCAGTCCCAGCCGGTATACGTCGGCCTTCTTTCCGCTGCGGCCAGAGTAGGGCGGGAAGTCGGACTGGGACGGCGCCGGCAGGCTGTCGCACAGGTCCAGCATTCGCCTGCACAGCGAGAAGTCAGCCAGGCGGACGCGGCCGACGGCATCCACTAGCACGCTGGAGTGGCGCAGGTCACGGTGGATCACGTGCCGAGAGTGCAGGAACGCAAGTGCAGCTGTCAGCCCTCCGGCGATGAACCTCAACTGGCGGATGTCCATGCGAACCTTCTGGCGCAAATACCGCGTCAGGTCCGTCCCCTGAACCAGATCCTGCAGCACGAATACGGTAGCTGACTCATCCGACTCCTGTACCGACATGCCCTGGTAGGAAACGAGATTATCGTGCCGTAGCTTCTGTAGTGAGGAGAGCTCACGCTGCAGGGCGCTCAGCTGTTCTTTCACCGCCTTTCTCTCGCGTGCAGGTGAATCACCAATGTCACTGTTCTTGGAGCGTGAGGACTGTTTGGGTTTGGGCCGGGTCGGCCGCCACCGCACCGTCCACTGCAGAAGTCGCAGCGGTACTCCACTCCTCAGATCCAGCCCCACTCGGACAGTCACGCTCGAGCTCCGATGTTCCACACACTGGCCGCAGAGCACCTCATCACGACCCGGCACCGACAGGCGACAGGTGCCGGCGTGCTCGGCACACTCTTCCTGGCTCTCCGACTCACTCCTGGATGAGTGGACCGGCGGAGTGTCGTCGCGGCTCAGCGACTGCCGCAGAGCCGCGCGCTGCTCGTGCAGCTGCTGGCGACGTCGCTGCTGCGCCTGCTGCACCTCCAGCCGCCGGCGCTGCTGCTCGGCCAGCTGCTGCTCCTGCTGCTGCTTCTGCCGCGCGTCCTGCTCCCGCCGCCGCTGCCGCTCGTGGTGCTCCTTTTCCGCGTGCAGCGACTGGAACCGCGGCCGGTTCAGAGACAAGAGACGGGCGCAGCCGGCCTCCACCAGCTCCAAGACCATCTCCTCACCCACTCTCTGCCGAGCCAGCTTCTCCAGTTCAGCCCTGAGAGCGGTCAGCTCGTCTTCTGAGAGACCCTCTGCTTGGTTTAACGCCACTTTCGGAGGGGAGTCGGGGTAGCGGGCGGACATTTTCAGGTGCAGTGTGACAGCGCAGTTGACCTGTTCGTTTCCACTGCCCTTCTGCTCGTGAGGGGCCGGCTGCAGACGCACGGCCAGCTCGGGTGGCCGAGGTACACTCCACACATCCTGCCGGCGCAGGTCCCGGCATTCGTCCGGGTACATAGACGCGATGGCCAGCACTTCGTTTTCTTGGCGCTCGCGATATTCCTCATCTGTGTGCAGCATTGTTAACCTACGGAAAATTAATGACAGTTGGTAACACACATCCAAAGGGAAAGTAATTATTGTGTAAGGCACGAATTCTTACGCAGTGAGCTTTCAGACTATGATCAATTTTCCGCCGTGCGCCATACTAGAGCATTTACGCAGCGTAAGAAACCCGTGGAATTTTTACGCATTTTCGTATATATCAAGTAAATACACTTTGTTTATAGATGTTTTATTTTTCCTTGATAATTCTGTAATGCTTTACACAGAACCATTCCCGAATCAAATAACATTATCATCAATCCTTAACACTGTTGGAAGTTATCCCCCAGATTTCAAAGTAGTCCCATCGTACGTTCCCGACTTTTGCACACTTTATACCCAAAAGTCTAGGAGAAACGTAGAGGACTTCAACTGGTTCGTCCCTGAATATTTTGATGACGATGCCGCCGCTCTGCTCTGTCCGTATCTTTACTATGTATTCTGGGGTGAAAAAGTTACGTATATGGCCGGAGGTTCCAAATTTTACGCCTTGGTTTCTCGGCGCAAATAAACTTGTATTTCTCCCTGCACACATCCACACTGACTGAATAATTTTTAGTGCACGAAAATCTAAAAATGTCGTGACAATATGGTGTGTAATACTGAGGTGAAGTAAATTCACAAAAATACTGAATTCGCCTCTGTGTCTAAATCCCGACAAAATATAACACATGAAATGTAACATAAAATAACCAAACTTGACCTAACCTTATCGCAATTCAGCAAGCTGGCATACAAAGCAACAAATACCTACCTAACCTGCCAGTAGCACTTTCGCCTTTGTCGGCCGCCGCAGCCTCGCCATGCCCGACCTCCTCAGGACTCAAATTTGCTCGCTTTGCTCACACATTGTCTGAAATCGTGAAAATCTTGCTTCCCCTTCATTTTATGCACCCACAAAATTTGCAATGTGTGTGTGTTGGGCTTTAAGGGCGCTTCAAGCTTCTTGGCCATTTTGTGCTCACAAAATTGGAAATGATTTTGCAATGTCTTTGGTACACTCCTAAGCCCTAAAGGGCAATGTGCATGCTGTGGCAGTGCGATATCAAGTTCATACCGTATTAACCCATATATGCCAGTTAGGTCATAAATGACCCAAAAACATTCAGCAACTGTTTCTTCTTGCAGAAGTACCACAAAGTGGTTGGGCACGTGGAAATTTACTTCACTGCAACAATTGGACATGTTGCCGTCCAAATAGACCGTAAACACGATCACTGAACTTGCCAGCTTCGCTCAGGGCGTCTTTACGGGAGAGGGTGCAATCAAAATGCAAGACTCTTCGTCAATGACGAGTTCCTTGACCTCGTCGTTCAGCAAACCGAGTTGTGCGCAGCTCCGTGCAACGTTTGGGGAAGGGATAATTTTTGTGGTTTAACGACACACCAATTGCTGAGGTCATATGGCATCGGATGGGGAGGGGAATTAGCTAGGCTTGAGCTAGGGCAGGGCACCAAATCCTGCCTCTTGGTGGGCTCGAGCCCATAAAACCCTACACATACAGATGCGACCCCCCAGGCCCCTCGCGAGTGGAGCACGAGAGCTGATGACATTCTTTGGAATTCTGCTCCTATCCGGATGTGTAGACATGCTTTGTCGCAGGCTATACTGGAAGACTGATCCTGATCTCCGCATTGAGCTGGTTAGTTGTTCGATGAGACCAAACACGCTCGACAAGCTCTCGGAATACCCCCTCCCCTGGCCGACAACTCCAGGCTGGATCGGTCTGGTCCGTTCTGAAAGGCAAGATCAACTCAACCGGTCACCAAAAGTTATCAACCACAAGGCATAATGAATGCAGCAAGACAGCAAGAGGTTCGGCGGGTGACGCTCGTTTCCGTGCGCAACAGTGAATGGTGGAAGTGCTGGTGTCTGTGGTTTTTTTGTTGTTGTAAATAAATCCTACATTGCTGATCGTTTCAGATCTAAAATATACGACACATTTCACAGTGCCTATTTGTATCAACTAAAGGCAGAAAATCAGCAGAGAAGTTGCGCCGCCGTCGTAATCCGTTCCTTGAATTTTTTACCACCTTTCTACCGGTTGGGTCATTTAGTGACCCGAGCGCACAGTGGGCTTCCTTTGGGAAGAATTTCTTATATATTTGGTTTTCACGTTATTTTTCCCAATCTGAACTTCCCCTCAAGATGGAGAAAACAAAACTCGAAAAGGAAAAAGTCCGGCATATATGGGTTAAGGACATGAGAATGTGTGCATGCCATAACATGAATAAGTATATGGAATTTATTGACAATGTCCACTGGAACAAAGAGATCGAAACCTGTTGATTACAGTGATGCACTATTTCTATAATAAATATTTCTGCTTAGTGACGTGAATGCTTATCAATAGTCCAGTCCTAAATTCTTTCTACATTTCATTCTCTAGAAACCACATTTGTATGTGATATTTGTTTTACTTCACTTAATTATTCAACATCTTTTCTTTTTTTTTTTTTTTTTCCTCCCCCTTTTTTTTTTTTTTTTTTTTTTTTTTTTTTGTTTGGTGGGGGATTTAGGGTTTCTCTCTCTCCCTCAAACATTTAATAACTCAGTGAAACAGCCAAAGTGAATGGTAGACACCAAGGTCATAGTCACTATACATTGTAAAATTATAATTTTGCATACAAATAATGGGCGGGACTGTAGCAAATAGCTTAACCCTCGCCCACCGGGGCTTTCCAAGGCCCCCTAAGGCTTTTCAGAATAGCACAAGAAACACAGCAGTGCAGCAGCACAGTTGAGGAGTCAACCTTCACCCCATAATTTTCCTAACATCACTGAATTTTTTTACCCCGGGCCACACTAAGTCAGCTCACCAGGCAAGGTTAAACATGGTCACATCATTTCAACTTCTGAGCTCTACCATAGCTTTATTTCTCTGCCGATCGATTTGAAACTTTCTACACTTGATGACCTTTTCAGGGTCTACAAAATTTATATCTGGGATTTTTAATTTGGTGACCTGAAGTCAGGTCACGAGGTGACCTCTCTCATAGATGAACCAGGGCAAAAGCTCTCTTAAGATCTAAAGGTAAAACAATTATTGCAAAAACTCAGATTTCTCAAAAAGCAGTGTTGGCCACCCTTTCACGGATTCCAGGGGTATATTTGCCCTTTGACTTATCTGAGGTCATCACAAGTTACCAGGGGTCAAAAACAGTATTTGGGTGATAACTTAAGGGAGACATACACCAACAATTATTGTGGTTTCTTGCAATTTGAAAAATTTTGATTACAAAACTGTCAATTATTTTTTATCTGCAGCAAACTTTTTAGAGGGCACTCAACTATTATTGACATTTTAATGTTATCAGTAAAAAGCAGGAACCTCCTCCTATTCTATAAGCATTAAAAGCTATCTAAAGTTTTAAAGTAATTATTTTTGGAATAAAAATGCATTTTCTTCTGTATTTGTATTTGAATTAATTTTATATAGCCTATAAAAAACCAATTAACTTTGAGGTGCCTCATCAACAAGAAAATCTACCGTTACCATGGGGTCGGGGACGGGCACCCTTATGTCTTAACGTCTCGTTGCTAACTGCACTGCACTTCTGATCGCACACCTATTCCCTGTCTCGCCACCAGCCACTCTCCCACCAGGCCAAACCCTTCACTCTTTTTCCGCTGCGCCGCAGAGCTGGAGCCTCTCTCTTCTCCGCCTGCCTGCTGCTGGTGGTCCCTGGGACCCGGCGTGTCCGCTGGTGTTGCTGGCGCTGTCCCGGCGTGGCGGATCTGCGCGGGCTTGAGTTGTTCCCGTGATGGAGGCACTGCCCGGGGCGTCTTCTGCCGGGGCGGTTCTTCATCTGTCGAGCTGCATCGTTGGAACCAAGTTGGGACCGACCTTCTAGAGCTTGATCGCTGGGCGGCGTCGGTGGAGCAGCTGGCGCGGCTCCAGCCTCTTCATGCCCTCTTCAGCCTTCTCTCGCGTGGGCACGCGTCGGAGCTGCTGTTTCCGGCGTCCTAACAACCGCAGGATCAGCATACCGGAGGGCCGCGGGTGGCGGCGGTGCGGCGCGCGGCCGCCCTGCAGGACCACATGCCGCGGCGGTCTATCTTCGAGTCGTGGGCCAAACGGCGCGGCCTCACCCAGGACCTCAATCAACCCAAGCGGCTGTTTGAGCATCGCGTGGCATCGTCCAGCCTCATCCGGGTAATACTGCCCACCTACCCGACTCGGCCCGACAGCCTATTCATACTGCCTTCTATCGCGTGGACACGCCTCAGAGCTACTGTTACCGGCGTCCCCCAATAACCGCCTACCAACGTACCGGAGGGCGGCAGTACGGCGACCGGGCGGTCAGCCGCCTGCGGGACCATATGCCACAGCACCCGCTTGTCGACCGGCCCACCGGCTTAGCTTCGAGTCGCGGGCCAAACGGCGCAGCCTCACCGACGACCTCGGTCGGTTCCAAACAGCTGCTCGAGGAGCGGCCCACGATGTCTCGCGCCTGCGTCTGCTACGGTGATGGACGCCTTCGTCAGCGGCACCCGCACTGAGGCGGACCCGACCAGGGACATCCCCGGCACCCCGGACGTCGGGGCGGATGGCGGGGAACCGGACTTTGCGGGGGACCGGGAGTCTGGGGACAGTGAGGGTGTGGCTGGCGCCACGGGTGCCGGAGAGGGGGAGGCTGCTCCCATTGGCGGTGTCTGCGCACTGTAGGCCATAGATCAATGTTTATTTGTTTTCGCTCACGTTTTAACTGTGCTTTTTTGTCCGGCTCATACGTTCATCATCATCCTGATTTATTATTTCACGGAATCGGGCGGTAGACGTCTGCCGGGCTCCGAGCCCGTGCCCGTCTGGGCGTAATTTAGGGGCGCTCGCGCCGTCGGCGGTCACGGGTTCGGGGCTCGGCTCCTCCGTTTATAATTGTATTTGTCCACCTCAGTCGGCCGGGGCTTGTTTTTAGGGTCTTGTATGTTTTATGTACCGCCGTAGTGCAAATATACGTGTATGGTTGGAAAAAATAAATCAGTTTGCCCTAAAAATGGACCATAAAATAATCACTCAAGTCTTCAATTGTATCGTACCCCACATCTCCCGTCTTTATCTACCACATTCCCAGGATGACAAAATTTTTGCTTCAGGTAGGTTTCATGACCTGGGCAAGAGATATCCTGGGATTCTGATGGTCAATTGTCAGTTCTTTAAAGTCCTATATTTCTGTTTCAAGAGTTTTGCAATGTTGTTTTTCAAGTATTTTTTTCTGAGTTAGCTTGAAGGTCTTCACTACAGTTTAGGACAGATATGACCTAGTTCTTAGATAATTTGATGGTCATGGCTGAGGCTGGGCCATTTGACCAATAGTGAGAATTCTCAATATGTCATCTAGAAATGACAACTTTGAGAGATATTTTGGGGTGATTGGAGGCCGAATTTGCAAAAATCGGAAAAGGACTTCTGAACCAACTTTTTGTGACCATTTGATCTAGCCATTAGAAATGTTTGAGTATCTCCCTTCAAATTAGTATCTCCCTACAATAAGTTATCACTGACCTGTTGGTGACTTCTTAATGACTCAAAATTTATTGAGTCAACTCAACTCTGACTCACAACTTAATGGCTGACTCTGATTCTGACTGGACTCACCATGTTGAAAGTGGTGAGCCAACTCGACTCAGCCCAAATTCAGAAGTGAGCTATTCAACTCAAATTAGTACCTAGTACCTAGTACCTAGAAAAGAGTTGGAGGCCAATAAGGCCTAGAAGTCCGGTCACAACAAGCTCTAGTGTGGTGTTTGATCCTAGTCTGTGTCGGGATGTGATATTTATATCGATCCAGAAAGCATCTAGCCTTGATTTGAACGCAATAGTTGAAGGGCGCAGGCAACCTCAGCGGGAAGGCTGTTCCAGTCGCTCACAACACAAACTCCAAACGCGTTACGCCGGGAGCGAGAATGAGCTCTTGGTTTTATAAGTTTCAGCTGGTGGCCTCTTGTTCGAGAGGATCTGTCGACCGAGAAGAATCTGGCAGGGTCAACATCCAGGGAGGTGTGCAGGATTTGACACACCCTGATCATGTCGCCCGTCTTCCCTATAGTAGAGCGATGGAAGATCTAGTTCCTGCAGACGCTCATTGAAGGTTTATGCCAATGCATTGAGTCTGGCAGTCAAAATGAAATTAGCATTGAGTCAGATTCATCTCTGACTCAGAATGGTGGCAAAGTATGCACACACAAAATAAACATTTCCTTCAATAATATGCAAATTCCAGTAATTTTTTTAGGGAATGTCATACATGAGCAGTCAAAATGAAAGCAATAAGCGACGTTTCAAATACATATAACAGGAATCAATGTTTCGACATATGAAATTGTGAGTACAATTCCCGCCCCCAATACAATCTGAACAATCTCTGTGACAAATTAAGTTTAGAAATAAATACTATACTGCGTCATTGACCCTGCCTACTATACAGCTTATGCAGCACCCTCAAAAACAAAGCAAATAATCAACACTTGCTTCTTCGTCAAAGCAATAGAGACACCTTAGCCGTGTTATTCTGCCGTGCAGAAGGCATACTAGTATAACGTACGCATGCGCATTACTGTATCTTTTAGTCCATGATCCCATAGTGCGCATGCGTGTAGTACACTATTATGCGTTCTGCCGGAAAAACAACACGCCTCCTGCTCTTCCTCCTGAAAAGCTCTATTAGATACTACAGATGGCGCATTAAAGACATTTCCGAACTGAGGCTTGGACGGGACAAAAGTTGACAACGCCGCGTACAGCCGCACGCTACCACACGCGACGGGGGAGTACCTAATTGGTAAATATTCATCATAATAATTTGAATAGTATTTTGTGAAAAACTTGCGCCCTGACAGGGCCATTTCATGTTTTACACTCACGTTTTCATCACTCCCAAGTTTGGGCTGTATCGCCAGCCCATATCATTTCGTGTTTCTGGTTTTATCCCATGTGACAAATATATGTATGGATGTATGTACGTGTTTTTTGTGTCAGTTTCACGCAGTTTGAAATCACTTAGGCAAATTGCCAATTAATTTAAGACAGATACAATCCAGGGCCATCTTAAACAGGTAAATTGTATGTATGGACGAGAGGCTCCTATATAGGTACAACAACTCGGGTTCGAAACTCGATAATATTCTTCACTCACAATTATGAGTTGGTTTAGCACGTCTGAAAGACCACCAATTTAAGGTTGGGAAGACAACTTCCCCAATGTGTAACTGTGGAAAAAGCAGGAAAACATCCACACATTACGTTCTTCTTTGTCCATTTCATCGAGAACATAGACAAAAGCTGTTTTCTTCTCTAACAGCAATACTGGGAGTTGGATTCCTCAATCTTAACAAATAGAAAGATTGAAATGCTTGTTTATGGCACAGATTTGGACAAAAATTCCACTAGTGGAGGTGCTTTCACATTTCAAAAATTCCTCATTGCAACGGCGCACAGCAAGACTTAGTAGCGCATGTACACAGTGCAGGGAGCGGTGCGGAAATTGGCCGGGGTACTGTGACGGGTGTCCGACAGGTCGGGATGCGACTTTTTGTGTAGTCTTGGGTCTACTATCATTTTGTTTTCTCACTTTTTTTATTCTAGAATCGTTATCACTGTGGCACGGATTGGCCAGTGTCAAAGTATGGCATTTTCGCGAGATCGTCGGTGCAGTGCCGGATACAGGAGTGAGTAGTGCAATTTTATCTACCGGGTGCGAATCGAGACTGGTAGGAAGGTACACTAAACCAAAGAAATAATGGCTAAATGGTTATTAAGACACAGGAGTTGGCCTCATAAAAGTTCTTTACCAAGTAACTAATAATAGAGGTAGCATTGCACGTGTGGGTAGGAATGGGTACATTTTTCTCCCGGTATGTGGCAGATTGGTGCAATTTTGGAGGCTGGTGGTGCAGAATTTAGATGGATGGTGCACTGCCTGGCCTGCTGCCATACTTGCAGACTGGCGGATTGGTACCGGGATTTAAGCCTTGTGCTTCTGTGCCTCTCCATGATGAATGTCATGCTGATATCACTACTGTTAATAAAGTTGTATTGTTGTCGTTGTTGTACAGGGCATGTCTTCAAACCATGAAAAATCAAGATACCTAGTTATTTGAAGTAACCAGTCTGCAAAGTATGGCAGCAGGGCCAGACTAGTCACACCAGCCATCTAAAATTATTGCTCAAATTCGCACTGCCAACTGCAAAAAAAATTTGCACCAATCCACCATATTCCAGGGAGAAAAACACACCCACTCCCACCCATGTACTATAATGCTGCCTCAGTGGGGGCAACTGTGGTCAGCTTTCCCAAGATTGGCTATGTTCCCAACCATGGGAACATTGACCCATATTTGGAAACACTTGTTCCATAAATGGAAACATGTGTTCACAAGGATGGGAACACCAGGAACGATGTTTTCAGAAAACACAACAGGAGCTTAGAAAAGATAAGGGGAATCTTTCTACCTGGTCACTTTCAACTCTTCTTAAAATTTGAGGGGGGTTCTACTTTGAATTAGAAAATCTGTCTTTGACCGCTCCCTCAAATATTCGTCTTAACTGTGTGATCCAGTCCCAACAGTAAAGAATTTAAAGATTGCTCTGAAACTGTACAACCAGACAGATAATATTTTTTTAGATAATTTTCGGGGACAGTTAATGAAAAATAATACGGTGAAAATAAAATTTCAAAATTGTAGACTGCAAAAAATACTTTTATTGGCATCACACAGTTGCTGCCCACCATGTGCCCGATGGGTGAGGAAATAGAGGAAAATCGTGGCTTTCGTCTGTTTATTAAGTAAGTAGAGCTTAAAAGTGGTATTTTCGTATTTCTTAAGCTGTTTTGTATTGACTTGTATCCGAAAGTGTTTAGTTCTTGCAGTTTTTGTCCCCCAGATTGTTCAGATTACTCTGTAGTGTTTTGATAATTTATGGTGCGCCACTGCTGCATCAACTCGATATTTACTGGGGTGCTTCATTCATAGGCAGATCGAGGCGGGCAAAGGGGGGCACGTTCCTCAAATTGGCCCTCGGCGCCCCTCCCCATCGACCCTCGGCGCCCCCCTCCCCGACTGACCCTTATCGCCCCCTGAAATGGTCACAGCGCCCCCCTGCAGAGGTCGAAGGCGCCCCTAAAATTTCGCTTCCCACTGCCCCCCCCCCCCCCCCAAGATGCGAAAATCGGCGCCCACTGATGGGATTTTGCGCCCACCTGATAGGTGTTGCCTGGGATCTCAAGCTTCCCCCTCAAGATACCAGAGTGCATGTACTAAAACCATGCGCCGAGACTGATCGAAGGCAATGACGGGAGAGACTGGAGACTCTAGCCCCCCCTGCCCAATTAAGTCCTGGATTCATCACTGCCCTTTGATGTGAGAATTGGCGACTCTGCGATAGAATTTGACACCCCCTGCCCGGATGACGCCCCCTTTCCACGTTCCCCTCCCCTAGGAAAACTTGGATCCACCTATGCCCCCTTCGACTCCTTTGAGGTTGCTTCTTGGAGGGGCAGACCATTTTCCTTGGGCCGCCATCATAGGTGGATCCAGGATTACCGATCGGTGGGGGGGGCACCTTCCCGCGGGGGTGCCATCCGGACCGGGGAGCGCCATTTTTGACCGGAGAAACCTATCAGGTGGGCGTAAAATCCCATCGGTGGGCGCCGATTTTTGCATCCTGGGAGGGGGGGGTAGGGAGCGACATTTCAGGGGGCGCCGAAGGTGAGGGTCGATGGGGGCACGTGCCCCCTTTGCCCCCCTGGATCCGCCTATAGCTACCATTCATTTTTAGTCAGGGAAACTGACATATTAAAATGTTTCGGTAGATACCTATACGCCTTTATTCGTTTCAAGCTGTCTGAAATTCCAGTTTGAATCTACGATGGAAAATGCGTTTCCAATTATGGAATAAGAGTTTCCAAATATGTTTCATTGTTCCCATTCTTGAGAACGTAGCCATTCGTGGAAACGCTAACCACAGTTTCCCCCACTGACCTCTCATTAGTTAGTTAATTATTAAAGGTTTTTATAAGGCCCTCTATTGTGTCTTTATAACCATTTAAACATTATGTTTTGGTTTTCCTTGTCACCTCCCTCGCACCAGTCTCACAAACTCGCACCAGATTAATAAAATTCAATCCACTCGCTCCTGTCTCCAAGGGCACTCGCACCGGCGAGATCTCGTCGAATGTGTCATACTTTGCACACTGGTGAAGTAAACAGTTAATTGAAGGTTTCAGGCTCCGTTTTGACCCATTTCAAGGCTTCTGTGAAAAATAAGTGTTTTTTACCCTGTATCTGGTGCTTATCTTACTTAGTTTATTGGTATCTTCATTCAAATCAAGGAGAAAAATAGAAAATAGTGATACTGTTTCCGAAGAGTGGATTATTGCAAGAGAATGAGCTTGAGACTGTGTATGGGGTGCATTGTTAAAGTTGAAAAAGTCTGATTTTGTACCAAGCTATAAATTTTTCTGTATGATTTTGTGTGCTATTGTTAATATTAAATTTAAAGTAACTAACCAATTTTTATGTTTTTGAAACTGTATATTTTTCACACCTAACCCCTTGTTTTTTAATGACTGATCCCGGCATGGGTCTAGTGGGGATATGAAATATGTAAACTGCCTAATAGTACCAAATATCAAGCAATGTGTAAATGCAAAATATCAAGCAAATGCCAAATACCAAGCAAATTTCCGCCCTGGTAGCTCAGTTGGTAGAGCGTTGGGCTCCGGCCCGCTGCTCAGAAGCAGGCAGTGGCAGTGCTTGTCCAGGCTTGGGATCGGTTCCCCTGAGACGCTTTGACGCTCAATAGTTTACCCGACGTACAGGTCGGCTGGCAACTGACTGGTGAGAGGGTGACCTGAGCGGGGCGGCCGTCCCTGTGCTTTGTGGGATGTTAAACTTTGGCTTCCAATTAACCCTTCATTGAGGGAGTTGCTCGTTTGGGTGGTGGGGTCGGGGTCTTTGTGACAAGTACATTGATGACTTTAGTAACACTTCGACTCCAACAGTTGGACTGGGAACAACTTGGACAAAATTTATAAAAAAGTGAAATCATTCAAAATTAGTTTAAACATTTATAAAATGTCAGTTGTGTTGTTAAGAAATTAGTGTTGAGTTTACTCAACTCTGACTCACAGTTTGGAGGCTGGCACTGAATCTGACATGACTCAACTGGTCGAGCAGCTGATTAGATTCTGACTCAACCCAAGTCTGGAAGTGAATTGACTCAACTCTGACTCCAGTAAATTTTGAATCAACTCTGACTGAGTCACGACTCAACAAGTCTGCCGGCACTGTTAACATATTTCATAAGCGTCGCCACCGGCAGAAAAGTGGGGGGGGGGCAGTCCAACTTCAAACTGACGCTGACAAAAAACTTTCCACGTTAGGACCAAATACTGCTCGAATTTGGGCTCCTCGTTGCCTTCTGCAGCGGCTGGTTATAAGAATGTCCGGTTTTCTCCCATTTTGACTGAGATCAGGAAATTTTTGGCCAAAAAGTGGGGGCCCCATGCCCCCTGCCCCCACCCCCTCGGTGGTGATGCCCCTGACATATTTGAATAATAGGTGAAATGCTAATCCAGATCACATGATCGTTTCTTCTTTGAAATGCACCGACGAAATGGAACAGTACTCCTGTGATTGATTATAATGAGTGTCAGCAGACTTTTTAAAAACTCACTAACCTCTTCTGCTGTGTGTTGACAGGCTCAGCATGGCGAATGCACCGCCTTCGGGTAACTTTCCCCTGCCAGGGGGCATACCTCTGCCTCCGTTCTGTATGCCGCCCCCGGGTATGCCTCCTCCAGGGTTTCCGCCATTCGGCCGGCCTCCACCAGTGGTGCCGACCAACGCTGCCGCCCCCGCCGCGCCGGCCGCCCCCTCACCGGGTCCTGGCACACCTCCCGTCAGCACGCCAGGCACCACTGCAGCCGCCGGCTCCACAGCCGCGGCGCCTAGTGGCGTCGCGCCCAAGACATCCTGGACCGAGCACAAGGCGCCAGACGGTCGCACCTACTACTACAACACAGTGACCAAGCAGAGTGCCTGGGACAAGCCGGACGAGATGAAATCGGCGGCCGAGAGAATGCTGTCGGCGTGCCCCTGGAAGGAGTACACATCAGACAGCGGGAAGACCTACTACAGCCACTCGGTGACGAAGGAGTCGCGATGGACGATACCTCCGGAGCTGGAGGAGCTGAAGAACAGAATCGCGACTCAGGAGGCAGCTGTAAACAAGCCGGCGGCCGCCGACGCGTCGGCCTCTAGCGCCGGGGGCGACGCTCCTGCCGGAAAGAAGTCAGCGCTGGAGCTGGCCATGGAGGCGACGTTGGCGGCCATGGACATCCCGCCGCCGCCGTCGCCGGCGCCTCCAGCAGGAGACGCGTCAGGGACGGCGTCCCCGGCGGGCGAGCCCCCGGCCGCAGCGCCAGCGGCACTCCAGAGCCGCGCACCGTCTTCAGGGACAAGAAGGAGGCCATCGAGGCATTCAAGGAGCTCTTACGGGAAAAGAGCGTACCGAGTGGAAGTAGCTGGGAGCAGGCGCTCAAACTGATCTCGCACGATCCGCGCTACGAGACGCTGCAGAGGCTCAACGAGAAGAAGCAGGCGTTCAACGCGTACAAGACGCAGCGTGGCAAGGAAGAAAAGGAGGAGCAACGCCTGCGCTCCAAGAAAGCGAAGGAAGATCTGGAGGAGTTCCTGCTCACCGGCGACCGCATCACGTCGATGACAAAATACTACAAGTGTGAGGATATGTTTGGAGATATGGACATTTGGAAGAACGTGGCAGATCATGAAAAGAGGGATATTTACGAGGATGTGGTATTCTCTCTGGCCAAGCGGGAGAAGGAGGAGGCCAAGCAAATGCGCAAACGCAACATGAAGGTCAGTAGCGGAAATTTGACCCAGGAAGCAGCATTTACCTAGTTCATTTACCTGCATAGAACTGTCGAATGTTTTGTGTCATGTGATTAGTATCATACAAATGGGCAACATGATCCACAGCCAGTATTAAACACGACTGTATCACCGGGCTTGTTCCACCGACAGGTGCTGTCCGAGATCCTGGACTCGATGGCCGACATCACGCACCTTACGACGTGGCAAGAGGCGCAGCAGATGCTGCTGGACAACCCGCGCTTCGCCGAGGACACCGACCTGCTGGGCATGGACAAGGAGGACGCGCTCATTGTGTACGAGGACCACGTTCGTCAGTTGGAGCAGGAAGAACAGGTCAGCCCCGACTGTCCTCCGGTGTCAGAGTCAGCCCCGACTGGCCTCCGGTGTCAGAGTCAGCCCCGACTGACCTCCGGTGTCAGTGTCAGCCCCGACTGACCTCCGGTGTCAGTGTCAGCCCCGATTGGTCTCCGGTGTCAGTGTCAGCCCCGAATGACCTCCGGTGTCAGTGTCAGCCCCGACTAACCTCGGTGTCAGTGTCAGCCCGAATGACCTCCGGTGTCAGTGTCAGCCCCGACTAACCTCCGGTGTCAGTGTCAGCCCCGACTAACGGCCTCCGTTGTCGTGTCAGCCCCGACTGGCCTCCGGTTTCAGTGTCAGCTCCGACTGGCCTCCGGTGTCAGAGTCAGCCCCGACTAACCTCCGTTTTCAGTGTCAGCCCAGACTAACCTCAGGTGTCAGTGTCAGCCCCGACTGACCTCCAGTGTCAGTGTCAGCCCCGACTGGCCCCGGTGTCAGTGTCAGCCCTGACTGACCTCCGATGTCAGTGTCAGCCCCGACTGGCCTCCGGTGTCAGTGTCAGCCCCGACTGGCCTCCGGTGTCAGTGTCAGCCCGATTGGTCTCCGGTGTCAGTGTCAGCCCGATTGGTCTCCGGTGTCAGTGTCAGCCCCGAATGACCTCCGGTGTCAGTGTCAGCCCCGACTAACCTCCGGTGTCAGTGTCAGCCCCGACTGGCCTCCGGTGTCAGAGTCAGCCCCGATTGGTCTCCGGTGTCAGAGTCAGCCCCGACTGGCCTCCGGTGTCAGTGTCAGCCCCGACTAACGGCCTCCGTTGTCAGTGTCAGCCCCGACTGGCCTCCGGTTTCAGTGTCGCTCCGACTGGCCTCCGGTGTCAGAGTCAGCCCAGACTAACCTCCGGTGTCAGAGTCAGCCCCGACTGGCCTCCGGTGTCAGTGTCAGCCCCGACTGACCTCCGGTGTCAGAGTCAGCCCAGACTAACGGCCTCCTTTGTCAGAGTCTCTCGATGTGCTTGTTTTCCATAATTTAGCAAGTGTGGTAGTTTTAGATACCCTTGTGCTAAAGTGTTATATGCACTGCTCCTTAGATATTGCCTTTTCTTTATCCTGCTGAATGCTGACTGACAGAAACATTTATCAATCCAGAAATTAGGCTACATACATCATAATATGTTATTATCATTCTGAGACCAGTAAGGCATTTCAATCGCGAGGTTTTGTGCTTAACAGTAGGTCTTTTATCCGAGTCAGTCTGACTGAAGTCCGTTGTGGGTCCATCGCTCTGACTAAGGTTCGGTGTGTGTACCTCGCTCTGACTGAGGTTCGTTGTGTGTCCATCACTGGCTGAGGTTCGATGTGTGTCTCTCGCGCTGACTGAGGTTCGTTGTGGGTCTCTCTCTCGAGGTTCGTTGTGTGTCCATTGCTCTGACCGAGGTCCGGTGTATCCATCGCTCTGACTGAGATTCGGTGTGGTAGCCTCGCTGATTGAGGTTTGGTGTGTGTACCTCGCTCTGACTAAGGTTCGATGTGTGTACCTCGGTCTGACTGAGGTCCGTTGTATGTCCACCGTCCATCGCTCTGACTGAGGCCCGCTGTTTGTTCCTCGCTCTGACTGAGGTTCGTTGTGTGTCCATTGCTCTGACCGAGGTCCGGTGTGTGTCCATCGCTCTGACTGAGATTCGGTGTGGTAGCCTCGCTGATTGAGGTTTGGTGTGTGTACCTCGCCTGACTGAGGTTCGATGTGTACTTCGGTCTGACTGAGGTCCGTTGTATGTCCACCGTCCATCGCTCTGACTGAGGCCCGCTGTTTGTTCCTCGCTCTGACTGAGGTTCGGTGTGTGTCCACCGTCCATCGCTCCGACTGAGGCCCGCTGTTTGTTCCTCGCTCTGACTGAGGTTCGGTGTGTGACCTCGCTCTGGCTGAAGTCCGTTATATGTCCACCGTCCATCGCTCCGACTGAGGCCCGCTGTTTGTTCCTCGCTCTGACTGAGGTTCGGTGTGTGTCCACCGTCCATCGCTCCGACTGAGGCCCGCTGTTTGTTCCTCGCTCTGACTGAGGTTCGGTGTGTGTACCTCGCTCTGGCTGAGGTCCGTTATATGTCCACCGTCCATCGCTCCGACTTAGGCCCGCTGTTTGTTCCTCGCTCTGACTGAGGTTCGTTGTGTGTCCATCGCTCTGACTGAGGTCCGTTGTATGTCCACCGTCCATCGCTCTGACTGAGGCCCGCTGTTTGTTCCTCGCTCTGACTGAGGTCCGTTGTATGTCCACCGTCCATCGCTCCGACTGAGGCCCGCTGTTTGTTCCTCGCTCTGACTGAGGTTCGGTGTGTGTCCACCGTCCATCGCTCCGACTGAGGCCCGCTGTTTGTTCCTCGCTCTGACTGAGGTTCGGTGTGGGGCAGGAGGAGAAGGAGGCGGAGAAGAAGCGGAAATCCCGCCTGGAGAGAAAGAACCGCGACTCCTTCGCCGCGCTGCTGGATGAGCTTCACGATCAGGTAGGAAGAGGACCCGGCGCTGTACCAGTGATCGTTGGTGCGGCAATGGAGACGTGGTCTCTACTTCCTCAGGCGTAATCATACATAATCTGTGGACGGACTGTTGTGAACCACGGCGTCCGCTTTGACACACACAGGGCGACAGGGCACACAGGGTGACCAGTTTCCTCTCAGGTGTGTTACAACCAACCTGGTGGTGCCATATTCGCGTTAGGTATACAATTCAGATGCCGGTTTTCCCCAGCCATGCCCTGGAGTGTTTGTGACCGGTGTTTGACTGTGCGGACAGGGTAAGCTGACGTCGATGTCGCTCTGGGTGGAGCTGTACCCCGTGCTGAGCTCGGACGTCCGCTTCTCAGCCATGCTGGGCCAGACCGGCTCCACCCCTCTTGACCTCTTCAAGTTCTACGTGGAGGACCTCAAGTCACGCTTCCACGACGAGAAGAAAATCATCAAGGAGATTCTAAAAGAAAAGGACTTCGAAGTCCAGGTTTGTGTTCTGCGAGCTTGACGGAAGGGTGGTGTGATCAAATGACTATCTATCTGGCTTGTATATATAGTTTTGAATGTATATTTTTCATTTATCACTTGTTTCAAGTTGTGATATTCACTTCCTATTGCTTATAGTGGCGATATCGGTAAGTAGGCTAGGCACGACAATGTGGCGTAAGGGTCGGGCCTTAATGTTAGTTAATTAACGGGCTTTGCTGTAAATAAATTGTAAATAATGTTGACGGTCATATATTTTTACACATATACCAGTAGACTTGTTACCAGTGTTGTTAACGGTTTTACTGTAATCTTGTGATTTATCCCAGCTTGTCTGGTTTTTAACTTGTGTTATGTTTTGAAATTTATTGTTTGATGACTAGTGTTCTCTTTGAGTTTCTTGCTGCGAGGTTATGGCCTCATGGTCAGAGACGTTTCAATCTGTAGACTTCGATATGCTTGAGTGCCTGTGAAACCATTTCTCTCACTGTCACGTGCCCTGTGCTTCAGGTGACCACCACATTCGAGGAGTTCGCCACGGTGGTGTGTGAGGATAAACGCTCGGGCACGCTGGACGCTGGCAACGTGAAACTCACCTACAACAGCCTGCTGGAGAAGGCTGAGGCAAGGGAGAAGGAGAAGATGAAGGAGGAGAACAGGAGACTGAAGAAACTGGAGGCCGCCTTCAGGGCAATGCTGAAGGCCAACGACATCCAGCACGACACGTCGTGGGATGACGCCAGATCAAAACTGGAGGAAGATCCAGCGTTCAACGCAGTGGAGCTGGAGTCTGAACGCGTGCGCATGTTCAAGGAGTACCAGCAGACTCAGGAGGACGCCTGCGGACACTACCACGGCAAGAAGAAGAGGAGCAAGAAGAAGAAGAACCGGTCGCGGTCTCGGTCTCGCTCTGATTCGTCGGAGCGTCGCTCGTCGCGCCGTCGTCGGAAGCGACGCTCGCGCTCCCGCTCTGGCTCGCGGTCTGACGAGTCCTCCGACGGCAGCGGCGGCCGGAGGCACGGCAAGAAGCGGTCCCGGCGCCGCCGCCGCAGCCGCTCCAGCAGCGGCGGCGGCGGCGGCAGTGGCTCCGACTCGGACCACGCAGAGCGGCGGCGGGAGAAGAAGGGTCGCGACAACACCGACGACGGCGAGCTAAGTGAGGATGAGCTGCAGAAGAAGCGGCGGCAGCTGCTGGCACAGCTGCGGGAGGAGTAGCAACAGGTGAGGCAGCGGCAGCGAGAGGAGTAGCACCAGGTTAGGCAGTAGCAGCAAGGGACTGCTGCAGGAGTAGCACCAGGTGAGGCAGCAGCAGCGAGGGACTGCTGCAGGAGTAGCACCAGGTGAGGCAGCTGCAGCGAGGGACTGCTGCAGGAGTAGCACCAGGTTAGGCAGTAGCAGCGAGGGACTGCTGCAGGAGTAGCACCAGGTGAGGCAGCAGCAGCAAGGGACTGCTGCAGGAGTAGCACCAGGTGAGGCAGCTGCAGCAAGGGACTGCTGCAGGAGTAGCACCAGGTTATGCAGTAGCAGCGAGGGACTGCTGCAGGAGTAGCTCCAGGTGAGGCAGTAGCAGCGAGGGACTGCTGCAGTAGCACCAGGTGAGGCAGCTGCAGCAAGGGACTGCTGCAGGAGTAGCACCAGGTGAGGCAGCTGCAGCAAGGGACTGCTGCAGGAGTAGCACCAGGTGAGGCAGCAGCAGCGAGGGACTGCTGCAGGAGTAGCATCAGGTGAGGCAGCAGCAGCAAGGGACTGCTGCAGGAGTAGCACCAGGTGAGGCAGCAGCTGCTGCGGGAGGAGTAGCACTAGGCGAGTTGCCGCTGCGATTTTGTTTGTTTGTGACTTAATGGGCCATCCACACCCAGCAGTCTGCTAAGATTTCCGTCGGCCGAATCTGCAAAAGCATCTGATGGGAGTGTCAGCCATGAGTCGGCAGATGCGATGGGTGGATTCTGCCATGTGTGAACAGGCCTGAAGTATTTAAATTTGCGAAATAATTGAGGCTGTTTCACAGTGAAGTATACCAGGGCCTCCTTACCGTGGACACTTGCAGCGTTTGACGGATATCATATTGCTAGCGCCAATCAGAACCACTTAACTTCAACGATGGGAATCGCGTCTCTAGTTTGAACACAAGTGCGCTGCAGCTACTTTGTTTTACGATTGATCTCCGTTGTTCAGGGTGCTGTCCTCACGGGTGGTGTTCTTTCCCCGGCAGTGTAACGTCACGTGTTCAGCGTATTTTCGTCTTCATCGGCACCTTTTCCAGCCAAGTGGTGAGGTCAACTGGATCAGCGTGCTATCATGCCTGTACATAAGTGTCCCAATCAGACAAAATAAATAACTGATATCGATCACAGACTATTTGGAACGTGTAATTAAGAAATAGCAATTAGTCAACACTGACATAAGAATATATTATTTTCCCAAGTGATGTTATGGCACACCAGTTTGTGTACTGTGACGTTAATCATCCTTCTTGTAGGGAGACGGTCCTCAGAGTATTTTGACACATGCACGTTGCCGCCCCGGGACCACTCCAGCACGTGGAGGGGCACCAGCATGTAGCGGTCGGCCAGTTCTCTTTTACAATCTGTGGGGCCAGACATTCTACGTCTCTGCTTTTCTTTCGTCGGTTACTGCGTAGTTTTAATCGTGACAGCTCAGCTGCCTTTTTTGTGTGAACTTGACCGGAAGCATATCTCGATTGAGGGAATTATCACTGGCAATCTTCGATGTCAGCGTGCGTGCCTCGCCGTATAATAAATTAGCGACGGGTTAAATTAAAGTTAAGGTGCGACATGAACCCGTAGACACAGGCAGTAAGCGAGTGATCCGCGAGTTCCGTGTCCTCAGAGAAAACTAGGGTCCCACGAGGTTGGGTTTTACAGTGGGGCGGACCGACCCGGCCGTAAACAAGGGGAGGGGAGAAGACTGAAGGGAGACGTCAGTTTGTGACCGATCCGAGGCGCCCATCAGGTGCTAACGAATATCATTCCTACCCACCATTCCCATATACTTTGTCTCCATTTCCTGTCCCGTGCTACCATCATCCGCGATTCGCGCTCCGTTTGCAGCCTTCGTCCGCGTGGGGCGGGGAGAATGCCTGTCCAAAAGATGGGGCACCCCGTCGACGCGGGGGGACCTTTGTCAGCCAGCACGTGACGAAGAGTGGATGGTCGGCGCTTGGATAGTCCCCAGGTAAGTGAGGCCGTGCGCGATGTTTACTGTATCACGTTGTGTATTGCACCACGATAGACCATATCGACAAGCTGACAACATACACATACAGCTTCATACCATTCCCACAAGCACTTATTATTTCGCGGCAAGAAATTCGCTGTAAGACAACCTCGTAAGTGTAGGCATGTAATGTGGGTGTATTTCCACATTGAGGTGTGAGTACTTACGCTGTGCAAAATGCAATGAGAAACACAAATAAATGAATAAAAAACCTCCGTTGACACAAATACCACTCTCTTTTCGTGTTATGCCTTACTTGATACGTGGCATTGTCTCTAGTATGTATCCTATCTACAGATATTTCAGAACATCGCCCGCCGTAACAGAACATCATCTTCCGCTGTACGTCACTACTGTCGTTGGTAGTGTCTGGCTCTCGTATAAATATACGCTCACTTCTCGAGGCCACACAGCCATGCTGCATGACTTTTGAATCCTTACTTATCTAAAACATGTTCACTGGTGGATTATTGGCTCCATTAGAGCAAAAATAAATCGCACTGTATGCCGATAAACCGTTTGGATCACAGCCATTTTGACCGCCGTTGCCCTCACTAGATAAAGTCCCGTGCCTCACCCGCGGGTGCAGGTGGCACAGACACTCGCACGCTAACTGGGGGGGGGGTGAACCAGAGCGAGAGCAGTATTCGTTTCCACGGTGACGCGCAGTAGAAGTGATGGCTCCTGTGAGAGTGATCCACGGCTTTGGATCAATATTGTGGATAAATCGCACTGCTTAAAAACTACCTTGAACATGCTGCTGGCGGAGATGTCCGGCCAAATCTTATGATTAGGTCATTGACACAAGCACCAGGTACCACAGTAATAGTCTTCTGGAGCACTGAACTTTACTCAGTACATCCATATTAAGCTGTGAAGTTATGTCTGTCTGTGACCATTGTTTAGCAGTAACGCATCCGTATTTCCGCTTCGTCAGGCGAATGCGTGTCCGCTGGTCTCAGAGTGGGCCTGCAGTTCGGACCGGGATCCGGCAGGTGTCAGTGTGATCGGGATGGGACTGGCCAGCATCTCCCGGTCGGGAGTGGTAGCCAGCCGGCCGGTGCGCCGAATTTTACCAATGCCCGCTGCCACCGCGGGGCCTCCTGGAACCATGCTGTAGTCGTCGTGAGCTGAGCCGAGTCCGGATGCCTCCGGGTAGCCGGGGTGAGAGGAGACCGGACTGTGTCCGCCTGATCGGCGCGCGTCGTGATGGCGGAAGTACTGGGATAGTGAAGGGTCTGATGAGTTTCCGCTGGCTCGCCTTACCGTCGCACCTGAATCCAGACAGCCAGCATTAGTTTCATTTACGATTCCTGACCGCATGGAGTTAACGTTAAAGACACGCGACGCTTATTTTTACTAGTCATTTTTCACAGTTTTGCTGAAAATTATTCATGATTTGTTTTCACAAAAGTCCAGGCTACTCACCGTGGCGACAGTTCGAAAGCTGTGTCTCACCGGCATTGTCAGTGGCTGGCGGCGAGCTGATGGAACGTCCAAGGGACAGGTGGGGCTTGTTCGGGCCCGGTAGGTGCTGGGAGGGCGCCGAGAACCGCCTCAGAGTCTCCAATGAGGGACGGGTCACCTGCAGAACTGAGGAGACTCGGCGAGAGCGGACGCCGGCTGCACTGGTGGCAGCACTGGGGCAGGAAAAGGTGGCGCCACTAGAGCTGCCACTGCGGCGTCGCCCCTCCACGCCGGCTGGAGCGGAGACAACAACAGACTCCTGCTGATCGGGATTAGAGCAAATCTGGTCACTTTCATAGAATACAGTTAGTATGGTTTGATCAAAGAGGAGAAGCGATAAAAGCCACCGTTTGTTCCCTTCTCTGTTAAGAATCTGCATAAGTCCATCCCTTCTCACTCTTTGCTGAATGTATCACTGTCTTTTACATTGTATCTTTAATTTGGGAGAGAGCACTGCTGCGTACCATATTACAGCATCGAAAAAACTAATAAGAAGCAACTCTGCTTTCAAAACGCTGTCATATTTGAGTAAATAAGCTCTAGCGCACGTGTGCGCCTCAAAGGCCCCTAAATATCACTTGTCGCCATTTAGTACCGTCATTTACAGACAATGTCGGATAACAGAAATGCTGACTTTGTGAGCTCGGGTTCCTGGTGCTATAACGCGTAAGCATTGCCACCGGAAAAAGTGAGGGAGCCAGCCAAACTTCAACCTGATGCTGACAAAAAACTTTCCGCGATAGGACCAAAAACTGTTCAAATTTGGGCTCCTCGCTGCCTTCCGCAGCGGCTGGTTATGAAAATATCGGGTTTTCTCCTATTTTGACTGAGGTCAGGAAATTTGTGCCCAAAAAGTGGGGGAGGGGCAGGCCCCCCTGCCCCGCCCCTTTCCGACGCCTATGCTATAACGTACGCTGCGGTGGCTGGCCCGGCTGAGGGAGCGTGCTCTAGCATCGGAGAGGCGTCTCTCGTCTGAAAGGACGCTGCTGGGCCGACGCAGCGCCGCCGCCACCGGTGTCGCCTCCAAATCCATCTCCAGCAGACTCTCTTCACTGACTCCACGCTGCCGGGGGACAGGAGGGTGGTTTAGAGGTGACGGGAAATTTTACCTCGGTGAAGACAGAGGCATCCGGGGTGTTATATGTTGACCTGTTTTGATGCCAATACGCCAGAATATATCACCAGCTCACCAGCCCGAAGTACTTGAGGACGTCCATCTTGCACATGGGGCAGGTTCTGTGTTGTAGCAGCCACGGATCGACGCATTCATAGTGGAACTCGTGACTGAAAATACACGGGCTTGGGTCAGCGCAGGTGGCTGAAAACACACGGGCTTGGGTCAGGGCAGGTGGCTGAAAACACACGGGCTTGGGTCGCGCGGTGACTGAAAATACACGGGCTTGGGTCACCATGGCTGAAACACACGGGCTGGGTCAGCCAGGTGGCTGAAAACACACGGGCCTGGGTCAGCGCAGGTGGCTGAAAACACACGGGCTTGGGTCAGCGCAGGTGGCTGAAAACACACGGGCGTGGGTCAGCGCGGGTGACTGAGAAACGCCATTGTGGCAAATCCATCGCTCTTTGGGCGGCGGCGGCAACACTGTAAGTGGGGTAGCATTCCACCATATGCGCGCTTTTTCCACCAAGCGGCCTGAAAAATTGTATTTTGTTTGGCTGGGACATTATGTTAATGACGTGTCCTTGACCGGTGAGGGGATGGGCAAGCACCCGACTGGGATGAAGCTGGAACGAATATTGTTGGACAGACTTAACGGGGATTTTGCACGTGCTGGGCTTCGATGAAGCACCGCCGCGGCGCCTGCGTCAGAGCGAGTGATGGAAGCTTTTTGTAAATGGCGAGCATCTGAGGGAAGCCCTGAAACAGCCAGCGGACTGGGGTGCTTCATCTGGGCACGTGCTCACGTGGCGAGAGGGCGGCGACAGCACACGTGACCTGTCACCACTCCTGCAAGGGCGCTGCCAAAAACACATCGACCATGCCTTAGAGCGCGTTATACAAGAACGATAGTGGTAACACGGGTAGGATTGCTATGCATGATCGTGCTAAACCTATACATTTTTTAATCTGCTGAAGGATGGGTTGCTTTGATGTATGTGAAACTTGTGCTAGGAAAGCCTGGTGCAGAATTTCTTGTATTCCGATTATTTGTGTATTTCTTTCAAGCGTCGATCACACCATCAGCAGCTGGAGCTTTAATATTACTGTCATGAAGGGTTTGCAGACTGGTGTGGACTGGATTTTCGAGACTGATTTTTAGTATAAGGGAATTGGCGTCAGCGTATCGGAAAAATTGGCAAATTTACCTATTAGCAATTAGCGGAATAACGATCCAAGTTAGTAAATTAACAATTAGACGACTCGAAAAAAACGGGAGGGCGTTTATGTCTGTCTGCAAAGCAGTTTTCGCTCTTGTTTGCAAGGCAGCATTCCCTCCTATCTGCAATGTAGTTGTTACTTTAACAGCAAGGCAGCTGTTTCTCCTAATTGTAACGGCACGGAAGCTGTCTCGTTTGTGCAACAGCTGTCCCGCCTATTTGGCAGCTGTATCACCGGCACGGCAGCTGTCTCACCTGCACGGCAGCTGTCACAGCTGCGCGACGTCTCACCTGCACAGCAACTTTCACAGCTGCACGACAGCTGTGCAACATCTGTCTCACCTGCACGGCAGCTGTCTCATCTGCACGACAGCTTTCAGACCTGCACGACAGCTGTAGAACAGCTGTCCTTCCTGCACAACAGCTGTTTGCCAGCTGTCTCATCTGCACGGCAACTGTACGACAACTGTCGCAGCTGCACGGCAGCTGTCTCACCTGCACGGCAGCTGTCTCACCTGCACGGCAGCTGTCGCAGCTGTTCGCCGGCCGAGAATGGCTCCAGACAGACGGCGCAGCTCTCGCCCTCGGACACCAGCACGTCGTCCGGCTTCAGGGTCTTCATGGGGATCCGGGAGAGGGTCTTCTTCGCCGCGGAAACCAGCCTTTTCTGAAAAGTCAGAATCTCAGTATAGCCACCAAATATGGATCTAGGCAGGGTATGAGGATTTCCTGAGCTGTCACGTAAAACATAAGAGGCCATAGAACAATTACAACTACTCGTCAGTCAAGTATATTTGGAATTCCCACAGTGGTTAGGAAGTTAGACGGCGTGGCCTTCAGCCTCCTTTCTTCTTAACACGCGCATTGACGGGGGGCGGGTACCCGCCCCCTCGGGTTTTTCGGAGACAGCAGAAAAACGGCGGCGCGTAGCGCCGCCGTACTTGGTATACCTTTTCCCTCATCATTTTTACAACTTCTGTGAAAATTTTAAGGTTAGGTCATCTCAGGTCAGGTCACCAGTACAGGTCAAGTGACCCGACCTCAAAAAAGTTTAAGATAGCATAAGTCGGAGCAGGGTGGACTTATCCAATTGAAACTCATATCACATAATGGCCCCACCGAGTTCTCCAACATATGTTCCGGTATTTTTGATATCGATGACCTAAGGTCAGGTACGAGGCATGACCTCTCCATTGGAAATACATGGGAAAAATGGTTTTTACGGAATAACTCAGTAACGGATGGTGATAGAGCATTTATTTTAGCTGCATTAGACTCGCCTGGGCTTTGCGGTTCTAATGATATGCATTTTATATAATTTGACCCTGACCTGACCTCAGGTCAGGTCAAATCCTTGATTTGACCTAGCAAGGTCAAATTATATATCATTCGATTCGGCTTGCTAAGAGGATTCATATAGTTCAAGTCGTTTTGCTCTATCTTCACTTGTTCAGATGTAATGCCCGAAAAACTGAATTTTACATGTTATCCCTATGACAGGCATGTTTTGACCTCTCGTGACCTTAAATGTGACCTGACAAAAAAATGGTTCAAATGTTTTCGATGGAGAAGTGGATGGGCAGCCCAACGCCGTTTACCGTTTTTCGCTACCTACCGTGGTTCTCGAGATCTTAGGGGGGCGGGTACCCGCCCCCCGTCAATGCGAAGGTGGCTCAGACCCCCGTCAATGCGCGTGTTAAGCATGCCTCTGAAGGCAGCAGTTGTACAAGCTGCGCACGTATCGGATCACTCACGGCTAGATGTCGCGTCGGTCCAGTGCCCACACTACATACCCTGAGCTGGTCATTGTTGTAGACGTAGCGGAACCTTTGGAGGTAGTAGAAAAGCAGCCAGGCGAACGACACGCCCATCAAAAGAATGAACGATACAGCTACAAACAGCACGGTGGTTCTGAAAAGAAAAACAGTGAAAAATTTCATTTGATTACATGCACAATGCACATACGATATTTGTCTACCCAAAACCTTGGACCGGTCAAAAACAAGCCTCAACACAATGCACCTGGATCGTAGGTTTAACTTCGGCTGCATTTACAAAGCTTTACCTGAACTAAATTCCATCGAGGTCTTCCGGTGCCGTAGAGTTAACCCATGCGCCAGGGGACCTCCGGTCCACCTTCGTTTCACTGTGGGAGGGGTTTCGAACACCCCCTCGATCTCGGCTCGCATGGAAAATAACGTACAAAATACGAAGAGTGATAGATTAGCCCGTGAAAGATGATGACGCAATTGTACCAGTCAGGTTTTGCCTCACGGCAGTATGAGGTCGTGCCAAATCAAAGAGAGCGATATGCTATTGACAGCTTGTTTGCTCTGGCTTCTGATTGGCTTTAGTTTGAGTCAGAGTTTTTAACATAATCGTATTTACCGCAAATCAAATATATGCAGTATGGTCATGCTAGATCGACTCGCGAAAATTACCGGACCCTAGGTCAGGTCAAGGTCATTTCTGGAATTCTATGGTCATTCTGCATGTCAATATACTAATAATGTGAATATGAACTAACTGGCATTAAAATTAAAACTATTTCACAATTTCTTGTGAAGTTATTAAAGAAATAGGCTATGAAGTTATGGTGTAAACCCCTTCAAGTAGTTCCAGATGACCTCTGGGATGTACCGGATGTGAAAACGTAAACCTGACGCTGGAGAGTGGCCTAAGATGCTTTACTTTTGAGAAAAATGCATTCCAAGCTGTACCTACCCACCGAAATGCCGTAATTAAATATCTTCCATTTTCCACATGCCATGTTATGACCCGCACTACACCCTTATTGGTACTTGGTGAGCTTTATTATATGATATGAATATCAGACCAATAGATTACATCCATTTTCACTGCTGCCACTTAAAACACTGGGAGGTGTGGCCATTTGACCTGGTTTGGCG
Source organism: Lepas anatifera (assembly GCA_034440635.1). Taxonomy (NCBI): domain Eukaryota; kingdom Metazoa; phylum Arthropoda; class Thecostraca; family Lepadidae; genus Lepas; species Lepas anatifera. Next base: position 612,265 of record JAOTON010000176.1, on the reverse strand, counting down.
ACCTAACCTGACGACGGAGACCGGAAATTTGTTTGAGGAAGTTGTGAACATAAGCATAAGAGGAGCCTATTGTGTTGGTACTCCCGCGCCGCCGTTTTCTGGTTGCCTTGGAAACCCCCGATGGAATGTATATCTCCTCATTAGGGTGGGGTTTAACACGCGCATTGACGGGGGTCTGAGCCACCTTCGCATTGACGGGGGGCGGGTACCCGCCCCCCTAAGATCTCGAGAACCACGGTAGGTAGCGAAAAACGGTAAACGGCGTTGGGCTGCCCATCCACTTCTCCATCGAAAACATTTGAACCATTTTTTGTCAGGTCACATTTAAGGTCACGGAGGTCAAAACATGCCCGTCATAGGGATAACATGTAAATTCAGTTTTTCGGCCATTTCATCTGAATAAGTAAAGATAGAGCAAAACGACTTGAACTATATGAATCCTCTTAGCAAGCCGAATTGAATGATATATAATTTGACCTTGCTAGGTCAAATCAATGATTTGACCTGACCTGAGGTCAGGTCAGGATCAAATTATATAAAATGCATATCATTAGAACTGCAAAGCCCAGGCGAGTCTAATGCAGCTAAAATAAATGCTCTATCACCATCCGTTACTGAGTTATTCCGTAAAAAACATTTTTTCCATGTATTTCCAATGGAGAGGTCATGCCTCTTACCTGATCTTAGGTCATCGATATAAAAAATACCGGAACATATTTTAGAGAACTCGGTGGGGCCATCATGTGATATGAGTTTCAATCGGATAAGTTCACCCTGCTCCGACTTATGCTATCTTAAACTTTTTTTTGAGGTCGGGTCACTTGACCTGTACTGGTGACCTGACCTGAGATGACCTAACCTTAAAATTTTCACAGAAGTTGTAAAAATGATGAGGAAAAAGGTATGCCAAGTACGGCGGCGCTACGCGCCGCCGTTTTTCTACTGTCTCCGAAAAACCCGAGGGGGCGGGTACCCGCCCCCGTCAATGCGCGTGTTAAAAGCGGTCTCCATGTGTATAAACCAGTATTGGTATGTAAGCAGGCCCGTGTGGCTCCCGGGCGGGAAAAAACATACCAGCAATGATGGGAAGATTGGTCCCGTATTATTTCACGGTATGCCCTCGCCCAAGGTTAAATTACCTGGATTTCGCTTTTTGCATTTTAGATTGATTTCTTTCAACCTAAAACCTACCAGCAGCTGGTAGATTTTAAGTTGCTGCTGATGGAACAAAACGTTGATTTGGTGCATTTTGTCCTAGCTGGAGGAACAAAATCCACAATTTTGGGAAGTTCATGTGCGGAGATGTAGAGATGTGATCATACTACCCCACCCATTTTTCTGTAGACGCATCCGTTATCCGCAGCGTTTTTTCTAGATCTACCATCGTAAAAAATGTATAATATTAAACGTATTTTTATATCAACGCCAAACAGACCCTCTTCTTTTCGCCAATACACCCGTCTTCGGAAGCGTTAACTGAGGTCAAACTGTTGGGAGATACTCCCAACAGTCCGTAGGTATACTGTACACCTACTTGTTGCAAAGCTGATTTAAACACAGTGAGATCAGAGAGTTAGCCAGTATTCGGGAAGACCCGTCGGGAATACCGCTGTACCCTGGGAGTGCCTCGTGATAAATATACATATACCTAACGTGCCGTGTTCCTGGTGGCTCTGCTGTGGCTCACCGAAGGCTAACTGAACCCCAAATTATACATTTATGTACCTGAAGGTGTGCTCTTTTATGTATTTTTTACACCTTTTCATTGTGGCGAGTGACGGCGCAGGAAATAATATTTCATGCTGGCGATCAGGTAAAAGACAAAACCAGGACTTTGCTAATATGTAACTGCATCGGACGTGCTCAACTACAAATCACATATAAAGTCGCATTTCGCGTGATCTAAACGTAAGTCTGCTGTCCACAGGTTTAATCGTGGCTAGAAGGGCGCAATCAGAACAATGCAGGGACGAACAAATGTCTGTGCACTAAAATCAAACCTATTGAGAAGAAGCTAGAGTGCAAATATGAGTAACTACCGAAGTGTAAAGTGCTGATTGCAGTTTTTATATATCGATACAGCGCAGGGGCATACAAATAACATGTGCCAAAAGTAAAATCAGATTATAAGATTTTGAATAGTTCGCCCTGTGGTAGTGCAAGGGCGATCGAGTTATTGCACTAGATGGCAAAGCCATCTCTAGATTTCTGACCCCGTAGATACGTACTAATGAGCTTTTCTGAGTTGGTCTCCGGGCTTTAGCGATCAGTATGGCACACGATGGTATACAAATCGTGTATTTTAATTTGATATGATGCATTCTAAAAAAGAACTGCAAAGTCACCATTCGTACTGCTCTCGGATCCAGTTCGTCACAGGGCGTAGGATTTCCAACCAGCTGTATCTGATTTTGAGCAATGAGTGTAACTTCCACTCATGATGTTCTCAGGATCGCGAAAACTGCCCTTCTCTGGTCGGGGCTATTCACTAGAATGAATCATGACTTTGTAACTTATAATCTACATGTATCTACGGATGCCACGGTCCAGGTAAACGCCTGGAAATGATGTCTACAACAAAACTCACAAAGTGGCGCATGCCACTGCAGTGTAGGACGGTGGGCAAAACCTGGAGAAGAATAACCAGTACCTGTCGTCCCGTGTCGCACGCCTCCTGTTGGACACGGCGCCGCGACAGGCAGACAACCACGGTTAGCTGAGCACGCAGACGGGGCAGAACAACCAAACATACACACACACACACACACACACACACACACACACACACACACACACACACACACACACACACACACACACACACACACACACACACACACACACACACACACACACACACACACACACTCAACAAACTAGCGAAGCGACAGACAGACACCCACCGAAACCAGAGCACGCAGACGGGACAGGACAGCCGAGACCATTCACTCAACAAACTAGCGCCGCGACAGACAGACAATCACGGTTAGCAGAGCACGCAGACGGGACAAAACAGCCGAAACCATTCACTCAACAAACTAGCGGCTCGACAGGCAGACAACCACGGTTAGCAGAGCACGCATACGGGGCAGAACAGCCAAAGGCATTCAGTCCCTTTCCCCTGCCTTGATATTGTGCGCAGCTCTGGTGACTTACTTGTTGAGATCAGTTTCAGCTATTTTGTACTGTTTTCCAGGTGAAATCTGGATGCTGACGTCGTTTCCATCGTCCACCAGACGGGCCAGTTCCTCCCCGTGCTGCTTAGGTATGAACACCGTCACTGTCGACTCACCTGCAGAGGGCGGAAATCATCACTGCGCTTCGTAGGCGAATGCAGTTGCAAAGCTTCTCGACATAAACCGACTGTCCTCCTCAGGCATATATATATTGTATGCAGTGTAATGCTGCGGCTCTATGCTCGCGCTGCGTTTCAGCCACCTTGGGAAGTGCTTCAAATGGAGGGTTAGACATAGATCCCTCTGTACGTAAGGAAAGCTTAACACGCGCATTGACGGGGGCCTGAGCCACCTTCGCTTTGACGGGGAGGGGCGGGTACCCGCCCCCCTAAGATCTCGAGAACCACGGTAGGTAGCGAAAAACGGTAAACGGCGTTGCGCTGCCCATCCACTTCTCCATCGAAAATACTTGGACCATTTTTTTTAGGTCACATTTAAGGTCACGAGAGGTCAAAACATGCTGTAATAGGGATAACATGTAAATTAACCCGCGCCCCACCGGGGGTCCGGCGCCACCTTCGCCCCACCGGGGGGCCATCGATGGCCCCCCCTCTAACTCCGAAAATATGGGCGTTAGCGCAAATCTGCAAAGTGCAATAGAAAGCTCGCGTGAATTCAGTAAGAAATTACTTCACATGTTTTAGTGCTCAGGTCAATGGTTTGACCTCCAGAGGTCAAATTAGGTCAAGATCGGCTATTTTCACTCAAATATGCAATGATTAAGCAAACTGGGCATAACTCTTATGTCATTAGAGCTATTGAGGCCTGGTAAAGTACATTTGATAGCAAATTACCAGTACTTTTTCCGCTATGTGGAACGTAAAGACCTCCCGCCAGTGGTTTGACCGCCAGAGGTCACCTCGTGACCTAATATGACCTGAGGTCACGAAAGGTCAAAAAGTGACCTTGCCGTATATCAAATGAAAGCCAGTGACAAGACAAACACGATGGTGTTTGTTTCACCGCTCTAGGTCAGTTAGGTCAAAAGTTATTGTCAAAATACTGTTTTTAACCTCTGGTGACCTTGGATGACCTTGGAAAAGTCAAAGGGTAAATATGACCCCTGGGATCCGTGAAAGGGTGTCCAAAAACGTTGTTCTGAGCAGTCTGAGTATTTGCAATCATTTTTGTAGCTTTTATATCATGAAATAGCTTTTCCCCATGCTTTTCCAATGGGAGAGGTCGCCTCGTGACCTGACCTCAGGGCACGAAATCGAAAAATCCCGGATATACACCTTGTAGACCCTGGAAGGGTCATAAAGTGTAGGAAGTTTCAAATCGATCGAGTTTGAAATGTAGCTCTTACAGAGCTCTAAAGGTGAAGTGAGGTGACCTTGGTTGACCTCGTCTGGTGACCTGACCTTGGGTGACCCGGAGTTAAAAATTTCAGGGATGATGGGAAAATGTTGCAGTGAGAGGTAGAGCCCTCAACCGCGGTGCTGCGCCTCGTCGTTTTTCTGCTATCCCGGAAAAACCTTAGGGGGGCCATCGATGGCCCCCCTTCCGGTGGGGCGAGGGTTAAGTTTTTCGGCCATTAAATCTGAACAAGTAAATATAGAGAAAAACGACTGGAACAATATGAATCCTCTCAGCAAGCTGAATCGAATGATATAAATTTGACATTGCTAGGTCAAATCAAGGATTTGACCTGACCTGAGGTCAGGTCAGGGTCAAATTATATAAAATGCATATCATTAGAACTGCAAAGCCCAGGCGAGTCTAATGCAGCTAAAATAAATGCTCTATCACCATCCGTTACTGAGTTATTCCGTAAAGAACATTTTCCCATGTATTTCCAATGGAGAGGTCATGCCTCGTACCTGACCTTAGGTCATCGATATCAAAAATACCGCAACACATTTTAGAGAACTCGGTGGGGCCATTATGTGATATGAGTTTCAATCGGATAAGTTTACCCTGCTCCGACTTATGCTATCTTAAACTTTTTTGAGGTCGAGTCACTTGACCTGTGCTGGTGACCTGACCTGAGATGACCTAACCTTAAGATTTTCACAGAAGTTGTAAAAATGATAAGGGGAAAAGTAATGCCAAGTATGGCGGCGCTACGCGCCGCCGTTTTTCTGCTGTCTCCGAAAAATCCCAGGGGGGGCGGGTACCCGCCCCTCGTCAATGCGCGTGTTAACTAATTTTCCAATTAACAAATTAATCACCTCGATACCTGCAGACAGTACTAAGGAGCTTCAACGGTAATGAGCACCTGGGAACTATTTGATGACTGTCTTGTAATACCCGCCCCGGTGGGCCTCCGAGCCACCTTCGCCCTGGTGGAGGGAAGGGTGTTCCAACACCCCCCGTCGAACTCGGCTCCTATGCGGGATAACGAAAAAAACGTGAAAGCTAGTGGATAGCTCATAAAAATTCATGAGGAAACTACATCGGTCACTTTTTGGCCCAGCTCAGTATTGAGGTCATGAGAAGTGAAAAAGGTGGCATGTTAGAGAAGAGTTTCAGGCTCTAGCGTCTGACAGGAATGAGTCAGAATAATTTTGTGGGCTCCATTTGCTTCCTCTTGTTACGGCGAAACGAATGATGTAAGATATGACTATCCTAGGTCAAAACATGAAAATTACCTTACCTAAGGTCAGGTCAAGGTCACTTTCTATCCTAGCATAGTCAATATGGATATCAATCGACTTGCAATAACAATCAAAACGTAATGGCAGCAAAATAAAATCTTTATCATCATTTCCTGCTAAGTTGTTAAGCCTAGTTTGAAAACCTGCTTAAGTAGTCCCAGATGACCTCTCGGAGGTCACAGGTCCAAACTTGCAACACGAACCTAGAAAGTAGCTAAGGATACTATTATTTCGGAGAATACGAAGATGATCCAAGCGTTATATACAGAAATAGAGCAATTTGTCGGTCAATTTGTGTTTTCCGCATGCATTTGCAATGGAGAGGTCATGATCCGTACCTGGTTCTAGGTCATCCATGCGAAAAATCACGGTATATTTTTTGTAGTACTCGGTGGGCCCAGTATTTGCCATAAGTTTCATTTTGATGGTTCACCTTTTTCTTACTTATATCACCGCAATGATGTTTGGAGGCGAGATCACTTGACCTGAACTAATTAGGTACCTGATCTGAGATGACTCAACCTTAAAATCGTTAAAAAAAGTTGCGTAATTGATCAAGGATAAGGTGCGCCAAGTACGGCATGGCTTCGCGCCGCTGTTTCTTCGTGACACCGGAAAAAACCCGAGGGGGTGTTAAAATACTCCCCATCGGGGCCAGGGTGAATGTGAGTGGTGGCTTTCAAAGCCCGAAAAACTTTCAGATAATGTTATACGCCTTTTGCCAAAATGCTACCATGTTGTCATGTGAAACCAAGCTCCTTCGCGTGGCGTGACGTTCCTGTAATCGGTCAGCGACACATTATTATCCCATGGACAGTGGCAGATACAGGGGGAAGCTAGGGGGTTCAATCCTGCCTCGAAATATCCGAATTTCGGGGGGCTATAGTTAATGCATAGCCGGGGACTGTTCCCATGAGATGGCGGGGAATATTCGAGCCCCCCTTCAAATCAAGTCCTGGATTCGCCACTGCCCTTGGGTGTTGAAAGTGGGGGACGGGGGTGTGTGCCACCCCCAGGGAGGAACCCCAGCCAGGAGGGACGTCCCCCAAAAAGTTGAATTAGACTTAGGTTTTTAACATTTTTCCTATCATCTGCGCGTTTCTCCTATAGATGCGTTAGATCCTACAGACGCGTTTCTCCTACGTAGATGGTTCCATTGCGAGTGGTGGCAAACTGCATCGTTAGTGCTTTCAAAAACAACTCGCCAGTTTTCCGTCCAGGTCCTGGGTCTGGTCCGGGTTCCATCCCCTCCGTAGAGCTTCCCTGGTGGTGCTGCTGGTGGGCGCCCATGGACGGCTCGGTGGATTGTCCTGTGGCGGCACGATTCCGGGGCCTTGGTGGCGGGGGGAGGGGGGCGGCCAGCCCGTCACATACGCGGAATCCCCCCGAGACCGGTCCTAATCACTAGTTCCGCGTCTCACGCCACCAACCTTGACTGCGGTCAAATGGACGAAGTTTTTCATGCAGTGATGGAATTACATGCTGGGGGGTTGGGGAGAGTGGTTTGCTTAGTGGACAACATTCTTGTCTTCTTAGCCACCGGTCCGGTTTCAAGTCCCGACAGAGCCTCCAAATAAGTTGGTCTGATCCCCTAATTCCTTCCAACATGCAACAGGGTGAAAGTTGGCGGTGGGATTTAACGACGCACCAACTGCCAAGATCATACGGTAATGTCGGCGATACCGTATAACCTTGGAAATTGTTAAACCGCAACAACTTGGGTTCAGAGGCGGATTCAGGGAGGCAAAGGGGGAACGTGTCCCTCCCCAATCAACCCTCGGCGCCCCCTAAGATGGTTACGGTGTCCCCTTAAGAGATGGATGGTGCCCCCTGAAATGCCACTTCGCAACCCTCCCCCGCGTGCAACGGGTAGTCGTATCGGTACCCTGCGATAGGATTCTGCGCCCACCTGATAAGGTTTTCGGACCAAAAGTGGCGCCCCTGGTCCGGATGGTACCTCTTAGACCATGTGCCACCCGATCGGAGATTCTGGATGCGTCTATTTTTTGGTTCATTCTTCTAAAATTTCCATAACACCAATCCCAATTCCTGTGAAGCTTTCAGTTTGAACACCCTGTTTCTGAACAGGGGATATGGAAAAAGGACTCATTTACGTATAGTTTATTTTAGAAAAGAAAACGCTGATCTAGGTAATTAGCCGAAAACCATGACATTCTTAGATACCTAGCAATGAAATGAGTACGGAGATATGACAAGAAAAGAAACAATGGAAAGTAAACAACAATGGAAATTACCTGCCTAGCATCAGATGGTTACCATCATTGCCTCGCGGACACGCGATAACATTGACGAGACTGGGCTGGTAACGTCAGGGACATATAGCAGCATCCACTTCCGCGTGGCAGGTATGTACCCAAAGAATCAACCATGGGGCAACTTGGGGTGCTTAATTTACATTCGCTGCAGTCCAGCTAGCAACGGAGCGGTGACATGAACAAGACAGCTTTCGCCGCGCTTCGCAGGAAGTTCAGGCTTGCTAATGGACCTGTGATGACGACAATGGATCGCGTCTCAGAGGCCCAGTGGTGTGTGGGCCTCTGAGATGCGTTTCTTGGTAGTTGTACCTTTGCTCTGAAAGGAAGATTCATGAAATTTGGTGCAACACGCGAACGTCATCGTTTAGTTCCCAGTAGCAGAGTCAGATGACGTCAGACAGGCCTGTGGCGGCCCCCCCGGTAGCCACGCCTGTGACGTCACACTGCAGTCCACGTGCTATACCTTTCAAGGCTTCATCTGGTGACAATATATATATAAAAAAATATATATATATATATATATATATATTTATGCTTGCAGAGGTCTGCTATAATTGGTTTTAATCGAGCACATTTTCAGTCCGTAAATTTGAAGTGATGGCTTGTTTCCTCCATCAAGTTCCATCGTTTCATGGCCAGTGCTGGGTGGTGCTAGTTGCTTGTGAGAACGTATGGTCTTTACCACAGTCATTCGCTACTCATCAAACCAGGCGTAAGATAAAAAATACATTAGAACAGAAGTCAACTTTAATAGTTTCTATGAAGCCAGGATCAATATTTTCTTATTCAAATTTGGAACATTGCTTGTGGATTTAAAGGACCTTATCAGCATTCTTAATTTTTTACTGTCCACAAATCAAGATTCACTCACGAGCGAACCTTGATTTTTGGTCACACCCCTACACATGAATCCACAACCATGAATGTATGAATCCACAAGAGGATAATATAAATAGAAATTATTTAAAAAAGTAAAGGGCATCTTGAAAATACTTCGTCCCCCTTCGGATCCCGGGTGCCCAAATGATATATGAATCCACACCCCTGCAGGGGAACGAAGTATTTTCTAAGATGCCCTTTACTTTTTAACCCGCGCCCACCGGGGTCCGGCGCCACCTTCGCCCCACCGGGGGGCCATCGATGGCTCCCCCTCTAACTCCGAAAATATGGGCGTTAGCGCAAATCTGCAAAGTGCAATAGAAAGCTCGCGTGAATTCAGTAAGAAATTACTTCGCATGATTTAGTGCTCAGGTCAATGGTTTGACCTCCAGAGGTCAAATTAGGTCAAGATCGGCTATTTCCACTCAAATATGCAATGATTAAGCAAACTGGGCATAACTCTTATGTCATTAGAGCTATTGAGGCCTGGTAAGTACATTTAATAGCAAATTACCAGTACTTTTTCCGCTATGTGGAACGTAAAGACCTCCCGCCAGTGGTTTGACCGCCAGAGGTCACCTCGTGACCTAATATGACCTGAGGTCACGAAAGGTCAAAAGTGACCTTACCGTATATCAAATAAAAGCCAGTAACAAGACAAACCGATGGTGTTTGTTTCATCGCTCTAGCTCAATTAGGTCAAAAGTTATTGTCAAAATACTGTTTTTGACCTCTGGTGACCTTGGATGACCTTGAAAAGTCAAAGGAAAATATGACCCCTGGGATCCGTGAAAGGGTGTCCAAAAACGTTGTTCTGAGCAGTCTGAGTATTTGCAATCATTTTTGTGGCTTTTATATCATGAAATAGCTTTTCCCCATGCTTTTCCAATGGGAGAGGTCGCCTCGTGACCTGACCTCAGGGCACGAAATCGAAAAATCCCGGATATACACCTTGTAGACCCTGGAGGGTCATGAAGTGTAGGAAGTTTCAAATCGATCGACTTCGAAATGTAGCTCTTACAGAGCTCTAAATGTGAAGTGAGGTGACCTTGGTTGACCTCGTCTGGTGACCTGACCTTGGGTGACCCGGGGTAAAAATTTCAGGGATGATGGGAAAATGATGCAGTGAGAGGTAGAGCCCTCAACCGCGGTGCTGCGGCTCGTCGTTTTCTGCTATCCCGGAAAAACCTTAGGGGGCCATCGATGGCCCCCCGGTGGGGCGAGGGTTAAAGGATTTGTATTTATCTTATCTTGTTGAGAGGCTTGTGGAAATGCTAAAACACACTTTTATAGTCTGCTATCATATTTTAATGTGGTGATTATTGACGTTGTCCACTTCCAATAACTACCTCAAAACCACGCCCCTCCGTCAGCCTAATTTGTTTCCTTAACACGCGCATTGACGGGGGTCTGAGCCACTTTCGCTTTGACGAGGGGGGGCGGGTACCCACCCTCCCTAAGATCTCGAGAACAACGGTAGGTAGCGAAAAACGGTAAACGGTGTTGGGTAGCCCATCCACTTCTCCATCGAAAATATTTGTACCATTTTTTTGTCAGGTCACATTTAAGGTCACCAGAGGTCAAAACATGCCGTAATAGGGATAACATGTAAATCAAGTTTTTGGCCATTGCATCTGAACAAGTGAAGATAAAGCAAAACGACTTGAACTGTATGAATCCTTGCAGCAAGCCAAATCGAAAGATATATAATTTGACCCTGTTAGGTCAAATCAAGGATTTAACCTGACCTGAGGTCAGGTCGGGGTCAAATTATATAAATTGCATAGCATTAGAACTGCAAAGCCAAGGCAAGTCTAATGCAGCTAAAATAAACGTTCTATCACTATCTGTTACTGAGTTATACAGTAAAAACCATTTTCCCATGTATTTCCAAAGGAGAAGTCATGCCTCGTACCTGACTTTAGGTCATCGAGATCAAAAATACCGGACCATATTTTAGAGAACTCGGTGGGCCCAATGTGTGATATGAGTTTCAATCGGATAAGTTCACCCTGTTCCGACCTATGCTATCTTAAACTTTTTGAGGTCAGGTCACTTGAGCTGTACTGGTGACCTGACCTGAGATGACCTAACTTTAAAACTTTCACAAAAGTTGTAAAATGATGAGGGAAAAGGTATGCCAAGTACGTCGGCGCTACGCGCCGCCGTTTTCTGCTCTCTCCGAAAAACCCGAGGGGAGGGCGGGTACCCGCCCCCGTCAATGCGCGTGTTAAGACTAAACAAAACTAAACATCTGCCTTCAGGCCAAATATTATTTATCAACCATAACTATAGCATGAATGGATGATGAGGTGACAGAGGATAAACAAGGCTATGCAGACTGTTGTGCAGCTAAGAAATCACAACTAGCCGTATTTGACGTCAAACCAGACCCATTTCTTACCTGCCATCTTTTACACTGATGTTCCCGAACCAGATAGCGAAGCTCATTCTAGTCTCATCTACCATGCTACAGTGTTAGTCTAGTCAGTCCGATACCAGGTTGCGACATCAGCTGAAATTCATGGATCACGCCAGCCGTGTGTGCAAGTTCGACTTCACGTCACTACCCCTCTGAACACTGGTGGATGCAATGGGGGGGGGCTAGTGGGATCAAGCTCCCCCACAATGTCCGAGGCCTATGCTTAGCACGCGCATTGAGGGGGCGGGTACCCGCTCCCCTCGGGTTTTTCGGAAAACAGCGGCGCGTATCGCCGCCGTACTTGGCATACATTTTCTATCATCCTTTTTACAGCTTTTGTGAAAATTTTAAGATTAGGTCATCTCGGGTCAGTTCACCAGTACAGGTCAAGTGACCCAACCTCAAAAAAAGTTTAAGATAGCATAAGTCGGAACAGGGTGAACTTATCCGATTAACCCCCCCCACCGGGGTCCGGTGCCACCTTCGCCCCACCGGGGGCCATCGATGGCCCCCCCTAACTCCGAAAATATGGGCGTTAGCGCAAATCTGCAAAGTGCAATAGAAAGCTCGCGTGAATTCAGTAAGAAATTACTTTGCATGTTTTAGTGCTCAGGTCAATGGTTTGACCTCCAGAGGTCAAATTAGGTCAAGATCGGCTATTTTCACTCAAATATGCAATGATTAAGCAAACTGGGCATAACTCTTATGCCATTAGAGCTATTGAGACCTGGTAAAGTACATTTAATAGCAAATTGCCAGTACTTTTCCGCTATGTGGAACGTAAAGACCTCCCGCCAGTGGTTTGACCGCCAGAGGTCACCTCGTGACCTAATATGACCTGAGGTCACGAAAGGTCAAAAAGTGACCTTGCCGTATATCAAATGAAAGCCAGTGACAAGACAAACACGATGGTGTTTGTTTCACCGCTCTAGCTCAATTAGGTCAAAAGTTATTGTCAAAATACTGTTTTTGACCTCTGGTGACCTTGGATGACCTTGGAAAAGTCAAAGGGCAAATATAACCCCTGGGATCCGTGAAAAGGTGTCCAAAAACGTTGTTCTGAGCAGTCTGAGTATTTGCAATCATTTTTGTGGCTTTTATATCATGAAATAGCTTTTCCCCATGCTTTTCCAATGGGAGAGGTCGCCTCGTGACCTGACCTCAGGGCACGAAATCAAAAATCCCGGATATACACCTTGTAGACCCTGGAGGGGTCATGAAGTGTAGGAAGTTTCAAATCGATCGACTTTGAAATGTAGCTCTTACAGAGCTCTAAAATGAAGTGAGGTGACCTTGGTTGACCTCGTCTGGTGACCTGACCTTGGATGACCCGGGGTAAAAATTTCAGGGATGATGGGAAAATGATGCAGTGAGAGGTAGAGCCCTCAACCGCGGTGCTGCGCCTCGTCGTTTTTCTGCTATCCCGGAAAAACCTTAGGGGGCCATCGATGGCCCCCCCTGGGGCGAGGGTTAAAACTCTAATCACATAATGGCTCCACCGAGTTCTCTAACATATGTTCCTGTATTTTTGATATCGATGACCTAAGGTTAGGTACGAGCTATGACCTCTCCGTTGGAAATACATGGTAAAAATGGTTTTAACTGAATAATATAGTAATGAATAGAGATAGAGCGTTTATTTTAACTATACTAGATTTGCTTATCTGCAGTTCTAATGATATGCATTTTACCTAGTTTGACCTTGACCTGTACCACAGGTCAGTTCAAAAGCCTTGATTTGACCTAGCAAGGTCATATTATATATCTTTTGATTCAGCTTGCTGCGAGAATTCATATAGTTTAAGTTGTTTTGCTCTATCTTTCTTGTTCAGATGTAATGACCGAAAACCCTAATTTACATGTTTTCCCTATGACGGCATGTTTTGACCTCTAGTGACGTTAAATGTGACCTGACAAAAAATGATTCAAATATTTTCGATGGAGAAATATATGGGCTACCCAACGCCGTTTCCCGTTTTTCGCTACCTAGCGTGGTTCTCGAGGTCTTGGAGAGTGGGAGGGGGCGGGTACCCGCTCCCCCGTCAAAGCGAAGGTGGCTCAGACCCCCGCCAATGCGCGTGTTAATACATAGTCAGAGACTGTTCCGAGGCAATGGTGGAGAGACTTGAGCCCCTAGCCCCCTTTCCCCGAAATACTGTTCTGGATACGCCTCTGTGTCCTAATCGCTCTATACCACAAATCCTCTAGCTCACGCTAGCGTGGCCACAAGCAGTGCACGGGAGCACTGCACTCAAACACTCAGCTTATTTGCACGAGCTGTGGAGTGGAGAAAAGCTGAGATAACATTCACCAATTTAGGCACTTAGGCGAATAAATCCATAAGCATTTTTCAGTAGCGTTCGAGTGTGGTAAACACCCTGATGACTAATTTTGTGCAGTTCTCCAGCCACACTGAGAGAAATTTCGTGACACCGAACGTCGCGGTGATTCTGCCGCTGAGTCTGCGGCTCCAGCTTTACTTGTCGACCGCAGCCTACACTGAGAGAAAAATTGAGTCCTTTTGGATAAACTGAGTCGGTGCTGAAAGCGAGTCTGGATTCTGGTGTCAAACGTGGTTGGAAACAGGCAGAATCAGGCTCATTGTAGTCCCTTCGCAGACTCAATGTAATCTCTTGCACTGGATTGAGTCTATCACGTAGTGGTTTCTGAAGCTCATAAAATGATCACCGTAAGCTCGGGAATAAAATGTCTGATGAGTGGTTTCAAATGATTCTTCGCTCGGTATAGAAAAACTCCACGGCATCAATGTAATCCATCAGCAAAATCGTCATGGAATCATTATATTCCAGCTCTCCACGAGACATGGTTTAGAAAAATATGCCCCTTCACTCAACACGACAACTGAATTCGATACAAGCCTCAAACGAAATCGTCTCTTTTGAGTCTGCATTTGGTATAAAATAAGTCTAGAAGCAAAACTGATGCTGGTATAATTGTAGTCTGTGTGGCATACCCTGAGTCGTGCCTGGAGTTTCATTGGGTTCACTAGATGTTCCTCGTTAGTCTTCGTGTTTTTTTCTTAAATTGAAGCTTTATGTAAAGATGTTACTTATCGTGCTGTTGTGGCCTTGCTATTACATTAACTTTGTCTAATGATAATGAGGGTAATCCAATTTTTTACAGTAGTCCACTTCAGCCTCAATAAAAGATAGCATAATCATAACTTTGTATTAGGACACAAACATAACAATCACGTTCACAATTTTTCGGACACACATGAAATGCCTTTAATGAACAGTCCTCTCCCATATCGCCCAGGAGCGGTCCAGGCTTCACTTCAAGCACATGCCGCTGTCGTCAGAGATAGCAGCCCTCGTTTACTTTGGATATATAGATATGATTGTAGACATGTTTGCTTCAAAGTATCCCGTCATGGCTGAAAAAATATCATTCTGTGCACGGTATTGTACAGAATGAGACTTACCTCTGTCCAGCGATGGGCGTGCGTTCAGAGGCTCCTGTGAAAATCCTTCCAATCTTTTTTAAGCGCCCCCAAGCTGTGCTCAAAGTGAGCTTAAAACGATCTTTAGAACACGTGGGTGACTGTATCCAATAGTAACACATGCTTCTCACGAGTTCATCAACTTTGCATAGCAAGGGATGTTCTGCGCGGCCAAACTTCTTCTTGGGCTTCAGTGCATGTTGCCGTCATCTAGCTGACACACATGGACTCCTGGTTTTGGCCACCAGTACAATGAATGCCTGAATCTTCGCAGCCCCAGTATGCTTCTTCGCTCTCGCTAGCTCTCAGCGGAGTCTGTCGGTCATCAGACTCAGCTTAAGCTTCTCCTCTTGATCCGTTATCACCGCTAGGTTTGTCGATGTGGCTTCTCCCGTAAACCATGCCAAATGCAGCGTGGCTTCATCAGGCCCCTCAGGTCGAAACCTGAGTTGGATCGATGTAGAAGCACGTGCCAACGTAAAGTGAAAAGGGTCAGCTATTCCCCTCAAATTTCGCTCGGATCACGACGCCAAAGCTTTGTGGCCAGCTCTGCGTGCAATGGCAGGAACACTGAGGATGGCGCGAAACGGCGAGTAAGTTTTCTCAATCGTGGGTCGAGCACGCGCACGCAATCTCCGGATACGCTTTAACGTGGGATCAAAATACACTGGGGTTTCGAATGATTCTGCAGCTAAAGCTCTCATATTCCTGGTCATTTCTGGTGACAGAATATATTGATTCCAAGTATAAAATGAAACTTTGATGAGGATATTAATAGTTCTTTGAATTTCGTGGCTAGAATAGGTCGAGCACCTATGGTAAAATGATGCTTTGTGGTGTAAAAAGATCCCACTTGTAATACCATATTGGTATCATATTAAGCTTCTTCCCACCATGTTTGGAAGCCAAGAATCATGTTAAGCTGTCAAGGCCTACAAAAACACTTCCTGTGCTGGAATTATGCTGGGAAGAGGATCTAATGAGAGCAAGCATATTCAAATGTTCCTTTAATAAGGTTTCATGGCATCATTTTATGCTCGAGCAGACCGTGATTCCGGATTAGATAGAGCACATAGGAATAAAAATTTCTCTCAGTGTAGAGCGTTGCTGGAGTTAAAGAAAAGGGCCCGTCCTCAATAAATGGTGTCACTTCCGAGGTGCCTGCCTACTCCAGAACCATCAATTATTGTGCTTGAATCTCACACACTCGTTTTAAGCGTGCTTAGACACCCTCAGAGGCACTGACTGATTCTGCAAAGGGATCATTTCCACCTTTGTGTGAGTCATTATGTATCATTTGGAGCAATTGCCACTCCTAAAAACAACGGCTAATTGTTCTAAGGATCAAATGACTTCCTACAGTGATTTTGAATCCCTAATGGATAACGCAAGAAACTTAAAGGGAGATACGCAAGAAAAATGATTGTGGCTTTTTGCTATTTGAAAAATCTTGATTACGGGACTGTCGATTATTTTTGTATCTTCGGCAAAAGTCTTGGAGGCCACTCAAATACTATTGAAATATGTTAAAGCTACCGATAAAAGACTGGTACTTGCTCTTGATCTCTTAGTTTTCAAAAGCTATTTAAAGTTTAGATGTAATAATTTTTGTAATAAAAATATCTGTTCTCCAGTATTTTTATTTGAATTAATTTTACATAGTCTCTAAAAGCTACAAAATGAATCAGTTTGCCGTAGAAATGGAACATAAAATACTTACTCAAGTCTTCAGTCGTTTTCTACAAAAATCCCAGGTTGACGAGACTTTGCGTCAGGTAGGTCACGTGACCCCGGTATGATAATTCCTAGACTTGTGATTGGCCAATTTTGACTTATTAAAATCCTATGGTTCGGTTTTAAAAGAGTTTTGGAACGTTGTTTTTCAACTTATTTTGTCTGTGGTAGTTAGAGGTTCTGCACCACTGTTTAGGGCAGATAAGACCTAGTTCTTAAAGAAATTGATGGTCATAGCCGAGGCTGCGTCATTTGATCGCTATTGATCAATCTCGATAAGACGTCTAGTAATGTTGACTTTGGGAGAAATTTTAAGGCATTGGAGGCTGAATTCGCAAAAATGAGAAGAGGATTTCTGAAACAACTTTTTGTGACATTTTGATCTAGACAATTAATTTTTTTGCGTATCTCTCTTTAAGATGTCGGATATATCTAAAATTTGGAATCGGACTCTTTTCTGATTCATGCATGTGCGTTGTCTTTGTTTTTATTGAAATGCAAACCACGCCTCCGTCGAAGCAGCCATATTGAATTGGTCGGCCACACGGTATAGCAGTGACTTTCCAGTTGTTATCTCCATGAATAATTGGAAGCATAATTATTATCTACAATAAAATGCAAAACCGCCTGGGAGTGTCAAATAAGCTCCTGTTTAAGGAGCCCCAAGTGACTCATACACGAGGCTATCAACTCAAGGTCACCCATCCTCGTGCAAAACCCGTGCTAGGCGGAACCACGTGTGTTACAGGGCCGTGGCGGTCTGGAACAATCTTCCATCCTGGGTTATCGGGTGCGAAACCGTTAACCACAAGAACAGCCTGCATAAACGCTGGGCAAGGATACAGTATGCTTCTCTGAACACGTGATATGTTGTAACCAAGAGAGCGGATTGTGAGTGACAGGCCTGAATGGTTCAGGCATTTTAGAAAGCCTATAAAGGCTCATATAAATCGTGTATAATGACTTTCATAAACATGACACAGAATAAGAAACCACTCAACAGGTAAGTCGTGTCATTTCAACCTGCCGCTGGTTCATTTGCAAGTGCTGTTGTGTTGGACCGTTGCAAATATGAGAATGTGTTATTTGTATTTGTAAAAGTAGTAAGAACGCGCTTCGGGACAGTGGCTCAAGGGCGTTGATATTTTCAGAGATTGGAAAACCCTGCGAGTCAGGATGTGGGCTTGAAGAACTGACCAATTTGTTGATCTGATTGATTTGTTGAAGTTGGTGGAGATTTTTCCATTGGGTTCGTGAGCGAGTTTGCGTATCAGTTTGCTGAGATAGAATAACATGGTTCTTTCTTCTGTGGTTTTCATGAAATACTCAGACAAGTCCTGTATTTGGATTCATGTCGAAGGATCGGAACACGCTAAAGCATTGGCCCAAAAATACAAACAAGTCACGCCCTTTCGAAGGGAGAAGAACCCATATTAGGGGTCACGACTTATCTCATGACACCTGACTTGGGGGGGGCGGTTCATCAGGGCAAAATAGGGGCATGAAAGACTCCTTTCCACATAAGATGTCTCCTTTATGGACGTCTGGTGGCTCCATTTGGCGTCAAATGCACCTTACGGAAGTCAGATGACCCTCTAAGGGGTGCCAGATGATTCTTTTTTACTCCTAAATCAAGAGTCGGAACTCCCAAGATAGGGTGCGCGGTAGTGGAGTGGTCAGCGTAGCTGGCTTTACATTCAGCCGACCCGGGTTCAAGGCCCGGCGGCTTCCCTGAACAAGGAGCAGGCTGGCTCCCGAGAAACCCTTCCCACAGGGAAAGAGTTGGCGACGTCATATGACCCTGGCAGTTGGTGCGTCCATAAGTAAAACAAAACTCGAAAGATTGAAGTTTGACATCTCTGATCCCAGTTCAATTGGGAAAAACTCGTTAAAGAGGGTCTTCCAGATTCCCCAAAAGGGTGAAAATTTTACAGCATCAGCAGACACCTTAATCAGGTGTCCCATTTTCTCAGTGCAGTGGTGGATCCAGGACTTCATTTCGGGGGTTAGTGGGCTCGAGTTTCCCACGCCATTGTCTCGGCTCAGCTTCCGACTTTATATCTACTA
Source organism: Lepas anatifera (assembly GCA_034440635.1). Taxonomy (NCBI): domain Eukaryota; kingdom Metazoa; phylum Arthropoda; class Thecostraca; family Lepadidae; genus Lepas; species Lepas anatifera. The sequence goes on along the minus strand of JAOTON010000176.1, from coordinate 593,591 downwards.
CAAGCACTCCGACATCTCCGGTACTGTCCCCGCTATCCCCCTCCTTATATCCGCCACCGTCTCCGTCCAATGATATTTAGTGCCGTTCAGGCGTTAGACACAAAACAACATCGATATTTTACAGGAGGAGACATGGAAGGATTACAATGAGAGAAATATTGGATTCGTTCAAAACTATTTTTCTTAGTCCCGTTCCTGGAAACCTCGTCTCCTTGAGATTCGAAATGCAAAACCGTTTTTGATGGCAGGGGTACCTACTTGGCAATCAATACATACGTTCAAACACGACAAATCTAAACCTTGAACCCTTCAAGAACATTTGAGAAAATTTTAACGCTTCTACCACTAAAAAATACTGAGTTGACGAATATATTGCAATATGCATAATTTGTCTTCAATTTTTTTACAAAACATACACGTTGGAAGGACATCATCCCCTTTTATTGCTACTGCTGGCGTTAAGATTGGACATAGGGAAACAAGGTGAATGGTATTTGTGTCAGCTTAGTTTCACCAAAGAGGCCATGTGTTTTAGCATTTGGCAGTGCTATGTTTAGACGCATTCAATAAGTAGGAGCCCAATAAGAGATAAAAAACGTGGTCCTCAGATGTTTGGCATTACATTCGCCGCGGTATCGATTTGTTCTCCTAAACTATGTCCAGTTATCTTTGTTTGAAAGTACGGTCATTTTCTAAACAAAAGAAGGCCAATATCGATTTGTCTTTTCCAGGCATAGAAAAATCTTAAGGAAAGGATGGCCGCCTAAATCTTACATTCCTCGGCCATGCTTAACACCGATCCAATAGCATAATAGCAAATCTTGTATAAATATGTTGCAAATCAAAATATACTTTAGATTAGAAGTACAGTTCATAAATTATAAAAGCCAATCTCGCCATGGTCTAGCCACTTAACATCGCAGCGCTAGAAGCTCTAAGAATCAGAGGTGCTGATGGCCTTTTTTAATTTCAAGCATACAAGTAGACGTCAAACATAAAATAGACACCTCTTCTGGTAATTGCGTCTGTCTTCCGGAGATAACCAGCGCCTGCCTGTGGTTTGACAGGCATTTATGATTTTTTCATAATCATTCGTAACATGTCTCAGTGACCAGTAAAATTAATTGCTTTTTTTCTCCCCGTTTCAATTTTGGAAGCCTATATCACAATCGTAACTAAGCTATCATTGAATACATTGTATACTTAAGGTACACATTTTACAGCCTCCTTGAAGAGCTCCCTTTCTGCTCATTAAGGGAAAGTCCAGGGACACTTTAATTACAGAATTGGGACCATTTTTGGTCCCCGCCCCTCCCAGTGGTACTTGACCCTTTATATTCTCATCCATCGGGGCCGGTGTCAATTTTGTTCTAAATGACTGAGGACCTGTTTATTATTTCGCAACAGGTGTTGTGCCCTTTGCTGAGGGCCGTTGTTGCTCTAGCATCAGGTTTACTGTGCGAAGCAGGAAGAAAAATGATCCGATAATACAAACATGAGTGCCCAATGGGCATTTGTGTTTGTTACAACAATCCGTTTTGTGGGATTGTTGTATGGGCACTGCCCATACAACAATCAAAATGTGCCCATTTCAGTCTTGATAGTACCTTTTACCTTCACTGGTCCACAGTGAAAATGTAAGAAAATTGCACTGAAAAGGTCAATTTGGTACCAAACTCATAAGACCGTTTCAACAAAAAGTCGAAGAAGGGAGGGGGACAGTCATCAATTTGCCCAGGCTAAGCTTAGGCTACGCCTGGCAGACTGCGTTAACCCACGTTGGGCCAGAGTTAAGGGGGCATAATCAAAATTCAAGTTCGTGTTTGTTTCGGCTAAGACGGTAAACGACGGCAGTTCTCAGCCTCTGGCTAAGCCACTGTTGGCTTGGGCTTACTCCCTTCAGAAAGTCTGCAAACTTTGGCTCAACTCTGGCTAACACGGTTATCTACGAGCCGCTTGGGCTAATACAGCAAAGATAGCCGTGCCGCCATTCTGGCCCAGTACGGGCCTATACATTACCCCACTATAGGCCGTTGTGTTAACTCCTAACAAACATGTAGAAACCCCATGCTCTGCTGCGGCATTTTGCCAGAGTAAACCAAACTGCATCGTGGTCTGGGACAGCAAAATTGTTGCTGGGTAAATGTCTAGCTTACACGTAGAAATGATGTTGAACAGTTGTGGATCTAGGACAACATTTCGGGGGGCGGGTGGGGGGCTGGAATCTTCCCTGTCATTGCCTCGGAACAGCCTCCGGCTATGCATTCACCACAGGCTCTCTGACATTTGGGGGGGGGGCTTGAAACTAACCCCCTTGTATCAACCACTGATTTTGAGACACTCATAAATAATGCAATATGCACTTACGATGTTCTCCGTCCAGCAGAATCTGGTGAAGGTGATTTCCATCCCTGTAGTCGTAGATTACCACAGCGGAGGCGCCTTGTCTGTAAGCGTTTTCAACCTTGACTCCAAAGTTGCAGAAGCCTCTCTTGACGAGGGCCACCCAGCGCTGGTGAGGTCGCACGCCCTCCCAGACCGGGTCGCAGCCGTGGTGGACCGCTTCTTCTCCGGACGTGGCGTGCACCAGACGCCCGGAAACTGCCGCCACCAGGCCTGTGGAGTACTTGCCGATCTCCCCGCTGCGATGAAGACTTAGGCCCGTCACAGGATCCTGGTAGCTGGCGTTGATGAAGGCGAGGACGTAGCCGTTCTGCGGTAAACGCCAGCCCGGGGTGGACATCTCTCCAGTGTCTTCGGCCGACGAAGTGGATAGTGAAACTGGCTCGGATACAGATGGCCCGCCCTCGATTTCAAAGTTTTCACTGCTGAGAGTTGCATGAGATTGCGGTGTGATGTAGACTACTTGTGGCTGTTCTGGTCGCCGAAAATAGGTTTTAGTATGTAGAAGTCTAGTGATCCACTCTTTGTCGGGGTCCTGCGGTCTCGCGTAAACTAGTATCACCAGCCAGGCCCAGCATAACAGGCGAGCACACATATCTGCAGTAGACACTGCTTCTCTGGGATGACTCTACCCTCGCACTGGCACCAATGCTGTTCACAAGTATCTTAGAAGAAACGTGCTCCTCTGTGCTATCTCGGGAAGACCTGTGAGGCGCACGCGAGCCACACAAGGCACTGACCGCCGCTGCTTCCTGCTCCACGGAGGGTCCACTTCCTGCTCACGACCGAGTGCGGTTCCATGCGAGCCGCTGCGCCGCTTCCAGCCGCCAAGCTCAGAGGCCGCCCCGCCCTGCAGCTGAGCCGGCGTCCTGCCACCTTCTGCCCCCCCTGTCACCGGTATGCTGGTGTCTGCCGCTGCTCCGCCGCCCCCTCCACCTGGCCAGAATTGATTACCCTCTGTTTGTGACGTCACAGCCCTGCCAGCTGACGGGCAAGGCCGCAGCGCGAGAAACCGGAGCCAGGTAACCCAGAAACCGGGTCACTGATTCATCTCGGACGTACGGGCATGGTGCATCATTGAAACTCATCACTCTTCTTACGAAAACGCATCGCAGTTCCGGCTGACTGAGAGACACGAACCCCGGGCACGGACTTACCTGGATCCGCCCCTGGCTGCGGCGGCTATGGGACACCACTGCTGACCGCCTTACCTTGAAATGAACGGGAAGTTCACACCGGGATAGTACTGGTGCCGGGTGCGCGCGGGCGACTGTACCTTCGGGACTTCCGGGCGGGAGAGCATGCTGCATGCCGAAAAAGGGAGCCTCGCCGGAGTGCATTTCAGTGCCCTGTCACATCTGTCCTTTGTCCTTTTTCTTCCTCGTGTGCGGCAGGCGCTCAACTGTGCCGTTTTCGGGGCATAATTTCACGCTGCACGTGGTCCAATTGTGTAAAGTAAGTGGCACTCTGTATTTGTAGATGCAGGGATTGCCGAATTATGCAGAATCTATGCATGCATGAATTTATTTGCAATGGTTCAGATGCATGTTAAAATCATACACCCTGGTTGCCTCACACAGAGTTATAAATATTTTTTTTTTTTTTTTTTTAAAAAAATGACCACAGGCGAAGCATTGCTCCACAGTATTGGGAACCACAAATTGCTGATCCACTGAAAGAAAAATAATACTGCATGACTACACCAACGTTTCACGATGTTATCTATAAGGCCAGTTTCAATACCATTTCGTCAGCACACGCTTTAAGTTTGAAGAAGAAAAAAACGGAATCTGTCGATTTCTTGATGGCTGCCTGAGGATTTTCATGCCGCATGCAAATTTCAGCTGGAAATGTATGCGGCATGAAAATTGGTCACATATTTCCTTCATGAAAATTGATCCATATATTCCTCCGGCTAAGGATTCATACACCTCACATAAAATCTACCCAGCATCGGCCCGCTATTCAATGAAGATTTTAGTGTGAATGAAATTAAGGCAGATATACAAAAACATGTATATATATATATATATATATATATATAGCATTCCTTGTTGGAAGACAATCATTGCCAGATTTATCTTTTAAACATCAGTTTTTCCACGGTCCCTGAGGAGCTTCCCTTTTCCTCCCACAAACAGCTTGTAAGTATCTGACAGCGTTATAAACTTATTAGATCATGCACCTAAAAGCACAATAATATTTCTCACCAGTATCCATAGTCATATTAACTACGTTTATCACCCGCACTGGAGAAGGGTTTGACACTAACGCACTCTGGATGGGTCCTGGTAGGCGCCCTAGGATCTCGGAAACTAAGAGGCGGAGAAAAACACCGGTGGGAGGGAGGGTGGGAGCGATGGTGGCCTACATCGTGACCAATTTCCATTGACTTAGGTCAGTATCTTCAAGGTCAAATGAGGTAATAAATGTCCAATATTGGCCATGCTGGAGACCGATTTGAAAATGCCGTGATTGTGCGGGAATAACCTGAAGACGGACAAGAGTCATAGAAAGAAGGTCGCAAAGAACCTTCCCTATAGTTTTGGTGTCAAGGTCATTGACCTCTGGGGGTAACAATATGGTGTATTACTTATAATTTACAGTATGGCTTGCACTATAGCAACTGCTTGGTGGGAAATGAGGATTGACCTTTACCAATAACCTTTGACCTTGAATTTTGACATTGACCTTTACATTGATGTACCTTTACCATGACCTTACAACATAATATACGTCAGACCGGGTAACTTCATTTGACCGGAAGCACTGGGGTCAATGACCCTGAAAGTGCTGATATGACCTTGACCTGTGACCTTTGACCATGCCCTTCATTCCAGGTGACTTGACGTATTATTCCGGTTATATGACGTTATGGCGTCACCACTCGGTCTCCAATGCAAGCAAACTGGTCCGACCGTGCGATTGTGGCCATCTCAAAATGTAGTTCTGACTTTGAAAGCCTATAAATCAAAAATTGTCGTCCGATTTTCAAAAATTCCCTCACCCTGAAAATGATAATGTACTGTAGTATTCCTCTTTTTAAACAAAATAGGCCACATTGATGCTGCTTTCTCAACAGATCAACCAGTGTGCGATGCTGATAAAACCAAGGCAAGAACAAATAACGTAGGGGGAGTGTCAGTATTGCGCCACCTTAAGGAAACACGACATTGCTAAGAGAGTGCACGACCTACAACGTTGTGTTTTGCGGACGTCAGAAATGATCATTTCGCCGCTAAATGTTGTCCTTGATAGGAAGTTGCGGGACCTGTAAAATTTATTGTAATTTTCCCGTAAGATTATAACAAGCGCAATTAATACACCCCTGCCCTAATGCCGCCACCATATGATCCCAATTGCGTCGTTGTTTGGCTACGATGTTAGCAGGCAAAACCTTCTTATAGGATCTGGATTACCAGCATAACACCCTCTGCAAATATTTTCCTTCGTTCTAGGAAGTTCAAAAGTAATGTATATCCAGGCCCTTGTATTTCAACTGTGCGCTCGCGTACATGCACCCAATACACCATTCATTTATGTTTCGCTCCCGTTGTTGCACTGTATGAGTGCAACCACGCCCCATTGATCGTTACGCATCAATAATTGGTCGGTGTCCCAAATGCGCCACACTGGCGCATTGGGAGCTGCTGCAGGGGATGGGGCGCAAATAAGACTTGTTCTCATTGGATCCAAGGATGCCACTACAAATAAGTAACACTAGAAAAGGCAGTGTGAATGGAAAAATAAAACAGAATGTTTTTAAAATACGATGAAATATCCTGCGTCAGGTTCCCTGAGTAATTCAGAGAAGAAACAGGAATTTTACATACAAAATATGTTGAGGAAGCTAATATATTTCCTGCAAACAATTAAAGAAAATACCTCACTTACCTTCGTGCAGGAAAAGACCGTGCCAGCTAAATCCAGCACAGTTAATTGCGATACAAATATTTTTGTGAGGATCACATCAGCGAGATGGGAGATATCAAGTGGTGTAATTGGGCAGGTGCGCAATGAGGGCACTCTCTCCTACCTACCGGCAAACTTGAACGTCACTTCCCTTGAATTTTTTTCAGAGAACGATACAAAAATTGTAGTGTTTTACATGATGCAAAAATATAAATATGTGTATTTCGCCGTTATTTTTGGACATTAGTAGACCTACTAATTGTTGAAAGAAATGCCTGTAAATATCGCCGAAAACAGTTTACAAGCTGCTTCTAACAAGAGGATTGAAACAAAACCAGGCACGAATTTCTTAGCACGTGCACATGGTTAATTCAATGGGAAACTTAAAGATTAATCGACATTTTCTAGAAGTCAGTGTCATGATGAGCTCAGTAATGCGCAACACTTAATGATCACGGCCTTTGTGGGGGAGAATTGTTACATGTTTTACAAGCTCTTGCACTCTGCTTCATGCCAAGAAAATAATATCTCGGAAGCTGTACAAACCCTTGGAATGAAAACATACCGATAGGTAAGTGTCATGAAATCCGCTAACTAAGACCAATGCTATCGAATGCAGTAGATATAAATCCACTTTCGTATAAGCAGTAAATTTCACGGAAACATTGGTATTTCTTGATTTTCTACTTCTCGCAAAATACATTTCATAAAAGGCCATTACAACTATTATAATTTTCCATAAGATAAGTGCTATGGTAAATAACTTGCCAACTCTTTACAGTGTTGTAAGTACAGTGCTGTCATGCACCCTGCTCAGGTAGTGTGGCATGCGTTGCCACGCTTTAACACGCGCATTGACGGGGGTCTGAGCCACCTTCGCATTGACGGGGGCGGGTACCCGCCCCTAAGATCTCGAGAACCACGGTAGGTAGCGAAAAACGATAAACGGCGTTGGGCTGCCCATCCACTTCTCCATCGAAAACATTTGAACCATTTTTTGTCAGGTCACATTTAAGGTCACGAGAGGTCAAAACATGCCCGTCATAGGGATAACATGTAAAATTCAGTTTTTCGGGCATTACATCTGAACAAGTAAAAGATAGAGCAAAACGACTTGAACTATATGAATCCTCTTAGCAAGCCGAATCGAATGATATATAATTTGACCTTGCTAGGTCAAATCAAGATTTGACCTGACCTGAGGTCAGGTCAGGGTCAAATTATATAAAATGCATATCATTAGAACCGCAAAGCCCAGGCGAGTCTAATGCAGCTAAAATAAATGCTCTATCACCATCCGTTATTGAGTTATTCCGTAAAAACCATTTTTTCCATGTATTTCCAATGGAGAGGTCATGCGTCGTACCTGACCTTAGGTCATCGATATAAAAAATACCGGAACATATTTTAGAGAACTCAGTGGGGCCATTATGTGATATGAGTTTCAATCGGATAAGTTCACCCTGCTCCGACTTATGCTATCTTAAACTTTTTTTGAGGTCGGGTCACTTGACCTGTACTGGCGACCTGACCTGAGATGACCTAACCTTAAATTTTCACAGAAGTTGTAAAAATGATGAGGAAAAGGTATACCAAGTACGGCGGCGCTACGCGCCGCCGTTTTTCTACTATCTCCGAAAAATCCGAGGGGGCGGGTACCTGCCCCCCGTCAATGCGCGTGTTAAGCTCCCATAGCTTAACATCAAGTTCTAACGAACGTTACAAAACATAAAAGGTGCTTTGAATGTCTTTCCTATGCCTCCAACAAGATATGAGCCCTGTTCCAGCTGTCAGAACAGTTTTAGCAGCACCAATCAGCGGACCGCGTTGCGCCTACGTCACAGGAGTGTAGCCTCTGCCCGGGAACTAGTTCTAGAGGTTTTACGGACTGATGGCCTGCTGTTTATGCTGATGAAAAACAGTAAGTGCACGAAGTGGCAGTCTAATATTCTTTAATGGTGTAAAGGTTTAAGTTCCCTTTGCTTATCAAGAACAAGAACATGTTGCGTTTCTGGAGGAGAGGTTAGAGAGGTCCTGCTGACAAAACTGTGCTGACAGCTGGAACAGGGCTATTGTCTGTGCAGTTCTGAGATATTCAGCGAGAATTATGTGTCGTGGGGCAATAATTACAAGGTTTCTACATAATAGTCAATCCAAAGAAAGATAAAACGCGGTACCAATAAACGGAAATTTCCACTGAAATGACAGAAAGAGCGGCCCTGTGCGTGATGTTCTTTGTTTGATTTCATTTATGCTTTATAAGCGTATAGTATGTGTTAGTGTCAAAGCGTATCACTTGATTTTTAAGCTTGTTTCTTTGCTGATTGAAGTGAATTGCAAAGATAAGTTATTTCCGTACGTACCATCATTTGAATCTCACTAAGCTCAGTCAGGCTGTTTCATACAAGTTTGCACTGTGGTAGCAATTGCCATCTTCTACAGAAATTCGTTGCTGAACGATTATTTCGATTCCAGTACCAGCTATGCCGATCATGTTTTTCTTACAGCATCAAAGATATGTCAACAAAGCAACAGCAAAGCCAAGCTCCTGATCTTTTGCCCGGAGCTACACTGCCGAAAGAGGCCGACATTTGGAGCAACGGCGTCAAAGTTGTCGCCGCTTTGCCAGAAATTCCTGGCTTCTGCGCCTGTTCAAACTGCGCGACCAGCGATTCCAATCAGGTAATTCAGATATGGCAAGGGAAACGGGGTGTGGATTTGTTTTTATTCGTTTACTGGGGCACCACCAATGAAAGGTCGAGGTATTGATAAAATGTTATTTACGTTGTATTGATTTTCATTGTCAAAATCTTAAATTGGTTTAATATAGTTCAAAAGTATGTTGAGAGGTAAAACAAGTATAGTATAGTATTATGGTCAATAATATGCTCTTTATATAGTGGCTATCGATAATTTTTCGTTCTTCAAACTTCGTGCGCCACATTATTTTCCGAAATCCTTGGAGGAGAGAATGTGGGTACAACATTGGTAAAATTATAAATAGATAATAAATGTTCAAACAATCCTCCACACTTCTCCACTCAAAAACCGACGCGGTTAATTTCTTCAGGACATGAAATGGGATCGGTCTTTGAAGGCAAAACCTCCTCCACATTGGAATAAGATCTCGTCGTGTTATCCCCCCCCAATCAATTATGAATTCAATCTGTCTTCTCACACAGACAGAACATATAGATAAGACTCGCCATCAGCCTCCATTAAACGCCAGCAGGTCATTTTGCGTCAGCCTGCCGGAAACATGCAGAATCAAGAGGACAATCTAGTCACTGGTTTGGCTTGAGAACGCGCAGCCACAGCTTCAATAGGCCAACTTTGTTACTCTTTACCATGGACATATCCAGGACTCTCGATCATGGGAAAAGCAATGATTGGGGAGGGGGCCCCATCAGGACCAGGGGTGCCATTTTTGAACGACGGAACCAATCAGGTAGGCAACACTGGCAAGTCCTGCCGTGGGGGCGCCGATACCTATTGGCATCCTGGAGGAGGTTGAGAGGATGACAATCGACATTCCAGGGAGTGTCATTGGCCTTTCAGAGCGACGCAGTGACCATTTTAGGGGCACCGAAGTTTGATCGGGAGAGGGGAGGGGCAGGTACTCTCCCTGCCCGCTGGATCCGTCTATGCTTTTTACTCAAGCAAAAAAACAAAACAATACATATTCCTCATGGAAGTAGTATGGTAATTGTCCGTTTGGGATGGAAAAAGGATATTTTTATGCAAGTGGATGAATTCACAGGCGTACATAAGGGAAAAGGGGCGGTCAGAGAGGTAGTGTAGACCTCCCCCAGGCGTTGCGCGGTGATAACTGACCTAGAACATAGCCGCTGCCCCCCGCCATCCAAAATTGTTTGGACCTGTGCATATGTATGTGTGCCTCTCACGGTCAGTATACTATTAAAAAAATTATTCGTATTATCATAACATCATACAATATTATATTATTACCATGAACATATTTATAACATCATACAAAAGGAGGAATATAAATTCTTGACCATGAGTGCAGTGCTCTCTGAAATGAGTAAGGACACCTGTACGAGATAAGCGAACTTCAGGTTACAGCTTCCGCCAATGACCAGTGGTGTCGCTGTAGTCGACGCCTGGATGGACCTCATCCCCAAAAAGTGGTAGATCAAGCCAAGAAATGAGGCCTCATCTGAGAACATCTGAGCTTTTTCCTTAGCTGCTGCCGGCTGGGGAGCCCGATCAGACCTCTCCCCCTCTCCAACGATATTGGAACCCAACAATGAGACGGAAAATAATCGAAAAGACTTTGAGGACATTCCACCGTATTCTACTTTTGGACGATGTTACATGTATCTGCTTTCATGATACGACGCAGCGCTCATTAAATCCGAGTTCACCAAAGATCACACGTGGAATAAAATCGGCAGGGGACCATAATAAAAAAATCGGAGGGGTTAGATCAAACGCCCCAGGGGATAAAGGCTCACATGCCGCGCATTTATAGGGGTCTGAGCCACATTTGCCTTGACGGTGGAGGGGCGGGTACCTGCCCGTCTAAGATCTCGACATCCACATTCGGTAACGAAAAGTAGTAAACAGCGTTGGCAGCCTGACAAGCTCTATAGAAAACATCCTATAAGTTTTGTTGTTAGGTCAAGTCCAAGGTCGCCCGGAGACAAAAATACTACCATGGGGATATGATGTGATGGAAATGAAAAAAGGTTTTTTAGTCATAGCATACGTAGACAAGCTATGATAAAACTATATACACTAGCCTGGTCGATTTAGGTTTTTCTTCAGAAGTAACGGATCGTTGTTCATTAGATGCATTTTTGATGCTGATAACGATGCGCTCATCAGAAATGCAATTTTAGAAAAACTTTTGGTGGCCCACTCGAGTTGAAGTTTTTCATTTTGCCCAATTTTCCACTTTTTGTCTCACCATCAACCCATATTACCAACGAGGTGCAAAAATTGCACTGGGTTGGTAGTTTGGTTCATTGGTGTCCCATTCGCTTTGTTTTTGTTGTTATAACTTGCACACATAACGGTTATTTTTGCTTATCATATCCGCTTTTAGCTGAGCTTGCACTGGCTCTCCATAGATGGCGCTAGCGGCGGACATGATAAGTGAACACTGATTTCCTCGGGGACCGGGAATGTGAACAGCAACGTAAAAGGTGAGAAACAGTTGCGAATTGGATTGTATAAACGCACTTAAAGAGCTGTTTTCAAGCAGCACGGAAGTTGTTAACACTGTTTCTCAGCTATTTTAAGCATGCCATGTCCAAATATGCTGCTGCTGCAAAGTCCCGACCATAACCCTTTACCAATAGACGCAGGAACCGCGGGGCTGTGGTGGTGGCTGTTGCACCCAACTTTCAGAGTGTGGCAGCAGCTCTAACCCCGCCCCCAGTTTGAGCCGATTCTGGAACTTCTATTAACATTTAAGTGATATGCCTAATCACCCCGGCCATACCAACGTGGAAGCCCCTTCCTCCAACTTACACCTTTCCTCCGACTAAAATAGTCTCTCCACCTATGCCTTCACCGACTGAATTCTTCCGTATTTGCGCCAAAAAGACTCTGCAGCAACCCTACTTTCACTGAAGTGCGAGGGTATCAGCATTGGTCACCAGGTTTTAAGAACTGAAGGAAACATGTTGTATGAAATCACAAAATAAGCTTTCCAACGTTTCCGCACCTTGCACTAGCTGCATTGATAATAATCTATAATCATATGATAATCGATAATCATCGGCATAATCTAGTGCTTACGTTATCTTTCCTTTCAGTTCTCTGATCGAAATTGAAATGGAGTGACGGTTATATCTGCAAGAAATAAAGGAGTCTTACCGTGAGTTTTGTATATCATAGGGCGCCTTCTTATGACAAGAATTTAACTCATGGAGGAGCGGAGCAAAGATGAGTGTCATATTCCCATGGACGAATGGAAGAACAGGGTAACAGCAGGGGTTATGGATGTGTGTGCCAGCGTATCACTCCATACACGTAAATCAGGCCATACTGAAGGAACTAAAAGGGCTTTGGAAAGAAAGAGTACAAAAGAAGCATGCAAACAAGTTTGGCAAGCGACTGCTATACCAACTGCTGCGATGGATTCGCTGTTTGATACCAGCAGCCGAGAACTTGAGCCTGGACTAGCAGAAGACAGTTTTCTGGCCGACCAGCTAAGTGCCAGACGTCTTCAGACAGACAGCCTCGATCAGGAAACCACAGCACGATGGCACAGGAGAGCTCAGCGAGCGGGTCGAGCAGTCATGAGAGGAGCAGCCGTCACCTCCCGAGTCAACAGGCGACGGCCGAGACAGCAAACACGCCTGTGGAAACCGGTGTTTCAGGTAACGCTATCATCTGCTAAGCTATAATGACTCGGTTATCCCGATCAAAGGGATATTATCTGTGTATGAGCAATGCTATTTTCAAAAACCAGTCTGCTCATCAATTCTAACAAAACACCCACAAGCTATATGTATATATATTTTTCAAAACACTGTCCAAGTCGTTCACTGTCAATAGCTCATAAACCATAAGACATGGTACGTATTGCTTGTACTTCTCTTATCCTTCCTTACGGTTCCATAACTCATAAAACATAAAAAATGGTAGGCATTACTTGTCGTTCTTCTACGGTCTATTCTTCCTTGTGGTTTGTGAGTTATGAACTGTGAACGACTTGGGCAGTGTTTAAAAAAATATTTAAATATATAGCTTGTGGGTGTTCTGATAGGATTGATGAGCAGACTGGTTTCTGATAATAACATTGTTCATACACAGATAATATCCCTTGATCAGGATTACCAAGTCATTATAGCTTAGCAGATGATAGCGCTACCTGAAACACCAGTTTCCACAGGCGTGTTTGCTGTCTCGGCCGTCGCCTGTTGACTCGGGGAGGTGACGGCTGCTCCTCTCATGACTGCTCGACCCGCTCGCTGAGCCTCCTCTGCCATCGCGCTGTGGTTTCCTGATCGAGGCTGCCTGTCTGAATACGTCTGGCACTTGGCTGGTCGGCCAGATACACTGTCTTCTACTAGTTCAGGCTCACGTTCTCGGCTGCTGATATCAATCAGCGAATCCATCGCAGCAGTTGATGTAGCAGCTCGCTTGCCAAACCTGTTTACATGGTTCTTTTTGTCTCTCTTTCTTTCTAAAGCCCTCTTAGTTCCTTCAGCACGGCCTGTTTTGCACGTGAGGCAGTGATACGCTTGCACATACATCCATAATCTCAGCCGTTACCCTGTTATTGATACTTTCATAAGAATATGGCACTCATCTTTGCTCTGCTCCTCCATGAGTCTAATTCTTGTCATAGCAAGGTGCCCTATGACATACCAACTCACGGTCAGGCTCTTTTGTTTTTTGCAAATATTACCGTCCGTCCATGTTGAATTTTGTTCAGAGGAAACATAAAACTGCAAGGAGAACATAACGTAGAAGTTGGATTATGCCGGTATGTGAATTATTCAATGCAACTAGTGCAAGATGTCTAGTCGTTGGAAGTCGTTGGAAATTTTAGGATTTCATACAACATATTTTCTTCGGTCCTTAAAACCTGGTGACCAATGTCATGTTTGTAATAAAATGTTTGCATAATGCCAAACCGGTATATTTTTTCTGCTGGACCACAACGTTAAAAATTATCAATCCTATCCGTATACGTAAGACATATAATTCTCCTCTGGGCCACAACGACCTCTAAATATGTCAGAGGAGACTGGGCTAGACGTCACTAGCCTCAAAACTGATGCCCTCTCTTCAGTCAAAGTAGGGTTACTGCAGAGTCTTTTGGCGCAAATACGGAAGAATTCAGTCGGTGAAGGCATAGGCGGAGAGACTATTTTAGTCGGAGGAAAGGTGTAAGTTGGAGGAAGGGACTTCCGCGTTGGTATGGCCGGGGTGATTAGGCATATCACTTAAATGTTAATAGAGAAACTGGGGGAGGGGGTTGGAGCTGCTGCCACACTCTGAAAGTTGGGTGCAACAGCCACCACCACAGCCCCCACGGTTCCTGCGTCTATTGATAAAAGGTTATGATCGGGACTTCAGCAGCAGCAGCATATTTGGACATTGCATGCTTAAAATACCTGAGAAACAGTGTTAATAACTTCAGTGCTGCTTGAAAACAGCTCTTTAAGTGCGTTTATACAATCCAATTCTTAATTGTTTCTCACCTTTCACGTTGCTGTTCCCATTCCCGGTCCCCGAGGAAGTCAGTATTTACTTACCATGTCACGCCGCTAGCGCCATCTATGGAGAGCCAGTGCAAACTCAACTAAAAGCGGAGATAATAAGCAAAAAATAACCGTTATGTGTGCAAGTTATAACAACAAAAACAAAGCGAATGGAACACCAATAACCAAACTACCAACCCAGTGCAATTTTTGCACCTCGTTGGTAGTAAGGGTTGATGGTGAGCCAAAAAGTGGATAATTGGGCAAAATGAAAAATCTTCAACTCGAGTGGGCCACCAAAAGTTTTTCGAAAATTGCATTTCTGATGAGTGCATCGTAATCAGCACCAAAAAACGCATCTAATGAACAACGATCCGTTACTTTCCGAAGAAAAAACCTAAATCCGGACCAGGCTAATATACACCTTTGTAATCATCTGAAGAAGTCATATCGAATAAGATATAAGATGAACTGCCGTGATTTTATCTGACCTAGGGACAGTTCAAGATCAAATTTAGCCAAAATACATATCATCAGAACCGCAGTAATAAAAACTCAATGATCCCAAAATAAACGCTGTACTAAGATTTGTATCAAGTGATTCCCAATTCATTACCTCAGTGTTGAGCCCAACAATTTTGCAACATAGAAACACCATTCAAGCAATGATAACCGTCAGTCTTGTTCCATGATCCGCAGCCTTCGGTCCACATATGTATAAACTTGTCTCAGAAGTGAGGACCTGGCTAGCTGCAAACTTCAATCAGACGTTTTGTTTAACAAAAAAAAATAAATGGTCACGGGTAGGTTTGACTTTAATTTCCGGCCCGGGGTGCCTGGAGTTCTGCTTTGTTATGCTCCAGCTATGACCAGGACTTTCGTAGTCCATTAGGGAGGTTGAATGCGATTAACACGCGCATTGACGGGGGGGGGAGTACCCGCCCCCTCGGGTATTTCGGAGATAGCAGTAAAACGGCGGCTCGTAGCGCCGACGTACTTAGTATACCTTTTCCCTCATCATTTTTACAACTTCTGTGAAAATTTTAAGGTTAGGTCATCTCAGGTCAGGTCACCAGTACAGGTCAAGTGACCTGACCTAAAAAAGTTTAAGATAGCATAAGTCGGAGCAGGATAAACTTATCCGATTGAAACTCATATCACATAATGGGCCCAACGAGTTCTCTAAAACGTGTTCCGGTATTTTTGATATCGATGACCTAAGGTCAGGTACGAGGCCTGACCTCTTCAATTGGAAATACAAGGGAAACATGGTTTTTACTGTATAACTCATTCGATCATATACATTATATATTATATATCATTCGATTCGGCTTGCTGCGAGGATTCATACAGCTTAAGTCGTTTTGCTCTATCTTTATTTGTTCAGATGCAATGGCCGAAAAACTTAACCCTCGCCCCACCGGGGGGCCATCGATGGCCCCCCTAAGGTTTTCCGGGATAGCAGAAAAACGACGGGGCGCAGCACCGTGGTTGAGGGCTCTACCTCTCACTGCATCATTTTCCCATCATTCCCTGAAATTTTTTACCCCGGGTCACCCAAGGTCAGGTCACCAGACGAGGTCAACCAAGGTCACCTCACTTCAACTTTACAGCTCTGTAAGAGCTACATTTCAAAGTCGATCGATTTGAAACTTCCTACACGTTATGGCCCCTCCGGGGTCTACAAGGCTTATCTCTGGGATTTTTCGATTTTGTGCCCTGAGGTCAGGTCACGAGGTGACCTCTCCCATTGGAAAAGCATGGGGAAAAGCTGTTTCATGATATAAAAGCCACAAAAATGATTGCAAATACTCAGACTGCTCAGAACAGCGTTTTTGGACACTCTTTCATGGATCCCAGGGGTCATATTTGCCTTTTTGACTTTTCCAGGGTCATCCAAGGTCACCAGAGGTCAAAAACAGTATTTTGACAATGGGTGATGACCTAATTAAGCTAGAGCGATGAAACAAAGACTATCGTGTTTGTCTTGTCACTGGCTTTCATTTGATATACGGCAAGGTTACTTTTTGACCTTTCGTGACCTCAGGTCATATTAGGTCACGAGGTGACCTCTGGAGGTCAAACCACTGGCGGGAGGTCTTTACGTTCCACATAGTGGAAAAAGTACAGGAAATTTGCTATCAAATGTACTTTACCAGGCCTCAATAGCTCTAATGACATAAGAGTTATGCCCAATTTGCTTAATCATTGCATATTTGAGTGAAAATAGCCGATCTTGACCTAATTTGACCTCTGGAGGTCAAACCATTGACCTGAGCACTAAAACATGAGAAGTAATTTCTTACTGAATTCACGCGAGCTTTCTATTGCACTTTGCAGATTTGCGCTAACGCCCATATTTTCGGAGTTAGAGAGGGGCCATCCATGGCCCCCGGTGGGGCGAAGGTGGCGCCGGACCCCCGGTGGGACGCGGGTTAATTTACATGTTATCCCTATTACGGCATGTTTTGACCTCTCGTGACCTTAAATGTGACCTGATAAAAAATTGTCCAAATATTTTCGATGGAGAAGTGGATGGGCTACCCAACGCCGTTTACCGTTTTTCGCTAGCTACCGTGGTTCTCGAGATCTTAGGGGGGCGGGTACCCACCCTCCCCCCGTCAAAGCGAAGGTGGCTCAGACCCCCGTCAATGCGCGTGTTAAGCGTGGAGTCGTCTGTCCTGCACATTTTGATATATGTAGTACTGCGAGCCTCCACACCCGCTATCTGCGTGACGTTATGATACGAGTTCACTCTTCAAGTGTACACGCAAAAGCCAGGCAGCTCGACCCATATATGCTAGCTGGGTCATAAATGACCGAAAAGTATGAATCTCTAAACTCCCGCCGGCAGGGAAATACAACTGCATGAAAACTCAGCTTGTTACCCTCTGTTGCCTTTTGGTCGTGCTGGTTGCAAAATGAATAGGCTAACCTGTATGAGAATATACTTTTCTATTGGGCTTAAGTTTGCAGGAAATTATCATGTGTCTTATCATCCTGCCTTTGGCTATTTTTGGGGTAAATTCCGTTCCTCATGAAGCTCCAATAAACAAATAGCGACCTGAGCGCTGGTCTCGATATTCCAGAGTCTTGCGGCCAACTCAGCTAGCCCGCACGTTCCTCTACCTGAATCCGTCACCAGCCTCTCCAGGCTCTCTCCCATCCAAGACGTTCAAGCTGCCTCACCGCCTCAGTGTGTCTCGCACCCAGTTCTTCATCCGCTAGTGCCCTGGCTTTATGAAGATCCACTCCAAACTCTCCTTCAAGATCACCCAAATCTGTCACACATCTTAGTGGATGATCACAGGCCTGACTTGGCGCCAGAGAGTAAATGTTGTCAGCCAAATCTGAATTCTAGTCCAACCAAGTTGACTTCGAGACCCTCCCATTCACACGTGAATAGTGGGACTGGAGCCAGCCCCAGCAAAAATAGTCCGACTGAACCATGTAAAAAGAGTAAGCACCTTGACTCGTGTCGATGCAAAGAAAAACAAGGCAACAATAAATGGCCGTTGAGGGCAAAAAGGCAATGGCAGTACTCCTGGCAGTCACGACTGAGAAATCGCACACAGACAGGTTCAAAGCCATGGGCGAAAAGAAAATATCGCAAAAGACAAAACGACCAGCAATTAGTTCGAACTGAAGATCCATTTTCGGACGTGAGCAAGACTTTCCACACGGAATCAAAAACAGAGGATGCTGCCCTTGAGTGCCAGTTTTACGTCCTACCGATTCAGTACAACATCATGGATAAAACTCAGGCAGCTCAACTGGTCTACAACAGCCTCTCTGGCGACCAGCTGGAGGCTTTAATCCTGGACCACGAGCCTCTGATTCAACACTACGAACACTGTAGTCAAGATGACTGCGGGAAAAACACCTCAGCACCCGGCTCCGTTTTGGACTTCCTCCGTGAATCGATCACCGATGAACGAGACGCTCTGGGCTACCCACCATCCCCACATCGCGTGCGAACGGTTCCCTCGATGTCAACTCTCGTACCCAAAGAGCTAGGCCCAGCGAAACGCCGCGGAAGGCAGGGGCCAAAAACTAAAGGAAAACGTAGAGGACGTCCGAGACTGCGGAAGCATATGACAGAGGAGCAGTGGGATGCGTGGCGAATGATGATGCCCCCACGCAGGGGAAGACCGAGGAAGTACCCGCGCCTGGAGGATCTGAAATGGATTGAAGAGATCAAAGAAGAGGTAAGCATGTGTGAAGTCTCCGTGTAACTGTTCATACACGAGGTCAGGTATGTGTTTGTTTTTGTTTCATTTAAGACAAAGAAACAGAGCATTTAAAAATACGCGCGCTTTGAAGTAACGTTATATCTATTTTACAAACATTAAATCACTCACAAACCTTGTGTCTTCTGTTTTTAGCTTGGATTCACCGACTGCATTGACCTACAAGACTGGGAGGACGCTCACCACTACTCACCTCGTTCTACATGCAAAGACCACGAGGGCGAACCAGAAGTGGCCGGCTCGTCATACTAGATAACCTCCGGTTGAGAAGACAGGCGCTAAATACTACATCCTGGCTCTGAAGACAGATGGATATAGGGATTTTAGTTTAATGAGTACAAATCATTGTAGTGAAATGATGAAGGTAATACACGCTATATGGTGGGTTAGTCATTCTTCTGGAGAATACAGTGGGCTCCAGAAGTGTTCTGACATGAAATGCAAGAAACAGTTACGAGCGTAAAATAGAGATAGGGACGGGGGTAGGCTAGTAGGTGTTTGAAGATGGCTCTGTCCTGCGAGAAAGTTGCAGCTGCAGTACCACGTACCCCTTCTCTCTCTCATTGCATTGGTGAGGATTGAGAGTGTTTTCCGCCTTTAGCCAAACTCAGTTGTTTTCAGTGCATTTTTTCGAGTGGCGTGTTTGTTACGCGTTCTCAGATATTTCATTATTGAAAGAATGACGGATATGACGTTATTGATGGATGTGCCGTTTTAGGCCCAGTTAAACGGAATCAGTTACTTAAATCATGCTCCATGATTATGAATTTTTCATATTAATCCCGATATCCTCAGACATAGGGCATGCTACTCAAAAGTTAACACATACGGGTTACACTTGATTGACGGGGGCGGTACCTAAGATCTGAGAACCACGGTAGGTAGCGAAAAACGGTAAACGGCGTTGGGCTGCCATCCACTTCTCCATCGAAACATTTGAACCATTTTTTGTCAGGTCATATTTAAGGTCACGAGAGGTCAAAACATGCCCGTCATAGGGATAACATGTAAAATTCAGTTTTTCGGGCATTACATGAACAAGTAAAGATAGAGCAAAAACTAACTGTATGAATCTCTTACAAGCCGAATCGAATATATATAATTGACCTTGCTAGTCAAATCAAGGATTTGACCACCGAGGTCAGGTCAGGGTCATATTATATAAAATCATATCATTAGAACCGCAAAGCAGGCGAGTCTAATGCAGCTAAAATAAATGCTTATCACCATCCGTTACGAGTTTCCTAAAACCATTTTCCCATGTATTTAAGGAAGGTCATGCTCGTACTGACCTAGGTCATCGATATCAAATACCGGAACATATGTTAAAACTCGGTGGGGCCATTATGTGATATGAGTTTCAATCGGATAAGTTCATGGACTATGCTATCTAAACTTTTTGAGGTCGGGTACACCTGTACTGTGACTGACCTGAGATGACCTAACCTAAATTTTCACAGAGTTTAAAATATGGGAAAAGGTATACAGTACGGCGCTACGCCCGTTTCTGTTGAAACCAGGGGGGTCGCCCGTCAATGCGCGTGTTAAAGGCCTTAATAATCACGGAAATACACGTATCTGTCTAATACTGTTTTTACTTTTTTAACCACAGCTACTTTTTGCAAAGACATAATACAGTTGAGAGATCTGAAACCATATGAGAAAGTGCTAGGCGGATCATGACTTTATTATACAACTGCCACGAACTTTGGTGTCAAGCTTTGCTTCCTATCGACGATACTTTGTCGATAGTATATCGATACTTTGATCGAGTGGTATCTTAGCCCCCGCTCCAGTGGGCCTCAGATCCACCTACGTCCCAGTGAGAGGGCTCGTTTGAACTCCCCCCTTCTAACTTCGGAAAGGATGGAGATAGAAACACGGACGAAACATCATTGGACAGGTCTTTGAGTTTTGAGTAACTTGTAGAAAGGCTCATGTTTTCAAAAACAGGTTAAGGTCTGGGCCAAGCGTGAGGCAAGTCAGCACCTAGTAATGTTGTCTAATGTTTCAAGAGTGTTGTACGATAACGCACCACGTGTGGTTCGTATACTGAGTCACGGACTGCACTTGAAATCTTATCTCAGCAAAAGCGTTTGCCAGTGCAACTCCCTGCATAGGCACACAGCAGCCTGTCTTTTCGCTAGCATGCCGAGTTTTCAGTGATTTTCGGAGTGATTCAGTGATACTTTTCCATTTTTTCTCCCGCCTCATCTGTCTTCTACTTCTAGCTGCCAACGACATCCTTCCTGCTACTCTCGGCAAATGACATAGAGAGAGGACATAGACAAAGTACACCTCTGCCATGCATTTGCCGTGGCCGCTCTTCCACATGGTGATCTGGATTACTCTGCTACTTGGATGGAGTCCTGTCGTTCACTGTCACCAGCCAGCTCAGATCCTGGATCGTATCGGCTTCAGCGACGCACCTGTGTCATCTTCAGAAGACATCGAGGAGCAGCTGCTGAGAGTGGTGTCGGACTCGCTGATTGTGACCGAGATGGAGTGTGGCGACATCCGAATCATGTCACGCCTTCTGTTTCCCACCGTGGAGGCGGAAGGCCCGCTCTGCCGTGAACACACTCAGATTCTCTTGCAGTCCTTCAAAAGAGGCCAACTGTGGGCCGTCAAAATGCTAGATTCCTGCGGTAAGCTGCCTGACGGACTTCTTAAAGGAAACACGCACGTGCTTGGACAGTGGGACGAGTGTCTAGCAGTGGAGGTGAAACTTAACGCCAGTGATTACCCTCAGCTAAGCAACGACCAACTAGCTTTCCGGGGACGCTATGCTATGGCAAGCGTTGCACCGGTGGGATCCCACTACGGTCTTGGAGCCGCCATCTTGCCTGCAGCGATCGGGATTCAGACTCGATCAGGTCTTTGTGTGCCTTCCAGCTGCACTGGTGGTGATATTGGCAGTGGTCTAGAGAATCTCCTGGGAGACAATTTCACGGTGGATGTAATTAGCACTCACACATCAGAAGACAAAACACAGTTCTCTACAGGGGACTGTGTCATGATCACTATCTGCGCGCTGGTTTTAGCGCTGATGGTCGCCGGTACCATCACCGAGCTCTTCCTACGATACAAACAGCAGAAGCAAGTCGGGGGACCCTCGCGAATCGCAACTGCGGGAGCTGCGGAGCCGCCTCTTCATTGGTCTATAACGATTTTATTGGCATTCTCAGTCTATTCTAACGGTATGAGGATATTAGATACTCATCATCCTAAAGGATCAATACCCTGCCTCAATGGCTTACGATTCTTCTCCATGATGTGGGTTCTTACCGGCCACTCCTTTCTCGTGATCCTCGGCTACGCCAAAAACGGAGCTGATTTTCTCAAATGGGCAAGAAACTTCAATTTCTCCATCGTCCTAAACGCCTACCCAGCGGTCGACACATTTTTCCTGCTGTCTGGCCTCTTGCTAGCGTTCGTGTTCCTCAAACACTGGGAACGTCACCGCCGCTTCAACCTCGCCCTCTTCTACATCCACCGCTACTTGCGACTGACACCGCCGTACGCAGCCGTGCTGGCCATCACGGTCACTTGGTACGTCCACCTAATGAAGGGACCGGTGTGGCGCGCGGGCGTCTTGCCGCAGGTGAACACCTGCAAGCGAGTCTGGTGGCAGAACATGTTGTACATTCAGAACTACTTCAGTGTCAGCGACCCCAGTGCAGAATGCATGCCGCAGACCTGGTATCTGAGTAATGACATGCAGTTGTTTGTGCTCTCTCCGTTGGTGCTGCTACCCCTGGTGTGGAAGCCGGTGTTGGGCGTAGTCTGGCTTGCTCTCGTGACAACCGGTCTGATGGTGACGCGAGCTCTCATCTGGTGGTTGTGGAAGTTGCCACCTGACAGAATGATGCTGAGGCCGGAACATGCCCAGGAGCTGACCGATATCTACTCAGCAATTTGGGCCCGTGCTCCGGTGTGGTTGATTGGAATCGGTCTAGGCTGCCTCCTGCATCATCTCAAGAACCGGAGAGTGCAGCTACGGAGCTGGATGTGGATGCTGGGCTGGCTGGTGGCAATAGGAGTTGGCTTGAGTGTGGAATACGGCATGACCAGCTACCAGGTTCCCGGGGTGCAGTACACGAGAGCAGTGGCCATGTCCTTTGGTGTGACCCACCGCGTGGCGTGGGCGCTGGCTGTTTCTTGGGTTATCTTTGCCTGTGTTACCGGCTATGGTGGATTCATCAACACATTTCTCTCATACCCCGGTTTCTTGCCTCTCAGTCGGCTCACCTACTGCTGCTATCTCTTACAATTCAGTGTCCTAGAAGCGGGATCCGATTCAACCAAAGGGACAATCTACTTCGACACGCTGAGGATTTGTTACTTGGTTATATCTAACATTGTCATTACGTTCTTGTGCGCTTTTGTATTATCGCTTTCTTTTGAGCTGCCGTTCATCAACCTTGAAAGAATTTTGCTTCCCGAAGGAAGATTCAAGCCAGCACAGAAGACGGATGCTTCGAGACAGTGAGATATGTAAGTTGGGACAGTAAGCTATGTAGGTTCGAGACATTGGTTTATGTAATTTTGAAAAAAGTGAGTTATGTGCGTTCAATAAACAAGGTCGTGTCAGTTCGAAACAGAGAGTTATGCAGGTTCGAGACTGTGAAATATGTAAGCTAGAGACAGTGGGTTCTGTAAGTCCGAGGCAGGGTGTGATGTGGGTTTGAGACAATGAGTTATTTGGATTCGAGACATTGAGTTATATATGTTTGAAACAGTGGCTCGATACAATGATCTATGTAGTTTTTGGACAGTGAGTTATGTAAGTTCAAGACGGTGAATTATGCAAAAAGTAGAACGCAATATGTGCCAACTGGCCAGTGCTCTCCTTTGTCGTAAAGTCGGGGTAAATAGAGGAGTTTCTAAAAAAATATAATAGACGTAATTGTTTTAATCATCGTTCACCCGATGACTGAATCCTACATTATCCTGCCAAGCGAGGAAGGGTGGAAAAGCACACCCCTTATATCCTCTCAGTCTATAAGACGGGATGCTAAAAGGTGCTGATGTATGCCTGGAAAGCGAGGTGGTGATCAAATAATTAATATCATTTTACCCTGACACTTCCAAACGCAAACCGTACATCAAATGGATGCCGCATAGGCCTGAAAAGAGAATAAGCTCAGTATATTCTAATCTTCAGTCTTAAGCAGCGAAACATTCTGATTAAGAAATAATTCCTTCTCCTAGCGATCAGGTTATAATACTAACACTCATTGAGTCTTGTTTTCTCATTGCGTAATGGGCTCAATGGAGAGTTTAAAATAATTTGGCCCTAGGTGATTGACATGGCAAAGTAGGGCCTGCGGGATTTATTGTAACACCATCTGTCAATAAAATGGCAGGTCTTTCTCTTTATGTAGAACATAATGACCTCCCGCCAGTGGTTTGACCTCTAAAGGGCACCTCTTGACCTAACATGATCTAAGGTCACAAAAGGTCAGAAAGTAACCTTTCCATATATCAAAAGAGTGAAAGTGACAAGACACACATGCATACACGGTGACGTTTGATTTATTGCTCAAGCTTGATTATGTCAAAAGGTATCGTCAAATTACTGTTTTGGCCCCTGGTGACCTGTGATGACATCATATAGCTCAAAGGGAAAATATCGCCCCTGGAATCCGTAAAAGGGTGGCCAAGAATACTTTACTGAGAAATCTGAACATTTGAAATGATTGTCGTGACTTTTAAATCATAAGACAGCTTTTCCCCATGTTTCTTCTATGAAAGAGGTCACCTCATGAACTGAACTCAGGTCACCAAATCGAAGAATCCCGGATATAAATTTCGTACAACCTGGAAGGGTCATCAAGGGCAGAAAGTTTCGAAGTGATTGGCTTAGAAATTTAGCTGTGGTAGAGCTCAAATGTTAAGGTGATGTGACTTTGGTTGACCTTGCCTGGTGACCTGACCTAGTGTGGCCCACGGTAGACATTTTCAGGGTGGTAGGAAAATAACAAATAGAGAGGTAGCTTCAACCGTGGTGCTGCGCTTCGTCGTTTTTCTGATATTCTGAAAAAACCTTCGGGGGTCATTGATGCCCCCGTTGGACTAGGGTTAACACGCGCATTGACGGGGGTCTGAGCCACCTTCGCATTGACGGGGGAGCGGGTACCCGCCCCCTAAGATCTCGAGAAACACGGTAGGTAGCGAAAAACGGTAAACCGCGTCGGGTTGCCCATCCACGTCTCCATCGAAAACATTTGAACCATTTTTTTCAGGTCACATTTAAGGTCACGAGAGGTCAAAAACAACCGTCATAGGGATAATATGTAAATTCAGTGTTTTGGCCATTTCATCTGAACAAGTAAAGATAGAGCAAAACGACTTGAACTATATGAATCCTCTCAGCAAGCCAAATCGAATGATATATAAGTTGACCTTGCTAGGTCAAATCAAGGGTTTGACCTGACCTGAGGACAGGTCAGGGTCAAATTATATAAAATGCATATCATTAGAACCGAAAAGCCCAGGCGAGTCTAATGCAGCTAAAATAAATGCTCTATCACCATCCGTTACTGAGTTATTCGGTAAAAAAACATTTTTCTCATGTATTTCCAATGGAGAGGTCATGCCTCGTACCTGACCTTAGGTCATCGATATCAAAAATACCAGATCACATTTTAGAGAACTCGGTGGGGCCATTAGGTGATATGAGTTTCAATCGGATAAGTTCACCCTGCTCCGAATTATGCTATCTGAAACTTTTTTTGAGGTTGGGTCACTTGACCTGTACTGGTGATCTGACTTTGGATGACCTAACCTTAAAATTTTCACAGAAGTTGTAAAAATGATTAGGGAAAAGGTAGGGGAAAGTGGGGGTCAGGACACCGTGTAAGACGGACACCCCTGTTTGGGACGAACTGACAGTTCCACGACCGGAAAAGCGTAATACGCTTCCTTTTAGCCCGCGTCGGTCGCAGAGTAACGTTGGGTCCGGTAAGCTCTCCAGGTTTTACACAATTTTAATAAAAGTAAAAACTGCAATTCATGTGTTTTTTCACAATTGAATTCGTAAGGTCATTGCATGGATGTTTCTATATATATTTTATTGGTATTACGTAATATGGCTCTTCAAGATGTTGCATTTTGTTCAACGCAGTCGCTGACTGTGTCTTCGCAATGGCGTCCGATTCATATCCAAGTTTGTTTAGGAAGAGCAAAGTGGGGTAAGACGGACACCATGCGTGGGGCAAGATGGTCATGGCTGTTCATGTTACCCTGCACAAGAGTATATTTGATTTTATATAATATAAGCTTAAATAAATAAAGGCTGATGGTTTGGGGGACACAGGGCCAGACATGCTGGAGAACATATAATTAAATTTGAGGGTCATCCAGGGGAGATGTACCACTCGACCCTCAGCGCCCCCTGAAATGGTCACGGTGCCCTCTGAGATATTGATGGGCCCCCTAAAGTACCGCTTCCAACCCCTCCCCTCAGGAGCGGGGAAGGGCGCTCTTAGCCCTGCGAGAGGATCTGGCGCCCACCTGATATGTTTTGCGTTCCAAAAGTGGCACCCTCCGACAGGCACGTAGCCAGGATTTTTATTTGGGGGCGGCTGACGAGAGGGACACCAGGCTGGTGGAGGAGGCAGCATTTGCCTCCGGGGGCGCACTTGTTCACCCAAAGGGCAGTCAATTTCGCATCTTGGGGGATGGGGCTGAGAACGGTGAATTGTTTGCTCTACAGACCTAGTGTTTTTTAGGGGCGGTGTGTTGGGTGCAGGGACAGCAAAGTCAGTGTAGGGGTGGCATGTTGGGTGCAGGGGCGGCAGTCAGTGCAGCACCACCTCTAAAAGTCAGGTGAAGGCTAATCCTTCACCTCGATGGGCACCTTCGGCGCCCACATGTATGGGGGCGGCACTTTGGAGCCAGTGTTTGGGGCTCGCTGCCCTCCCCCTGGGTGTGCACCCGCCCCTGACCCGGATGGCGCCCTCCGGCAAGGTGCCCCGACCCTGATCGGCGATCCTGGATCAACCTATCCACAGTTCCACGACGGCCCTTGATACTTTAATCCTCCGTCATTAAAAATTCAGAAAAGCATAGCCCCCTTGACTCTTTGACGAAATAGTAAGAAAATGCCCACTTCCCCGCGGCGGACGGCAGTTGTCTAGTGGGTGGATGCATATGGAAATCTTCAAGGCCTGGTTCGATCACTTTGTTCACCTTGTCCATCTTTCCCCATGGGGTGACCATGTTACCCCATTAGGTTGGGAAATAGATTTTTGCTTCTTTTTCTAAGCTTCACCCAAATTTTAATATAATAATTACAGACACATAACTGCTTGCACAGAGGTAGGTAAATGTCTGAAGTATCTCTACAGCCAAAATAGGAACGAAACAAGCTCATTAAGTCATCGAAAACTCACACCATCGTTACGGTGTCCGTGATCCCCCACTTTCCCCTATGCCAAGTACGGCGGCGCTACGCGCTGCCGTTTTTCTGCCATCTCTGAAAAACCCGAGGGGGGCGGGTACCCGCCCCCCGTCAATGCGCGTATTAAATAAAGTCCGTAGCTCAATACCAGGGTAATGTTAAAGAACCGCTACAAAAACAGTTCAGGCAGCGTCGAACGCATGCAGGAGCGAATGCAGGCATCATGGACCAAGCACTGCTACAGCATCAATAACGATCCAACATGCCAACTCTCTTTCGGAGCATGTCGGATTTCCTCCTCTTTTACACCAGCTCATTCCCATGGAAACGTCATCATGAGTGCACCCGCTGCCTCCCACTCTGTTGGATATCTGACGCTGCGCGTGCTACGTGGATACACATTGGGCCCCACCCAGCTGTCCCTGGGAGGGGCGCTCAAGGTCGAGAGGTTCACAACTGCCCGCAGCGTCAGATACCACTGTTTTGTTTGAGCGAGGAAGTGGTCAGCGAGCAACTGTTTACGAGCCGTAAAGTGAAACGCAAACATGCCAGGTGAGTCTATGCCAATGCAAAATTTGTGAATATACCCAGATCCGAGGAAGTGGTGATTTAATGTTCTATTTATGCCAACAAAATAAACTTGTTTTAACTTCCAAACAGATTGTGTATCAAGTGCTGTTCTTCGTATTAGCAAACAGGGCAGCATATTTGTATTGCCCAGTCAGGTGAAACGTAAGAAATAGGGAAAACTTCATTCACCCCCATAATAATAGAGTATCATAGTTCTTTAACAACGGTTGTTAGGGTTTGACGACGCACCAACTGCAATGGTTATACAGCGTCGCCAATTCTCACCCTGTTGGAAGGGATTTGGGGGATCAGATAAACTTATCCAGAGGCTCTGTCGGGACTTGAACCTGGGACCTGTGGCTTAAAAATTCAGGTTCTCTACCACTGGGGCACGCATTAGCCAGGTATAAGAGTATGGTTAAAGCAATGTTTTGTTATCGTGGCCGGTTTTTTTCCTCAAATTGCCTCTCAGAAGACCTTGCCTAGAACTACCAATGCTCTAAAACTAAAAAAGGAATATTTTGTGGCAAAAGCTTTCGTCTAGTTGCAGATTGTGAGGTTATATGAACAATGTTCTGTCCATCAACAGACAGGCACTTAATGCCATTTTTAAGTGCACTGAAGCATCGGAAATTGAAATTCTGCAGTGCTTGAGTTTTCCCAAACGATAGTTCCACCAGTGGTGTGAGTGATCAAGATATTATTTATCAGCCCGGAAATAACTTAGCATTTATCGGTGTTATTGTTTCTTATAATGCGTTTCTTGGTTATGCATGACAGCGAGCAGGTCCCAACAATACAACAGTTCTAAAATATAAGATATTCAAGGAAGCTAAGAGATTTAAGAGAGTTAAGATCACAGGGTGACAAAACATGACAGAGTCTTTTCCGATGCCAGGAAGCCAGAGATGCAGAGGAACTTTGTTTCTTTTCCGAACCATAGCTTCGATAATTCATAACGAACACTATTTTTTGAATTAACCCCACCGGGGGCGCCACCCCCACCGGGGGCCACGATGGCCCCCTCAACTCCGAAAATAGGGCGTTAGCCAAACGCAAAGGCAATAGAAAGCCAGAATTCAGTAAGAAATTACTCGCATGTTTTAGTGCTCAGGCAATGGTTTGACCTCCAGAGGTCAAATTAGGTCAAGATCGGCTATTTTCACTCAAATATGCAATGATTAAGCAAACTGGGCATAACTCTATGTCATTAGAGCTATTGAGGCCTGGAAAGACATTTGATAGCAAATGCCAGTACTTTTCCGCTATGTGGAACGTAAAGACCTCCCGCCAGTGGTTTGACCGCCAGAGGTCACCTCGGACCTAATATGACCTGAGGTCACGAAAGGTCAAAAGTGACCTGCCGTATATCAAATGAAAGCCAGTGACAAGACAAATACGATGGTGTTTGTTTCACCGCTCTAGCTCAATTAGGTCAAAAGTTATTGTTAAAATACTGTTTTTGACCTCTGGTGACCTTGGATGACCTTGGAAAAGTCAAAGGCAAATATGACCCCTGGGATCCGTGAAAGGGTGTCCAAAAACGTTGTTCTGAGCAGTCTGAGTATTTGCAATCATTTTTGTGGCTTTTATATCATGAAATAGCTTTTCCCCATGCTTTTCCAATGGGAGAGGTCGCCTCGTGACCTGACCTCAGGCACGAAATCGAAAAATCCCGGATATACACCTTGTAGACCCTGGAGGGGCCAGAAGTGTAGGAAGTTTTAAATCGATCGACTTTGAAATGTAGCTCTTACAGAGCCTAAAGGTGAAGTGAGGTGACCTTGGTTGACCTCGTCTGGTGACCTGACCTTGGGTGACCCGGGGTAAAAAATTTCAGGGATGATGGAAAATGATGCAGTGAGAGGTAGAGCCCTCAACCGCGGTGCTGCGCCTCGTCGTTTTCTGCTATCCCGGAAAAACCTTAGGGGGCCATCGATGGCCCCCCCGGTGGGGCGAGGGTTAAAAGTCATCCGTTTGAAATTATAAACGGATCCAGGGGCAACTTTTCAAGGCAGGTGCATGTCCAATGGACACACCCAGCGTCCTCTGAAACCACCCCGATATTCCCTTGAAATGTCACTTTTCTCCCTCTCCCCCCAGGATGCAAGTACTGTTCCCCCATCGTATGGTTTGGCGCCCCTGAGAAAGGTCGTTCCACGAGAATTGGCATCCCTAGCCTAAATTACGGCCTTTGACTGAAGTGCCTCTCTTATCAGAAATCCTGGAAATCGCCCATACTTTATGTATTTATTTATTTATTGCAGTTGATGAGCAGCAGGTTATCGTGCGTCACCCAATTACAGCTCATCTCGTTTCGATACATTGTCGAACATACAAGTATGTACATACATACGTAGATATCACGACAAATGCCTAGCTCCTCAGTTGTTTAATATAATTTTTTACTTGGGATTTAAAAGCAGAGGGAGAATCGTGAAAGGGGTCAGATTGAGAGTGGGAGTGAACAAATATGTGTGTGTTTGCCGCGGATCGGCAAAACAACCTGCGTTTTACTGTCTCTACCCCTGCCAATGGAATGTGCAACAAACTATTTCCCGATGTTCTCGTATTCGTAGTTGGGATGTGTAAGGGGAACATCCGAGTAGGTAGGTACAGTCAAAATTTCCAGTTATTAATACAAATATTAATAACTACATTGCAGACAATTCAGAAATAGAGACTGCCTATCACGTTTGTAGCATATGCACCAGTTGCCATCACTGCACATTCATGTGCAGTGGCGGATCCAGTACTTCATTTCGGGAGAGACTTGAGCCCCACCCACTATTGCCTCGGATCAACCCCCGCCTATGCATTAATTATTGGCACTGAAGCATTTCGGTGGGTGGCCCCCTTAGCCTTGGAGCCCTCTAGCCCCCTTGTATCCGCCACAGTTTCTGTGCAAGTCTTAGGGATGTCAAACACTTCAGGTGTCAACCAATCAGAGAGTAGCTACGGTACGGCTGATTAGCCACGTTTCTAGCCCGAGGCGACGCCGCAGGGTGGCTGCCGTCACATTTGGCCGCTGCCACTAAAACCTGCCAAAACACATATGTCCTGTCTGGGTATGGCGGGAAACGAACTACTTTTAAACGTCTGCAGGGTATATCGCCGAAAAAACATTTTATAGGGGAAACACTGTCACGGACCTCTTTGGGGACGGGTTTTAAACAAGGGCGGTTGAGAAATGTCCGTGTTCTAGAATACCCATTGGAGATAGAGGCAAAGCGCCTTTCTCCTCGTATATACACTCTTTATGGGCCTGGTTTTGAAATATATGTTGGCTCGATTTGCGTGTCAACAATTCAATGGCTTGCTAGTGGTTTCTGCCATCCAACAGAGCCCGGTAGCTCAGTTGGTAGAGTGTTTGGCTCCGGCCCGCTACTCAGAAGCATGCAGTGGCAGTGCATGTCCAGGCTTGGGATCGGTTCCCCTGAGACGCTCCGGTGTTCAATAGTTTACTCGACGTAGGTCGGCTGGCATCTGACTGGTGAGAGGGTGACCTGAACGGGGCGGCCGTCCCTGTGCTTTGTGGGACGTTAAACTGTGGTTTCTACATCAACCCTCCATTGAGGGAGTTGCTCGTTCGGGTGGTGGGGTCGGGGTCTCCGTGGCAAGTCCCTTGATGACTTTAGTGAGAACCCGACTCTGGTAGCCGTACTAGGAACAACTTGATTTTTTTACAAAAATACGCATATTCATGCGGCTGGTCAGCTCCACTAACTGCGTGTCGCGGTAGCAGGTGATGGCGCAGCAAAGGAACTGCAGGGTGGCCCACCCGCCAAGGACGCGGTCTTCCACTTCACGGAGGGAGAGGAGCTACAGGTCACCCCTGCCATGCATGCCAGCTATGAGCGCAATGGATACGTTCTCATCAAGTAAGCAAATGTCTACTATATATGGTTACGGAAGTTATAGTACCGTGGGGATCATAAAATTCCTACTGAGTATCTGTGGGAAACCTAGGCTTAGAGTTTTCTGATCGAAAACACAACATATAATTGTTTTGCCTATGTTTTGGTTAGACATCACACAAGCTTCTGATGTTGACGCAGAAGCAGATTTTTAGAGGATTACTGGGCAATATGTGCAGCTATTCTTTATTGATGGGTTAGGGCATGCGTGGTATTTTTATCTAGACCTTTTACTTTTCATGTTGACCTGACCATTTAAATGATCTGAGCACTCGTGATCATTGGCGGAGACAAGGAGTGAAATCAATGAAACAGCACCAGCCCGAGATGAATGAGCCTCCGAGGACTTAGATAGTTATATCGAAAAAGGGAATGGGGGTCAGCTGGTCTCCTAGCAACTCTACTGTCCAAACTCATTGCGATAGCAAGGATTAACAAGGTTCCCATTCCCCCTCCCATCTGCCAAGGTGAAATGGCTCCTTACATCTCTAAACCAATAGATCTTATAGTTAGACATGCTTGTCTTAGGGGAGGGAACCCTTTTAAGTTAAGGAACCCGGTCCCATCGGACTCGAATCCCTTAACAAAAACAGACAACCCGCCCCTAAGTAAGCCTGAACTTACGCCAGCGTGTACTTCACAACTGAGTCAAAGCCCAGAATTGGGCCAGAGCCCACATCAACTAACCCGTGGGGCATACGAGAAGCGGCGTGTCAGGTGGAGGGAAGGCCCTTGCAGAACCGAGCTGCTCTCTCCATTCCGCTCAATATTGGATCGGAAACATTGGACCAAAATTGGAAACCCCGAATAGTTTGGCAATGACCCTTTCTGACGGCTTTAGCCATTGGGTTTCCTCGGGCACACTGGGACGGAAATGATAGAACTCTAGGGCGGAAACCATATAGAAACACATTATGAAAACAATTCAATACATTATTGAGACTACAAAGAGTGTCCTTATCAAGTATCGAATGCTGCTCTTCTGGCAGTAGTCATATTGAGGTCTACCTAAGGGCACATCAGCAGCTAAAGTCTTTGTATCGCCCTACTCCTCCGTACACTAATTGTTCCTGTTCCGACTACCCGATACCTTATTTGACTACCTACATCTTGTATAAAGCCAGGTAAATGGTGTCACGGGCCCACCATAACACACGAGCACTGTTATTCAGTCTGTAGATATACTGTGCCGGAAAACAAGTCGAAACTGCAACCACGCTGCGCCGCAGCGCATATTCCGCCTGGACGCATATACTGTGCCGGAATGCAGGTATGCGCCGTCAAACACTCATTGTAAACTGGATTTCCGTCACGAATGCTTTCAAAGCTTTCATCCGGAAAAGTGGGGAGGCCAGAGGGGCATATCCAGGCTGGATCTTGCAATGGACCTCTCATAGCGGCCAAATTGTATTAAACTTTAGCCGGTTTTCTTCAAGAACACTTGTTAAAGAGTTTCCCTCGATTGACTCCATGAACATTTTCTAGGTCTTCTTCTGAGAGGTCTTATGTTAGTGTGTTCAAAAATTTATATTCCCGTTGAGAGGAAACTGTGTACCCCACAAAGATTCAAACAGCCATCACAAATCGGCTAAGATGAGCGAGTTTTCCAACGAAAAGAGGGGAGGGGCGAGGCGGTTCCCGTCTGACCTCCCGCGCTGGTGATAACCGTGCTACCCAGCTTGATGAAGCTGTCTCCTGCGCTGTCTCCAGAGGCCTGTTCTCTGCGCGTGAGATCGCCAAGCTGGACCACACCATCTCTGTGACGCCCGACATCGCGGCTTTCGCGCAGGCCCGGGTCTCAGACGACGAGGGACGCTTCAACATGATGCTGCTGTGGAACCACCCCGGCGACGACATCCTCAGTGCGGTGGCGCGCACCAGGAAGGTCGCCAACACCGCCCAGCAGGTGACTGTTCCTGGGTCCGAGCCGCTAGCTCAGCGGGTCCTCACAACAGGCAGAGCCTTGTCAATAACACAACCTCGTAATGGCATAGCAAACTCATTTATCTTAAAAATGACGCAGTGGT
Source organism: Lepas anatifera (assembly GCA_034440635.1). Taxonomy (NCBI): domain Eukaryota; kingdom Metazoa; phylum Arthropoda; class Thecostraca; family Lepadidae; genus Lepas; species Lepas anatifera. The sequence goes on along the minus strand of JAOTON010000176.1, from coordinate 559,919 downwards.
TTTACTGCTTCTTCCTTTCAAGTAACAAACCTTACAATCCAAATATGACCTTCTAACCTGCCTCCTTACCGTCTCAGAAGCATGATTCGTTAAAAACAGCGTTTAACCCGCGCCCCGCCGGGGTCCGGCGCCACCTTCGCCCCACCGGGAGGGGGCATCGATGGCCCCCTCCTCTAATTCCGAAAATATTGGGGTTAGTGCAAACCTGCAAGGTGCGTTGGAAAGCCCGTGTGAATTCAGTGTGGGTCTTCTTTACATATTTAATCACTCAGGTCAGTTGTTTGACCTCCAGAGGTCAAGCTGGATCACGATAGGCTATTTCCACTAAAATATAAAATGCTGAAGAAACTTGGGTATGACACTTATGCCATTAGAGCCATTAAGATCTAGTAAAATAAATTGGATGATAAATCTCAGACCTTGCTCCCGCTATATGGAAGATAATGACTTACCGCCACTGGTTTGACCTCTAGAGGGCACCTCTTGACCTAAAATGACCTGGAGTCACGGAAGGTCATAAAATGATCTAGCCAATATCAAATGAAAGCCAGTAACGGGACATACACGCTGACATTTAAAACGGTGCTCTAGCTTGATAAGGTCAAAATATATCCTCAACAAACTGTTTTTGACGCCTGGTGACCTGCAATGATCACAAATAAGTCAAAGAGCAAATATCGCCCCTGAGATCCGTGAAAGGGTGGCCAAGAATGTCTTTCTGAGAAATCTGGGCATTTGCAATCTTTTTTGCGACTTTTAGGTCATGAGACATATTTTTCTATGCTTTTTCTATGGGAGAGGTCACCACGTGAACTAACCTGAGGTCACACAACAACAAAATCCCGGAGATATATATATATATAAAGTCTTTCAGTCTTTCAGATCGGATAGCATGGATTACCGTGGGTTTAATCCCCACGGCGGGAAACCGCCTTCCGTGTCCGATCTGACCCGGTGGAGAGAATCCTTAAACACCCACGCCAACACTCCCCGTAATTGGGCAAGTGTGCATGTTGGGAGTGGCCCTAATAAAATGAAATATATAGTTTGCAGACTCTGGATGGGTCATCAAGTGCAAAGCATTTGAAATCGATCGGCTTAGAAAATTAGCTTTGGTAAAGCTCAAAAGGTGAAGTGAGGTGACCCTATTTGACCTCGCCCCTGATGGCCTGACCTTGTGTGGCCCAGGGAAAAAAATCAGGAATGGTGGGAAAATGATGTGGTGAGAGGTAGATTCCCCGACTGCGGTGTTGCGCCTTGGCGTTATTCTGCTATTCTGAAAAAAAAACCTTAGGGAGCCATCGATAGCCCCAGGTAGGGTGAGGGTCAAGTATCATTTAAGCCTGTGCCATAAACATTGCTCGGTTGAAACTTCAGATGCTAGATTGCACACATTCTATATGAGAAAAGTACAATTGTGTCTCGCTCGCAGCTAATGGGAGGAGATGAAATATATCACTACCACACCAAGCTGAACATGAAGAAGGGGAAGGAAGGAGGAGCATTTGTTTGGCATCAGGACTACGGGTGAGTTATGTGTGGGTGCTAGATCTTATCCCATTACTGACATTATCCCTAACTGTCCGGTATATTAACACGCGCATTGACGGGGGTCTGAGCCACCTTCGGATTGACGAGGGGGCGGGTACCCGCCCCCTAAGATCTCGAAAACCAGGTAGGTAGCAAAAAACGGTAAACGGTGTTGGGTAGCCCATCCGCTTCTCCATCGAAAATATTTGAACCATTTTTTGTCAGGTCACATTTAAGGTCACCAGAGGTCAAAAACATGCCGCCACATGCCGTCATAGGGATAACATGTAAATTAAGTTTTTCGGCCATTACATCTGAACAAGTAAAGATAGAGCAAAATGACTTAAACCCTATGAATCCTCGCAGCAAGCCGAATCGAATGATATATGATTTGACCTTGCTAGGTGAAATCAAAATTTGACCTGACCTGAGGTCAGGTCAGGGTCAAATTATATAAAACGCATATCATTAGAACCGCAAAGCCAAGGCGAGTCTAATGAAGCTAAAATAAACGCTCTATCACCATCTGTTACTGAGTTATTCAGTAAAAACCATATTTCCCATGTATTACCAATGGAGAGGTCATGCTTCGTACCTGACCTTAGGTCATCGATATCAAAAATACCGGAACATATTTTAAAGAACTCGGTGAGCTCATTATGTGATATGAGTTTCAATTGGATAAGTTCACCCTGCTCCGACTTATGCTATCTTAAACTTTTTTAGGTCGGGTCACTTGACCTGTGCTGGTGACCTGACCTGAGATGACCTATCCTTAAAATTTTCACAGAAGCTGCAAAAATGATGAGGAAAAGGTATACCAAGTACAGCGGCGCTGCGTGCTGCCGTTTTTCTGCTGTCTCCGAAAAACCCGAGGGGGCGGGTACCCGCCCCCGTCAATGCGCGTGTTAATGCTGTTCTCACTCTGACATCCTCTTAGGACACATTTTCACTCTCATCTCTTTCATATAGCTCTCTCTCTCTATCTCCCTCTCTCTCTCTCTCTCTTTTCACTTTCCCTCTGTTTCATTTCTTCCGTTGTTTTCGGACGTTGTCAGTCTGGACGATTTTTCTTCCCACGACATATTCATCTGCGTATCCCCACAATCATTGTTGGTCTCTCGAATTCATCCATATCAAAACTAGAAACATCACTAAAACTGGTATTGAATAATAACCATATTCCAAATGGCATGGTATTAATGGCGAACAACATGTATGCCGGGTAGTTTTGTGATTTCATGAATGCTTGAAATATTACAGGTACTGGTACCAGAACGGATGCATGTTTCCAGACATGTCGTCAGTCTTCATTGCGATCGATCCTTGTGACCGGAAGAATGGCTGTTTGGAGGTAAGGCAACGCTGCAGACCTAGGGATTCTATAGAATAAAAAAATGCAACTATTTTTATAACCAACTAAAGTAAAGCAATTGAGTTTACGCGGAGGCACCTCAGCAAGGTCAATATTGCCACTATGCAAGACAACTACCTAACTATTTGCAGATATCTGCACGATTTCCGCAAATTTCCCCTCTTCCATCAAATACTTCGTTAACAGCAAACATGTATTTCTCTCTTATTCGACTGTATCATCCGATCTCCTAGAATTACATTTTTTGCCGACTGACAAGATGACTTAATTGTTACATACACATCAGTATACTTGTGAGGCAAAACAGCGCCAAAGCTTTGTAACATTTTACATGCAGTTGATACTACTTGTTTTGTTTCATCCATATATAGCAAACATTCTCAGCGTTCAGAATCAAACAGCTCTTTTCGGTGCAGCTCAAACCACTAGCCTTCCACAGACAGCGTCCAACGGCTTCTGAACCAGCTCTGTTACTTGGTCCATGTCCTGACGAACTCTCTGAGGCAACTTCCGCGGGTCCGAATAGGTTGACTTCAGCTCCTTCCACATCTTATCCAGCAGCCCGCATTCTTCTTGGAAAGTCTTGACAGCATCTTCTGATTTTTCTTTTTGACACTTGTCGACCGCTGCTCGAGTTTTCAGCTGCAGCCCCATGTACACCAGAGCAGACGCAGTGACGTTCAATCGAGGATGCTTGGGCCGCATTTGTCCTGCCGCTGTCATCACGCGAACTAGCGGATATCCAAGCGTCTGTTCCAGGTATCCCGTCATTGGCAATGAAGTCACTTCCAGTGGCTCTTCCGGGACTGGAGGCGGCAGCTTTTGAGGCAAGCGGCAGGCGTAGTACTTCCGAGGCTCTTGCATGAATTCTGCGCGAGCTTCTTCAGTAGCCATTTGGTAGATCTGCTGATGGTAGCCAACAGCGTACTCTCGGAGTCCCGGCGTCAGCGCCTCGTACCGCTGACCATTCTTGACATAGGTGACTGTACAGAAACCTCCAAACGCCAGGTTCAGCTGCGGCAGCAGGGTGGCCGTGTCCAGAAGCGTTAGACGGCGGGGAAGATCAGGTGGGAGGGGAGCAGCTCGCGGTGGAACGTGCTCGCTGCTCTTGGCAAGCAGTACAGCTTGGTGGTCCGCTCCACAGGTACGGTAGAACCGGGACTCCAGCTCGACTGCGTAGGTGAGCGACGGATCTTTCGATAAATCCACCAATTTACCGTTTTTCAAGCACACGGGACAATAGTGACCATACGGACCAAGCCGGACTTTGAACTCTGTGGGGCTGATGCACATCGCTCCCACAGGCGCTGCCTTTTCCGCCGCTACGGACTCGCGGTAGTTGTAGATGCTCTTCAACCGTCCCTCCAGACTGTGACGCGCCTGATCTTCCACCGACCACAGGCAGCCATCGGCCGGCACCGGCACCACGTTGCCGTGCAGGCGCTTGTACTGATCGGCGACAGTCTCGGCTGCCAGCCGCCAGCTGGCCAGACGAACACAGTGCGCCTGCGGCATTTCCAGACGCGGCTCGTCGGCAGGCGGATGGCGACGTGTGCTGGCAGCTTGAAGACGAGCCTGCTCTGCACGGAACCAGTTCTCCTGACGTCGTGCTCGCCGCACGGTGGTGGGCGCGTCCGCCTGCAGCTGTATCACCAGGTAGGGCAGCACACCTGCTTCCGTGAGAGCCTGAGCTTGCCGGTCTGACTGCGGTAAACCATCCAGGACATAACCATGCACCTGCGCCGGCACAGACATCAACGCCATCCGCACTGCCTCCACCAGCAGTGGTTCCGGCACCGACTCGCCAGCTGTCAGGTGACTTTTGATCCGCTGAGCAAGCTGGACAGGAGGCCATCGCTCTAGCAGCGTTCTTACCGCCTCTCCAGCCGAAACACGGTGCAGGCCGTATCTGGAAGTTAAGCCACAACAGACGGAGGTCTTCCCCGACTTAGGCGGTCCAAGAACAGCCACGCGACTTGGAATGAGATAAAGTGGTACTTTCTGTAGTATATACTGCAGCGGCGACCGAAGAAACTTGGTTTGAGCAACACTATCCACGCAGTAGTAAATATACCTGCGATAGATGATCGGGTAAGGGCGTCGTTGCGTGGGGTTGTAAGGTGGCATCATCATACCGCGCTCAAGGAGAGTCACCGGGCACTGCTTCCCGAATTTGCTAAGTTGGCGGTACCCGGAGTCCAACAGCACAGCGGCCATGTTGACTCCTATTGGATAAGCACGCTGCATTAGACTAGTTCGGTACTGGGTGTAATTCTCTAAGGCGCGTGCGAGGATAAAGTCTACTATGTGTCCTCTTCGCTTGGAATCTACCTCCACTATAGGAATCCTGGCCTCTGTGGCAGCCTCTCTTACGGCTTCAATGGCGTTTCTGTCTTCCTCATGCCATTGTCGCAAGGTGTCTGATATGCGTTCTGTAGCTTCGTCTTTATTTTCCCATTGGATTTCGTTTTCTTCAGCCTCAGGAAATTCGTCTGCTATCACCTGTTCTATGTCTATTGTCTCCTCTTCTTCACCCATCTCCTCACCTATTGTAGATACTTCCGATCCCTCCGGTGGTTCGTCTTCATTGTCCATGTCTTCCTCCTCTGCCGCATCTTCTGCCATCTGACGTTGTATGTCTGCTCGACGTTTCTTTTTCTCGTCAATTTCCTCTTGTAATTCCTTTCGCCGTTCATCAATTTCTCTTAGCCTTTCCGCCGTCTTTTCGTCACGCACTTCTTTAAGACTTGCTGTAAAAACCTCCATTTTCTTCTGCCACTCTTCCATTTTTCCTTTCAGTAGCCGGTCAACAGTCTGATCTGACTCGATGTCCAATACAACTATAGCATCCGGAAACAAATTTTGTTCAGTGAGGTAGTTCAGGTCTTCTACTGTGTTCGGAAATCCTTCAAGTACAAATCCAGTCGACTTAAAAGGTTCTGATGTCCACCATTCCTTCACTATAACATCCAAGGTATCGGGAGACAGCGCTGGAACTTCACCAGTAAGGTACTCTTCAACTTCCACCTGCCAATCAGTCCAGCCTATCTGGTAGGGTTTGCGTACACCCTCTTCGTCCTCTCCCGTGTCAGAGTCACCTTGTGCTGTAGGAGACACCGCAGGGTCTTGTACATCAGTACTGGACGCTGGTGGCGGTGTTTCCATGCTGCTGGTGTTTTCCAGACCTGCGGCGGCGGCACGCTCCTGCCGTCTTTCACGCTGACGTGACGCGAACTCCTCACGCATGGTAATTGTGTCATGCTTAATATCTTGGATGTCATCCGCGATGACGTCTTCTCCGGCCACCTCGGTTTGGTTTCGCACACCGAGGCGGGGTCGTCCGAGTGACTGCATAATCTCTTGCAATCTCTCATGGAAGTTTATAAAGAATAAATCACACTTCTCGGCTAGAGTACGACCACGACTAGATTTGCCAGACCCAAAAGCTCCAAGGAATATGAGTCGTATCGGTGGTGGGGTGGGGTATTTATTGCTTGGAATGTATTTTTCTGGCTCAGCCGCTAATGCTTCCATTGCTTCTTGTGAACTTGTCAAATAAAGCTGCCCCCGATAGCTCACAGCAAATTCTTCTACACCAGGCCGAGCTACCCCATATTCTGCGTACGCCACCGGACAAAATTTGCCTGTCTCTCCGTACAACTTCTTAAGGTCAGATTTGGCTTCTTCATCTTCTTCGCTTCCTTCTTCTCTTGCTTCTTCTTCCTCATCTTCAACACTTTCTTCTTGATAATTTTCTTCGACCTCATCATCAACATCACCATAGTCGATGTCAATATCATCGACAGAATTCAGTTCACGTGGTCTTTGCTTAAAGTTTTGGTACATATCTGTGTTTACGAGAGCCAGAAGGTTTGTACCACTGCGAATTACCCGATCAAGTGAAAGTACGATAGGCTCCAGGTTATTGTGCGGCTCAATCTGGCTTCGCATGTTACTCCAATCAGAAGCAAAGTTAGTCAGTTTTGTTTTATAAGTCGTCATCATTGGGCAGTCTGGCGGTGGTGGAGGGGGCGGTAACGTCACTGGCTGGCCCGACTCACTTCCTGTGAGACTGTCGGCATCCATGGGGGATACTGCTGATGTCACCGCCGCTGCCCCCGCCGGTTTGGGCGGCTCCGTAGTCTGTGCTCCGCCAATTGACACGGGCTGAGGTTTATCCGATGAGGCTCCCCCTATAGACACCGTTTGATTAGTCTCTTTTGTGGCAGATTCAGCTTGATTATCGGCATCTTTTGCTTCACCTTCTTTCTCCGTAGATCCGTCAGATTTTAGATCCTTCTTCGTGCCGGTGTCCTCGTCCTGGCTACCCATGACTTCTGCCATCTGTTTCGATAAGGCCTCCTGATCTTTCTGTTCAGCATCTGAGCGAGCCATTTCTTGATGCAGTTTCTCTGATTCTAGTATTTTCCTCTTTTCTTCCTCTGCTGCAAGTTGGTCTGCAGTTAACATACTTCGATCAATTTCTTCCTTATTGTCCTGGTAATAATTGTTCATCAGATATATCATTTCATCTGACTCGTCCCAAATGCACACCAGGTCATCATATTCAAACTTCTCTTGTGCAAATACTTCCCACACAGCTGGGTCTGTTGGCACATTATCTAGGACCCAGCCACCGCGCGAAGGTGCAGTCAGTGTGCCTGCTTCTTCTGCTGCTGCTTTATTTTTTAATTCTTGTGAAGTTACTGCCTCTTGAATGATCTCTACCCAATCAGTTGGCTCTAGCTGAACGTCTTTAACCAACGTTTCCAGCTCCTCGTTGTACTGCAGTAGTTTCTCCTCTAACTCCGGGTCGGGCGGCTCAGGTTGGGCCATCAATGACTTTGAGGAAGCTTCACGACTGACCTCTGAGTCTGGTGCTGGCGATCCAGCGTTCGACTGCAGATCGGCAGAGCCTTTTTGCACCACAGAGCCAACACTGGCAACTGGGCCGGAAGATGCCGTGCTACCTGTAGCCTGCGATTGATTTGTTTGAGAATCTTTGACCTGTGCATCGGTTTTGGAACCGGGAATTGACGACGCTGACTTCTGAGCTGGTAGATTTGAGGTTGTTGACTGTTTGTCTTCCGCTGGCGTCTGCTCTTGAGCCGGTGTCTGACCAGATGGTGTCGATGACTGCATGCTGTTCGATCCGGGTAAGACTGCGCTTGATGCCACACCAGGTGTTTCAGGTGATGTCGATGACTGCTTACTGCTTGATCCGGGTAAGACTGCGCTTGATGCCACACCAGGTGTTTCAGGTGGAGAGGTTTCCTTATTCGCTCCATCGTCTTGGCTTTCGTCTCTACTATCACTCTCAGATTTATCAGCTCCAGGCTTATCACTCCCAGATTTTTCAGCCTCAGACTTATCACTTTCTGATTTCTCAGCTCCAGACTTATCACTCCCAGATTTTTCAGCCTCAGACTTATCACTTTCTGATTTTTCAGCCCCAGACTCATCGTCATCATCTTTACTATCTTCGTCTTCTTTTTCGCTGCTCTCCTTGTTTGGGGCTGCAGCTTCTTGCTCCTTTTCTGCTTTTAGCTTTGCTTCCTCCTCCTTCTGTTTTTCCGCCCTCTCCTCCTCCGCTTTTTTTGTTTTTCTTCTTGTTCTTTTTAAGCCGTTCTGCCTCCTCTGCTTCTGCCTTGCGTTTAGCGGCAAGTTCTTGTATTACCAATGCTCTCTTCTCTTCACGCTTTTCTTCCCGGTACTTATCTTGCTTCTCTTTGAGGTGGGTGCCACTCACCTCTACTGCGTCGATCACGGTGGCTCCGTAGGAGCTAGCTATTTGGCCGGCCAAGGTGGTACGCCCACTACAGGGAGGGCCGCAAACTATCACGCGGCAGGGTAGTTTTGGAGGCACTAAGTACCTTCGTGGATTTTGCATAAAGAGAGACATAGCGTTTGCATCGCTTAATACATAAAAGTGGTTGAGAAACCCTACAGCAAAGCCGGGATCTCCATGGACAATTTTGCCGTCTTTCATGCTCACAGGACACGTGATCCCGTAATCTGACGGCGTCCACTTGTAGCGTAAGCACAGGGGGTTGGTGCGTGACAACACATGTGATATCACATCAGGATCTTCCTCAGAAGACACTTGTGGTGGCTCACCCTCTTCCAAAAGCCGAACTGGGACCATAGCTCGAGTGACTGGTAATACAGCCAGTCGGTATTTCAGTGACTCCAGTAGTGCCTTTGGAGGCAGTGTTGCATCGAGTTCTATGAGCAACTCAGGGTTATGATGTGTCATGTAGTCTTCTAGCAAAAGCATGAGCCGGGATTTATATAATTGCAGGCTGTAAAGGATTGTATTCTGTTCAGCCTCTGGTACTTTCAGAAGCTTGTCTCTGATCGCCCTAGGGCACAGTGCCAGGGGGTTTACATGCTTGCGCCTTTTCTTTCGCTTCTCTTTTATTGGTTTCTGTTCCCCTTCACCCAGTTCTTCCTCTTCCTGGCCTTCATCGGTTTCTTCTTCTTCCTCAACCTCTTCCTCAGTTTCTTCTTCTTCCTCCTCTTCTATGGCCTCCTCATGAATGGCTTCTTCTTCCTCCTCCTCTTCTTCTTCTTCCTCTTCTTCTCCTATGACCTCACCAGGAGGACGTGGAGGCTTCTTCTTTTTGGGGGCTTGGGTTTGTCTGTGTAGTATACTGCACTATATAGGCGTCCTTTTTGTTCATCAAATCGCAGAGACATGGTCCTTACTATCAGATCTTCATCGGGAATCTTCAAGTGAATAATGACAGCTGGCTGAATATTTGACTCAATGACCATCTTAAGCTGATCAAGATGAGATATGGATTTCTCAGAAAGACACGGTATTCCATCCAAGACATAGCCATAATGCTGGATATCATCACGTTTTAGGCGCTCTTGTATTATTGTCATAATAAGCTGTTCTGGAATAGAAGTACCCGAAAAAAGCAGAGCCCGCATCTTCTCACCCAATTCGGATTTTCCGTCGAGTATGTCCTCCACCAAGTCCTCTGCATTGATATAAATGCACCGCCACCATTTGGACAGCAAACTAGCTATTGTTGATTTTCCAGAGCCTGGCTTGCCCAGCACAATAAAGCTTGTCGGGGGTGTCCTCAAAAGTTCTTTTTCAGCCTCGTCCATATTAAAATGATCCTGTCTTTCCTCTGGCTCCTTTTTCTCTTCCACAATGTACTGTTGGCTGACAATAGCTCTTTCTCGAAGGTACGCAGCCCAGTTGAAATCTGTACTTGATAACTCGGACAGGGAGCTGTCATTCTGAGGCATGATTTTAACAGACGGTTGAGATTGGCTTTTTACTGAGACTGTTGAGCCTTTTTCGAACATGTCGTCCTCTTCTGGGCGTTGAATGATGACGCCAATTCCTTCCGAAGTTGAGGCTGTAATCCCATCCATAATTATTCCGGCGGCTGTGTCTGCCAGTGTTGCACTCTGGGTGGCTGAAGGTATGCCAGTATTGGGATCTGGAGTTTCTTGGACTCCATCTTTTATTTCAGGGTTGCTCATGTTTACTTTTTAGTGTTTTTAGCTGTTCCAGGATGTCTTTAAATATTGAATTATTTTCGATAAAATAAGCAGGAACATTGTCCACAAATAGTCATTGAACCAAGAATGCTCTGATTACTTGCAAATCAAGACATACAGAATTGAAATTCAGGCAGTACAAAGTATCCTCTTTGGAGTTCGACTGCTATCTTCCGACCTTAGTATGAGTTCAGGAACATCAGACGGTGACGAGCTTTTTACTTGGATAAGTAAGACTAAATTGATATCGTCCCACGGGCACTTATGCAATCAGCACCTCCTTCAAATATTTCGTTTATTATAATTTGAACCTTACAGAAAATAACATTCGCCATCAGTTAATATAATGTTGTGCCCCTACCTGGAGTAAATTATTTCTATAATACGTCCCGGAGTTTGCAATGTATGTTGAGTGCCACTTTATCCTATTCTAGTAGATTATACGTTTACACAGTGGGAATGCAGAGCTTGTTCTGAAAAAAATCATCGAAACCCATGGTCACATTGTCATGCTGATTTGGTTTCACTTTATGACAAATATTTTTCATCAGAGTGTTCATGATTCACGAAGTCGTATATCGAAGACTTCGGGCATATACAACTTATATATCTGTAGCATAAATATATTTAACTTTTTCACTGACCCATCACTACAAAAGAAAAAACTTGTATATTTGGCTATTTTTAACAAATTTTATTTTAGCCTCCAGATGCCTATTTTTATATTCCAAAAGCACAACTTCAGCTTTGACAAGTTGCCAAAGATAATTTGTTGCCACGCATTACAATTTTGTCAATGTGGTAAGCTTCATTAAAGGCCCACGACGAGAAAATTAATAAGCTTGTATCCGACTGATGCTAAATCAAGCCACTTGTACGATGAGCCCGAAAAAAGGTTTGATAAATAACGAAGCAATGCACTGCAGCTGTTTGCCGAATTCGTTTAACCTAACATAACGAGTTCGCTGATGATGACTATCAACTATTTTTGCTCCCACCATATTTTACAGATTCTATAAGGAACTGTGTCTGCAGATTAAATTATTTGTGTTAAAACATTTCAAATATCGAATTCAAGGAGACAGGCCACACAGGTTCTTATTATAGCATTTATAATGCCCCTCAGAGCAGCACTGCGCAATCTATTAATTATATCTTTTCATTCCGATTTCCATGTGGTAAATTTCCTAGAAAAATTGAAGCTGAATTGCTAGCAGGTGTGTTAAGAAGACAAGCCAGGCTCATATTTTGACCAACAAATGATACAAAAATACATAACTCATCGGCGTGCGCTGCTCAATGTCATTTCGATCCACCCCTACAGCTAGCAACTAGATCGCATCTTATTGTATTGCATTTTATTCGAAAGCAGCTTTGATGACAATGAATAAGAGACAAAGTGGCAAATGGGATCAAGAACGCCTTAACATAAAATCACACAACACACCACTCTAAGGAAGATAAATCTCTTACACACAGGCTCGCACACACATAACAAGTAAAAACCAAAAAAATAACTGTGCACATTTTCTCTACAACCTGACAGCTAAATCGTCAAAGAATAGCCGCCGATCAGTTTATCCACCAGCACTGTCACTGAATCTGAGGCCAGCATCACTCTCAACTTTTCCGGGGACTGCCCTGCCCACGGTTCCACCTCACGCGCACTCAGCAGAGGGACGCCACGGTAACAGAGCCGTCGCCGGCCCGTGCCACGCAGATTGCTGGGAGCGCTCGCTGAGAGGAACTGCGTGTGATACGCCCCAGTACGTCACCGCAACGTGCAACTATGTAGTACTGACTGCTTGAGTCATTGCCTGCCTAACGATTGGTCCTACATCGCATACCAAGAGTGAGGATTTATATCTCTCGGAGATGCCTGGTCACCCCCAATGACACGTTGGGTTAGTGTTAGAAATAATTCTTGACTTATATTTTTTATATTCAGAACATCAAATTAGTTTTATCTAGCCTAACATGTCAGGGTGATGATGAAATATGATATCATTGTATATAATTATCTCTTTGAATTGTGATAGTTTCTTCTATTGCTTCAATTTTCGCTACCAGCAATGATATTTGTAAATCTGCGCCCCTCTCGCACGCCGTCTTCTCGGGCAGGTGTTGCGCGGCTCGCACCGGGCGGGTCGGATCCCTCACGGCACCGTAGGAGAACAGGCCGGAGCCGACATCACTCGGGTGCACCATCTGGCGACCGTCTGTCCTCTGGACGTGGTCGAGATGCAGCCCGGCGACGCCATCTTCTTCAACTGCAACCTGCTGCACTGCTCCAGCAAGAACGACTCGTCCAACCGACGGTTTGTGCTGATTCCGGCCTTCAACAAGCGCTCCAACAACCCGCTCTGGGAACACCATCACCCGCAGTACACCAAACTCAACATGGTGGGTCCTGCAACAGATCATATTGCGATTGCTATAATTTTCAGAAGAGCGTTTGTTCGCAAATCAGTGGCGAATCCTTCTTAGGGAAAAATTGGCAGCTGGTCAGAGAACAAGCCGATTATCCATAAAAACACACACATACAGTGTTCTCGCGGTTTTGTTGGTTTTTCCTAAGTCAAAAACCAAATATAGATTCACCTCTGTAATGCAGCATGGAGACAAGGGCCGGCTTAGACATTGACGAGCATCAGCTTCGTGCCCGTGATCTGTGAACGAGCCGATTACAGCGTTTTCTTGCTGCTCTGTTCGTAGTCTCGACACAAAGTTTTTCTTTTCTTTTTTTATTTGTGGGGGGGTTAAGTTTAATAATGCACATACGGCTGTCGTCACATGGCATCTGAGGGGAAGGAAAGTAAGTTAGGCTAGAGCTAGGACAGGGTGTCAAATCCTGCCTCAGGATAGGCTCGAACCCGCGACACTATGCACATACAGAATGCCTCGGATCGAGCCGAGCGCGCGCGCTAACCGACTGCGTCATCTACACCCCGTGCACCATGTATCAAGATGTAACGTATCGCTTCATCCCGCAGCTGCCCGATGACGCCGTCTTGACCTGCGAGCGCATTACCAGCTCCACGGACAAGTGGTTCATGGACAAAAAGGAGGATTCTTCTCACGTCATCAAGAACGGCAAACACTGAACACAGGGATTGGCCATCACGCGAAGGAAGGGCTAAAGAGTAGGGCATAGTGATTTTTGGCATTGCCAAAGTTGAGGTCCGAGTGGGCCATGGCCGCTGATTGCCATTTCACTTAAATGCATGCATGTCTGTATGTTTCAGTGACATATCAAATGTTTCAATCAGCAGGATAACTTTATTTCACCTACAGCGAGATGTATTGCGATAATCTGTAAGACCTCAGGTAACGGAAATTATAGTACCAAAGGCACAGACATGATATGGTGGGTATTCTTCGTCCATGGCAGGGTGTAAATAAAATACACAAACATAATGAGTATCCTACTTAATTATGGATGAGAGTAAAATGCTTACCATGTAGAAGTTCATATGCATAGTTATTTTCTGCATGCTTGACGGTGGCTTTAAACTGTAGCAAAGGATTTCCGGGAAAAGTTTAATGAAGAGAGGATGAACGAGGAGCGTGCCAGAGGAGCGTGAGCGAGCGTGAGGAGCGAGGATGGCTACGAGGAGCGTGCCTCGGTCCTCAAGCACACCCATTTGTATGTGTTCAGGCCATTTTAACCTGTCCAACCATTCATTTGTTAATGATTTTACATCACCCGCTGATGAGTTGCAGATATTAGGTAAAGAAAATAAATAAGCAAATACACAATTTCCAAAATAATACGGATATTTGTTCCTAGATAGCTGCAGATCTCTTCTGCATCCGGGGAAAGGGAAACCCCCTTCCTCGATGGGGGTTTCCCTTTCCTGGGGGGCTTCAAACACCCCCTCCCTTGATCTCGGCTCCTCTCGGGATTCCAAACATCGGCAATGTTTAGAGTCCCGAATTAGGTTTTGTACCTTTTCACCATCGAACGTGGAGCAAAGCAGCATGTCCTTCCCTCTTCTAGTATAACATCTGGTCGTATTTCAGCAGCGCTCTCTCTCTTAGACCCCACTCCCTGGAACTTGTCTGACGGTTAAGTTTTAGTTTTAACACGCGCATTGACGGGGGTCTGAGCCACCTTCGCATTGACGGGGCGGGTACCCGCCCCCCTAAGATCTCGAGAACCACGGTAGGTAGCGAAAAACGGTAAACGGCGTTGGGCTGCCCATCCACTTCTTCATCGAAAACATTTGAACCATTTTTTTGTCAGGTCACATTTAAGGTCACGAGAGGTCAAAACATGCCCGTCATAGGGAAAACATGTAAATTCAGTTTTTCGGCCACTACATCTGAACAACTAAAAATAGAGCAAAACGACTTAAACTATATGAATCGTCTTAGCAAGCCGAATCGAATGATATATAATTTGACCTTGCTAGGTCAAATCAAGGATTTAACCTGACCTGAGGTCAGGTCAGGGTCAAATTATATAAAATGCATATCATTAGAACCGCAAAGCCCAGGCGAGTCTAATGCAGCTAAAATAAATGCTCTATCACCATCCGTTACTGAGTTATTCCGTAAAAACCATTCCATTTTTCCCATGTATTTCCAATGGAGAGGTCATGCCTCGTACCTGACCTTAGGTCATCGATATCAAAAATACCGAAACATATGTTAGAGAACTCGGTAGGGCCATTATGTGATATGAGTTTTAATCGGATAAGTTCACCCTGCTCCGACTTATGCTATCTTAAACTTTTTTTGAGGTTGGGTCACTTGACCTGTACTGGTGACCTGACCTGAGATGACCTAACCTTAAAATTTTCAGAGAAGTTGTAAAAATGATGAGGAAAAGGTATACCAAGTACGGCGGCGCTACGCGCCGCCGTTTTTCTACTATCTCTGAAAAACCCGAGGGGGCGGGTACCCGCCCCCGTCAATGCGCGTGTTAAGTACGCCTCTCTCATTCTTCCCTCGGCTGTGTTCGGACCGGGTCCCACTCCCCTTCACTCAGCAGAAACTCATCTCGGAACACTCCTGACTTCAGCGAACTCGGCCGCCAGCTAGCCTGATCTGACTCTACCACCGTCTCCCTGGACCGAAGAGCAGCCTCGAAAGGTGGAACAGATAATCAAGACAATAGAAGGCAAGTATGACAGGAATGTTTCAAAAACGTTATCTTAATACATCTCCTGGCTTATGGTTTAAATATCTGCCATTTTCATGGATAAGTTTTTGTTGAATTTATTGAAATACAAGTAAACGCCCCTCCACCAATCAGTGGATGTCATCCACTGGCTGCCGATTGCCTGCGGGCAGAGGTTAGAGAGGTCACGCTGGGCAAGGCTAACGCCAAGCTCTAGCCTCGGTGGGGAGGGGTCGAGTTGCGGATCATAAAACCTACATGCGTGGTGTCGAGAATGGTGGTGGTTGTGCCTACCGTTAGACTGAGTGAACGGGACAGGTGTAGGAGACATTCGGTGCACGTGTGTGGATATATGGGCTAGATATTTGTGCAGTGTGCGGTGTCGATGGCACTGGAAAAACATAAGTGTGAATTCATTAAATGAGATCAGTATGTGCATGTGTTTGGCGGGCAAAATTACAGGCACCGATTTCAAGTCCTTCGCATTTTTCGACATCAGGGCACATGATGCAACTTTCCAGGACTGTTTAAAATTGATACACACTTATTTGTAATGCAACACACACGGTTCAAACATTTAACCCGCGCCCCACCGGGGGTCCGGCGCCACCTTCGCCCCACCGGGGGGCCATCGATGGCCCCCCCTCTAACTCCGAAAATATGGGCGTTAGCGCAAATCTGCAAAGTGCAATAGAAAGCTCGCGTGAATTCAGTAAGAAATTACTTCGCATGTTTTAGTGCTCAGGTCAATGGTTTGTCCTCCAGAGGTCAAATTAGGTCAAGATCGGCTATTTTCACTCAAATATGCAATGATTAAGCAAACTGAGCATAACTCTTATGTCATTAGAGCTATTGAGACCTGGTAAAGTACATTTGATAGCAAATTGCCAGTACTTTTTCCGCTATGTGGAACGTAAAGACCTCCCGCCAGTGGTTTGACCGCCAGAGGTCACCTCGTGACCTAATATGACCTGAGGTCACGAAAGGTCAAAAAGTGACCTTGTCGTATATCAAATGAAAGCCAGTGACAAGACAAACACGATGGTGTTTGTTTCACCGCTCTAGCTCAATTAGGTCAAAAGTTATTGTCAAAATACTGTTTTTGAACTCTAGTGACCTTGGATGACCTTGGAAAAGTCAAAGGGCAAATATGACCCCTGGGATCCGTGAAAGGGTGTCCAAAAACGTTGTTCTGAGCATTCTGAGTATTTGCAATCATTTTTGTGGCTTTTATATCATGAAATAGCTTATCCCCATGCTTTTCCAATGGGAGAGGTCGCCTCGTGACCTGACCTCAGGGCACGAAATCGAAAAATCCCGGATATACACCTTGTAGACCCTGGAGGGGTCATGAAGTTTAGGAAGTTTCAAATCGATCGACTTCGAAATGTAGCTCTTACAGAGCTCTAAAGGTGAAGTGAGGTGACCTTGGTTGACCTCGTCTGGTGACCTGACCTTGGGTGACCCGGGGTAAAAAATTTCAGGGATGATGGGAAAATGATGCAGTGAGAGGTAGAGCCCTAAACCGCGGTGCTGCGCCTCGTCGTTTTTCTGCTATCCCGGAAAAACCTTAGGGGGCCATCGATGGCCCCCCGGTGGGGCGAGGGTTAACATACACGCCTAGCTGACGATTCCTATCTATGTGAAACGACAAGTTTAAGATGCTGAAATAGTTACTTAAGGCGGAGGGATAAGTAGCTCTAGACGTGTAAACAAGGGGGTCCAAGGGAGAGCACAGGATTCACCGGGTAATTAACACGCGCCCCGCTGGGGTCCCTTGCATGACGCGCCCCGCTGGGGGCGTTTTTCGCCCCCTCCGTATCTCGTTCCCCACGAAATCTAAAGAAAAATTACGGGCTGCGTTCGAAAGCTCTTGTTAAAACGAAGAGAATTCATAAAAATAATTTTTATGTCAGGTCAATATTAAGGTCAGCATAGGTCAAAGAATGCTCCATAGGCTTACAACAGAGCAGTGTACGTTTCCCTCTCTAGATCTGCCCTCAGGGAAGCTAGAGCAAATCTTTATGCATCATTGGATTCCTCTTATCACAGCAAATCGAATGATGTATAATATGACCTTGCTAGGTCAAATAGTCAAAATGACCTGACCTCGACCTAGGTCAGGGTCACAGAGTGACCTGGTATGGTCATGTTGCATATCAATCGACTCCCCGTCACAATATAAACACAATGCAATCAAAAAGGGAGCTTTATCGCAGTTCAGTGAGAAGTTATTGGCAAAACAATCACTCTCTGCTCCCGTGACCTGATATGACCTTTGCGAGGTCAGATGCTCAAAAACTCAACTTTATGGTCAAGGTAGTGGTGAGAATAGACAGTTTGAGGATATTCAGCTTTATCTATCCAGTATTTACTGAAAACAAGCCCATTCTATTTTTCACCATAGGCTTATAATGGGGTGACCAAAAATTGACTTCACCTTAGGTCAACAATATCAAAATTCTGAGATAACAGATTTGTAGAACCTTATGACCTTATCATATTGTGAAAGTTTCAAACTGATCGGTTTGCTAATGTTTTCTGGGCGCTGCTTCAAACTCGGAATTTTAGGTTTTGAGGTTGGGTCACTTGACCCTGAATAGCTCCTTGCCCTGACATGACCTTAACAAAACATTTGGTCAGATGTGTAAATTTGATCATGGATAAGGTCCCGTAAGTTTCGTTGTTCTCCGTCTCTTCGTTTTTTAGCTATCTGGGAAAAACCAGGAGGGGGCGTATTTCGCCCCCCCACCCAGTGGGGCGCGTGTTAACTGAGTAGGTGTGTCTATCTTAAATACATAAACATCAGTGTTTTCCTCTAGCATTCCCCTATCACATCTTGTCGATACCGCGGCCACCCGGCCTCCAGGAAGACAGAAGCTACTGTGCACCACCATCTAACCAGTGGCGGCGCTACCATAGAGGCACATTAGGCACTGCCTAGTCACTTTTGAATGTCGAAGAAGGTATGTATTTTATGTGGAATAAATATGATTTGACTCGATGTTTAAGTTACAGAGAATATTCCTTTTTCGGATCACTGGGTCAAAGACCCGATAATTTGCATCTCTGACAATCCACGTTCGCAGCTCTTACCGTCAACAAATGTGATACTAGGCACTTCGCGATTTCGCTGAATCTGCCTAACACCGTGCCAAAACTAACGTGTGATTATTGATTGACATCTCTAATGCCTCATTCATTCGGACGCGAGTACTGGATTGTTAACCCGCGCCCCACCGGGGGTCCGGCGCCACCTTCGCCCCACCGGGAGCCATCGATGGCACCCCTCTTACTCCGAAAATATGGGGGTTAGCGCAAATCTACAAAGTGCATTAGAAAGCTCGCGTGAATTCAGTACGAAATTACTTACATGTTTAAGCGCGCAGCTCAATGGTTTGACCTCCAGAGGTCAAGTTAGGTCAAGATCGGCTATTCTCACCACAATATGCAATGCTTAAGCAAACTGGGCATAACTCTTATGCCATTAGAGCTATTGAGAGCTGGTAAGGTACATTTGATAGGAAAATGTCAGACCTTTTTCCGTTATGTGGAACGTAAAGACCTCCCACCAGTGTTTTGACCTTCAGAGGTCACCTCTTGGCCTAATATGTCCTGAGGTCACGAAAGATCAGAAAGTGACCTTGCCGTATATCAAATGAAAGCCAGTGACGAAACATACACGATGATTTGATTCAGTGCTCTAGCTTAACCCGCGCCCCACCGGGGGTTCGGTGCCACCTTCGCCCCACTGGGGGCCATCGATAGCCCCCCTCTAACTCCGAAAATATGGGCGTTAGCGCAAATCTGCAAAGTGCAATAGAAAGCTCGCATGAATTCAGTAAGAAATTACTTCGCATGTTTTAGTGCTCAGGTCAATGGTTTGACCTCCAGAGGTCAAATTAGGTCAAGATCGGCTATTTTCACTCAAATATGCAATGCTTAAGCAAACTGGGCATAACTCTTATGTCATTAGAGCTATTGAGGCCTGGTAAAGTACATTTGATAGCAAATTGCCAGTACTTTTTCCGCTATGTGGAATGAAAAGACCTCCCGCCAGTGGTTTGACCACCAGAGGTCACCTCGTGACCTAATATGACCTGAGGTCACGAAAGGTCAAAAAGTGACCTTGCCGTATACCAAATGAAAGCCAGTGACAAGACAAACACGATGGTGTTTGTTTCACCGCTCTAGCTCAATTAGGTCAAAAGTTATTGTCAACATACTGTTTTTGACCTCCGGTGACCTTGGATGACCTTGGAAAAGTCAAAGGGCAAATATGACCCCTGGGATCCGTGAAAGGGTGTCCAAAAACGTTGTTCTGAGCAGTCTGAGTATTTGCAATCATTTTTGTGGCTTTTATATCATGAAATATGTTTTCCCCATGCTTTTCCAATGGGAGAGGTCGCCTCGTGACCTGACCTCAGGGCACGAAATCGAAAAATCCCGGATATACACCTTGTAGACCCTGGAGGGGTCATGAAGTGTAGGAAGTTTCAAATTGATCGACTTTGAAATGTAGCTCTTACAGAGCTCTAAAGGTGAAGTGAGGTGACCTTGGTTGACCTCGTCTGGTGACCTGACCTTGGGTGACCCGGGGTAAAAAATTTCAGGGATGATGGGAAAATGATGCAGTGAGAGGTAGAGCCCTCAACCGCGGTGCTGCGCCTCGTCGTTTTTCTGCTATCCCGGAAAAACCTTAGGGGGGCCATCGATGGCCCCCGGTGGGGCGAGGGTTAATTAGGTCAAAAGTTATTGTAAAAATACTGTTGTTGACCCTGGTGACCTTGGATGACCTTGGAGAGGTCAAAAGGCAAATATAGCCCCTGCGATCCATGAAAGGGTGTCTAAGAACGCTTTTCTGAGTAAACCGAGCATTTCCAATCGTTTTTGTGACTTTTAGATCATAAGACAGCTTTTCCTCATGCTTTTTCAATGGGAGAGGTCACCTCGTGACGAAAAGGTCACGAAATCGGAAAATCCCGGATATACACCTTGTAGACCCTGGAGGGGTTATAAAGTATAGGAAGTTTCAAATCGATCGAGTTCGCAATGTAGCTCTTATAGAGCTCAGAAGTTGAAGTGAGGTGACCTTGGTTGACCTCGCCTGGTGACCTGACCTTGGGTGACCCGGGGTAAACATTTCAGGGATGGTGGGAAAATGATGTGGTGAGAGATACAGCCCTCAACCGCGGTGCTGCGCCTCGTCGTTTTTTGCTATCCCGGGAAAACCTTAGGGGGGCCATCGATGGCCCCGGTGGGGCGAGGGTTAAATCTGCAACCCAGGATTGCCTTACGAGCTAGCACGTGCGATCCCGCGTCTTAGGTCCTTAATTACAGCGGGTTCGTGTATTGACATTCTTGTATTCGCGGATGTTTATCCTTCTCTGCTGCGGGATGGTTGTTTGGCAATTTTTAGCGAGATATTTAACCTTCGCCCGGGTGGGGGTCTTTTTAGACCCCCGCTCGGGTTTTTCCAAAGTGACCAACAAACAGCGACGCGCAGCGCCGCCAAACTTGATCTAGCTGTTCCTTCATCATTTTTACATGTTTTCTGAAAATTTTAGCTCAAGGTCATATCAGGTCAGGTCACCAGGCCAGGTGAAGTGACCTCACCTCAAAAAATGCTTAGGACCGCATAACTAAAAGAAGGGTTAATCGATCAAGTTGAAACTCATACCACATATTGGGCCCACCAGGAGCTACAACATTTGTTCCGGGATTTTTTATATTGGCGACCTAAGGTCATGTGCAGAGCATGACCTCCCCATTGTCAATACATGGGGAAAATCACAAAATGAGCTTTTCTCAGTAAGTATGGATAAAATCAACTTCAAACATCGGTTATGACTTGCTCTTAGCCCATTTCTGAAGCTGATGCCAAAATTTTTGGCTTGTGATCTTTGAAAGGTCACCTTAGGTCAAATAAGCATGTTTTGGTGTTTTTCTCTATAAATTTTGTATAAACCAAGATAGAGCTTTTATTTTGTCACCAAAGTGTTTGTAGAGTCACTTGAAGTCAAATGATATACATCATGACTATACCAGGTCAAGTTGGGTCAGACCGTTGACCTGGGTCAGGTCAAATTCTTAAATTTGACCTGGGATAGCAATATTATATATCATTCGATTTGTATTGACGAGAGGATTGCAACGGTGCATCAACTTTCGCTGTATCTTGTTTGGTGTGGTAGTTATTAGCGAAAAAAGAAACGCCCTTATGCATGGGTGGCTATGGACATTCCCAATAATATACCCATTATTCAGTGACCTGTAGCTCCCTAGACTTTGACCTGACACGAAAATGAATGCCACTTTAATGAAAGAGCAACTCAAGAGCTTT
This sequence comes from Lepas anatifera, assembly GCA_034440635.1. Taxonomy (NCBI): domain Eukaryota; kingdom Metazoa; phylum Arthropoda; class Thecostraca; family Lepadidae; genus Lepas; species Lepas anatifera. The sequence continues at coordinate 538,022 of JAOTON010000176.1, read as the reverse complement.
CGAATGGAGTTAGAAAAATGTTTCTAGCTATCATAGTTTGAATGAATTAAAAAAAATAAATTTAAAAAATCCGTTCTCAAATAGATTGTACAGCGAGAAAGTGGACGTCATAAACAATGAAGTGCCGAAACTGTCCTTAACCCGCGCCCCACCGGGGGTCCGGCGCCACCTTCGCCCCACGGGGGCATCGATGGCCCCCCGTCTAACTCCGACAATATGGGCGTTAGCGCAAATCTGCAAAGTGCAATAGAAAGTTCGCGTGAATTCAGTAAGAAATTACTTCGCATGTTTTAGTGCTCAGGTCAATGGTTTGACCTCCAGAGGTCAAATTAGGTCAAGATCGGCTATTTTCACTCAAATATGCAATGATTAAGCAAACTGGGCATAACTCTTATGTCATTAGAGCTATTGAGGCCTGGTAAAGTACATTTGATAGCAAATTGCCAGTACTTTTTCCGCTATGTGGAACGTAAAGACCTCCCGCCAGTGGTTTGACCTCCAGAGGTCACCTCGTGACCTAATATGACCTGAGGTCACGAAAGGTCAAAAAGTGACCTTGCGGTATATTAAATGAAAGCCAGTGACAAAACAAACACGATGGTGTTTGTTTCACCGCTCTAGCTTAATTAGGTGAAAAGTTATTGTCAAAATACTGTTTTTGACCTCTGGTGACCTTGGATGACATTGGAAAAATCGAAGGGCAAATATGACCCCTGGGATCCGTGAAAGGGTGTCCAAAAACGTTGTTCTGAGCAGTCTGAGTATTTGCAATCATTTTTGTGGCTTTTATATCATGAAACAACTTTTCCCCATGCTTTCCCAATGGGAGAGGTCGCCTCGTGACCTGACCTCAAGGCACGAAATAGAAAAATCCCGGATATACACCTTGTAGACCCTGGAGGGGTTATGAAGTGTAGGAAGTTTCAAATCGATCGACTTTGAAATGTAGCTCTTACAGAGCTCTAAAGTTGAAGTGAGGTGACCTTGGTTGACCTCGTCTGGTGACCTGACCTTGGGTGACCCGGGGTAAAAAATTTCAGGGATGATGGGAAAATGATGCAGTGAGAGGTAGAGCCCTCAACCGCGGTGCTGCGCCTCGTCGTTTTTCTGCTATCCCGGAAAAACCTTAGGGGGCCATCGATGGCCCCCGGTGGGGCGAGGGTTAAAATGGGAAGCTCTCGTGAGTACCTTGTTCTTCCCGGCTTATCTACCTACCTACCTATCCTTCTTGAATTTTTCCCTGTACCTTCATATACTGCTGCATAGCCGTTGCACAATCCATCGAAATATTTCTTTATATTTTTTCTTCAATTCTTATGATATTAAACGTTTAAACACAAATATTAATTCTGCTCATCGACTTGGGCTTGCCCCTTCTCCAGCCGGCCTGCTGGAATCGCCCCTGTCTAATATCAGGTAAAAAGCCTGGGCGACGTTCTTACCTCTAAGCCAATCGTGCCTAGGCTGTCATAATGTTCAAGCGCCGCCACTGCATCTAACCGTGATTGTCCGATTTTCTATTCTCCTCGCCTAAAAATTGGTTTGTATGCTACAATACTCCGCTATTAATGCCACGTGTGACGTCGCGTTCCTGAATAGATAACTCCAGGCCCCCTTCCCCGTCCCGTGAATAGATTATTCCAGTCCCCTTTCCCCATGCCGGGAATAGACAACTCCAGTCCCCCTTCCCCGTCCCGTGAATAGATGATTCCAGTCCCCTTTCCCCATGCCGGGAATAGAAAATTTCAGTCCACCTCCGCTGTCCCGTGAATAGATAACGTCAGTCCCCCTTCCCCGCTCCATGAATAGGTAACTTCAGTTACCCTTGCCCATCACGTGAAAAGATAACTTCAGCCCGCCTTCCCAATCCCGTGAAAATTTAACTTCACCAGTCAGACTCCGGAGAGAAGAACTGTATGTGAAATAAGAGTATGATCAGTTAGCTTCCTAGTCAATGGCAGCCATGGTCTGGGGTGATGCATCAAAACGAACAGTCCGAAAATCGCTAACTCCTTCTTTGGTAGAGTTAAAATAATATTTTGTGCCACTTTATTAGGGAATGTAATGTAAGCTTCCCTTCCTTCTTGGAGTCTGCTTCGTTTGTTTATAGATGTCGCCCTGGAGTCTCTTCCATCTAACAGATGTCGCTGCAGCCGTATTTCTCGACCATAACATCCACAATATCATCATCTCATTCTGCGCTCTGAGTAGAATAGCACAGCGACTATGCATACTGCGCAACTGGAGAATATCCAGTAACAACATTGAATATGGCGAAGGTTCTTAACACGCGCATTGACAGGGGTCTGAGCCACCTTCGCATTGACGGGGGGCGGGTACCCGCCCCTAAGATCTCGAGAGCCACGGAAGGTAGCGAAAAACGGTAAACGGCGTTGGGCTGCCCATCCACTTCTCCATCGAAAAAATTTGAACCATTTTTTTGTCAGGTCACATTTAAGGTCACGAGAGGTCAAAACATGCCGTCATAGGGACAACATGTAAAATCAGTTTTTCAGTCATTACATCTGAACAAGTAAAGATAGAGCAAAACGACTTAAACTACATGAATCCTCTAAGCAAGCCAAATCGAATGATATATAATTTGACCTTTTTAGGTCAAATCAAGTATTTGACCTGACGTGAGGTCAGGTCAGGGTCAAATTTTGTAAAATGCACATCATTAGAACCGCAAAGCCCAGGCGAGTCTAATGCAGATAAAATAAATGCTCTATCACCATCCGTTACTGAGTTATTCCGTAAACATCATTTTTCCCATCTATTTCCAATGGAGAGGTCATGCCTCGTACCTGACCTTAGGTCATGGATATCAAAAATACCTGAACATATTTTAGAGAACTCGGTAGGGCCATTATGTGATGTGAGTTTCAATCGGATAAGTTCACCCTGCTCTGACTTATGCTATCTTAAACTTTTTTGAGGTCGGGTCACTTGACCTGTACTGGTGACCTGACCTGAGATGACCTAACCTAAAAAATTTCACAGAAGTTATAAAAATGATGAGGGAAAAGGTATGCCAAGTACAGCGGCGCTACGCGCCGCCGTTTTTCTGCTAGCTCCGAAAAACCCGAGGGGGGCGGGTACCCGCCCCCGTCAATGCGCGTGTTAAAAACTGCTATGATGGCAGGCATACACTATACCTCAAAACTAAAAGCCACCACGCCTCTTATAACAAGCACTTATGCCATAGACATTCCCAGCAAAATTTTACTAATTGGTGCTTAAACTTGGTTAACCCGCGCCCCACCGGGGGTCCGGCGCCACCTTCGCCCCACCGGGGGGCCATCGATGGCCCCCCTCTAACTCCGAAAATATGGGCGTTAGCGCAAATCTGCAAATTGCAATAGAAAGCTCGCGTGAATTCAGTAAGAAATTAGTTCGCATGTTTTAGTGCTCAGGTCAATGGTTTGACCTCCAGAGGTCAAATTAGGTCAAGATCGGCTATTTTCACTCAAATATGCAATGATTAAGCAAACTGGGCATACCTCTTATGTCATTAGAGTTATTGAGGCCTGGTAAAAAAATTTGATAGCAAATTGCCAGTACTTTTTCCGCTATGTGGAACGTAAAGACCTCCCGCCAGTGGTTTGACCTCCAGAGGTCACCTTGTGACCTAATATGACCTGAGGTCATGAAAGGTCAAAAAGTAACCTTGTTGTATATCAAATGAAAGCCAGTGACAAGACAAACATGATGGTGTTTGTTGCACCGCTCTAGCTTAATTAGGTCAAAAGTTATTGTCAAAATACTGTTTTTGACCTCTGGTGACCTTGGATGACCTTGGAAAAGTCAAAGGGCAAATATTACCCCTGGGATCCGTGAAAGGGTGTCCAAAAACGTTGTTCTAAACAGTCTGAGTATTTGCAATCATTTTTGTGGCTTTTATATCATGAAACAACTTTTCCCATGCTTTTCCAATGGGAGATGTCGCCTGGTGACCTGACCTCATGGCACGAAATCGAAAAATCCCGGATATACACCTTGTAGACCCTGGAGGGGTTATGAAGTGTAGAAAGTTTCAAATCGATCGATTTCGAAATGTAGCTCTTACGGAGCTCTAAAGTTGAAGTGAGGTGACCTTGGTTGACCTCGTCTGGTGACCTGACCTAGGGTGACCCGGGGTAAAAAATTTCAGGGATGATGGGAAAATGATGCAGTGAGAGATAGAGCCCTCAACCGCGGTGATGCGCCTCGTCGTTTTTCTGCTATCCCGGAAAAACCTTAGGTAGGTTAGAACTTGAACATGATAGGTTTTGAGTGCCATAGACACTGGCCTGTTCTGGCTTAGAAGTGGATAGGCTTAGAAGTGTCATAGCCCGATTCCTGTGTTTCCCATGCATTTCCAATGGAGATGCCATGATTCGTACCTGACCTTAGGTTATCAATATTAAAAATCACGGAATTTATGTTGTAGTATCGGGTGGGCTCATTCTGTGGTATAAGTTTCAATTCGATATACTCATCTCTTTTTATCTATGCCACCTTAAACTGTTTTTTAGGTGACGTCATTTAACCTCCACTGGTGACCTGACCTGAGATGACCCAACCTTCGATGGAAGATACAGTTCGACCCAAGAAAACTGTATCATATGACCCCCCTCCTCACCTACCTAAATTAAAAAAATGTTAAGTTAAATGTTAATGTTAAATTAAAGAAAAAGGCAAAGTAGACACAATATATCGGAATAATTTGTGAATTATGTGTGGTATTTTGTTAGCCTTCTACCCAACATTTAGTGGATTTTTCCGCTGGAAATGACGTATATCAAGTGCACGAGCAAGTGAAGATGATATTTTTGACTTAATAAACGCCAGGTTTCGGCTTCAATTTTCTTCAACCGGGTATAGGAATTTTGATTGGAATTTCCTCTCTAGTAGTCATAGTTAAACTCTATGGCTATGCTAAAGGCGTAAAAGCAGTAAAAATGAAGTCACATCATTTCTCTGAGACTTCCTTCCCATTTGGCTACCGCGGCTTACGTTCATTTTTTAGTCATTTTTTCCGGGCTGTGTTTTATAAAAAGGCAAAAAGTTCAGAGGAAAGTGTGGATCAATTCAGTGCCTGTCTGCCTACTGGATTTGTTGTTTCATGGTGATCTGATTTTATCAGATTAGGGGCCGGGGTGGCCTAGTGGCTTCGTTGCCAGTCTTCGGATTGGGATAGCATAGATTAACGTGGGTTCAATCCCCACGGCGGGAAACCGCTTTCCATGTCCAATCTGACCCGGTGGAGAGGATCCTTAAACACCCAAGCCAATACTCCTTGTAATTGGGCAAGTGTGCTTGTTGGGAGTGGCCCTAATAAAATAAGATAAAACATGAAATCAACAGTTTAGGGGTTTGGCCGGGCCACAGACAGAAAATACAAACACGGTGACCAAAATACGGAATTAAGCGCAGGACTTACTACTTCTGGAGCGCACCAGAACCCATTAGGCGATTGAACACTGTGGGCAGATGTTTTGAGTTGTAGGTAATTGTTATCTGTGGATGTCCAAGCCCTTTCTCTCCGGTCTGGAAAGTCTAAATATGGCAGACGTCAATAGATCCTACTGGCGAAAGCCTTTAACAAATGCTGCAGCTTGGGAAAGCTTATTTACCATTAGGAGCAAGGAGACGGGAGACGGGGATTGGCATTGAAACAAAAAGCGAAATTGAAACGTGCAATGAGGTTAATTATATCATAAAAAAGATGTAGACTCGTAAATCCGCTATGGTTTCTTCAACATGTGCTCTTAAAAATATTATTAGAAAAAATTATGCTTGAACTTAGAAAACCAGCCGTCAGCAAAATTCATGCCGCATTTGCAGTTGGGTTTTAGCCGCCCTTATCATTCTTATATCCCTCACCCCGGTGAGGTCGGTGTTTAAACAACCCCTTAGGTTTTCGACGGTGCCAGGAGACCCTATTTAGCACTCCGTATCCTTGATCGATTTCGTAACCTTTCGCAAAATATAAGCTTTGTGTTATCTCAGCTCATGACACCAGTCCAGTTCCAGCGACCTCATCTTCAAAACTTTTCAAATAAAACCAGCGATTAGAGGTTTAACCCTCGCCCCACCGGGGGGCATCGATGGCCCCCTAAGGTTTTTCCGGGATAGCAGAAAAACGACGAGGCGCAGCACCGCGGTTGAGAGCTCTACCTCTCACTGCATCATTTTCCCATCATCCCTGAAATTTTTTACCCCGGGTCACCCAAGGTCAGGTCACCAGACGAGGTCAACCAAGGTCACCTCACTTCAACTTTAGAGCTCTGTAAGAGCTACATTTCAAAGTCGATCAATTTGAAACTTCCTACACTTCATGACCCCTCCAGGGTGTACAAGGTGTATATCCGGGATTTTTCGATTTCGTGCCCTGAGGTCAGATCACGAGGCAACCTCTCCCATTGGAAAAGCATGGGGAAAACCTGTTTCATGATATAAAAGCCACAAAATGATTGCAAATACTCAGAATGCTCAGAACAGCGTTTTTGGACACCCTTTCACGGATCCCAGGTGTCATATTTACTCTTTGACTTTTCCAAGGTCATCCAAGGTCACCAGAGGTCAAAACCAGTATTTTGACAATAACTTTTGACCTAATTAAGCTAGAGCAATGAAACAAACACCATCGTGTTTGTCTTGTCACTGGCTTTGATTTGATATACGGCAAGGTCACTTTGTGACCTTTCGTGACCTCAGGTCATATTAGGTCACGAGGTGACCGCTGGAGGTCAAACCACTGGCGGGAGGTCTTCACGTTCCGCATAGCGGAAAAAGTACTGGCAATATCCTATCAAATGAACTTTACCAGGCCTCAATAGCTCTAATGACATAAGAGTTATGACCAGTTTGCTTAATCATTGCATATTTGAGTAAAAATAGCCGATCTTGACCTAATTTGACCTCTGGAGGTCAAACCATTGACCTGAGCACTAAAACATGTGAAGTAATTTCTTACTGAATTCACGCGAGCTTTCTATTGCACTTTGCAGATTTGCACTAACGCCCATATTTTCGGAGTTAGAGGGGGGCCATCGATGGCCCCCCGGTGGGGCGAAGGTGGCGCCGGACCCCCGGTGGGGCACGGGTTAATAGTGTACTGATCTCATCATATTCATATCATCTGATAAGTCCAGCGAGTAACACTAGTTGCAATGACGGGATTTTCCATATGGATGACCTAGACTCAGGTACAGGTCATGGCCTCTCCATTGGAAATAGACAGTGATAGTGGAAATAAGCCCAAAAGGGCTCTAGCCTGTAGAGACGGCTGTCAATAGCTTCTTGTTCTTCAAATCCTGGTACCTGTATTTCTAGTAACCTTAGTATTCATATCCTAGTAGAGATACAAATCCACACTCCTGCGTCTTTGGTGTTTTTGATGTTTCTGGTGTTTTTGAGGTGCACAACAGTTTTACTGACGAGAGGGGTTTGGCAATTCCTGCCAAATGGTGTTGAAGGGGAGCAGGGTCAGTCATTTTCTGACGATTGCCGGAGAAGGGAACGTTGAGCACCCTCAAATGTGCCTGACGTAGGTGAAAAACCCCTAACCAAAGGCTGTTTTTATCAGCAAAAAAAAGGGGAAATCGGTAAAACAACTAAGCGTCATTGACCTTCACAAGAATGCACACTTCTCCCCACCTAGTTCCCAAGGAAAAAAGTCAAAAAATCAAAACCGGTGTCAATCGATGCAAAATTTGATAGGCCATACGCCGGTGCAGCTGCATTTGTGTTCATGAATATGTTGACCGAGAAAATCATTTTTTATAAGAGTTAAGATCTGATGGGTAAATTTCCTGTTTTCCAATTTCACCAGACCAGTGTAACCACGCGGAGTCCAGTGCCAAACATTAAACATAATTCAAAAGCTGATAGCGTCAGAGACAAGATTAAAGCTGATAGTGTCAGAAACAATATTGAATTTAACTAGGCCCTTTATCGTAATTATCCAGAGACTGTACCCCCCCCCTAAAAAAGACGAGTGTAAATCAATATTTGAAACCTGAAAACTGCAGCCTAAGAGAGATAGGCGGCGCTTACATTTGCTCTTCATTCCAGAAGCTTGGTTGGGAGGAAATATTCACATACAAAACCCAATTTTTTTGTAGTTTGGGCTTGTAAGGCGAACAAGTGCCATGTTCAACTGAGAGACCACCGATTGACAAGCGTGAACGATCACGGTGCGCGGCTCTGATCGGCCACACCAGGTCAGCAGGGTACCACATACCATCAGTCTGCGAGGGGCACGGCATGACCGGGTACAAGGTGGGCCGTGTGGAGGCATCACTTGGCATTCCGCGCGGCGTGGAGGGCCCGTCAGTCCACGCGGTTGGGCGGCCGGTGGAAGTGGCGGGAGGCACTAGTGCTGGCCCGGGCGCCGTAGGGAGGGGTCGCGGTGAAGCGTGCGGCCGCCGAGCGATTCTGGCGCGTGCAACGGTGAGAATTCACATCCAGTGCGTGGCGGCGAGTGCAGTGGTGGAGGAGTGGCGCGTGTGCCAGGTACCATCGACACAGCGAGTTCAGCAGCGACAGAGTCAGTGGCGGGAGTTGCGGCACGTGGGGTTGGTGTACGAAGTGTGGTGTGAGGTACACGCGAGAAATAGCGAGGCTGGGATTCCACTGACATGGACTGCACGCACTGATGGACACTGCACACAGGTGAGTTGCAGGATACACCGCTCTCGGCGCAGTGAAACGCTGCGCAGGGCGTTCCATACGTCGGCATACTAGTGCCTGAAATCGATGCGAGAGGGGAAGATCCTCATGGGAATCAAACACCACAGCAAGTAGTCCTGCTGAATACTGATACCTTTTTGCCTGATTGTGGAACTACAGTTGTGTTTAAGAATCAAATTGTAAATGATTGAAAGCTTGATTAATGATAATATATTTTTATCAACGTAGCACAAGCATTAGACTGGGCAAACGGAGCATTCCGGCACCAGCCTCCCCTCATCATAGCTAATGTTTCAACGCTACCCAATTACGAGATCATCTTGCCCCAGTTAGACTACCCGTCTGCTGTCCCCGACGTTTTCGACGCCCACCATGGGTTAGATATGACCCAGTGATTACCTGCAATAGATAAAGCAGCTTGCGAAGCTCTCGCCCCTCAGCTCGTTTGGTAGGGCCCGCTGATGGTAGGGCTTGAGAAATATATGTGCATGCGGCGGGAAACGGAATGGGAATTGTGAACGGAATGGAATGGGAAGATTGGAATGAACATTTTCAATATTCTTTGGGGACAGGATGTAATGAACCGATTGATTATCAACAGTTTGAGAAGGGATAGTACCACTTTTGGAATATTATTTATTGAAACGGGATAGTACATACTTAAATGGCACCGAGATGATGGCCAGCGGTAGAATGTTGCCGCATGCCAACCTCAGGCATGAGGGTCTCTCCTCGTGTGTCGACCTCCCACCGACTGCTCAGCCTAGCCTTCACCTATATGCGTGGTGTGTGGTGCTACTTCAATAGCCTGTTCGTCTTGTGGGAGCACACATCGCCCCCGACCGGGAATATACAGGGAAACAGCCCCCTTTTCACCTGAATCGTGCCGAGTTTCTGCTGAAGTGGTAAATATACTGAAATTCCACCGGTAGAATGCGCGTGATGTCAAAACGAAGTCAGCGATGTTTGGTTCTGATGTGGGGTTTTCAGGTCAACAGCGTGGCGTGGAAGGTTCGCTGTGCCTGCCTCACCCAGGGCCAGTACTGAGATACCCGCACTGGTTGGACAAACGGTTGTGCTGTGGGGCGGGAACAGGGGCGTAGCTAAGGGGGCGGCACGGACAGCACTCCCCCTGAGGGTCCGAAGAGCCCCCTGAGGACACGGGCCGCGCAAAGCGCGACTCGCCCCCACTATGCTCTGTGGCCAAGTTTGCAATTTCATACCAGACAGGGCCCTCTTAAGCCCTCTTCAGCACTCTATTCTGTAATAAGCAGGGCCCTTTTTACCCATCAGGGCCCTTTTGAAGCTGTCGAAGGGGCCATTTCGTGGCGCCCCCCTGAGCGAAATCCTGGCTACGCCCCTGGGCGGCGATAATTCAAAATGCAGAGTTTATTACTATGCGCTTGCTCCTTACGTCCCTAACATAACGCTGATGCCTGTGTTCAAACTGCTTTGATAAATCTGATCCTTTGCTTTTAATTTTTCCCTTTTTATTCAACTGATCGTAAAATGATTTGAGGATACACAATTTTACGTCAAGATTGATACATATGTGGTTCCAGAAACCTAATTCAACCCACCACAAGCTTGCAGCTAAAAAGGCTTTGTATGAAGCACCTGTTACTGACGACATTCTATGTAAGGCCGCGTTTTTCAACCTGCGTTAATCCAGCAGCATCACAAGCTCAAGTCAATCGATTCTAGCAGAACATCTTTGGCGAAACTCATAGGGTGAAACTCATCGCTTTTAGCCGAGCTGTGTGTGTGTGTGTGCATATTCGTGATTTCTGACTAATTTGTCACTTTGCACATTTCCATTCCCATTTTTCTCTAGTAGGCTTATAACTTGCAGGTATAGAATCTTTGCTCGCTCCACGCTCGTGATTTTGGGTTTCGAGGTTGAGCCGCTTGATCTTGAACAGCTCCTTGATCTTACATGACCTGACCAAATCAGATTTGCCAGGTGCGTAACATTTATGAGAGATGAGGCACTGTAAGTTGTGTTGTTCAGCATCTATTTGTTTCTGCGTTATTTGTGGAAAACCAGGTCTGGGCGATTTTCACCCCTGGAGGAGCACGTGTTAAAGCACTTCTAAAGGGGTGGGTGAATGATTTAGGCTACATACAATAATTTACGAAAGAGGACGAGGAAAGCTGCAAAAAAATACAAGTATGTTGGTCTTCACCTGAGGCCATGTTTCTTTGGCCCCACAAACTTCTCAACACTGCATATGGCAGAACAGGTATAACGCCCAACGGAAATAACTCCACATAATTCCACGTATGACTGGCCCTCACAGTAGCTCTTCCTGACGAGGGCAATCCTCCCGACTGACATTCCTGGCTACCCGCTCATACCAGACTGCTGAGGATCTCTCTCGGCTCGCCGTTACACATTCTAACAGCGGGACTAATCGGACGCGCCATCCCAGCCTCTTCAGTTGTTCACTAATGATGCACACTCTGGCGTCGCCGCTGTTTCAGTGTTTCTTCAGCTCTGTGATTTGTCGCTCTGAAGCGTACTCGTCGCTGTTAGAGCGGCCGCCATGACGCGCTTCCACAGAGGTAACGACCGGTGGCGACGGCACACAGCCCCGGGCCACGCCGACACCGCTCATTCGGCTCAGTTCACTGCTATCGACACAGTCCGTGCAGTAGAAAGTCTGCCCCTGTTTCTGGATTACAAGCACGCTAGGGGCTTCTTCAAATACAGTCGGGTGGCGTTATCGATTGGAACGTGACAGACATAATGAATTTGGCAGCACAAAAAGGCGCTCCATGCCTCGTTCTGGTCGAACAGGTTTAAGCTTTACCGGCAGTGCCTTACAATTTGCAAAATGGGAGATACCAACGTAAACCTCCCATAATACATTGCAGGTTCATTGGAAGAAACATCGAATCACGAGAAGGTTTGTAAATATTTATTTTCCAAACTGAACCTATTGGTGCAGCAAAATTTATGGCAATATAGAGCAAGAAAACATTAACCAGTTTTCTAGGGTACCTTTGAGAGATACATGACTTGGTTAAGGAATATTATGTCAAATATGTGGTTGTCAAATGACATCTGTGATTCCATTATGACTCTTACACCAACACAGCAGATGTGATGGTCCAACACCAATACATCTGCTGTTTTGGTGTAAATGTGAATAGCTGTCTACAGGGGTCGAAAAACCTGCCATTTTGGCATTCTAAATGGTGACAGCCTAAGGTGGGCAAGGTGACAAAAATCCGCCGACATGTTTCCTCCAGACCAATAACGGAACAAATCGCCGAAATTGGCATCTGCAACTTGAACTCGTAGTGTTTTTAGCAGCTAAGATGGTCCAGGAGTATCCATTGGTATCCTACTAACGCAAAACGTGCCACATTTTGCAGCCTGGGCTGTTGACACATTTATGGTTTGACTTTTTAATGGTGACACACTGAACACTTTTTGGCACCTGGCTGTCTATCACTGTTTTACCGTTATGAGTTTTCATAGTACCGAGTTTAATGGCAACTGTGGCCTGGGTTCCACACAAAAGAAACACAATCTTAAACCAAATGCAAACTATTAGGATGGTGTTAATACATGTAAATTCGTATAAAGTGGGTGTAATACGAATCAGTGTATTCAGTTCAAAGTGATTTATGCATAAGATATTAACGCATCATAAAAAACTGGGAAATCACCTTGCCTTCCTCGCAATGTGTTGTATCTATAATTTCGGTGACAATGAATCTTCACAGCTTAAAGCCAAGAAATCGCATGTCTGAGTTTTCTCATGGTTTGATGTCTCAGATACCTTTGTTACGCACACCTGCCACTTTAGAACGTGTGCTAGCACACTAGTACCCTCCAAACATGTCAAACATCTGGGGGCCGAACCAGCTTCCTTGAAGCTTAACCTGATGCTGGCGAGATAGCTCAGCAGACCAAACTTTATCCTTGCTAATCGAGAGCCCCAGAGCAGGGATTTTCCTATAATCACATTATACTGAAGAGGCTACTGCGATGGTCCCATGAACGTATCAAAGGCGGTAGGCCGCCGCGATGAACGCTTCCCGTGAAGCAGAAAACGCTCCTGTGAGATACCGAGTCTTCACGAATGACTGATTTCTAAATCGCATGCTATAAACCATTAGAGTATGACTTGGCAGTCAATGATTCCGTGTGATGAAAGATAAGGATCTTCGTCCGGAGCTGAATCAATGACCTTCCAGATCTATGACCTCTCAGTCGTTTTTCGCTTCCAATATAAATTGAACATTGCTTAGTGGTGACTTTGCATTTAACATGAAAAATATAGATACTTTCGTGTATGAACAAATGCAACATATTATGTCACCTACGTGCCCTCTCTATTCTTTGAAAAACATCATATCTGCCAGTTTCTACTGGAAAACTATTGCAGTTTAGGATGATTTTGCTCCTCAGTGCAACTTCATGTTCTAATATTGCATTGTGATGATATATCGGCGAGTCTGAACGCAAAGTTTACATTATGGTTTTCGTGAAGTTTGATATCTTTGATCGAGTGAATATGAATTCCTTAAACCGGGAGAATCGTCTTGCCCGGAAGCTGCCGGCCTATTTGTTCATGCCGTACAAATTCCTAAAGCGGTTCCGATAGCACACATAATTATCGAACGTGTTTTTCAAATCGAATAATTGTAATATGGAAATATGGAATAATTGATTAAAGTGAACGCAAACCTTGAACGAAAACTATTAATCTTAAGTCGCATCTGTTTCCACACAATGATAATCGTGAAAATATAAATCTGAAAGTAAAATGAGGCAGATAAAAACTAGTTTCCTGAGCCTTTAACGTTTTATCGCGGATACACTAACTATACAAATAAATGAGCGGAGGTACAGATCACAGTATATCAGTTTACTGCCATCTATGGCCGACTTAGTTTTTGTGAAAGAGACACATGCCAGATAACATGAAATTAATTTGGACAATTGATTCTGTTGTTTCCTATTGCTCCTAAGTTGTAGGTTTTACACAGTGGCAGATACAGGGGGGCTAGGGGGCTCAAGTGTCCTCTCCCAAATGTCCGAGTGCCTAGGGTTAATGCATAGGCGGAGGCTGATCCGAGGCAATGGCGGAGGAGGCTCGAGCCCCCTAGGCCCCCCCAATGAAGCCCTGGATCCGCCGGTGGTTTTGCATTTTGGTCTGACTGATAGTTTTTTTTCGATAGCCATGCTATAATTAATGGAATACCTAGATATACCTGGTATACCTGGGTATGCTTAGCTAACCAAAAACTGTATGCAGTCAGAAATAGAGCTCCACTCCAGTTAGTGGATAATTGAGGTCAATCACTTCTCTCATGACATGAACATTGAGCATCGCATCTAATCATGCAAGCACCTCAAATAAATGCATTTGCTGTCTCCCGCCTTCAGGGATGCCCCTTCATTGTTCGGATTTGGTCGAGAGGCCGCACATCAGAATATGTCAAGTGTTATATCATAACTTGTTTTGCAGCCTGGTATTTCCTGCTAGGGGAGTGGTTGTCAAGGCGGCCATAGCTGTGTTTGAGACTTTGTCTTTTTCTATAGGCTTTGATGCAGCCTTGGTACAGGTTTTATCCATGTTTATAAAGCGTTCGGGAAGTAGCCGGATCCATCGTTTATCACTTTTGACTCGAGTCAGAAGTGTTCATGTCCATATCTAAGATGGTTGCAAGTTGTTTTGTTTAACACGCGCATAAACGGGGGGCGGGTACCCGCCCCTCCCCTCGGGTTTTTCGGAGACAGCAGAAAAACGGCGGAGCGCAGCGCCGCCGTACTTGGTATACCTTTTCCCTCATCATTTTTGCAACTTCTGTGAAAATTTTAAGGATAGGTCACCTCAGGTCAGGTCACCAGTACAGGTCAAGTGACCCGACCTCAAAAAAAGTTTAAGATAGCATAAGTCGGAGCAGGGTGAACTTATCCAATTGAAACTTATATCACATAATGGGCTCACCGAGTTCTCTAAAATATGTTCCGGTATTTTTTTATATGGATGACCTAAGGTCAGGTACGAAGCATGACCTCTCCATTGGTAATACATGGGAAATATGGTTTTTACTGAATACTCAGTAACAGATGGTGATAGAGCGTTTATTTTAGCTGCATGAGACTCGCCTTGGCTTTGCGGTTCTAATGATAAGCATTTTATATAATTTGACCCTGACTTGACCTCAGGTCAGGTCAAATCTTTGATTTGACCTAGCAAGGTCAAATCACATATCATTCGATTCGGCTTGCTGCGAGGATTCATATAGTGCAAGTTGTTTTGCTCTATCTTTACTTGTTCAGATGTAATGGCTGAAAAAACTTAACCCGCGCCCCACCGGGGGTCCGGCGCCACCTTCGCCCCACCGGAGGGCCATCGATGGCCCCCCTCTAACTCCGAAAATATGGGCGTTAGCGCAAATCTGCAAAGTGCAATAGAAAGCTCGCGTGAATTCAGTAAGAAACTACTTCGCATGTTTTAGTGCTCAGGTCAATGGTTTGACCTCCAGAGGTCAAATTAGGTCAAGATCGGCTATTTTCACTCAAATATGCAATGATTAAGCAAACTGGGCATAACTCTTATGTCATTAGAGCTATTGAGGCCTGGTAAAGTACATTTGATAGCAAATTGCCAGTACTTTTTCCGCTATTTGGAACGTAAAGACCTCCCGCCAGTGGTTTGACCGCCAGAGGTCACCTCGTGACCTAATATGACCTGAGGTCACGAAAGGTCAAAAAGTGACCTTGCCGTATATCAAATGAAAGCCAGTGACAAGACGAACACGATGGTGTTTGTTTCACCGCTCTAGCCCAATTAGGTCAAAAGTTATTGTCAAAATACTGTTTTTGACCTCTGGTGACCTTGGATGACCTTGGAAAAGTCAAAGGGCAAATATGACCCCTGGGATCCGTGAAAGGGTGTCCAAAAACGTTGTTCTGAGCAGTCTGAGTATTTGCAATCATTTTTGTGGCTTTTATATCATGAAATAGCTTTTCCCCATGCTTTGTCAATGGGAGAGGTCGCCTCGTGACCTGACCTCAGGGCACGAAATCGAAAAATCCCGGATATACACCTTGTAGACTCTGGAGGGGTCATGAAGTGTAGGAAGTTTCAAATCGATCGACTTTGAAATGTAGCTCTTACAGAGCTCTAAAGGTGAAGTGAGGTGACCTTGGTTGACCTCGTCTTGTGACCTGGCCTTGGGTGACCTGGGGTAAAAAATTTCAGGGATGATGGGAAAATGATGCAGTGAGAGGTAGAGCTCTCAACTGCGGTGCTGCGCCTCGTCATTTTTCTGCTATCCCGGAAAAACCTTAGGGGGGCCATCGATGGCCCCCCGGTGGGGCGAGGGTTAATTTACATGTTATCCCTATGCAGAGGTGCAAAAACTTGCCAACTCGGCTACTGGAGTTTGTGACACATTTATGATAGTCGAGGTGCATAAGTGTGACAAAATAGCGATCGTGACAGTATGGTTCAAAATCAAACCACGCATTTTTGAAATACAGAATGAAGCGTGTAGCGAATATTTTAATTTAGCAACTCTGTCCTTCAATTGCACAGCGTACCATCAGCGATACAATATTGGTACTGTGTTCAGTTTCTACTAAAACGAGAGACCCCCGCTGCAGAAAACCCAGAAACCGCTGTCACAGTTGCCAGATTTTAACATGCAGCACAATGGTGCCGATTGTTAGTAGTTGCCAGAAAGTTGCCGCCTAGATGCCCGAAATGTGACAGTCAATTTTTCGAGAAATACATGATTGTGGGCATATTTAAGGCATTAAAGATAACGCAGATACGTTATCAAGTACTTTTCTGTCCATTTTGTCAGGTTAAATAATATTTAAAGTTTGAGTATCTTCGATTTAGCGGTCCCTATTTCTTTGAATTTAGTATCAAGTACGCCTAAAAGCTACTAGGAAAAGTACTAAATGAGTGAAAGAAATAAACATAGCTGGGCAGCAATTCTACCTAAACTACGCAACAGCGACAAGACAAGTTCGCAATGTTTGTGTGATGTAGAGCCTGCCAAAAAAATTTGAACAAATGGGAAGCTACTTCTGTTGAGGGCATATTTATTAGGTATATCTGAGATAAGTGCAGGCTAAAACTAGCTGGAATAAATAGTGCTGCCCATGGCTAATCTAAGATGAATGTAGGCTACTTTGATTCTGATGCACTTTCACACATCAAACTTGGTTTTTCATTCCTTAGCTTGCTTGTGCCTTACCTTATTTGTGCCCTAGATCAAGATTGGTGAGGTAGATTTGGAGCTGGAGGAAGTTGGGAGAGTTGGCGCCAGCAGCAGACTGGCAACAACAGTAATTCAGGTGAGATTTCATGATCAAATTATCATGTCAATATTGTACAGATAGCAAATGTGTGCCAATGCAGTCCTCCACAAAGTGTTAAAACACACACTGGAGAGGGGCCTGGCACTAACGTGCACTAGAGGGGGCCTAGTAGACCCCCTTCTCATCCCAGAAAATCTCAGAAAGAAAGAGACTTTGAAAAACTCTGGTTGGGGGTGTGTTGCTTACTAACAGTGGTAGTAAGCAACACACAGGACCTGAACTGCCTGGAGTTAAAGCAGGATTTTGACTTATACACTGGATCTTTCTTTGGTATGAGACTTCCAATACCTCTGTACCTATTAGGCCAATAGACATAATTTTACATCTATGCAGGGTAGTTGCCTGAGAGTTTTTACTGCAAGAAGGAACGACCACGCAGGTGATAATCAGCTGTTGGGGGAAAATTTTAAGCATTTGATCTGGCTTTAAAAATGCTACCTAAGGTCCACTTTACCAACACATTTTAGGTAGATCCAAATCCTATGTTGACATTGACATTTTTGTCCCTTTTGTTGGTATGTTAGATGGAAGTTCAGTGGGGGTGGGGGGGGAAGCTGTGATCATGGTTCCCAATTGTATGTAGGTGTACGCTCCCATTTATAGATTAGTTCCCAATTATAATTTTCATGATAATTGCCACATTTAATCATGGGGAAATGTACCATAATTGGAAACACTCCTTCCAAAAATGGAAACTTCTTCAAAAAGAGAAATGCATGTCATTGGG
Source organism: Lepas anatifera (assembly GCA_034440635.1). NCBI lineage: Eukaryota > Metazoa > Arthropoda > Thecostraca > Lepadidae > Lepas > Lepas anatifera. The sequence goes on along the minus strand of JAOTON010000176.1, from coordinate 520,257 downwards.
GGAAATTGCAGTCAGAGTTGCCAATAATAGTTATGATCCCAATACTGAAAACAATGATCCATAATTGGAAATTTTCCTTCCAAAACATAAACATGATCTAAAAATGAAAACACAGTTTACTACTTTCATGCGGTAATGGCTTGGTGCTTGAACCTTGTCCGTTGCAAAAAGTAAGAGACAGGTAGATGACATTCAGCATATTGGAAACAGTATTCAAGTATAAAATTATCATTTCCAGCTTTGTGTGACAGAGGAGGCATACATCGCATTGAGTTTGTGACAGCCAGTATACTTTCTGCACCTCTGTCCCTATGACGGCATGTGACGGCATGTTTTTGACCTCTGGTGACCTTAAATGTGACCTGACAAAAAAATGTTCCAAATATTTTCGATGGAGAAGCGGATGGGCTACCCAACGCCGTTTGCCGTTTTTTGCTACCTACCGTGGTTCTTGAGATCTTAGGGGGGCGGGTACCCGCCCCCCTCGTCAATCCGAAGGTGGCTCAGACCCCCGTCAATGCGCGTGTTAGAAAAAATATGCAACCATATATATATATATATATATATATATATATATATATATATATATATATATATATATGTGTGTGTGTGTGTGTGTGTGTGTGTGTGTGTGTGTGTGTGTGTAGAAAGTGACGGTGACAACGATGAATATAGAAAACACCTCTTTTAGATAAAACTAATATATTTACTGGCACAGACGCGTTCGAAACGCGTCTGTGCCAGTAAATATATTATTTTTAGATAAAAAGTTGTTTTCTAGATTCATCGTTGTCACTGTCACTTTCTAATTAATCGTCATTATGAACCAAACATAATATATATATATATATATATATATATATATATATATATATATATATATATATATATATATATATATGTTACAGGGAGACTGCGAAATCCGGGAGTTCGCGAACTCCCTAGGGATTTTGCGAAATCACTGACCAGCCAGGGAGTTCGCGAAATCCCTAGGGAGTTCACGAAATCCCTGGGTGACCAGGGAGTTCGCGAAATCCCTGGACTTAGAAGTCAGGGAGTTCGCGAAATCCCGGATAAACACTCAGGGAGTTCGCGAATTCCCTGACATTTAGTCAGCTCAAGGATGACTAGCTAGGATTGCGGACAATTGTTCTTATGATTTATTTCAAACAGTAACCGGACATTTTCCGTAAAAATCACGTATAAAGGGAGGTTTTAAGCTAAATATTAGGAAGTTTTTAAGCTAAATATAAGGAAGGTCATAATTGTGTTGTTGAGGTCGTAGCGATTTATTTATCAAGTTTCGCTTATCAATATTGTACTGCAATGTAAAAGTTCAGTTGCTGCTGATTGCAAATGTGGATCACGGGAGAGAAAGACACTGGCCCCTGGCAGTTCCAAAACGCCCTGGTCCACTCCTGAAATTTGGTTCCCACACACTTCCCCACAGAATACACCTTCGCCTTCACTGTGATTTGGTACTTGGTTATTTTATATTCATGATATATTTTATACGCGGATTTAGGGGAACAAAGGGGGCAGGTGCCCCCCCACCCCCGATCGACCCTCGGCGCCCCCTGAAATGGTCACGGCGCCACTCTGAAATGTCGCTTTCCATCCCCGTCCCTAGGGATGTAAAAATCGGCGCCCACCGATAGGATTTTGCGCTCACCTGATAGGTTTTTCCGGTCAAAAAAGGCACTCCCTGGTCCGGATGGCGCCCCGCCCTCTCCCCCCACGGGAAGATGCCCCCCGATCGGCAATCTTGGATCCGCCTATGATAGATCTGTATATTTAATATTATACATATGCAGTGCATGGAGTCAGCATAACTACTTAAGTATTCAATAAAAAAGTGATCTACGCTATCACCACCTTTCATAATTATGTAATGCTACGGTTATTTTGTGTCAAATCTACATCACAGAATAGCGTTGCGATATGTTATGTAGGTTGCATTATTATGGAATTTTATCTACGGATACGATAAAGAAAATGGTACGAAATCCATGGCTTGATCACTAGAATAAATCTGGGTGTAACACAGTTCAAGAAATGGCAGAAATATTTGCGCTACTGAAAAATGGTATAAATGCTCGGCAATGGCGCAACGCACTTACTTTTGAGCAAACCACGCCATCCGAAAAAGAATGTGCCCGACGCTCACATTTTTGACAACTCATCACGTGTCTTTTGGCTGGTGGTGTCGATGAGGTGCCGGTCACCGAGAGCAATTGCGAAGTCTCTTATGACTATGCCTTTTGATAATCTTAAAATCATCACAGTCAAAAACGTTTGGTATGAGTCTCAAACTAGTTTCGCGGGATGCAATTTTTAAGACGTGCAATGCCAGGGACCTGAGCCACCTTCACCCTGACGAGGGGGTGGGCTACGCCCCCCGCCTAAAATCTAAAAACTACGCTAGTTAGCGAAAAAGTAAATGGCGTTAAGTAGCACAACCTAAGCTTTAAAGAAAGTGTTCTATGCATTCTTTTGTCGGGTAAAATCTGAAGGCATTGGAAGCCAAATAATGTCACAATATGGATATGCTGATGTAACTGAAATACAGTTCTTCAGTCCTACTATCTGATTTAGAAGAGATACAATATATAAGGATTCACTATCTGAAGCTTTTCTGCAAGCGACGTCGAATGATAAATAATGTGACTATTCTAGGTCAAAGCTAAGATTTGACCTGACCTTGGATCAGGTTAATATCGAACTGGGTCAGAATGCATATCATTAGAACTGCAGAAACAAGACAACCCCAATGATGCCAAAATATACAATTTAGCTCCGTTTCCAACACAATTATGATGTTTAAACCATTTACCGATACTTTTCAAACGGTGTCATCTTGACCCATAATTGACCTTAGGTCATCGACTTCAGAAATCCTAAAAAAACTGTGTACTCAGTCGGCCATTTATTCAATACGAATTTTAGATTGATAAATTAAGCTGTTCCTTGCTTATGTTGTTTTCTTCTTTTTTGGAGATGATGTCACTTGACCTGCACTGATGTCCTGACCTGAAATGACCTGAACCGAAAATGTTGACAGGAGTTGTAAAAAGCTTTAGAAAAAAACTGTACTGGGTACAGCAGCGCTGCGCGTAGCCGTTTTCAAGACTTTGCGAAAAACCCAAGGGGTATGGTTTCCCAACCCCGCCCCGGCCATGCACGTACTCGGTACGAAGTCGGTCAGGTGCACCAACTTTGAGTACCGTTAGAGACAAAACTCTGAAGCGCTTCTTTCCAACTCACTTATCCAGCATCTGCAGAGAGATCATTATCATATCACAATCCTCATTACTACACAAAAGAGAAATGCTGCTTATCTGATGGCCATTTCGTATTATTTTCTGGGTAAGGAAAATACAATAATGTTATATTATTTTTTGCATTAAGTTCATTAATGTATTCCAAAACTTTGGCCAATCTTTACAGGTACGGTTCGGCTATACTAAGATAAATTTTCAGAGCTCGAACAACGAAAGAATTATTCTGCAAATTAACGTAGTCCATATCTCTGTTTTCAGTTTATCAGTGTATCAGAAGTGTTATACAGTTTCAGCTACAGCTGAACATAAGCCGACAACTATAGTTGTCGGCATAAGCAGGACATGGAATAATACAATTGTTACGCATATTTGCAATGTGCTATCTCATTGCCTATTGTCATGAACGTGGCTGGAGCACCTAAGCTTGAAGTGCATGTGCTAGCCCGCCGGAATCGACAATAAAATTTCTGAAAGCCTTGGCAATGGTCAAAGGATGACAGGCGTGCCGCTTCTACACCGAGAGCTTTTTCGAGGCCGACGCTTCCTCCTGTATCAAAGTATTGTTATTGGAAAATTTGTTGACGTCCGTAGTACATTCCAACATAAACATAGCCAAAATAGACCTTTGTGAAAGTATATCAGTTCTTTGTCCGTTTCTTACGGCACAATACTTCCCATCAGGAGTCTGTTTTGTTAAGAAATCAATATATTCATTACAGATGACAATGAAAAAAGTAGTGGCATCTCTAGTTTGTTTTGAGCCCCGCCCCCCTCCACACCTACGGTTCACATTGCATAAACCATGCACCTCGAGGAAGGCTAGTGACTCGAATAGTTCGTCAGCGGGCACAAGGACCCGGTGTGAGGTAGAGCTGAGGGTGTAAAATTAGTTAAAGAAAAATATCAGGCCGACATACATAAAATCAAGCAAAATACAACATAGAAAGAGAAAACATGGACGGGGAGTGTAAAACCAGATCACTGAAGGATCATTCTTCGGATTTAAGCTATATGACATATTGGCATGTTAGGGATTTCGCGAAATCCCTGAGAAGCATTCAGGTAGTTCGCGAAATCACTGAAGTTTCAGTGAGTTCGCGAAATCCCTAGGGAGTTCGCGAAATCCCTGGTCGGCCAGTGATTTCGCGAACTCCCTAGGGATTTCGCGAACTCCCTGGCTGGTCAGTGATTTCGCGAAATCCCTAGGGGAGTTCGCGAAATCCCGGATTTCGCACTTTCCCTGTAACATATATATATATATATATATATATATATATATATATATATATATATATATATATATATATATATATATATATATATATATACATAAGTACCCAATGTCCGGTGACTGCTTGGGTCGCAACTGTTGAGCGCCTGCTCCAGAACCGGCGCCGCCGCCGGCCTCGGGTCGGTGGCAGACGCTGTCGGGCCGTCAGCGGGGCTCTGACCAGAGCCAGCGTCCGGGACGCGGCGGCTGGCCGGCGCGAGACCCCGCCGGTGATGCTGCCGGCGCTGCCTCCGCCTCACCACATTCCACTCTTTGTGCGGGCGCGCGGCCACGCCGCCGACGCCTCCGGTCCAACCCGAATACCTGGCATCCTCCCTGGTAGTGGTGCCAAACTTCCCGAAAACGGGCTCAACAGGCATTGATGTATCGTGCAGAAACAGAATGTCGTTATTCAAACTTCTAGGTTGAAAGCTATTCGATCAGAGGCATTGCCTGCGTCAAGTCGGAAGCGGTAAACCACCATTCACGGAGCAGGTCTTTGCCCGGATGTTTTGGGCCACGTGTGTCACTACTACACCCCCTACTGCCGGAAGGTCGAGCCATCGCTCAGCGTAAGGGGCGGCAATAGCGGGCAGCCACAACAGGAACGCGTCGTAAGCGCTGGCTCCTTCGCGGCGCGGCGGGGAGGGGGCTTTGTTATTCTCCGTCATTAGCCGCGGCGGTGACAGTAGCAGAATGGGGGATTTGGTTGTCGCCAGGCCCAGCTTCAGCTATCTCTCAGGGAGGGCAGATGCTGCATCAGCCCTTGTATTAGTTTACAAATGATTTTTCATTAGTATGCATCAGTTTTTTGGCGTGATAGTTTTGGACTATCGAACCACAATGTAAGGTCTGGATGCTCCTCTGGCTTTCTGTCGGGGAGCGACTGCTGAAGGAGGATCACTACCTTCTTTGGATTGTAGGCAAGGACAGATGGTGAACTCTAGTAACGCGAGTTGATTACGGTTCAAAAGTTTCGTTTTCAATCTTGACATTGTGTTGTTGCGGTGTTTGTTGTAGTTACATAGTCTTAGGCACAGGGGTCAGCCCTGCTTATTTGATCTTTTTAATTAAAAAACTTATTCGTGGTGACAGGTTACTCCTAAAGAAATATCTTTCTTCTCCTTAATCAGCAGATATTTCCAATTTTTCCTGCATTACCTTCTGTATGTTTTTCAGGCTCAGCGTCAGTGGAAAGCTCGAAAAGGGCAAAGTTTTGAGGTTAACCAATTGCATCCTGGTTGCCAGGTCTTTTTCCTGCAATGTAGAATTCTAAATCTTCGCAAGTTGACTTGGTCAATGACAATTTATTTTTCACGCCAAAGAAATCGAGCTGCAACGGTGCCTCGACCTAGCTTGCACACTGCTGTGCGCAAACGAATAGGTATCTTTGAGAAAAAGACAAACTCATCGCCCAACAGTACACCATCTTATATCATTAATCGAGGCACGCAGGCACGCATATGTTCAGGCATCGTGTTCGCATGTTTCGCCATATAGCATGAAACCTCACCTTAGGATTGCACGGTGCGCCTTGCCAAACGCTGGTGGAACAGGAAAAATTCGGTGGGGGCGAAAGGGGCGGTCATCCCCTTAAGTCTGCGCATGTGTTTTCCTATTCATAAAGTGTTATTCATGTTAGGACTGACTAACATATGCGATATGCTAAAAGGACGGCAAAGGCACCCTAAAGTTGAGTTTGGGTGCTAAGCGCCCCCCCAATAACGGGCGCGTCCTTTTTACCCCACGTTGCCCACTCCATTGTCAGTGCTCCCACACTGCCGGGGCAGACCCTTAGTCTGAATACGTGGTCGCCATTTCCAGATAGTGAATGTCCTCTGGAAAAATCCTAAATCCTTATTTCCAAGTGGACCTTCGAAAAAATCAAGCTCTTTAAATACACGAATAAAAAACACCAAGAAGGTGCCCCATGAAATATGCAATAGTAACCTCAACATCGTAGGCATACTGGCGTGTCTTTGGCTTCATCCCTGCCATTTAGTGAAGTTCTAGACTCGTCAGTGTCGTACTAGCGGTTAACGATCGGAATATGACGAGTAACATAACTGACGATAGCATAATTATACTGAGAATCATTGGCCTCAACATGCACCAAGAATACGACACGATATGTCAACATTCAAACCTTTGAAAAAACGCTCGTTCCTTGTCGACAGTTATCCTTCTCCTTTCCTGCGACACCATTCTTTGCCAGCCTGCGGTTTCATCTCACCCTCAGTCTTCGGTGTCGCGCGCGGCCCTCCTCACGGGCCACACTCCGCTCGGGTGGCGCCGGCTGTCGCCGCTCTGGTGCCCACTTTCACCGCCAATGACCGTAATTGCCGACCGTCCCGCCTGCCTGGAAACGCCGCACTCGTTCCGTCGTCCCACCTGCGACCATTGTTCTGTTGGATCAATTTTCTGTCATTAGGCATTCTTGTCCTGAATCGGCACGATTCTCTCGTCGGAACGGCGACGGCGCCCGATGCGATTCTTCACAGACAGTTGGTGGACGCTCTTGTGGATGAGGATGACCGTGCGCTTTGGCACGCTCTCCTCACTGATTTTTTCCGAGAGACTGTGACTTGATGTTTGGAGGTCTATGGATCCGAACATAATGAGCTCGGACCCATGAAAAACTGTATGACCCGTGACCCCTTTCTGCTTCATAAGATTTCCCAACATCTCAACATTTTTGTGTATCCCTTATATCTTCTTCGCTCCTGGACTGTTTTACGCAGCATGTTTCTGTGATAAAAATATTTCAGATAAGATTAGTGCTGGCTTACTGCCACGAATTAGAAGGCAAGAAACATGCTTAACCACTAAGTGTTCCATCATATAACACAATATGTGGTGCAATTTCACTAATATTACACTAGCGGTTCCAGAATATTTCAATTCACACTTAACAGATATGTTTAAATTGATGTTTCTAACAGGGACGTTGTTTGAAACCTAGGCCTGGGTCTCTTACCCAGAACATGACAAATGCTGCTTATGAAGAACGGATATATTTTTTATGTGTCTCACAATAATACGCCTCGGTTGTCACTTTGTAAAATACTTGAACAGTTAAACCTTATTATGCAAGCAACGCTTGCCGACTTTTTGGGGTTTATGTTAATAAGCACTGACGATCATACAAGTTAAGCATTAAACAATATGTTATGCTGAGCAATGAAGACATTTGTGTCCCGATGATCAGATGCCTTAATTGGATTTGAGGAGTAAGCTCATATAAAAATAATAATTCGTGGTACCAGTGAACATAACCAGGTTTCTCGGAACTACAACAGCCACTGCACAGAAAGACTAGATAATCTCTATCCCTCCTCTTTTACACCATTCTTGTATCGCAACCACGCGCAGATCCAGCGGGCCCTACACCCGTCGGAAATCTTAACCGTCCCGAAACACCTCTGATTCAACAACACTGGACAGCTTTCTGCCGCAGGAATCAGGATAGAAACAGGGCCCAGATAAACCGACGCTGTGAACTCAGGCCGCTCAAATTCCACTCGCCGTCTGGATCTCCGCGGGACTGTGACAAAAAACAGCCAGGAAGCGCCTGCCGGTTCTGGTTTATTTAAGCTGGCTTTCTCCCAAGGCAGGTGTGCTTGCGTCGGTCGAGAGTCTGCCCACTGGCCGGGTAGTGGCTCTGCTGTGCTGGCCGCTCTGTTGTCAGGGCGTGTCGTCAGGTGGCAGAGTTATGTGCGCTTGCTGAACTGTATCATCAGCTGAGCGGCTCGGCGCGCCTGTCGTCGCTGGCGAGATGGACGTCGGTCGATACACGTGTCTCTTTCTCTCTCTCTCTCATTTTGTAGTAGCACGGCTAAATATACCTACTAGTTTCAGTACACATACTTTGTTTTCTCTTAGCCTTAGTAGAAACGATTCCTTACTTCCTTAGTTATAATTTTAGGGATGGGGTGACTAGCGGTCGGGAGAGGGAGGTGTTAGTTAGGGATATCTCCTATTAATCGGCCCGATTGTCTTCAATTGTTTCAAATACCGTTTTTCATGCTTTAAACGTTTACACTTTCCCACAAACGGTAGTATCTAGAAACATTGAAGTAGGTACATGCTAATGACCACACGTGTATTTGAGGTAGGACAAATATCTGGTTCCTGCTCGAACCAGACATGCAGTTTTTTCAAGGTGCCTTTCTAATTCCATTTTCGTGTTGGAAAACATGTTCAACAATTTATGAAAGCAAAACCCCACTTTCCCTCTTCAGTGGATCAGTCTCCCGGTTCCATGTTATCAAAGTATCAAGGGAAGCTGGTTTTGCACTGGCAAACGGAGGAAATCCACGGCGGCGCCCAGCTGCACCGTCGAGTTAAGGAGCCGGCCGGCTGGCTGGCTGCTTGTCGGGGCCGGCCGGTGGCTTCGGGGCGTTATGGGCGGCTGCTGAAGTAAAGCGACGGGCGCGGCCGAAGCCGTACCGAAGCCGGCTCAGTGTGTCTGTCTCCCTCCCGGCTGATACAGGGGAAGGAAGGAAGGATGGGGTGCATGCATGGCATGGATAGGCAGCAAGCTGATGCGGAGGCGTATGTGACGGAGACGGATAGAAAACAAATGTATCGGGAGGACACTTCGCCTTCCTAAGCCAGATAGATTATGTTGTCCTTAAGCTCCAGCGTAAGTTGGAATGCTTGTGGTTTCAATTATCTTATTTCCGGGAATATCATGAGGTGAGTAGTCTTGGAAGCTCCTATTGCGTGACCGGTGCGCTTCACCTGCGCACTGCAAGATGAATGACAAACTTTTGGGGAGCTGCAGGCTCTTTTGAATGTAATTCCATAGGTAAGTAACATATGGAAATCGTGGGGAGTGCAGACGCTTTTTGAAGTTGAGTGCCTCCCCGCATTAAAGTGAGGTAGGTGCCTCCACCCGCCTTTTTTGTTCCGCTTCTAACATAACGAGGTAGGTCGACTTCGCAGACGACACGAAATAATTGGTTGCCGGAACATGCCTGGATAATTTAAAGCTATAGTATAACTTATCACTAGCTGTGTGATGTGCTACGTGGATAATGTTACAGAGGTACTCGTGACATTTTTGTAATGTTGCGTATGATTGAATAATTCCACCCACCTACCGTTGGAGCTGATAATAATAATTGTTGGGGCGTATTGACACACCAACTGCCAGTGGTATATGGCATGCCGACTCTTTCCCTGTTGTAATCATGGGAGCCAGACTGTTCCCTGTTCAGGGACGTCGGGTCTCGAACTCGGGTCGGCCGCGTGGAAAGCGTCCGCACTAACAACTACACCAGTTTGGCACGAACTGGGCCCTAAATTTGGTTTTAGCATTCTTCAATACACTTTATTTGATGGCACTTGGCCTCATGAGCAAGTAACTTAGGTTAGTCACCTCAAGTAACTCCTACAAACTCATGTCAATGTCTCAGGTCGTATAGTGAGAATATGATACTATTTCTAGGCTTAATGTATTAACCCTCGCCCCCACCGGAAGGGCCATCGATGGCCCCCCTAAGGTTTTTCCGGGATAGCAGAAAAACGACGAGGCGCAGCACCGCGGTTGAGGGCTCTACCTCTCACTGCATCATTTTCCCATCATCCCTGAAATTTTTTACCCCGGGTCACCCAAGGTCAGGTCACCAGACGAGGTCAACCAAGGTCACCTCACTTCACCTTTAGAGCTCTGTAAGAGCTACATTTCAAAGTCGATCGATTTGAAACTTCCTACACTTCATGACCCCTCCAGGGTCTACAAGGTGTTTATCCGGGATTTTTCGATTTCGTGCCCTGAGGTCAGGTCACGAGGCGACCTCTCCCATTGGAAAAGCATGGGGAAAAGCTATTTCATGATATAAAAGCCACAAAAATGATTGCAAATACTCAGACTGCTCAGAACAACGTTTTTGGACACCCTTTCACGGATCCCAGGGGTCATATTTGCCCTTTGACTTTTCCAAGGTCATCCAAGGTCACCAGAGGTCAAAAACAGTATTTTGACAATAACTTTTGACCTAATTGAGCTAGAGCGGTGAAACAAACACCATCGTGTTTGTCTTGTCACTGGCTTTCATTTGATATACGGCAAGGTCACTTTTTGACCTTTCGTGACCTCAGGTCATATTAGGTCACGAGGTGACCTCTGGCGGTCAAACCACTGGCGGGAGGTCTTTACGTTCCACATAGCGGAAAAAGTACTGGCAATTTGCTATCAAATGTACTTTACCAGGCCTCAATAGCTCTAATGACATAAGAGTTATGCCCAGTTTGCTTAATCATTGCATATTTGAGTGAAAATAGCCGATCTTGACCTAATTTGACCTCTGGAGGTCAAACCATTGACCTGAGCACTAAAACATGCGAAGTAATTTCTTACTGAATTCACGCGAGCTTTCTATTGCACTTTGCAGATTTGCGCTAACGCCCATATTTTCGGAGTTAGAGGGGGGCCATCGATGGCCCCCCGGTGGGGCGAAGGTGGCGCCGGACCCCCGGTGGGGCGCGGGTTAAACCCAGTGTTTACCCTGGGATTTTTCTGTTTGACCCTTCTGGAATAAAAAAATATATAAATATTGTAGAAGGGCATAGTGTACCTTCTGGGTACGGTAGGTACCCCATCTACCAACGGTTACCCCCCCACCGAGTGCCTACGGGGATTTGGAAGACCTACCCCTGCCTACTAAATCACGGTGGAGCGGTAGACCCGTGACCCCCGGGAGCATAAGGTATGAATTTAACCCTATTTCCAACAGGGGGGCAGATTCTGCCCACCCCTCAGGTTTTTCCGTGGTATCTCCGTAACGGTTTGAGATAGGCTCTTGAAATTGTTTGCCTTTTCTTAAAACCAAATAGCGCGTATTCCCTGAAATTTTTGAAAATATACCTATATTTTCTAGAGGCACAGCTATGGCTTGCTAATTTGCAGATATTTATCCAGAAGCCGAGCATTGTCGCCGGCGTTGCGTTTGCCCTACAATAAAGCTGTCTGTTACGAATTGGCGGAAGTTGTAATGTTTGAATGCTCTTATTGAGATTTAGGATGACACTTGATGTGTATTTTGATATAATTTTGGTCATAGGCGGTTCCAGAAGCTCAAAATGGGTGGTTTACAATGTTCTCCATCCGAACTCTTCCAAAGTGAATAGATTGTGTACAAAATGTTCGGGAGGGGTAAACATAATAATGCATTGATCCCATATGTGTATTATGGGATGATAGGAAATCATAGGCGTTATCAGGTACTGTAATTAGGGGTGTTCACTCGTATTCAAGTTCATTTGAGTGTTGTGGGTGCATTGAATTCGACAAAGCATTGTAATTATGCATTTAGTTCGAACACAAAATGAGATTTGATGTGAAAGTCGATGTGTATTTCGATATATTTATGGCCATAGGCGGTTCCAGGAGCTCAAAATGGGGGTCTGCAATGTTATCCATTCGAACTCTTCCAAAATGAATAAACTGCCTACAGAATGGGCGGAAAGGGTAAAAATAAGGATGCATTGATCTCATTCGTGTATTATATGATAAAAAGATATCATAGGCCTGCTCAGGTACCGTATTTAGGGGGTTTACTAACTTCCAAACGTATTTTAGTGTTGTGTCTGCATTGAACGGGGCAAAACATCGTAGATGGGTATGTATTTAGCCTTAACACCAAATGGACAATTTATCCATAGGCGGATCCAGGAGTGTTCCCCGGGTCGGGCAGGGGTGGATAAATGCGGGGTAATTTGAAAAGTAGCCATACCTGAAAGGTGGGGTAATTTGTTTCTTACCCCACTATTTTGCCTCCCTGAATCCGCCTCTGACATATTTTTGGCATTTGAGCACTTGGCTTGATATCAGAGATATCACACTGTATCTGGCGTGTGAACTTATGCAAAAAGAAGACATGTACAAAATTCATATAATTCCCTCCCAATTTTGGGCCCTAAAACCGCCCTTAAATTTTAAATTTAGCCTAAATGAGCGATATGACCATTTCAAAGCAATTCCCTGTCCATCCATACTATTTTCATGAAAATCAAGCCTTAGAGACAAGAGTTACAGATAATCTAAAAAGGAAGAAATTTTGTATATTTTGAACGCCCCTGCGCTCAATTTTAACAATTTTGAAATTTTCTTTTTCTCGAAATGAAGTTTAGCGCAAGATAAATTTATTGCGGTTTATTTTTTTTTAAATCGGTCGGGTAGATTTTGAGATCTTAGGGGAGGGACAGAATCTCCCCCTGTTGGAAATAGGGGTCGCCGGGAGCCCGTTGGAAATAGGGTTAAGCGGATGTCTATCATGTACTCTTCTTCCAGACGTTATCATCTGAACAAATATCCGAGCACTAGTGTTTGTATCGTTGCAAGACAACATCCACTCAAACGCGGGCCTCGAAAAGAGGAGGCGGGTAACCATCCTCCAGCTTTATAAACCAGAAGACTTATAAACCCTGTGATCTTAAAACTTAACGGGGATACAAGATGGAAGGGAAGTGTTCGCCTTTTTCATTAGGTTTCTTTTATTTTCATCCAATCGAGAAGGAATTTATTCGTGTTCACCAGTAGGTGTGAAACATCACAAGAAGCTCAATACGAAAATATGTAAATCGAGCAGTTATCAGCCAGACGATTCGCTACCACTGGTGAATCGTGTGACCCCCTCACCCCACCCCCAGAGCCTGTAAGTGCTGTACCCCGTTGTAGTACCCACCGGAGGCTGACGGTGTGAACCCGCCCCGCCCCAGGCTGTGAGCATTGTACCCCGCTGAGGCTGACGGTGTGACCCCACCCCTCCGCAGGCTGTGAGTGTTGTACCCCGCCGAAGGCTGACGGTATGACCCCGCCCCAGGCTGTGATTGTTGTACTCCCGCCGCAGGCTGAGTGTTGTACCCCGCCCCAGGCTGTGATTGTTGTACCCCGCCGCAGGCTGACGGTGTGACCCCTCTCCACCCCAGGCTGACAGTGTGACCCCTCTCCACCCAGGCTGACGGTGTGACCCCTCTCCACCCCAGGCTGTGAGCAGCGCGGCTGCGATGCGCCGCCGGCGGTGCGGCCTCGTCCCGTTGCTTTGCCATGCGCCATCCGGCGGCGCCGGTCGTCGACTGTGCTGAGCCCCTGCCCGCCACCAGGAAGTACCTGGCCGTGCAGCTTCTGACTCGTCAGGTGCTCTACTTCAGCGTCGAGGTCAGTGCTGACAGGTGCCTGACTTAATCGAGTGCATTCGCTCACCACACACGCCCTCCACCAACGCTGAGTCATCGGGCCACTGAGGGAACACGAGTTAATCCGTTGTCGTAAAGCTGTGTGTGTTGATATCAATCACTTTGTTCGTGTTTTCTAGGGCAATTGAGGAGGTTTCACAAAAAGCAAGTAATGCTATCGGCTATATTGGGTCATTAGCCTTGAAGCATACATTCCTCAGAAACTATAATGAATGAGTAAACTGTTATCGGCAGGCAACTGTAATGACGTGGGCTGTTACGCCAATGTTGAGAGCGCCGACCCAAAGATGTTGCGTATAATCGGTTGGATGGGCAATGCCCACTGGACATTGTTCATTACCTCGGATCCGAGCCATCAAGCATAAAAGGTTTCAGAATCCCACGCCGAGTCCTCGTCATAACTGATAATCGTCATCCAGGTGCCCTGAAAAACCCAATGATGATAAATATGAATGAAACTATCAAAATCGCTTAGAGCAGACGCGTTATCACCATAGGGATGTAGCGACGTTTATGACACAGTCTGTATATAAATTAGAACTCATGGGGTCAAATGTGCTGTTGGTAACTGCGTAAATTTTTGCAGCGAAAAAGTCAAGACAATTTTGTACACTTTTATAAATTTATAAGTTGTTTTTCTCTGGATTTCAATAATCTTTCCCAGCAACAGCAGCTATGTGCTGAGTAGGAAAAATAAGCCGACCTTAATTCCATACAATAAGCACAATATTGCCTAGATGAAAGACTAGCGGCTCTCCATGCCAACAGGTGGTTTGGCTTTTGGAAGCCTGTTCCAGTTTGATATGTTTTGATGGTGCCAGCCTGACCTATGCAATGTGCTTGGTCCGCCAGATAGTTTTTTTATTTGGCACTAAACAGCAGATTTACTGCTCGCTTCTTATCAATCGTGGGAAGGAAATGTTGATGAACATTGTAGATACTTCAGCGTCGACGTCAGTGCTGGCAGGGTACAATGTTGTGCACAATGTTGGAAACATTGTAGCTGGCAGCAGATACCATCTGGCCTCTACCCAAAACTTTTTTAGTAAATTGTAGGTTATATATGCAGATGGCATTTCCTAGGAAACCGACGCTTAGAAAAGAAAAAAATGTTGTAATTTACTTTTTCCAGTTTGCAGAATGACTTGCCATGGCATTCCTATACGTTCTGGCTCTGATTTACACTTAACTTTGCTCGGGCTGCTAAACAAGCCAAAAAGCAATGACGTTGATGTAAGCCAAAAAGTGAAAACAAATGCAAACAGATGAGAGGGAAAACACCTTTCGTAGTCTTGTCATATGCAAAAGGCGCAACATAAGATAATATTCGTCTTATAAAAACATTTGCGAAAATAGAAACCAAACTAGGCAATACGTTCCGGAACCTGTTGGTAAAACAAAAAAAGAGAAGCAAAATAAGAATATCATCTAGTTTACAAGTATGCTGTCAATGTGCTCAAGTCTACATTGGAGAAATGGCGAGAACTTTTCAGACTTAAGAGAAAGATTACAAGAGAGCCATCATAATAGGGGACACCAATCACTACAGCATTTCAAAACACGTCATCGAAATATGGCACACTTTATACTGGGACAGGGTTGAAATTCTAGCGTACGAAAATCACTGGAGAAAATGGAAAACCAAATAAGGAACATTTATAGCCCGGACTGAAATCCAGCAACTACTCAACACCAAGCCAGGTCTTCTAATGTCATATATATACGAAATTATAAAGACATAGGGAACGCATAAAATTGAATATGAGCTTTCCTTTCATACCTTTTGCAACACCTCGCAACATAAGACAACATTTAACTCGTATTGAGCTGTTCTCATGTGTTTCTGATGATTACCATGTGCTCCTCATATGTTCCTAATGTTTGCATGATTATCAACCACGTGTGTATGTTAAAGTACCACATATTAATGTCAGTAGATACATTCCTGTCTGGTTTGATTTTTTGTATGCGACCGAAGTAGGATGTTTGAGATTTTCTAATGACTTATAACTTCAAATCAACGTATCTTATTTCGTCTAGGCTAGTCTTACCAGAAGTGCTTAAATATGCCTGCAGGATTTTAGGGTATATCCATTGTACGATTTTTTAATTGATTTAAAGCCATGTTAACGCAGATATAATTATAGGGCGTTCGAAAGCCCCAACAACTTATGAAACAACTTGTGAGAACGGTATATATTTTACGATCTGTCATCTCACGTTCATCAATAACAGTATTTGCAAAACGATTACTCTTTTGCAAATATACAAAAACTCAGTCGTTTGAAGGGAGTCCCCTTTTCTGCTTAACAAGGCCTTTCTGGAGATGAATGAAATGTTAAATGAATCCAAACTCTACAAGTTAAGGGTAATTTACCAGAACAAAAAGGACAAAATATTGCAGATGTGTTCAAAACATGCCTTTGACGCTTTGGGTGCTGGAGAAACAGTCCCAAACCCTTGAAACTTTTGAACCTTCAAACAAACTTTCAAAGTTGAAAATAGGTAAAGTGATCTTCTGGCTCCCATATGACGTAACAAAATAGCGGCTCGTGACCAGGGGCTGTTTAAAACCCACGCGCTAAGCATAACCTTCGTACTGTCGATTATAAATACGTAAAACTTGCTTTATTGACTAGTTTGAAAGTTAAAATATGTTGTAATATACCATGAAAATATAATACATTGATAAATGGCACTTCATCGTTTAATTGGCTTCTTCATCGTTACCTATTTAAGCCAAAAACGCTGCTATTTTATTCGTTTTCATCTTGGCGCAAATCAAACGGTTTGTATATGACACGAAGTATTTCCAGCCCATACGCCGATTTGACGCAACGCTAATTTGGAAAATTGTTATTGCTTATAGAGAAAAAACGAGCTTATTAACCATTTTTCAGCAGAAATAAGGCGGGATTCATTCTTTTCAACATAGATTGGCCCTGATACCACCACAGCCTGAAATTATAGCTAGGTGTCATATTCCCTTTGAGCGTGCTAGAACAATGTAAGAACACAAGACTCGTGCTTAAGCAAATGTTTACGCAGGTAAAATACAGCTTTGGTGACATTTGATCTAACATCCTAACCACGTGAATGGAATGCCGTACTTTACTTTAATCTATTCCAGAATACGGTTCGAGATGTCCCGAAAGGCAAACAAAGTTCAAAAACTGCTCTCAGGTAGACAGCTCAGATTGATTTCGGCTACAAATCTTAATTCTAAATTCCAAGCAATCTATATTCTCACATTGAAAATGCAGCTTTCGGTGACAGTCTAACCAAACTTCAACGTCCGTTTTTTTCAGACAAAGTGCAAGCTGTCCGAGCTGTTTGCAGTCGTGTGCGACCGAATGTGTCACCAGGGCCTTCAAGACGCGGCGCTCTTTGGGCTGGCCGTACCCATTGGTAAGTGATCTATATGTATGCTACCTTTTATCATAAAAATGCCTTCTTTACTGAAAGTAGAAGACATGAGATGAGACTTTTATTTGATCGTTCCTTTGTGGTGGATGTAGAATATGTTCACTTACTCTTACATAATTCCACTATCTAGGCTTTAAATGAAAAGTGTGGACTCCAGTGTAAAAAAGCTACGCTATTGACAAAGAAGCACCAGGGCTCGTACGTCGAACTAAAAGATCAGCATTGGCTCACGCCAGCCATTAGCAGCGCGAGTTGTGACAAAAAAGCGCGCCAAGCCTTGGTATGCGGTAAAATTCCGCGCGCCGTCAGACCGGCGGGCATATCGGGCGCCAATCAAACGAGCCAGGGCCGAGCACCTGGACTCACCTGCAGCGGCGCGCCGGGCGCGCGTCCGGGCGCACTGAGACGGGCTCCGGCTACCCCTCTCTGTCCTCCCAAGGGGGGGCACTGAGACGGGCTCCGGCTACCCCTCCCTGTCCTCCCACGGGGAGGGGCGCACTGAGACGGGCTCCGGCTTCCTTCCGTCCTCCCAGGGGGGCGGCGCACTGAGACGGGCTCTAGCTACCTTCCCTGTCCTCCCGGGATCTAGTTGGCTGTTATTGGCGCATATCGGTCACCGATTCGTTGAAAGGCATAGGTACGGTGACAACCTGGTCATAATGGTTCGAAGTACCCAATTTGCTGAAGGCATAAGGAGAACTGGAGCTGGATAATCTTCGCTTGCTAGGACACTCGGGCCAAGTCTTGGTAAGACCATCCTCCTCTCACTGAACGATTACTTATGGTAGCACACTAGTTACGTGAGAACAGTGCGATATAATGCAAGCTTTCAAAACATACGAGCTGAGGTTGTACTCAGAAGAATTTATGTTGTAATGGTATTTGTTTTTAGCTGCCTACCAGAGAGAAAAGGCCACAGCTGGTAAAAAGCCATGCAGCTCATTTCTGAAATCCATTAGAGATGGAGTGGTGTCAGATACATATTTCACCATTTGAACTATTGCAGAAAAGAACAACAGGCTACCCCCCTCCCCTCCGCGGTCAGGTAGTGGAGGCTACCCACTATTCCCGGAATTTAATACCAGGGCAGGGGCGTAGTCAGGATTTCGCTCAGGGAGGGCGGCGCCCCGAAAAGGGCCCCTGCGACCGCACTGAAAGGGCCCTGATGGGTAAAAGGGCCCTGCTTGTTACAGAATAGAGTGCTGAAGAGCGCTTAAGAGGGCCCTGTCTGGTATAAAATGCAAAATTTGGCCACAGAGCATAGTGCAGGCGAGCCGCACTTCGCGCGGCTCGTGTCCTCAAGGGGTCCTTCGGGCCCTCAGGGAGGGGCGGCTGTCCCTGCCGCCCCCCTTGGCTACGCCCCTGTACCAGGGGCTGACCACTACAGCTCATCTCCTCACTAGGGACCAGGGATGGACAGTGCAGACCCTCACTAGTGGCCGGGGGTGGACAGTGCAGCGCCTCCCTAGTGGCCAGAGGTGGACAGTGCAGCGCCTCCCTAGTGACCGGGGGTGGGCAGTGCAGCGCCTCCCTAGTGGCCGGGGGTGGGCAGTGCAGCGCCTCCCTAGTGACCGGGGGTGGGCAGTGCAGCGCCTCCCTAGTGGCCGGGGGTGGGCAGTGCAGCGCCTCCCTAGTGACCAGGGGATGGACAGTGCAGCGCCTCCCTAGTGGCCGGGGGTGGGCAGTGCAGCGCCTCCCTAGTGGCCGGGGGTGGACAGTGCAGCGCCTCCCCTAGTGACCGGGGGTGGGCAGTGCAGCGCCTCCCTAGTGGCCGGGGGATGGACAGTGCAGCGCCTCCCTAGTGGCCGGGGATGGACAGTGCAGCGCCTCCCTAGTGGCCGGGGGTGGGCAGTGCAGCGCCTCCCTAGTGACCAGGGGATGGACAGTGCAGCGCCTCCCTAGTGATCGGGGATGGACAGTGCAGCGCCTCCCTAGTGGCCAGGAATGTACAGTCTGAGTGGTGAGGACGGCACGGGCGCGCGTGGTCGGCAGCCGTTTTTGCATAGCCGCCGGTGATGTATCACGGCCCTCTGAAACCATCCCGTTTTTACTCCGGCCACGGGCTGGCGGCCGGCGCCGAGGCCTATTACCGGTTGCGCAAGTCACCGTGCCCTGCGTACCGAGGCGGCCGTCCGTGCTGGAGCTGTAGCCGGCTCGGAGCTGCAGCCAGCATCGGAGTCACCTCCGCCTGCCGCGGCAGCCTCTCCATGACACGGAGCGGCCGCGGGATGCGCCGGGTCGGCGTTTTTGCCGCCCTGCTCTGGATAAGGCCCGCGCCTTCGACGCCCGTGTGGGCAGCGGCGGTGTTGTCTGAAATGCGGGCAAAACCTGCACTCCGGCCGCCCTGCAAAACACCAGGCATTCGGCGGCGTCGCTGTAGCGTGGCGGACAAACGCATATCTCGCCTCTCAAGTCCTCCCTCGGTTTATTTACACGGCTTGGTGATCAGTTCAGCCATTGCAGATTATTTTTATTTTTGTTTTCAAATAGCTCCATACGAAAACTTGAAGGATTATCCCTGACAATGAACTTTTGATTAAACTTAAAATTGCTTCCAGAGTCTTCATTTCACTCCCAGGCTGCTTGGATGTATGAGGTCAGGAGGGAATTTTTGGATTGAGACTAAGTTCTCTCTAATTTATTATGTAAGTTATTAGCTTTGAATGTGTCTCTTTAATTGCTTCGCTTTTCACAACCTTGGCGGTTTGTATTCGAAAGTTCCTTTTGTTTTTCAGAACAAATGTCATGCCCCGTTTTCCCAATGACTGGTAAGTTTCTATTCCAGGGCTTCCAAATACTTGAACATTAAAAATAGAAATATGAATATTTAAGGGGTAAGCAAACAATATATCACGGAGAAGGGTTCTTTGATTATTGCCGGTATGTAAAAAAATAAGGATCTTAACACGTGCATTGACGGGGGTGGGTACCCGCCCCTCTCGGGTTTTTCGGAAACAGCAGAAAAACGGCGGCGCGTAGCGCCACCGTACTTGGCATGCCTTTTTCTCATCATTTTTACAACTTCTGTGAAAATTTTAAGGTTAGGTCATCTCAGGTCAGTTCACCAGTACAGGTCAAGTGACCCGACCTCAAAAAAAGTTTAAGATAGCATAAGTAGGAGCAGGGTGAACTTATCCGATTGAAACTCATATCACATAATGGCCCCACCGAGGTCTCTAAAATATGTTCCGGTATTTTTGATATAGATGACCTAAGGTCAGGTACGAGGCACGACCTCTCCATTGGAAATACATTGGAAAAATTGTTTTTACGGAATAACTCAGTAACGGATAGTGATAGAGCATTTATTTTAGGTGCATTAGACTCGCCTGGGATTTGCGGTTCTAATGATTTGCATTTTATATGATTTGACCCTGACCTGACCTCAGGTCAAGTCAAATCCTTGATTTGACCTAGCAAGGTCAAATTATATATCATTCGATTCGGCTTGCTGAGAGGATTCATATAGTTTAAGTCGTTTTGCTCTATCTTTACTTGTTCAGATGTAATGGCCGAAAAACTGAACTTACATGTTATCCCCTATGATGGCATGTTTTGACCTCTCGTGACCTTAAATGTGACTTGACAAAAAAATGGTTCAAATGTTTTCGATGGAGAAGTGGATGGGCAGCCCAACGCCCTTTACCGTTTTTCGCTCCCTACCGTGGTTCTCGAGATCTTAGGGGAGGGGGGGGGCCGCCCCCGTCAATGCGAAGGTGGCTCAGACCCCCGTCAATGCGCATGTTAACTGCCAAAAAATCGGCTGACAGTAGGTATTGAGATAAGCCATAAGATATTGACAGCAGCAGTATCATTGGTCATCAGCTGGGCCTGGAAGGTGTCACCGCTTCGCAGAGGGCATCGCTCAGAAAACCGTCCCCCACGTGGTAACCAGCGCCGGCCAAATTCCACCTCCGATCCTCCCCTGGCAATGATCTCCAGTCACCATGGTCACCATGACCTTCTCGGCTGGTCAGCGACTGGCGCGCCACACAGCGGAAAAAATGCGCACTAGGGGGCCGGCGGCGGCGCGGTAGCCGCGCCGGACGAGCGGCGTCGCCCAGCCTGGGTGGTTGAGCCGCCCGCAGCCAAGACCCGAGACGAGCCCGGCTGGTCAGCCGTCGTCCCTGCCCTCTATGCGAGGATGCGACGCCAGCGCGTGGACGGCCTTCACGCAACAAACCCCGCTCGTCCCCGCTCAGTGGAAAATATACTGTATTTGTATTTTCAAGGATGCATCATATAATTACAAGTCGTGAGCACCACCAGCAGACTAAGTTCCGCTATAATGAGGACAGGAACATTCGTGCAACGAGGCCGTCGCCTTACTCTCATGCAGAGCATCATAAAGCAGTTTGCATACTTCGTGACATTCTTATGAGCATGATCCTCTTAGCTGGCTTGCTTCACGAAATACTGGTCGAGTTTACCGGCAGTTCTCGGAAGAAGATACCACAAAATGCGCAAATACCCAAAGGACCATTAATGTCTAGCATATCTTAAAAGCATCTGAACGAAAATCTGGGTAGATTCAATGCTTCTTAACCCGCTTCAAGGAGGTGAACCTACCTATAAACATGATACTTGTCAGAAATAGGAGGGACCAGGGGCCTTCGCCCACTTCGTTACATTTCCTAATTTCAAACAAATCAGTTTTAACACGCCCATTGACGGGGCGGGTACCCGCCCCCTCGGGTTTTTCGGAGATAGTAGAACAACGGCGGCGCGTAGCGCCGCCGTACTTGGTATACCTTTTCCCTCATCATTTGTACAACTTCTGTGAAAATTTTAAGGTTAGGTCATCTCAGGTCAGGTCACCAGTACAGGTCAAGTGACCCGACCTCAAAAAAGTTTAAGATAGCATAAGTCGGAACAGGGTGAACTTATCCAATCGAAACTCATATCACATAATGGCCCCACCGAGTTCTCTAAAATATGTTCCGGTATTTTTGATATCGATGACCTAAGGTCAAGTACGAGGCATGACCTCTCCATTGGAAATACATGGGAAAAATGGTTTTTACGGAATAACTCAGTAACGGATGGTGATAAAGCATTTATTTTGGCTGCAATAGACTCACCTGGGCTTTGCGGTTCTAATGATATGCATTTTATATAATTTAACCCTGACCTGACCTCAGGTCAGGTCAAATCATTGATTTGACCTAGCAAGGTCAAATTATATATCATTCGATTTGACTTGCTAAGAGGATTCATATAATTTAAGTCATTTTGCTCTATCTTTACTTGTTCAGATGTAATGGCTGAAAAACTGAATTTACATGTTATCCCTATGACGGGCATGTTTTGACCTCTCGTGACCTTAAATGTAACCTGACAAAAAATGGTTCAAATGTTTTCGATGGAGAAGTGGATGGGCAGCCCAACGCCGTTGACCGTTTTTTGCTACCTACCGTGGTTCTCGAGATCTTAGGAGGGGGGTCGGGTACCTGCCCCCCCGTCAATGCGAAGGTGGCTCAGACCCCCGTCAATGCGCGTGTTAAGAAATATGAATATTTTGCAGCCGCCCAGTGCAGGAGGTAGCAATTAGCCCTAGTCTGAAGAGTTTCTGGTTCTGGAGGGACAGTTTGCTGTCACCAGCATATTAAAGGGAATGTGGCACCTTTATAACGTGATTTTAACTGAGATAGCCAAGTTGCAAAGCAAGTCGGCAAGTCCGGTACTCTATATATCATTTGTCTTGGAACTTGATATTTCCGAGGAAAAAGCTAAAACCTACACGAAATGTACCTCTCATGTACCTCTCGCCAGGCGACCATTGTTGTGAGCTGCTGGTGTGGTGACATATGCTGACGTCACGATGAGCACCAGCCAATCGAAGCCCTTGAAGCGTTTCGAGTGTGGTGGTGGTTGCCAGATCATGACATCATCCACAGGCAGATATTTATTTCTTTTTTAGAGGAGTATTTTAACACGCGCATTGACGGGGGTCGGAGCCACTTTCGCATTGACGGGGGGGCGGGTACCCGCCCCCTAAGATCTCGAGAACCACGGTAGGTAGCGAAAAACGGTAAAAGGCGTTGGGCTGCCCATCCACTTCTCCATCGAAAACATTTGAACCATTTTTTTGTCAGGTCCCATTTAAGGTCACGAGAGGTCAAAACATGCCCGTCATGGGGATAACATGTAAAATTCAGTTTTTCGGGCATTACATCTGAACAAGTAAAGATAGAGCAAAACGACTTGAACTGTATGAATCCTCTTAGCAAGCCGAATCGAATGATATATAATTTGACCTTGCTAGGTCAAATCAAGGATTTGACCTGACCTAAAGTCAGGTCAGGTTCAAGTTATATAAAATGCATATCATTAGAACTGCAAAGCCCAGGCGAGTCTAATGCAGCTAAAATAAATGCTCTATCACCATTTGTTACTGAGTTATTCCGTAAAAACCATTTTTCCCATGTATTTCCAATGGAGAGGTCATGCGTCGTACCTGACCTTAGGTCATCGATATCAAAAATACCGGAACATATTTTAGAGAACTCGGTGGGGCCATTATGTGATATGAGTTTCAATCGGATAAGTTCACTCTGCTTCTACTTATGCTATCTTAAACTTTTTTGAGGTCGGGTCACTTGACCTGTACTGGTGACCTGACCTGAGATGACCTAACCTTAAAATTCTCACAGAAGTTGTAAAAATGATGAGGGAAAAGGTATACCAAGTACGGTGGCGCGTAGCGCCGCCGTTTTTCTACTGTCTCCGAAAAACCCGAGGGGGTGGGTACCCGCCCCCCGTCAATGCGCGTGTTAAAGATCAATATTTTGAGATCATTGTACATTTTCAGAGAAATCATGAGTGGTTTCACTATTTTCGGCTAAAAGTACGCCTAATTACACTAAATTCCAGGATTCGACCAAGGTGCCACATTCCCTTTAAAAATTGACTGGTACCTCACTTGTTCGCCGGTGGCAACGCTTTTGATAAACCCACCGCATGCCTCGTCGGCTGGCAGACTGGACTTGCGGGACCCGCCTACTTGCAAACGCAAGGCCCTATCTTAAAGCCGAGAAAAACAGAGGTGTTAGAAGAATTAGCTTGAATCCAAAGAAAATTGAAAGCACACTGAGGAGCATCTAAGCACGTAGTTATTCCAGTCTGTAATTTTGGTCTCAGGAAATATCTTATACTTACACTACTGCCTTACTTCTAGCTTTCTTCCATGGGCGTATCTTGTTACAAATCCAACAAATGCGTTCTCTGCGGATAGAAGTGATATGTTCCGTCTGTCAATTGGTGCATGCGTATCACTTCCGCCCAAAGGAAGTTTGAAGCGTCAGTGAGATTAAAGAAGCATGTCTGTGTTTTTCTTCGGATTATCCCAGATCTGCCAGTGAACAGCATATCGGAATGCTTAGTGCCTTAAGGATTATGTTCGGATATTTCATTTGATTATATTCGATGATATTTGCAAACTTTATATCTCAATGTAGTGATTTATTTATTTCACCTTCTCAACCAAGAAACATTATTCTTATAAACACAGAACGCATTTGATGGAACAAGAGCATAACAACATAAATGTTATTATATATTAGTTAGGATATTATATCTTATGACCTAAAATCAAACTTCATTGCGCTTGTGGTTGAATACTTCTCAGCAATAGCCGCAATATTGTTGTTTCATTAGATTTTCGTGGGCTTAAATTCGTACTTAGCAAGCATAGTCATCACCACCGGCCAAAAACGAAGGGGTCAGTAAATCTTTAACCTAACACTGACAAGAACATTTCCCATCAAGAACCAAAAACTCATCGGGACTTCGGCTCGTTGTTGCCTTCCACACTGGCTGTTTGGAAAATATGTCAACTTATTCCCAAATTGTGTGAAATAGGGGGGCGTATGCTTGAAAATTCTGGCGCTCCTATTTCTATACATCTCAATCCAGCGGGTCTTAAACACCGATTAGATAAAAGCTGCTGAAAACTGTCAGTTGACACGCAGAACTGACGTGTGTAGCCGCTCAATAGCTGAGGGCGGCGGTGCGCGGTTGCGTTAGTGGCACTGAGAGCCTTGAGTGGCAGGAGGAGGAGGAGGAGGGGGAGGAAGAGGAGGAGGTGGTGCGCTGTCCAGCCCACTGTCCGGCGGCGACGTCAGTTTTTGCGCCGACCAGGCGCTTCTCCCGCGGCCAACAATGCCGCTGCGACAGTGCCGGGCGGCGTGGCGACGGCCGGCAGGGGGCTGGGCGGTGGGGAGGGGGGGCGGTGTCGTCTCGGCCCGGCCTGGGCACGTGCTCGGCGTCCGTGCCGGGCCTGGACCCCAGCCGGTCACTGCTGCTGAGGACGAGCCGCCCCTCGGAACAAGCGAGCTGACGCGGCCACGGGGATCGTGCCGCTCAGCACATCCTGACTGTGTTTATAAACAAAGCATATTTCCGAGAAACTATGGTTGTGGCTAAACTATAGTTTCCGAGAGAGGGAGCCAATAATAGCCAAGAGAATAACAATAAGAAGATATAAACAGAAAAGCCTGGCAAGAACAGAGGAGAAAAAAACCATGCACCTGCGGGAGCGGCCGAGAAAGCGATGGACTAAGGGATTTATAATACCATGCGAATGTTAGACGTTTGCAATAGACACCATGGCTGGTGGTGGTTAGAATAAGCTTGCCATCACCAAACTGCCATTTTTGTCTTTTGAAGTACATTGTATATTTTTTCTCTTTAGCAAAGGAATTATTTTCGGTTCACTTTGAACGGAGGCCAATGCAGTGAGGAAGTGGGGTATACCCCATTACCGATGCTGTAAAGTATGTCTTGCTATTATTGTGACGGTAAAATTGAGATCGCGATCCTTCTTTCCCAATTCTCTGTTGTCACTGACTTAACAAGCGCGGCCGTGTGTTGTCCGGCGGAGGTGGCGGCGGCGCTTCGCCGTCGAATGTGTAGGGAGGGGGGGCAAGAGCGGTCGTAGTGGTGGAAACCGTCTACTTGTATTTTTTATATAGATTTTGTTCAAGTTGTTCCGGTAAGGCTCTAGAGTCGGAGTCTCACAAAGTCATCAAGGGACTGCACGGAGACCCCGACCCCACCACCCGAACGAGCAACTCCCTCAATGGAGGTTAATTTAGAAGCCAAAGTTTAACGTCCCACAAAGCACAGGGACGGCCGCCCCGCTCAGGTCACCCTCTCATCAGTCAGTTGCCAGCCGACCTGTTCGTCGGGTAAACTATTGAGCGCCGGAGCGTCTCAGGAACCGATCCCAATCCTGGACATGCACTGCCACTGCATGATTTTGAGCAGCGGGCCGGAGCCCAACGCTCTACCAACTGAGCTACCGGGGAGGCTGTATTTGTTTGCTTTAATCACTGAGTTTTTTCATTTGTCCTCTGAATATGTCTGGGGAGAGACTTTGATTTCAGCTTTGAGGTTTTGCGCCAATCCACAAAAAATTTCGTTACATTTTATATAAGAAACTAGTCGTTAATAAAACGTATTCTACTACTACAACTACTTTCCTTTCCTTCTCTAAATTAGGCAACCTTCGAACTTATTATCATGTTCTTTAATAAAAGTGGATCCAGGGGCGGAGGGAATTGGGGCCCTTTTCTCCAATCAAATTTAGCACCTCCTGAGCTGATCACGACATAACCTTGACAGGTTATGGTTATAATTTTGGACAGGTTATTCAAAGAGAGAGAGAGAGAGAAAAAAGAGAGAGACCAGAAAGCGAAACCTAGGCATAGTTCCAAAATTTTGAGATATGTGTTCCCCAACCTTAGAGCTCTGCTTATTCACCCTGTAATGACAAACAGTAAGGAAAAGGTTAAGTGGATAAAACATTATGAGCTTTAATTCAACGTATTCTATCCGTAGAAACGAGTTTCAGGTCCATATAATTTAGGTCATTATTATCTTTTAGCCATTAAAGACTATGCATGCCTGTGCTATTTGGCTGTCATCACTTCTTAATGCGCCCACAGTATATTGACCGTTTTTTCTCATTTCAGATGGCGAGTATGTGTTTGTCGACCATGAAAGCAAGATCTCAAAATACGCCCCCAAGGCATGGAAGTCCTCGCAAGGCGGTGTAAGTATCCAATCCTGAAAGTTTTCAATGCAGTTAAGGTGTAGGCACTAAACAGTAGGGGATTGATATGTTGTGCCTATGGTGAATTTTGAGGTAGGCCGTACATCCCGTACTTAAGGAAAATACGAATGCATGGAACCTGTGCGAACACTCGGCATTCTCCTACTTTATGGAAGACAAAAACATTGGGGTTGAACGGCTCATAGAAATTTCCAATGAAACGGACCTAAATCAAACCAAATTAAGCTGACATTCATGAGTACATATTGCACAAAAATATGACATGTATTGGAGATACTGCGGCCGCAAGATCCTCATACATCGTTGCTTAAAACCAAACCGACGCTCCCATTTTTGTTTGTTTCTTTCGTTGTCTGTAACACCGCATTACGGGGTCTGGGCCACCTCCATACGAGGGCGGGACCCGCCCCCCTAAGATCTCAAGAACCACGGTAGGTAGCAAAAACGGTAAACGGCGTTGGAGCCCATCCACTTCCCATCGAAAATATTGAACCATATTTTTGTTAGGTCACATTGAGGTCACGATAGGTCAAAACATGCCGTCATAGGGATAACATGAAATAAGTTTTTCGGCCATTACATTTGAACAAGAAAGATAGAGCAAAACGACTAAACCATATGAATCCTCGCAGCAAGCGAATCGAATGATGTATAATTTGACATTCTAGGTCAAATCAAGGATTTGATCGGACCTGAGGTCATGTCAGGGTTAAATTATATAAAATACATATCATTAAAACCCAAACCAAGGCGAGGCTAATCAGCTAAAATAAACGCTCCTCACCATCCGTTACTAAGTTATTCATAAAACCATTTTTCCCATGTATTTCCAATGGAGAGGTCATGCCTCGTACTGACCTTAGGTCATCGATATCAAAAATACCGGAATATATTTAGAAACTCGGTAGGCCTATTATGTGATATGAGTTTCAAGCGGATAAGTTTACCCTGCTCCGCTTTATGCTATCTTAAACTTTTGAGGTCAGGTCACTTGACCTGTACTGGTGACCTGATCTGAGATACCTAACCTTAATATTTCACAGAAGTTTAAAAATATAGAAAAGGTAGCCGTACGGCAGTGATACGCGCCGCCTTTTTCTGCTATCTCCGAAAAACCAGGGGCGGGTACCCGCCCCCCCCGTCAATGCGCGTGTTAAAGAAATGCTGCACGGAGTTCAATGAGTCCCGAGTATATCCGCTAAGACTGACTGAGATTGACCGCTGGATACGATTCACGAACAAACGATCTTGAATTGTCCTGAAACACACACACAGCAATACAGTTGACAAAATTTAGTTTGTCTACCCTCATGAATACGGTTCAGAAAAGACGTTGCCACTTGGGGCTTGGCCGTTTGGGGCTTGCCGTTTGGGGCTTGGCCTCAATAGACCGAGGGCCACTTTCTTCGAATAGGCCCTCTTGGTCAGTGATCCCACATCGTCTGCAATGTGAACGTAAAAAAGAAACAATGCCTCGCGCAGTACTCCCGCTAGGAAACGTCTCACCGTGAACGTCGTGCTGAAAAGATGTTCTTTTCCTTTCATGTGGTGTCCGCGTACTCTGTGTTCGTGAGAAAGAATGATGTGCTCGGTATTTAGGCTTACAGTCCGTAGCATCTGTCACATTTTGGGGTCATTTATGCGATTCGTTAAACGATTAAGCTGTTAGATGCTTCCAATGGAGGATACTGGTCTCATTAACTCAACGCGGAGCTCCCTAAGTGTCGGGCCATGATTCCCTCTCATCCGTTGATGATGCCTTCTGCTAGCTAATTAGTTCCTGTCGCCAATTATCTAGTGACATTGTCAATTTGGACGAACTTCGCACATCATGTGAAGAAGTAGGTTTGTGACCTGGTATTATATTTTTAAAACATGCCAAAATCACCGGGGCCAGTGTCTAGTATGGAGTTAAGATCTTGCTTTATCCTTTGGTGCCTACTGCCCGCTCCCAGTTCCTATAATAATTGATAAGCGCGTGATTGAAGGCCAGAAAACGCTGGGAAGGTTAGGCTTATTTAAAAATTTAATCATAAATTAGCCTAAAGTTTCACTTTTAACACCCGTCACAGTCAGTCTATGAGTCGCATTCGCCACGGTGGCGGTTCTGACACCCCCTCGATCTTGGCTTTTTGGCAGGATAACGAAAAACGCAAACGCTGGTGGGTAGCTCATAAGGATAAATAAATCAACTATATCTGTCGCTTTTTGGTTCAGGTCAACATAAGGTCATGATAGGTCAAAGAAACCGACATGTTAGAGAACAAATTCTGGGCTCTAGCGTCTGAAAAGCTGAGTTATAAGCCATGTCTAAGCACCATTCGCTTCCTATCGTTACGGCGAATCGAATGATATATTATATTATTATACTAGGTAGAAAATGAAAAGGGTCTGACCTTAGGTCAGGTCTAGGACATCATCCGACCTAAAATAGCCAATATTTATAAGAATCGACTTCCAATTATATCCCAAACGTCATGCTATCTAAATTAAGCTTTTCATCATTTCCTGCGAAGTGACTGATCCAAGTCTAAAAACCTGCTCAAGAAGTCCCAGGTAGCCTCTCAGAGGTGACAGATCCAAACTTGCAACCAGAACTTGGAAATGGCCTATGATAGTAAGATTTAGAGAGTAAGTATTTGATATTATGATTGATTTAATATTAAGGATCGATTATGAGCCGTATCTACATAGATATAGCCATTTTGCGGACAATTACCGTTTTCCTTATGCATTTCTAATAAAGAGGTCGTGATCCGTACCTAACCCTATGACAACGATACGAAAAATCCCAGAATATATGTTGTAGTACCCGGTGGGCACATTATGTGGTATAAATTTTAGCTATATATATATATATATATATATATATATATATATATATATATATATATATATATATATATACTTTTTGGAGGCGAGGTCACTTGACCTGCACTGGTAACATCACCTTAGATGACCCGACCTTAAAATTTTTGGAAAAGTTTAAACATTTTCACTGATAAGATGTATCAAGTACGGCGGCGCTTCGCGCAGAATTTTTGGGTCCTGTCGCAAAAATCCGAGGGGTGTTCAAACCACCCTCTCGGCCGGAAGTGGAACCTCTCCCCTGGAAACTGGAGAGTGCTGCGCGTCATGTGCTTGCTTATCAGTCAATGGTTGGAGCAGTAGGTCCAGTTTTTAGATGGCAGGCGGGCATAACTTTTTGGGTGCATAACTATTTTAGCTCCTCTGCTTAATACTTATTTTTCAAAAATACACATTTAGCTTCTGATACCAGCTATCTGTGTTTATATGATAATTCGCGTGCTAAATATGGCTTGGTGACAAATTAACTCCTTCCAAAAGCGTATTCGATTACACTCTATTCGCCATCAGGTGTGATATCCTGCGGGCCTTTCTCACACAGCTTTTCCCGACGGCAGGGACTGGACGGTTCGCGGCGGCCTCTGCTGCAGTTCAGTCTCAGGGTGAAGTTCTACGTCGACTGCCATCTGCTCCTCAGGTTAGTATCACCCTCTCCTCTGTTTCTCAGTTTATTACTTCCTCCCTCTGCTGTCGCTCAGGTCAGTATCCCATCCCTGCTGCTCAGGTCAGTACCTCAATCTTGCTGCTCAGGTCAGTATCCCAACCTTGCTGCTCAGGTCAGTACCTCAACCTTGCTGCTCAGGTCAGTATCCCAATCCTGCTGCCAGGTCAGTACCTCAACCTTGTGGCTCAGGTCAGTACTGCAACCTTGCTGCTCAGGTCAGTACCTCAACCTTGCTGCTCAGGTCAGGACCTCAACCTTGCTGCTCAGTTCAGTACTTCAACCTTGCTGCTCAGGTCAGAATATTCCAACCTTGCTGCTCAGGTCAGTACTGCAACCTTGCAAGTTCACCTCCACTGCTGGCATAGATGTCCAAAAAAACAAAACGGAAGCGGATATATTTTCACTGACCACAGCCCCGAGCTAAAAAAGCAAAACAACGACAACAAATGTGATGTTACGATTCTGAGACCATCTCTGGAGCAACGCGCGCTGAGCTTCTCAGATGCAGTAGAGGAATGCACTTCAATGAGCCAAGCAGCTCATATTTTGTCGTGCACCTAACACCGCAGTTTGGAAGAAATTGTGCAACAACATTCCCCCTCCCCCCGCCTTCCCTCTAGCCGTCTTTCCTGGGAGCCTAAATTGTCCAGCCGCGTCTCGTGCGGCTATGCCCTTGATCTAAAACACGATGCTCACGCTATATCATAGCACATTCCACTCTCGCCTCACCGGCCCAGCCCAATTACACTCGCAGCGGCATCGCCGGCCGAGTACCCCCCGCCGGGTTTACCCGTTGCTCTGTGGAATACATTACCTGTCTTACAGCGCCCCCTGCTGGGGACGCTGCTGTCATACAGGGGGCGTAGGGCATAGGTCCGAGAGGTTTGCCCTGTGGCAGACCGGTTCGGTTGCAGCGCATCACGCAAACCAACGCGCTTGTACACGCAATTGCTTCTCAGTGAGGTGATGCTTTTTACTAAATTTAATTGTGTCAAGTGGGAAAACATTTAAACACAAGAAGCTATATTATTGGACACTGTCAATTTGAATAAAGGAAATCGACCTAATAAGAGCATTCGACATTCGCCACATAATTGGGAGCAGTTTCGTTACTCGAGCACGGGCATTAGCGCTGGCGTTAGCGCCACTAAGGAGTTGTAGAGACGGAGGCAGTCAGCGGGGTCTCTCGTGCAGAGGGTCATTGCCTTGGCTGTGCAGTAGGGCGGCTCCGCCGAGCCTCACCACGGGCGCCTGTTGTGTCTGGGGGTGCCTGCTGCTTGTAAACAGGCAGCGTTGCCACGCCGGCCGCAATTTGCATGATTGGGTCAGTGGCGGAGACGGCCGGCAAACAGACGAACCTGATGAGCACCTGAGTATATTGCCGTGTACCAGCTGCCAAACAGCTGCTACTGAATCGTGCGCTTTTATTTTCCGGCAGAAAAAAACGGAGCCTGGTTTTTGCAGCTATGTGATTTTTGTCATTAATTCCGGGTGAGCAGCGCTGCTGTTTCAACATGATACAATGTCTCACCCACACTCACAAGGAAACAGATTGTTACCGCGCAAACATTGGCACACACTGACATAGCTGAACCACTTTCATATCCGCTCGCGATTCCCGTCACAGGGAATGTTCGACCAGATTACAGTGGTGTAGCTACGGCGGCACCGGACATGCCAAGCTGCGGTGTCGGGCCTTCTCAGACGCCGATACCAGCAGACCTGCTGCAGTCGTCGGGGGCAACTGCTGCTGCTGCTGCAGTCTCCGCCGTCTGCAGCGCGCCCGGGGGCCTCACCCCCTGCAGGAGGCGCTGCAGTGTGGAATCCCATCGCAGCCCTTAGCCCGCGGGCGGCGGTGTTGGTGGTGGGACAGATTCGACATTCCTGCCGCAGGCGCCGCCGCAAGTGGAGGGATTAAGCCGGACACCGCTTCCGTAAACAATATCGCCAGAGGAGGGTCCCAAGGGCCAGCTCGGTCAATTTTCCGCACGAATGCAGCCCAGGTGCTCAGGTGTACGACGCCCCATGCTCACGGACTATGTCGCACCAGGTCTTGTTTCGGGGCGGAGACCACATGCTACAGCTCCAAGCGAGTTGGGAGAACCACATAGCTCAACGAATGGTGCCAGGACCTGGCTCCGCCGATCCCCGTCCTACACCGCTAGCATGACACGATCCAAATGTCAGTCACGTATTTTTTTCCGCTGATGCACTCAATGTCCCCGTGCATTCCTCCCTTTGAAGCCAGCTCAAAGTCAGCTGATAACAGCTGTGGCCCAATCACAGCAGCGGTTCGGCTGTAAGTCATAAGCTGCTACTATATGCCGTCACAATGAAGAGACGTTGGAGGTTTTGCTCTTACAGTCGGTTAGGACGAATCAAACGGCAGGGGAAACCGGTCGTCCTGAGATTCGCATGCCATTAGGTATGTGCATACGACAAAAACAACGTGATTGCTACTACATGAACGAGACTGTTAGCTTTCAGGCCCTACAGATATGCGTTTCAGGCTCAGGCGAGGCTTTCAGAAGCTGTAACTTTAATAATCCACTGCAATGGTGACAGAATGGAGCCAATAGGGAATGTTATACGCATGTTGAAGTTTCGTCACGTGCAAAAAAATGTTGCAAATCAAACATCAATGATTTTGATCAAGCTGGATTTGAAAAATAGGTGTTAGAGCTTGCTTCGCTGAGCCCCCTAACTATGCTTAAAAAACTGTTATCACAAAACAAAACCAAACCTCTATCCATCTGTGTCAATCCCTTAGCTTAATCCCTATTCCAATTTGGTGGGTTTCCCCTCCTCATGTTTATTCTTGCCCTGACAGCATAAGACCTCCGCGGTTTGTCCGTCGTTATTCCCAACCCCTTGAAAGTTGAACGGCGTAGTGTGCAGTGCGCTGTGTGCAGGGACCGAGTGGGCCGGCACCACTACTACCTGCGGGGACCACCACTGACCAGTGCGCTGTGTGCAGGGACCGAGTGGGCCGGTACCACTACTACCTGTAGGGACCACCATTGACCAGGGCGCTGTGTGCAGGGACCGAGTGGGCCGGCACCACTACTACCTGCGGGGACCACCACTAACCAGTGCGCTGTGTGCAGGGACCGAGTGGTCCGGCACCACTTCTACCTGCAGGGACCACCACTGACCAGTGCGCTGTGTGCAGGGACCGAGTGGTCCGGCACCACTACTACCTGCAGGGACCACCACTGACCATTGCGCTGTATGCAGGGACCGAGTGGGCCGGCACCACTACTACCTGCAGGGACCACCACCGACCAGGGCGCTGTGTGCAGGGACCGAGTGGGCCGGCACCACTACTACCTGCAGGGACCACCATTGACCAGCGCGCTGTGTGCAGGGACCGAGTGGGCCGGCACCACTACTACCTGCAGGGACCACCACTGACCAGGGCGCTGTGTGCAGGGACCGAGTGGGCCGGCACCACTCTACCTGCAGGGATCACCATTGACCAGGGCGCTGTGTGCAGGGACCGAGTGGGCCGGCACCACTACTACCTGCAGGGACCACCACTGACCAGGGCGCTGTGTGCAGGGACCGAGTGGGCCGGCACCACTCACCTGCAGGGATCACCATTGACCAGGGCGCTGTGTGCAGGGACCGAGTGGGCCGGCACCACTACCACCTGCAGGGACCACCACTGACCAGGGCGCTGTGTGCAGGGACCGAGTGGGCCGCACCACTCTACCTGCAGGGATCACCATTGACCAGGGCGCTGTGTGCAGGGACCGAGTGGGCCGGCACCACTACTACCTGCAGGGACCACCACTGACCAGGGCGCTGTGTGCAGGGACCGAGTGGGCCGGCACCACTACTACCTGCAGCTGCGGGAGAACTTGCTGGTACACCGGCAGACCTGCAGTCAGCAGGCGTGTCTGCTGTTGGCTGCCTGGGCACTGCAGGCTGACATCGGAAACTACAGCAGCACTCACGGCAGGGCTTACTTCCAGCCGGCAGAGTACTTCCCCAAATGGGTGAGTGGCTGAACTGGGCGGCCAGGATGATGCACTCCCCGGAGTCTTATAAAAAACGCCTAAAGAATTCTTAGACAGTTGGACATGAAAGCTATTTCCTGTTGCATGGGTACGTGATGGCATGTTTTACCTATTTTTCTCGCTTAAATTCGACAATTCATGACAAGCGAAATGATTTTGCAGCTGAAGCTTGAGCGGTAAGTAGGGATCGATGTTTCCAACCACGAGATATGCTTGTACCCATTTTTAGAAGCGATGAATCCAAAATAGGAGCCAACTGCTCGCGCAGGAAATGTCACCTGACTTGTATGAGTACACCGTTACGTCGACATGAGTAAAAAAACAGCACGGGTACATTTTTATGATAGAGTAGATCCTATCTGTAGTGCTAATGTCACTTAAGGTCTACAAGAATTTCCGTAAATAAACTTTCAACGCTAGCGCTGCTATAAGAGACTTGCCTTATCTTGTTTTATGATTAAAACTTCCACATTTCGCATCTAACTAGATAAGAACGCTCAGCATAATCAGCATAATTTCGGCATTGTATGGTTTAAAGCACCGGGATTTCGATCTCAAGTAAATACCAAATTTGACAGTACTTTACACCCCAAAACCAAAACAGTTTGGACCTCATAAAGCAACCTGCGCAACCAATGTACGCCATTGTAACCCACAAAAACACACACACACACACACACACACACACACACAAAAAAAAAAAAAAACACACACACACACACACACACACACACTTAAGCTCCATTGCCACTCTGTTGCGCACAGTTCTGTAGGTGGCGTCGCCAGCCGTGGAGCGCCCATTGTTGCACTAATGAACACGAGCAGCGCGCGCCGGCGCGGCGGTGGCGCGCCGGTCGCCGCCGTCGCTCTCACAATTCATCATGGCGACGGCGCGGTCGGCCGAAGTGACCGTCTAACACGACACAGGCACGGCTGCGGGGCGCGCGCTCCGCTACCGGGATGCCGCCGTAAGCGCGGGAAAAATGCAGCCCACCGCGCTGGGCTTACCTACAGTCAAGACGGAAGAAATAAATTCGGAATATGATGCGCTCGTGGATGGGAACAGGCTCAGCTCAGGCAAGCTTATGTAGTTAAAGCAGGTACTTATGTAAGCTAAGAAGTGAATGTTTGATGAGTACTATTGTCAATATTTACTTTGGAATCTAACATCGAAGCCTGGCAAACTAAGCCACCGCCGTGAACATTTCCTGTTCGTCCCAAGACCGAAGCGCCCAGTAACAGCAGCCACGTCCTCAGTGGTGCATTATGCAAAAACGGCGCGGCTAATGTCGCTGGGTCACGTGACACCTGCCCGCGGCCGGGAACACGGCAGCTCGCAGCGGTGGGGCGCCGCACACCTGTGCACCGCACCACCGGCGGCCCCACACCCGGCTCTGTTCACACATCGGACTAATTACTGAGAGCTTCATTACCGCCGCCACCGGTCCGCTCTTCTGCGGTCGCCGACGTAGTTTCCACTTAGGCGCACAGTGAAAGTCGAGCGTAGCTGGGCGACGGCGCGCTGCGGCCTGTGAGTGCGGTCTGCTGGCTGGTGGAGGAAGTTTGGGTGGCCAATGTTGCACGCCGTTCCCTGAGCCCGCACAACTGGTGCGGCGCAAACAAGCAACCCAGGCACGTCTCTTTTAAGTCGCCGGGTGCTGTAGACGGACGTGCTGAGGCGTTCGGAGTAGTTCGCGGTGGTAGAAGTATGTGCAGAAGTGTACGTTTATAATATTATGATAAGGTATGGTGACCATTCTATTATCACATTTGGTTCTTCTGAGAACCGGCATATTCCATGTCTGTTGAAGGTGTAATAAACACATTTTAGGACAATGGATCTCCCTGGTGTTCAGTAAGGATAATACGTCGATCCTTTTTGCTACTCCTCTGTCGGTACGCTGCCTTTTACTTTGCATCTGGGTTGCGGACAATTTGAGCGCTAGAATCTATCCAGACATCTGGTTACCTGCCAGCTGTCATCGACAAACCGTAGCTGACTAGTTGACCCACTTAGTATCGGTCACAACTGGGCCAAACCAGCGACACCAGAAGCAGAGGCTAAAAATCTCCGGCCCCAAAGAATTCCAGATTTGGCCCTGAACAGCTTGGAAAGAACTAAATGAAACGCAGAATAAACCACCCACCTCAACCGCTGGCGTGGATAGTGTCCATGGAATAAGACATATAACACATATAAATTACTACAAAATATGTCGTGTTCTTATCAGACTAACATTTATAAATTCGCTGAGGCCACCCTTGCGTTCTTCCCCCACTTCTCTCCCCGCGACACCGTTGCCACATCTGTCCGTGTTGGGCAGTTCATCACGAAGGTGGGCGTGGACTTCCTTCTGGAGCGGACGCCGGCGCTACATCGCCACAATGTCAACATGTCCAAGTCGGACGCCGAGCTGGCCTACATCCGCGAGGCCTCGGCTGTCGAGGCGCCCCACAACCTGCACCTCTACCGACTCCGCCGGCGCAAAACCGACGCCGTCGGCTCCGTCCTGCTCGGCATATGCCCCAACGGCATCGAGCTCTACCAGGTGAGCTACCACGGTGAATACCTCACATGGTGTCATCGAGCTGCTCACGTATGCCAACTCAGACGAGGTTGTGTCTTCGCTGCAAAGGATTCAGGTGAACGCTGTTCCTGTTTTATGTGACTGTGCGTAAAGCTAAGTGTGGTTGAGCAGGTGTGTGTGAGATTTGGTGATTGTGGTTGGTGATTAATCACAGATGGCACATCGCAGTTGCAATGACGCAATCACTCAGATCCACTTCACGCCAGTTTGACAGCCATCTGTGCGAAAAGACTCTGTCGCAATGTGTGCTAAGTTATTCGTTGGGCTTTAAGAGGCTATTAATAGTAGTACGAGTTTGTGGACATCCAATTAAAAAATCTCTGAACTAGCCCCTGTAATTATAATCCAAGGCAGATACATATAATCTCTTTGTATAGCTATTAGAAAATATCGTAACATATTTCACTGGACGTATCAAATTTTGATTAATCGCCTTATTTTGTATACGCCTTTTATGGATTGCTATTTACTTACATCTGCCCAAAAATTAAACTTAAAAATTAAAGAACGTGAAAACATACTGACGTTTCATTGTAACAATACATCTGCAGCACGCTCCAAAAAATACTCGCCGCAATGCGTCTATATGGTGTAAAATCTTACTCAACTTACTTAAAACCTTGATATCACCATTGTGTAGATCCATTAAAACAGTCGTTTGTGGTTCGTGGTCTGAAATTTTTAACGCCATCAATCTGTTTGATTTTCGTATTGTGCAAATATAAATGCAAGACTTGCGGCCTAGGTTGTTGGCAGCAGTTTAAATCATTATGGCTACTGGGCGGTACGCTGACGGCTCCCTGTCTGGAGCGGGGTTCAATCTTTTTACTTTCCATAAGGCTATACACGATATATACAGCATGTTTCATTTTCTACTAGAACGGAGCTGTGGCGAAAATGGCTTGCTTTAAGTCCATTGATTCGGGATTATAAATAATTTAACGTTGTTATGGTCAATAATCAACCACAACACAGAGAAGAAATGGGCCCAGGTTAATTATCCGAACAAAACTAAGCTGCCTGCCATGCATAGCCATACGACGTGAAAAGGGATTTTGCCGCGTCCCCCGCAATACGAGCTAGGAGTCCGTTATCAGTCAGGTACGACATCATCACCTCATAAATCGCGACAGTGATATCACCTGCAGCGCGACGGCGGGGCATCCAAACAGTGCTCAGTGCCCGAGCCACTTGTGGCTGTGTGATGGGCCGTAACCGGACCGGTAGGGTCCGTCAGCATCGCGGCCCGGACGGGCCGCGGCGCTGACGAACAGGATGCTACACTTTTTCCTGACTCATGGGTGGTGCCAAACTTCAAAATTGTTAATAGGATAGAGAACATGATGGTTGTGGCGGATTTGATGTGAAAAGCGAATGTGTGTGTGTGTTAGAATGACGACGGTCAAACCCCTTGCGACAGAGTTTGTGTTTTGATTGTCTATGTCTTGGGCTCTTTTGTTGCAAAAAGTTCAAATGAACTCGACACTTTGATTTATTGACAGAGCTTTTATCATTGTCATCACCCGTGAAAATATGGTTACTGCACAAAATACAGTTTTCATTACGATGGCACCATACCAAGATGCTTCAAAGGCACTGGCTATTGACAGCTCCATAATCCCACCAGTGTCATGTCTTCCTGGCGTGGCCGGTATCCGATAATGGTTTGATTACCAGCCGTCGAACAGGGCTCCAAGGCTCATATCTGTATGCTGGCATTTCCTGGGAGCGACACGGACTGCCCACGTGACAAATGGGGAAATTTCCTGGAACCTCGTTGTAGAGTTAAGATCCGATGGTTTGCCGTGTACATTTTTTCTTTCGGGGTGGGAGCAGAAACACTGTACAGTGGGGAAGATAACATTCCCCACACAGTTATTCCACCGGTCAGGTGACTAACAACTGGACTATGTCGGAACCTATGACAAAGCTGGGACCGTTTCTGGTGGCGTCGTTATCTTCACATCGTTCCCGTGCCGGCGCGAGGCTCGCTCCGGCGGCGGTGTTGGTGTCTGCTGTGTGGGTGCAGTCTCCGGTGGTATCGTGCTGTCCTTGCGTTGCGGTCTCCGGGTGACCCGCGCTGTGTTAGTGATTCACGCGGGGTCGCTGCTACCGGCCCAGGTGTCGCATTCCTCCGCTGTGTACTTGTCAGAAGGCACGGTCGGTACAGGGTCGCGCTCTGGTGTCGTTACCGTAGGCCGACGGCACGACGTCGCTTTTCCGAGCTTTTTAGACAGCCAGGCGAGCGGCACAAATGGCCAACATTGGTGGTTTCCGGTAATTTCTGGTTCGAATGGTCGGACTGGAATGTGGCGAGGCCTTTGTTTGTATGATTAGGCGTTCGCTCAAGCTGGCTCCGGAGAGCAGCTGCCTGGGCCGCGAGTCATTGAAATGAACTAGGAATGGGGTTTTAGGCAAATAGGTGGGAAGGAAAAAGGTTGCACAGCTACCAAGCATGATTGCAGTTACAGATGAAGTTGTGTTCAGTACTGTCGCAAAATTTACGAAACTTAGACAAAACAGAAGAGCAGAACCTCAATTTAGCTTTCACTCAATGAGAGTTTGAAACAAGTTTGAACCATGCATTTCTTTAAAGTTTTCCATAATCGTAGTATTTCCATACACAAATCCACACATAAAAATGCAAAAATATATGTCATGAACATCTTTGACTGATCATTCAGGACTAGCTTAAGCTTTCAAACATTTTTCCTGCCGTTCTGTAACCAAAGTCTCATCGATTTTCTGAACACTTGTCTTTTAATAATGCTACTAACAAAACAAGTTTTCTTCTTTGTCTTAAATTGAGAGAATATTGAAGAACAAATATTGCAGGGGATAGCGACTTATGGCAGGACGGATCTAGGGAGTATGAATGATACTTTTTATATTTTAAAATGTAATATTTTTAAGGAACCAAAGTGGCATTTATCAATTTCTGTTGTTTCTTCGATATATGAAAATAAGTTTTACATTTCAAGCTAATTATTGGACAAGTTATACTCCTTTACTGGCACCAGTAGCAAAGACATGTTTAGCATGCAGGTTTTAAAGAGACCCAAACAGAAATTGTTGTCCATGCTGCGGAAGTTGGCTCATACGTCACGTTGTCAAGGTTACCTTATACCACGTGGTCAGCCGTGGAGGAGGGGTTTGATAGACAGTGGATGTTTTCATTTTTATCCACGAATAGAAAGTTATGCGGCAAATGAATTATTGATCAAGCGATTTGTCAGCATGATCTATCAAATGACCATCTCACTTCAAACCCCATTATGAAGGTGGCTTATTCCCGTTAAGGCGAACACAATATTGAGAGTCGTAACATTGGGATACATAACACAGCGTGGCCTCATCAGTCTGCCACGTCCAGCGTCTTTTTTCCCAGCGTCTTTCTGCCCGATGCGGAGCTCTTACAGTACGTAACTGAATAAAGAGGCCCAAGCGTCACTCACCAATTTATGGTGATGTTGCGTTAGTTAGGAATGCGACACTGCCGTAATGGCTATTGTTTTTGTTGTATTTGATACTCAGTTGCTCCTGTATAAAGATAATATTGCTACGGTACTGATGCTCACTCCGTGCGGAAGGTGTGTTAGCGGTCAATGTATTAATACAGCCCCGCTGGGGGGGTGATATTAGCTCCCCCTCCTGGTTTTCCCCGGATAACGCAAAAACAAAGAGATGCAGAACAACGAAACTTACAGTACCTTATATTTGATCAATTTTACACACCTGACAACATTTTTTAGGTAAGGTCATATCAGGCCAAGGAGCTATTCAAGGTAAAGTGACCCAACCTCAAAACCTCAAATCACGAGTTTGAAGCGGCGCCTAGGGAACATCAGCGAACCGATCATTTTGAAACTTTCACAATATGATAAGGTTATAAGGGTCTACAAATCTGCTATCTCGGAATTTTGATATTTTTGACCTAAGGTGGGGTCAATTTTTGGTCACTCCATTATAAGTCTAGGGTGAAAAATGGAATGGGCTCGTTTTCAGTAAATACTAGATAGATAAAGCTGAAAATCCTCAATCCGTCTATCCTTACCACCATCTTGATTATAAAGTTGAGTTTTTCAGCATCTGGCCTCTCAAAGGTCATGTCAGGTCACAGGAGCGTAGAGTGCTTGTTCTGCCAATAACTTCTCACTGAATTGAGATAAAGCTCCCATTTTGCTTGCATTGTGCATATATTGTCATGGGAAGTCGATTGATATGCAGCATGACCATACCAAGTCACTCTGTGACTCTGACCTAGCTCGAGGTCAGGTCATTTTCACTATTTGATCCAGCAAGGTCATACTATACATCATTCGATTTGCCGCGATGAGAGCAATCCAATGATGCATAAATATTTGCTCTAGCTCCACGGAGTACAGATCTAGAGAGAGAAACGTACACTGCTCTGTTGTAAGCCTATGGAACCTTCTTTGACCTATGCTGACCTCAATATTAACCTGACATAAAACATTTTCTTATAAAATCGCTTTGTCTTGTTAAGAGATTTCGAACGCCACCCG
Organism: Lepas anatifera; assembly: GCA_034440635.1. Taxonomy (NCBI): domain Eukaryota; kingdom Metazoa; phylum Arthropoda; class Thecostraca; family Lepadidae; genus Lepas; species Lepas anatifera. Next base: position 478,336 of record JAOTON010000176.1, on the reverse strand, counting down.
TCATTTTTTAGCTTTCGTCGGAAATGAGATACGGAGGGGGCCGAAAAACGCCCCCGCGGGGCGCGTCATGCAAGGGACCCCAGCGGGGCGCGTATTAACCGATTTTATGGCCAACTTCTGAATAACATGTCGCAGATGTAATTTGTTTATACTGGACATTGTCCAGCTTTTGTTTGTCTGCTAGACTGCCAGAAATAATGTTTCTAAAAGTCTGATAAATGATAAAAATGTAAAATTAACCGAAAATATTTAGCATTTCCTCAGCACTTACACTGAACTGTGTTATTTCAGGAGGAGAAGAACAATGCCCGCAAACTGCTAGCCTCGTTTGTGTGGACAAACATCAACAACCTGACCTTTGAGGTAAGATACTGTCTGGCAGTTACATAGTATGTCTCAAAAGCAAAGCTTTTCAGTCCTGCACTTGAAATCGGGTTTGCTAGAATTGTCTACCCGAAACATTGAATCCTCTTGGATGGTTCATTGCTCTTTAATGCCGGAACATTTGTGACCATTTGTATTTTTTAGCAGATATCCACAGCTTTTGTTTTACTTTGCTTTATGCCTAGCTGTTGCTTAGCTGTTTGAGTGATATAGAGTATTTATTTGGATTAAAATCAAAGTCAGATCTAATTCCTGACTACATGCCTCAATGAAAGCAATATTAGCCAATAAAAATCAAACACCAGCGTGTTATTATTTCACGAACCAAGCCAGGAACTATTTTTAGTGAAGGTAGGCTGGAATATTTTGAAACTAGATATTCAACGTTATTAACCCTCGCCCCACCGGGGGCCATCGGGTTTTTCCAAGATAACAGAAAAATGACGAGGCACAGCACCGCGGTTGAGGGCTCTACCTCTCACTGAATCATTTTCCCATCATCCCTGAAATTTTTTAACCCAGGTCACCCAAGGTCAGGTCACCAGACGAGGTCAACCAAGGACACCTCACTTCAGCTTTAGAGCTCTGTAAGAGCTACATTTCAAAGTTGATCGATTTGAAACTTCCTACACTTCATGACCCCTCCAGGGTCTGCAAGGTGTATATCCGGGATTTTTCGATTTCGTGACCTGAGGTCAGGTCACGGGGCGACCCTCTCCCATTGGAAAAGCATGGGGAAAAGCTGTTTCATGATATAAAAGGCACAAAAATGATTGCAAATACTCAGACTGCTCAGAACAGCGTTTTTGGACACCCTTTCACGGATCCCAGGGGTCATATTTTCCCCTTTGACTTTTCCAAGGTCATCCAAGGTCACCAGGGGTAAAAAACAGTATTTTGACAATAACTTTTGACCTAATCAAGCTAGAGCGCTGAAACAAACACCATCGTGTGTGTCTTGTCACTGGCTTTTATTTAATATACGGCAAGGCCCCTTGTTGACCTTTCGTGACCTCAGGTCATATTAGGTCACCAGGTGACCTCTGGAGGTCAAACCACTGGCGGGAGGTCTTTACATTCCACATAGCGGAAAAGTCCTGGCAATTTCATATCAAATGTACTTTACCAGACCTCAATAGCTCCAATGACATAAGATTTATGCCCAGTTTGCTTAATCATTGTATATTTGAGTGAAAATAGCCGATCTTGACCTAATTTGACCTCTGGAGGTCAAACCATTTACCTGAGCACTAAAACATGTGAAGTAATTTATTATCGAATTCAAGCGAGCTTCCTAGTGCACTTTGCAGATTTGCGCTAACCCCCATATTTTCGGAGTTAGAGGGGGCCATCGATGGCCCCCGGTGGGGCGAAGGTGGCGCCGGACCCCCGGTGGGGCGCGGGTTAAAGAAAATGATGGACGTGGTAATCGTGTTATCTTCAGCGATGGATGCATCCGGACACAGTGTCTCCGTCTGCAGTTGTGTGGCTACACAATCATTGTCTGGAAATATGACAGCAAAGTTTCCGCCACGTTCTCAGCATATGTCACGAATTCTCCACGGGCCCCTCTGAGAGAGATCGTGACGGGATTTCATCACGAGGTTAAACTCTGCCTTTCGCATCTCCGCACTGTCGTCAACTTGACGAGATAGATATACAGGCCGAGATACTTATCTCAGAGAAGATTATCATGTTTTTGAGTCATCACACCACCAGCTCATTAATTGAAAATATTTTCTTGAAGTTACCGGTGGTTGGGCTTTACCCAGAATGACATGCATATCTCTTAGAACTCTGAAAACTGGAATTAGTGGACAAGGTGAATCATTTATATCCATTTTTAAGCTATCCTGAGCACCCTGAACGTAAATATTTTGTAGACAATATTTCCGTATGTCTCCTTTAAATGGTGCACTGGCTACATGTATAAAACTATACTACTTTATGTATAATAGAATAACGATACCCTTACAAATAATACGTATAATAATACATTGTAATACATTCTGGCGCCAATAGTCTAGGCTTTCAAATATTATACCGGGTTCAAATGTCTTTGAATACATTTGACTAGCTTCCATTCGGTGTAATATACGGTATGGTTCAATCAACAACATAAGATGATGACTGACTCGAAAATTTGAATCCAGAACAATACATTCATGAAACCCAGAGGTCATTTTATGCCCAACTTAACCAGGTAGCCTCTGTGGCTGACGCTGGACATTTGGCAGAGCTTATCAAAATAATATAGTATATTTCATTAACAACGAACCGGAAGGCGCTTAAAATCCCACTCCCCCTCCCGATGTTGACAGTGTTATCATCTTTTAAAAAGCAAAGTAACTGCAATACTCAATGTGACACAAAGTAAGCGTTATGGAAAAACACATTTGTCCATGGTCGTAGTTATTGCAGGTGATGTGATAGTCCATGAGCTTCAAGCAAACTAGAAATAAAAGCATTACAGAAGCAGCTTGGGTTGTGTAGCAGGAAAAACGTTCTGCACCATTACTGAGCGTATTTTTCACGCCACCCCGGAGACACGGCACTTTCTAGCCATTCCCCAACCAGGTTAAACAACGATTCTCGCAAAAGGCATGTGCTAGCTGTTTTAACCCTCGCCCCACCGGGGGGCCATCGATGCCCCCCTAAGGTTTTTCCGGGATAGCAGAAAAACGACGAGGCGCAGCACCGCGGTTGAGGGCTCTACCTCTCACTGCATCATTTTCCCATCATCCCTGAATTTTTTTACCCCGGGTCACCCAAGGTCAGGTCACCAGACGAGGTCAACCAAGGTCACCTCACTTCACGTTTAGAGCTCTGTAAGAGCTACATTTCAAAGTCGATCGATTTGAAAATTCCTACACTTCATGACCCCTCCAGGGTCTACAAGGTGTATATCCGGGATTTTTCGATTTCGTGCCCTGAGGTCAGGTCACGAGGCGACCTCTCCCATTGGAAAAGCATGGGGAAAAGCTATTTCATGATATAAAAGCCACAAAAATGATTGCAAATACTCAGACTGCTCAGAACAACGTTTTTGGACACCCTTTCACGGATCCCAGGGGTCATATTTGCCCTTTGACTTTTCCAAGGTCATCCAAGGTCACCAGAGGTCAAAAACAGTATTTTGACAATAACTTTTGACCTAATTGTGCTAGAGCGGTGAAACAAACACCATCGTGTTTGTCTTGTCACTGGCTTTCATTTGATATACGGCAAGGTCACTTTTGACCTTTCGTGACCTCAGGTCATATTAGGTCACGAGGTGACCTCTGGCGGTCAAACCACTGGCGGGAGGTCTTTACGTTCCACATAGCGGAAAAAGTACTGGCAATTTGCTATCAAATGTACTTTACCAGGCCTCAATAGCTCTAATGACATAAGAGTTATGCCCAGTTTGCTTAATCATTGCATATTTGAGTGAAAATAGCCGATCTTGACCTAATTTGACCTCTGGAGGTCAAACCATTGACCTGAGCACTAAAACATGCGAAGTAATTTCTTACTGAATTCACGCGAGCTTTCTATTGCACTTTGCAGATTTGCGCTAACGCCCATATTTTCGGAGTTAGAGGGGGCCATCGATGGCCCCCCGGTGGGCGAAGGTGGCGCCGGACCCCCGGTGGGCGCGGGTTAACGGATAACTATATAACATAAAAATATATAGACATCACTAAAGCTGAAGGGACGTTTCTAGCTCACGCAACAACCCGATATATTTGGAGTGGGTACCAAGGGCAAACTGGGTACCGATAAATCACTGGCGTTGAAGAGGGCTATCTGGGACCGCATCGACGCTGACTGTGCAGGCCAGCTCTGTCCAACTGCTATAGTGCTTGCAAACGACGCCGTCGGGCGTTGGGGGCCGGGGATGTGGCCGTGACGTCGGCGATGCATACCAGACGACTGCTCCTCCACCTGCTCCCGCCGACTGGCCGGCGTCCCGGCGCACGACTGGTGGGCCTGCAACTGCAGCCGAGCCCCCCACCCCCTCCCCTCAGTAACCAGTGGCTAATCCAGTGCATGTGCTCCACAGGGTTAGCGAAAATCCGAGCTTCATAATCCCATCAACATTCTTGATTGGCTTATCGCTGACAATGGTCCCAGTCTGAAACGATCGCTTTGGGATACTTGGAATGCCCGAGCTGGTGAATCACTCATTTGCGCTGGAACTGTCCGACTGTATTACTCGCCACTCATGCGAACAAAGGGGCGAGAAGAGTCAACGACACGCTCAGGCGGGTGGCGCGGTATTTTGTGTACAACTGGCATTGTGGCGCATGTCAGCCAGCGGCGACGATACCATCTCGGCATCCCCCGTCCGTGCCCTCCTATCTGCCAACATCACACAGTCGTCTGGACTGGGCCCTCGGGGCTGGTCTCACCACCGGCCCGCCATTCGTGTATTGTCCAGTCGTCGCCTCCAGGAGGCAAGGCGGTCCGTCCGGGCCGGACGCAGGAATGCACTGATTCTTACCACCTGTCGGGTGCGGGATCGAAGACCCGAATCGACAGATCGTTCGCACGAAACGTTCAGGCTAGGCGAATCAAAGTTGTAAGGTTGTGTGTATGGGAGAGGAGAGAGAGAGAGAGAGAGAGAGAGGGAGAGAGAACATATATGAATAGGTAAGGACGTCAATTACCTGCCTTTCACCACCTGCGGTTGTTGAGGTGTGGGCCGCTCGGCCTGTGTTACCGGGTCGCGTCGCGCGGTTCACCGCCGACGCGTATCATTTGCCGCCGCGCCCCGGCCTCGCACAGTGATGCAATGGGCCGTGAAGCCAACACCATGTCCGATTGGCTATAGGCGGCGCGGCCGAAACCGGAGCCGACACGCAGCCAGCCTCGAAATCGCGGCATGCGGCCACATTGCCCCCCTGAGCGGTGCCGGCGCCGCTGGAGGCCGCGGCAAATTGGTCTCACCGCGCGCGCCGACCGGGCTGGCGGCGTGGACAGGGTTCACGGCCCTGGCTGGGGCCGGTGCCGGCCTGCGGCTCACTGAGAACCGTCGTCCAGCGGTCAGGGGAGGTTCCCGCTCCAGATAGGACCCCTGGAGGCGTCAGACTGTGAAAACGCGTGGTAACAATGGAGCCCGAGTTAAAGCTACCACTACCCCGGAGTTAATCTAGCCAGCAGTGCAAGAGCAGATATGTTGTTTTCGCCATGTCAACACCGGGTCCGTATGGGGATACATTAAAATTTATGAAATTTAAGAGAACCTATTTCTTGAGGAAATTTTGAGTTTGCCGGACATATGCTTCACGTGCTTTCTTGGCTACCACGGCAGGCATTAAACCCTTGAAAAAACACATCTCTGTTACCATAGCCAAATTCACTGAAATTAATACCAGCGTGGAACGCTGAAGTAAGGCCAGGTATTTGTAATCTCATTTTTTCCAGTATGCATTTACATGTTCTGAATACGACCTAAGTATCTGGACTGCCGAGTTGCAAACATTAGATCCCACTTAAACTTACAATATGTATTCTATCAGAGAAGTGATCATTCTGATCAGAAGATCAGGAAGAGCTTTACGAAGGCAAAGCTGCTACCAAACTTTGGACTTGCCGGTTTGTCGTTCCAGAACTCGATGTTTTACCTGGAGAAATTGACCAGCCTTTCACCGCGGGAATCATAGAAAGCTACACAAAGGAATGCAAGCATCATGCACATGCGAAAATTCCTTGAGCATTGTTTCTCCATTACGGCCTGCGTAATAATCACCCAGGAATTTCTGGGTTTTCTAGCTTGACTCATCCATCAAACGCGTTCTTTGTGGCCCTGCCTTGCGCCATCTGCGGAATCTATGTGACTTCGCCCATTGCGCCGTTCTCCGTGCTCTGCCCTGCTCTGCGCTCTACCCGCATGCCAGGTCGGAATCTTCGACAGCAGGCTGGGCGTCTGACCTTGCTTCTGCGCATGGCGGCAGCGGACGACTGTCGAGCCGGCCTGCCGAGGAGTCGACGGCACGCCGTCCTGGCGTGTGGAGGTGCACAGCACACGCCTCTGTACTTCTTGCAGCAATGCCGTTTTTGGGGATAGGCTATCAGAATATTGTATTGTATGAGACCTGTCACATCTACGGAGCAGAATACATTGGCCGCCGTGATCGTGTATCGATCTTCTCGGCTGTTTTCGCCTCCAGTATTCAGTGTGGAGACCAGCAGTCGAAGTCAGTTTGGCATCTCCGATGTCTTTCATTGGCATGAATAGCGTGGCCGTTTGGCTAGTGCACATTTGAAATGCTATGAAATCCCAGCTTTTCACCGTTGATGATTGTGAGGCTAACGCTTGGGGACGCTTTCTACTGGAGGAAGGTGCATACTTCCGTCAGAATTCCAGTCCCAGACGGTTTCTTACCGTTATAACGTAGCAGTAGCTTTGCTTCGTCTATATATTTCTCTATCTACCTGACACACGAGTTTTTTATTCTTTTTATTTGAATATTTGCAAATTGTTACGATATCTTAACACATCACCTAAGCGTGTGTAAGCCTAAGTTGTGTTTCTGGAAAACTTTGGAATATATCTTATTGTTTCTTTTCCATTGCAAAATCAACCAAATATATTTCGAACGCATTTATCTTGCCTTTCAGGAATGTGTCAGCAATTCTGTTGGCATGCCAAGGACATGAATATAGGATTTAAATTTACGGACTTAGTTTTGCAATTCAGGCCGTATAATATTAGTGTCCTGCTGAATACGTGATCAGCAGGTTACGATACAGATTATTTTACATAAGGTTAGCGCATGAAAGGAATGCAGTTGCCAAGCAGATGTCAGTCATAGGTCGTATGGTAGCAATATGAGGCGCTGACTAACGTTGCGTTTGCCTTTCTGAAATGACTTTCGCAGAGCTAAATTTGGACGCACGTATGTTTAAGTTATTGAAAATATATTCCCCTGAGAGTCTCAATTCTGGAAGGAAATGTAATGTGAAGTTATCTTAAAAGAACTCGCATCTCTCTAAAGCATACTGTACCTGTAAAAGAAGTTTGTTTGCATTTTGCATTTTGATCGATTTTGACATGGAACCTTTTGGGTAAAGGAAAACTTAGTTGCCAGTGCGACCTTACAGTAAAGGTGAGTCAGAATTGGTGGTTGCAGACGATGCTGTCTATAAAATGAGATAACTTATGATAAAATATTATACAAAGAAAAGGGCAGCTACTGGGCGTTCGGTAGGACACAAACACGCCACGATAGCCTCTACCCTGAACATCCTCAGTGGTAAACGGAAATCTCTCCAGCTTCATAGGATTAAGGTAGTTCAGCATAAAATTTGTACGCAACAGTCTACAATGGGTTGTGTGTCGGAAGCCGTCAAACGTTCGGAGGCCAGGTTCATCTAGATATTGTCAGGTTTGCTCCTCAGAATACAGAATATGACCCAAGGTCGAGGCAGGGTCTACTTCAGTGTTATAACGACCCTTCCGATTTCGTGCGTGTTTCACGGGATAGGGGTATACATGTACTCTGCAATGCGTGTGGTATATTTCACCAGAGACTAGCAAAAGTGGGCCTAGAACAACGCTCATGGGTTTGTATTTCTCTTTTGCAGAAGCGCAAGTTTGAGATCGGTGCGCTGACTCAGAAGTTCACGTTCTACACCGGAAACGATGAGACAGCGAAACACTTGTTCCTCTTGTGCAAAGAGATACACCTGTTCACGCAATCGCTCAAGGATCGCCTGGCGGAAATCAGACAGAATCCGTATGAAGGTAACTGAAGATCATCCTTGTTAAGAGTTCATATAATCTGCTAACGTAATAGCCGGAAGTGCTTGAATTTGCAAAACAATTAAAACTTTAAACGCAGCTTTTTTGTGTTCTGAGTGCCTGTTTTAACATGTCCATCACGATATTGCCAGTTTCACGAGCGCTACGCAGTGTTTTAAAGAAAACTTCTTACATCCACTGTATTGACTATACAGCTGGTTCGGTGTGTTGTGGCGGCGGGCCTCACCAACGGTGACGCTGATCGTCAGAGTGGCGCAGTAAATCGCTAAAGGTACGCTCGGACTCGACACCTCACACCGACTGGGAGTACCTGGGCCAGGCGGGCAGCAGCAGCGCCGACCCCCACGCCTCCGTCGTCTCCAACACCAGCTCCAACACCACCTCCGGCATCGTCTCCGACCGCACCGCCCACAGCCTGGACGGCAGCGACGGTCAGTCGCTGCGAGCTTACAAAGAATCATCGGCCAGCTCCGCAGCTGGGGTAGAAGCTTTTTGTGCTCGGATTTTAAGGGTGATGCACTGTCAGGTTTCTGCCAAAGAGCTGTCCTAGTGACATGTTCGTCAGTATTACATTATCAGCTGCCAAAGTACCAGCCATGATAAGGTTTATAGCGTTCCGTTCGCCGGGCCTCCAGTAGGGCCTCCACTGACCTTTGGCTGTGTGTTTTGTGAGCAGACGAGCTGGACCTGGACGTCACCATCAGTTCTCCCCACCCGGACTCGGCGGAGAGTGGCGTGGACTCGCTGACTCGGTCCCGCTCTCAGCTGGACTCTGGCTCGGCGAGGTCCTCACAGAGGTCACCACGAGGTGAGCTCGGTGAGTTGACCTCCACCGAAAGATAGAAATTACCACATATTTACGTTCGTGGCTAGTTTGCTCTGAACGTACCACCATGACGGTAAACGAGTTTTCCGTCATGGACGGGGCTTTTGATTTCAATAAAAGTGTATTTGGTTCGCCACTGATATATCTGAATGGAGCAAAGTAGGTGGTCACACCTGTTGCCCTTCATAACACGGGCTTCTTTCCTTTCAGGTGAAAAGAGCACGACTTCACTACCGCAATGTCCACCCGTCCTCACGGTGACGGCTTCGACTCTGCCGCGGCTGCCACCTTCATCCGCCGCAGTAGCGCCCTCTACAGATGTCGCTCCGGCGCAGGCCCGCGGGGCCCGCACCGGAAGCATACACAGCTCATCCTCACAGCACTCTGGCTCGACTGTGAGGTCGCGCTACTCTCTAGCCAAGCTGCCATTGCCTCCACCGCCTCCAGCCTCCGTTCATATGTCGGCGCTGGCGCCGCCGGAGTGCGCGGCGCATGCGCAGCAGCCAGTATTCTCATCTCCAGCCAGCTGCTGTTGTAGCACCTGCGTGGAAGACGATGACCTGGCGGACGTCTGTGCAGCTGAGACGTCAGCTACTATTGGCACCACCTGCGCGCTCTGCGAAGACCGCCATCAGGGGAGGGTGGTGCTGAGAACGGCTCGGTGGCCGTCTGTACGTGCTCTGGTGCTGGCGGAGAGGCTCACCACGCCGCCGCCGGGTCCGGCGTGTCGTCGGTGTCGACGGTGGGCGGGGTGTCCGGCGTTCTGGACAGCTGCAGTCACCTGCAGCACCTGTCACAGAGCAGCATGGCCAGCGCCGCCAGCGCGGCCAGCACGGCCGACTCCACCCGAGCGCTGGAGGACGGCGCCGGCAGCGGCTCCGGCCGCGCCACCTCCTCCAGCCGCGGCCTCTCCGCCGACCTCAGCCATCTCGCCGCCCTTCCTCCCGGCATCGTCGGCAACGACGCCGACGACGACGCCGACAACGTGAGCGTGCGGAGCGGCGCGTCGGCGACGTCTGCAACATCTGACTGCGGCAGTCCGACGGCCACTCTCGACTACAGCGTTCACTCGGCGCACACCTCAGTCGGGTCGGTTATCACGACGCCCGGAACCTTCCCGCGCAGGAAGAGCGTCTCCAATACATTCGACACGGACTCGGACTACGTGCAGGTGCCGTATGACCGCTACGGACAGTTCCGGATTACCGACTCTCCCACTGGCGTGGCCATGTCGAAGGTCACCACCGTCACGAGGTTCGGAGTGGCGCAGTCCTGCCAGCCGGGGGAGGAGGAGCCACCTCTGGAGCCGGGCTCCCGGGCCGCAGTGACGTCATCAGCAGAGCCAGTGCGCTGCTCGCCGCCGCAGGAGCCGCCGGACGCTGTCCGTGTTGTTTCTGTGCCGGCCGCCTCCGCTCCACCCTCCAGCGAGGCTCCTGCACGCTTCATCACCACCAGGCCTCTGGTGAACGTGTTCCGGGCCATCGCCACCATGGCTGTCACCCAGCCGCCCAGCTTCGCCTCCTACACCCTGGCGCGGCGGCGGCCCCCGGTGCCCCACTTTGTAGGCAGGATCGTGAAACCACTGCCGACGCAGACGACCGCAGGTCCTGTGAAGCCTCTAGCGGTACATGCGGCAGTTCAGTCGACCCCAGCAGCTGGGGCGACGCTGCCGGTAATAGCCGCCAATAACTACCTGGACGTGCGGGCGTCGCGGCCGGGTCAGACAGTGACCAGACGGCCGGCCGCCGCCCCTGTTGCTGTCACCACCACCGCCACTGCCGCGCCCACCGACCAATCACTCCAGAGGTACGTCAACGTCGATCCGTCAGGCGCCAGTGCTGCCTCAGCGTGGGACAGCATGGTGCCGCGGCTACCGCGCTCTCTGTACGCTGGACTGGCCTCAGCAGCAGCTGCCGCGCAGCAGCAGCAGCAGCAGCAGCAGCTACAGCTGCAGCAGCAGCTACAGCAGCAGCAGCAACAGCAACTACAGCAGCAACAGCAACTACAGCAGCAACGGCAGCTGCAGCAGCAACAGCTGCTTCAGCAGCAGCAGCTGGCGGCAGCGGACCTGGCTGCTGCCGAGCTGGCCAGCCAGCTGCGGCAGACGCAGCTGGACCGGTTTCAGGAGCAGCTGCTCTCTGATGGGGACTTTGTCACCTACCCGCTTCAGGACCCTGACATCAGCCGACAGGACTATGTCGACTCCAAGGGTTTCAGTTTCCCCGCCGGCAGCCTGCCGCCGCCGCCCCCCTACCGCGCGCCCAAGGACAGCTCCTTGTACGGCAGCGCGCCAAGTGTACCGGACGTGCCTCAGCGGGCCGTGCCGGAGCCAGCGCCATCTCTTTACGGCAGTGCTCCCAGTGAGTCGCTGTACGGCAGCCTGTACGAGGCGTCCTCGCTGTACGAAGGGAGCGCGCGAGCTTCCAGTGTGAGCAGTATGGGTCACACCTACAGCTCAGTGCGCTCCATTGGCGAGAGACTGCAGTACCTGCAGCGGCTGGGTCTGAGGCCTCGTCACCACCTCAGCAGCCACTCGCTGGCCTCGGGCAGCGGTACCTACCCGTCACTGGCGAGTCTCTCTGCCGGCTCCATGACTAGCGGAGAGCTGTACTCGGACCTGGAGCTGTACCGGGCGGCGCTGCTGGCTAGGGCGCGCAGCCGACCGGCCGGCGTCACCCGCGCCCTCTCCGACGACAATCTACTGTCGGTGACGTCAGATGTTACCGGCCACCTGACGTCACGTACTTTGAACGGGCGTCCACCGCCTCCCTACAGTCAGGTGAGTCCCGCAGGGAATTTGACTTTGAAATCACATAAACACAGATGGGTGCATTGGACTGCACGTCATCAGTTCCTCACGATTAGAATCGAAGCATAATTAACTATGTGGATTGTTAAAATTTTGGTTTTAGGCATAATAATGAACCGAACTGTCTCCCGGATAAACATTGACGGTCGTATTGTGCCCGCAGGCTCGGAGTCAGCGGAGCAGCCAGCGAGTGAATGGTGCCCAGACGCTGCCACACCCGCTGTCCAGTCAGGCACCAGCGCCATCTGTGCCCAGCGTGCCAGCTCCGATCGGCTCTTGTCCGGCGGTCAGTACTCAGACGCTGCCCAGCCGCGCGTCCCGGCACCACCAGCAGAGACAGGCTGACGCAGTCAGCCAGCAGAGCCTGCAGAAGCACCAGCAGCTAATCCAGCGACACCTGGACCGGATGAGCGTTCAGGCGGCCAGATCCCGGCTGAGTGACGCCGTACCTGCGGCTGGCGTCCGGACTCAGACCACGGACGGTACTCTGCCGTGCTCAGCGACTCAGGTGGCGACATCGGTACAGATGGCGGCACATACCAGCCGCCAGGTGGCGCCGAATCAGGATCAGCGGACGCTGCCGCTACCCTCGCAGCAGCTGACTGCGCTGCAGCTGCAGCAGCAGCAGCGGGTGATAGCGCAGCAGCAGCGACAGCTGGAGCAGCAGAGGCTGCTGTTAATGCAGCAGCAGCAGCAGAAGCAGAGAGAACAGCAGCAACTGGTACAGCACCAGCACTCACTGCACCAGCTGCACCAGACACAGCAGGAGAGGCTTCAGTCTCCGGACCAGCAGACAGAGCAGCAGCCCCAGCTGCCCCCGAAGCAACAGCACAAACACAAACAGCAGCAGCAGCAGCATGATCAACTCGAGCTGGACAATATGTTAGACTTCCCGATGATCTCGGCATTGGTCAATGACCGCCTGTTTGGTGGGACGCCCGGTTCTCCTCAGCCTCGAGCCTGGGAGCTGGCAGCTCCTCCCGCACGGCCCCCCGCCGCACCGTCACAGCAGGCCAGGATCGCCCAGAAGGCGCTGGCGGCGGCCACTCCCTCCGGAGTCCGTCGGCTGGCAACGTCGGAGGCGGTGGAGTCCTCTTCCAGGCAGCCGGCTGTAGTCCCTCCGGCCGCCACCGCCCAGCCACAGCGCAACGGGGCAAACTCATCCGGCGTTCGGTGATGGTTTTTATGTGACATAAAGCAGTTGTTATGTTAGAATTGTGTTAGTAGGATGAATTGATTTTGGGTGTTGCTGTGCCGTGATGAATGATTCACAAAACTGGTGAAAGTAGCCATACAACTGCACACCGAGGAGTGTGCGATTCGACCATCAGTGAAAACTGAATGACCCTTGCAACGACAGGCTAGCTTTGGTAGAACATTTTTGGCGATTGAGAATCACATGTAAAGTGGTCATTTTCATCCATGCCAGTGAATCTGTTCCTTACCAGACGTTTCATTATACATTTTTTTGTGTTTCCTACCACAGCCAATGCACAAATCACGTTGAACACTTTCTATAATTATTTCTCAGTCTATTTACGGTACGATCTTGATTACATAACTTTGTCGTTTCGAATGAGCTCATGGCGCGGGGACTCGTACAGACTCATTTTGGTATTGGTCAACGGCTAGGATATTACCCACTTCATCATAGGCGGATCCAGGGGGAACAAGGGGGTACTTTCCACCTTCCCCACATCGACCCTTGGCGCCCCTGTGAAATGTCGATGGACTCTCCTTGGTATGCAGACCCTACACTTTGAACATTGCTGGCATTACTATTGTAGCTGCATCACTAAGTTGACATTGCAGTTTTTCATTATTGTGAAGTCTCGGCTCCGTCCATACTGGCTGTTGTTTTATGTCGCTTCCCATGCCTTTATCGTTTTATAATGTTTGGTTGTGGAGATATGTGGTGATTGTTTGCCCAAGGTCATGTAAATTGTCTTTGATACATCTTACGGAGGCTCAGCGCATATTTCTTGCCATCTAAAGTCTTGTTTTGTCAAAGTGTATGTTCCTTTCGTTTTTACGAAGGCACATGTTTCGGCTCAATTTTGTACAAATGTAAATACACAATGTGCATGTAAATGCAATGCTCAAATGTTTTGCTGGTCTGGTCAGTGTATTGAAGTTTCACTAGCTTTGTTTGTGGTTTGGTGTGGATCCCATGGAATAAACTCAATTCCATAAAGAAACTATGAGTTTATGTTGCATGCCCGGTAAATAAGATGGTTTGCTTACTTTGAAACTCAAATAGTTGATCCCGCGAGAAACAGCACAAGACTGATTGAGTAAAAACAGAGGAGTGGTGTGAATTCAATAGTCCCAGCTGGCAAACGTACGATTCATAAATGAAAATGTATTTGAGATGTAATTAAAGCGATTGATATGTGTACCTTCTGCAGACTACTTTATTTAAAATTTAATTAAGTAAATACAAGAAGGAATTAAAAAAAATTAAAGCGATCATCACCAGCTTAGATAACTTTACGAACTGCAAACGGCGGTCTGTTGAAACCTTTTCAACTCATTCCCGATATTGCTTAAAAACATCGTGTATGCAACTATTCCTACATCTGGTTCCGAGTCTACTCCATCGTGTTGTTTCCATCACCGCTATAGCATCTGCACCCGGTCCATTGCTAATTCACCACCAACCTCACCAGAAAACACATCCACACACTGGCCATTGTGCGAGGTACGCGGGGCGGCCCGCGCGCCTGAGGGCATCGCTGAGGCGGCCGCTGCCTCCTCCCGCTCCCCTCGCCGCAGCAGAATACCTCTGACGACCGGCCGGCCTCCGGCGGTGACCGACGGGGGCAGGGGGCCAATCTACCGCCGCGCCATCGGCATCCGATGACGGGGCGTCGACGCCGACGCCGCCCGCCCCGTTCGGAGCCGAGTAACCGAATTATGCACCGCATGGCGTCCAAACCAAACAGTCAGAACGTCGTCCGTCACCCACGCCGGAGCGGTACCAGTGACGTCACACCGTACATCAGACGTCATCGGGTAGTGTGAATATTGGTGGAAGATAACAATTATGAGTGGCAAGACCAAAAGCTAGATAGAAAGCGATGAGTGAAGGTGATTGCCACCATCAAGGTTGAAGACCTTGGAATTTATAATTTTTAATTCTGGTGCAAGATACCGGGCATCCGTTTTGCCCACGTTACTGAAGTTCCTCCATTTAATGAAGAACTTTCGGTTGTTTAGAAATTGTTATCATGTACCAGGATTAAAGAGCTTCAGAATATTTTCTAATACCTGGAGAACCGTTCTCCCATCTATCCTAATGCGTGTATACGGGTAATTAGGAACAGTGTGCTTAATTACGCACACCATGTCGAGCAGCAAGCATGCCTAATTACTCACATGCAACATATATATGGTGGTTTGAACATCATATCCGTCTCATTTTCACATGTATCAAAC
Source organism: Lepas anatifera (assembly GCA_034440635.1). NCBI lineage: Eukaryota > Metazoa > Arthropoda > Thecostraca > Lepadidae > Lepas > Lepas anatifera. The sequence goes on along the minus strand of JAOTON010000176.1, from coordinate 463,129 downwards.
GTTGAACGTGTTTTGGCATGGTAGTGGTCGCAGTATCTATGCCGTCAACAGTCACGCTTCAACCAATTTTCAAGGACCTCTGCCAGCTTTACTGTGATTTTGTCTTATTCCTTTTTTTTGGAAAATACGATTGCATGTTGTGTCTCATAGAAACACATATCAGATGGTCTTGCAAATTACAGCCATGGATATGACAGAGTTTGTACACATTCCCGAGAGACTACGTACTGATATTCCGACTCTCGATCACACTTCTTTGGTTATATTCCAGGATTTCCAGGTTGTTTTCAGACTTGTTACTGTCTCACAGTAAGAGGATCTGGCAAATAAATATAGGAAATAACGCAATGTGAAGGGCTTAACAACCCAAGCTTAGGTAAAGTTCGACTGGACTTTTCTTGCACTTTGGCTGAAATTTCCCACGCATAAAAGTGAAGGTACCTAAAGAAAAACTTTTGTCATCACGATATGTTTCCATTCCCTTGAGGTATTTCTGGCAGTGCCATGGGTTGAATTGGTTCATTTGATTATAAACTAAATTGTCCTAAACGGTTATAATTTTTGTCTGGAAAATATCTTCAATCTCACCTGTGCGCAATTGCGAACACTTCACTTGCACGTCTGTAATTAGGCACCATGCCATAAAGGCACACAGTCTCGCATTTAAGGTATGTATGCTCAACTCTGTTGTTTTTCATCGGAACAACCCTGAAATATTGGAAGATTACTCCTTTCTCTCCATAAGTTTCCTCTTTTAGCAATGTTGGACCTGCATACATGCTTACAAAATAGTGAAAGGCGAGCCATTGCAACTAACAAGACAGAATTCTTTACGATAATCGGAAACACGTTGCTATGAAAATTCACGATTGAAATCGCCGCTGCGAGCTTACAAGTCAGCGGATACTCATGACAAAGGAGCAAAGATTACCTAATGAAGTCAACATGGTCACCTTATTTAAGGTTGACTATATATTGCTCAAGACTCTAGCGTCGTCTGGGACATTTTTCGCACGATGGCGCGTAATTGGGGTCTGTGCGCAATCGTCGGCACTTTCTCTATTATAATTGACGTCCCCTGAGGGTTCATCCCTGGGGGTTCGTGCAACGAAAGCCTCGAAGATAACGTATACGGAGAGTGTTAAAGCCGTCGTGCTTGTACAGCTGGACTGCGCCTTTTATGCATGTGCCAATCTTGAACAGCACGGGTGGAGACGACTCGTCGTAACGCACGCTCGCCAATACCACACACAACCAAATTATGGTCGTTGTGTTGGAACGGACGTCTCAACTACGATGTCACCTACAGCTAGGGGCGTCGACACACAATTTTTAATGGGCAGGGGGGGGCGAACTCCAGATTGCCGACAACTTGTGGGGGTTGGATGGGAAGCGAGTTTCGAGTATATTGGTTAGCTGAAAACGCTAGAGGTGATGCAGTTCAGCAACACATTTATAAACATCGCGCAGATAATAGCGTGAAAAAAAGAGAGAGAGAGAGAGAGAGAGAGAGAGAGAGAGAGAGAGAGAGAAGAGAGAGAGAGAGGGAGGGGGGAGAGAGAGAGGGAGGGGGAGAGGGAGGGCGGAGGGAGGGGGAGAGAGAGGGAGAGAGGGGAGTGGGGGAGAGGGGGATGGGAGGGGAGGGAGAGGGGGGAGGGAGAGGGGGAGGGAGAGGGGAGAGAGAGGGGGGAGGGAGAGGGGGAGGGGAGGGAGAGGAAGAGGGGGAGGTGAGGGAGAGGGGGAGGGGAGGGAGAGGGGGAGGGGAGGGAGAGGGGAAGGGGAGGGAGAGGGGGAGGGGAGGGAGAGAGAGAGGGGAGGGAGAGAGAGAGAGAGGGGGGGAGGGAGAGAGCATAAGCATTCATTAGCGTGAAAGCATTAGCGTGAGGCAGGGGAGGAAAAAATTTCAAAACTGTCACCAACCAGAATTCATATGAGCAAAACTGTCGCACCAAGGATAAGTTAGTTGCTTGCTGGTACAACACAACATATAAAGCTTGGAAAGTCCGTTGAAGATCTGCCTAAAACTCTTGTTAAGCCAAGGTTCTTACCATGTTATAGTCACTAAGACTGATATTTTGCTATATCTTTTCCATATATGGTTCATCGAAATTTGGAAATATGGTTTAAAGGGAATGTGGCACCTTCATAACGTAATTTTAACTGAGATAGCCAAGTTGTAAAGCAAGTCGGAAAACCCGGTACTCAATATAGCATTTGTCTTGGAACTCGCTTTTTTCCATAGAAAAAAAACTAAAACCTACCTGCAATGTACCTACCCCTTAAGTACCCCTAGCAGCAGGCCACAGTTGTCATGGCTGTTGGTGTGATGACATGTGCTGACGTCACGATGAGCATCAGCCAATCCATTGAAGCTTTTCGAAGCCCTTGAAGCTTTTCGAGTATGGTAGTGGTTGCCAAATCATGACATCATCCACAGGCAGATATTTATTTCTTTTCCTAGAGGAGTATTCTAAAAATCAAAATATTGAGCTTATTGTAAATTTTTCAGAGAAATCATGAGTGGTTTCATTATTTTCGGCTAAAAGCACGCCTAATTACACTAAATTCCAGAATTCGATCAAGGTGCCACATTCCCTTTAAGCACATTTTTAAGAAGCAGCATTGCGAATTTCAAACAAATATTTACAGGAAAATTTAACCACTGGTTTTATTAATCAAGTAAAGCTTCTCAAAATTTTGGAGAGTACAGCTAAACCAGGACAGTATATCCGGAAAGTCTGGCTGTCGCCGATCGTCACTGTCGCATTCGCTGTCAAGGTCATTGCTCTCCGCAGCGCTGCCGTAGAAGAACAACAAAGGAACGTGACTACTGATTAGACAATTGTGATTCACTTATTTTATTCGCCAGAAAGTCTTGCCTCTTGAATTCTCATCGTGATATAGGCGGATCCAGGATTTCCGTTTGCGTAGAAAAGCTGGGGCAATGAGGATAAGCTGGGGCGTCATCGGGGCAATGAAGATACATTTTTGTACGAAAAGAAACCTATTGTGGGGGCGCGATACATGCATACTGAAGGGGTGGGAGTGGGAGGGACATTTTAGATGGCGTCACCGATATTTCAGGGGGTCCGTGACCATTTCAGGTGGAGGCGAGGGTTTATGGGAGTGTATGGAGGGGGGGTGTCAAGTGCCCCCTTTTCTCCTGGATCTGCCTGTGTATCTATATTATAGCAGGGTAAAGACCGGCTCCTTGGGAGCTTTTTTTGTTTTCTCGGCGGCTACTGGAGTTCCAATTTGGTAGACGTTATCTGTCGCACTAGATATTTTCACTAACCAAGTTCTGTCGTTAGCCCTGGTTGGCGAGTTGGCGGGTTTTTCCACCCCTGGCGTGAGGTAAGAAACCTTGGCAGAGAATAGTAAAAAACTGCCAAGTTGGGCTAAGCCGAAGGCATACATTATCCAACTAAATTAACCGTAAACGTTTCCTATAAAAGAAAAGGACGGATGCCCTTGTTGCCAGTCGGCGGAGTCTATGTTGGCAGTCGGCGCAGTTTGGTTGCCAGGTAGATTATCGTCTCTAAGCAGCTAGTTTCCAGCTGTCTTGGCTGTACAAGAATTGTGTCCTTAATACGCTCAGCGGAGGATAACTAAAGTAGGTTTCCCGCCCGCAATTATTTTTCCGAGTTAGCCGGGAAGCCGTTTGCAAACGAGAGAAACCTCTTGACTACATATGATCATATGATGGAATTTATGAGTGCTTTGGATTGTGAAATAACTAAAAGTCAGTCGAGTTTTGTTTACTTAGAGGCTTTCAAAATCCAGCCTATATTTCGAGACGAAACATTTAGGCTCCATGTTTACTTGAGTCGGCGTTAAGTCGACTCACTTCTAGATTTTGGCTGATTCAGAATCGACTCACCGGTTTAACGCATTGATATGAGTCATAGAGTTACCCGCTAAGCTGTGAGTCAGAATTGAGTCGAAAAAAGATGAGTTATGTACAGGCCTGCCACTGTGATATATATAAACTATGAAAACATTGATAAAGTTATTCAATGTTAAGGTCAAGGACACAGGTCAAAGTCTAAAATCATTGGTTGAGGTCAAACCTTCATTTCCCGACCAACGTTTCGATAGCTTACATGATAAGGAATATATCATAAGGTGTCGTCATGGGTCAATGCCATTGAAGGACATTGACCTCAGATGTTCAGGAAACATCGTTAAGGCTTTCTTGTTATGTCATAAGTCTATTTTTAATGTATTCCCGGCCATTTCCGCAAAATCACGACATTTTTCAATACGTTCAAAGCACGGCCCATATTCGACATGCGACCTTAAGATTATTCGACATTTGACCTTAAAGATATTGACGTTGGTGAATAAAATTTTCCTTTAACACGGAAATTGACGGTGGGCGGGTACCCGCCCCCTCGGGTTTTTTCAGGAGAGCATAAAAACGGCGGCGCGTAGCGCCGCCGTACTTGGCATATATTTTCCCTCATCACTTGTACAACTTTTTTCTCAAAATTTTAAGGTTAGGTCATGTCAGGTCAGGTCACCAGTACAGGTCAAGTGACCTGACCTCCAAAAAGTTTAAGATAGCATAAGTCGGAACAGGGTGAACTTATCCGATTGAAACTCATATCACACAATGACCCCACCGAGTTCTCTAAAATATATTCCGGTATTTTTTATATCGATGACCTAAGGTCAGGTACGAGCCATGACCTCTCCATTGGAAATACATGGGAAAAATGTTTTTAACTGAATAACTCAGTAATTAATAGAGATAGAGCCTATATTTTAACGGCATTAGATTTGCCCCGTCATTGCAGCTCTAATGATATGCATTTTGCGCGATTTGATCTTGACCTGACCTCAGGTCAGGTCAGATTCTTGATTTGACCTAGCAAAGTCATATCATATATCATTCGATTCGGCTTGATGTGTGGATTCATATACTTTAAATCGTTTTGCGTTATCTTTACTTATTCAGATGTAATGGCCGAAAAACTTAATTTACATATTATCCCTATGACGGCATGTTTTGACCTCTAGTGACCTTAACCCGCGCCCCACCGGGGGTCCGGCGCCACCTTCGCCCCACCGGGGGCCATCGATGGCCCCCCTCTAAATCCGAAAATATGGGCGTTAGCGCAAATCTGCAAAGTGCAATAGAAAGCTCGCGTGAATTCAGTAAGAAATTACTTCATATGTTTTAGTGCTCAGGTCAATGGTTTGACCTCCAGAGGTCAAATTAGGTCAAGATCGGCTATTTTCACTCAAATATGCAATGATTAAGCAAACTGGGCATAACTCTTATGTCATTAGAGCTATTGAAGCCTGGTAAAGTAAATTTGATAGAAAATTGCCTGTACTTTTTCCGCTATGTGGAACGTAAAGACCTCCCGCCAGTGGTTTGACCGCCAGAGGTCACCTCGTGACCTAATATGACCTGAGGTCACCAAAGGTCAAAAAGTGACCTTGCCGTATATCACATGAAAGCCAGTGACAAGGCAAACACGATGGTGTTTGTTTCACCGCTCTAGCTCAATTAGGTCAAAAGTTATTGTCAAAATACTGTTTTTGACCTCTGGTGACCTTGGATGACCTTGGAAAAGTCAAAGGGCAAATATGACCCCTGGAATCCGTGAAAGGGTGTCCAAAAACGTTGTTCTGAGCAGTCTGAGTATTTGCAATCATTTTTGTGGCTTTTATATCATGAAATAGCTTTTCCCCATGCTTTTCCAATGGGAGAGGTCGCCTCGTGACCTGACCTCAGGGCACGAAATCGAAAAATCCCGGATATACACGTTGTAGACCCTGGAGGGGTCATGAAGTGTAGGAAGTTTCAAATCGATCGACTTTGAAATGTAGCTCTTACAGAGCTCTAAAGGTGAAGTGAGGTGACCTTGGTTGACCTCGTCTGGTGAACTGACCTTGGGTGACCCGGGGTAAAAAATTTCAGGGATGATGGGAAAATGATGCAGTGAGAGGTAGAGCCCTCAACCGTGGTGCTGCGCCTCGTCGTTTTTCTGCTATCCTGGAAAAACCTTAGGGGGGCCATCGATGCCCCCCGGTGGGGCGAGGGTTAAATGTGACCTGATAAAAAATGGTTCAAATATTTTTGATGGAGAAGTGGATGAGCTCCCCAACACCGTTTACCGCTTTTCGCTACCTGGCGCAGTTCTCGAGATCTTAGGAGGGGCGGGTACCCGCCCACACCCCCCGTCAAAGCGAAGGTGGCTCAGACCCCCGTCAATGCGCGTGTTAATGTAGATCACCATAGCCTTCACAGATTACCAGACTATTTTATAACCCCTTGGTTTCCGATATGTCAGAGGGGGACACTCAAGAACTACCTCTACTGCGCACGGAACCCAGACCCCTCTCCACTCCACGTGTTAAATGAATGAGCAGCAACCGATGTTCAGCAACCGACCGTCTAAAGCCAAAGAGGGGAAGCTTATTGCACTGAGAGGAGCCCTGCAACAATATCTCCGTCTCGAGCGGGACAATAACAAGCCTCTTCTTGTCAAACTGCGTCCCACTAGAGTATCTGCCTCACTGAAAATGAACAGGATAAGCGATTGTACCTACATCCTGAAGCACGCTTAGTGCTGTCTGTCATTTTGAATTCAACCGGAAACACCACGTGGATATTATTTTGAAATCAATGAGGATATCATATTGATGATCTAAGTGTTATCAAACCAAACGGAATTCAATATCAACAGCGCAGATTTCAGGTTTGGTGTCTTGAAAATATGCGACAGTTCAAATCAGTCGAAGTCTTTTCATGGTAAAAATTGTTTTGATTGCGGCTCTTGACCACTGCGCATCGGGGTATTTCTGTCTCGCAGGTTTTATTGCCGAACTTACCTGAATTGCGCTCCAAATCAAGCTGTAAGTCTAATGCAAGAGTGGCTTCAATGCTTTTCTTGTAAGAAAAACCCTGAGCCACGTGACAACATAGACAAAACCAACAGTAAAGTTGTCCATTTCTATAGAAATTGCACGATAATTGGATGGTGGCATTACAAAAAGAACTACACGAATCTAAGCACGCTTTTATTGTTAGGAATCAATACACAAATTAAACAATCATGTACTTTATTGTATTTTGGGAGGATGGTTCTTATCGGGGCTATAGGTATGTTTTTTTAATCTGCTTCGTCCATGACTTTCGAACAAGTCACTTGCAATTTCTGTCTTGTAATTTCCATGCTTAAATGACGCTATTCATGAAATGCATTATTCATTTTGCCAATTTTTATTTCAAGGTGAATCTGACAAAAACTGCACTTGAAACCGGTACTTGCTGCAATCCTTGGATCCAGCTGTGATCCTCAGTGCAGATATTCGCAACAGCTTTGAAGGGTGTGTCTTGCGATGCACAGCAGTCCAGCCAATCAGGGCAGAGCATCGCGCACATGTCCATATTCGGGTATAGCTGACTGCCTATCTCTGCCAGTAGCATTTCCCATTTTGTCAAGTTCTTGCGCCATATCGGCTCCTTAAGACGTTCAGGCACTCTAAAGCCGTAGTGTGGCTGTCGCAATGTCTTATTCATATGCACATGCCAGACTAACCTGGCTTAATCGACAGTTAAAACAGAAACTCCCTCAGCAGTGACATTGTAACACGCTGCCATTATCACACAACATCCTTTCTGCTTCACAAACCGTTGCTGGTTGTGAGTCAGCGAAGACAACGCAAATTACTGACATGAAGTTTCTAACCCAGGACACGCTCCTGAGCAAAGCTGTGCTGTCGCCAGACAGAAAACTCAGACAATGACTTGAAGTTCCCTGAAAATTGGAGGTTATTGCCAGTTGACATGAGCTAGCACAGAAGAATCCAGTGCTTCATGGAGCTGCTCGCTTTTCAAGCTTAAGGTAAAGCCTATGATCTGCAAACACAATACACTATTCAGAATTGTCCCTCTTTACCTTATACACCGTATATTAGTATATATATATATATATATATATATATATATATATATATATATATATATATATATATATATATATATATATATATATATATATATATATTTAAATATTGAATTGCATCTGACATTTTACATATTGCTTGCATAAATAGACAAACAGCACTGAGAGATAATATCTCAATAAAGTGACCTGCAACCTATTTGCATATGACCTACAACCTTCAACCTACGACGTTTGTTACCGAGAGAAGTATTCAGACTCAGACCAGGTAAGACGTAAAACAAAGTACCTAACAATAAAACTGCAGGTTAAACGCTCTAGTTCAAACTAGCTCCAGCAAAAATGAGGAAGCAAATGTCCTTAAAGCATTAGGAAGTCTGATGAAACATCTCCAACGCCAAAAGCAGGCACCGCAGTTCTTCGAGAGCCGCCGGCGAAGAACATCTACCAGTCCACCAAATGTGCTGCGGTCATTGTAGCGGCATGGCGTCGTCTGTTATGAGGTACAAGTACATCTGTCAGCACACAATGTTCAACGCCACGAACAACAGCGGGAACAATACCCTAGCACTGCATTGACGGGGTTCTGAGCCTCCTTCGCTTTGATGGGGGGTGGCGGGTACCCCCTCTAAGATCTCGAGAACCATGTTAGGTAGCAAAAAAACGGTAAAAGGCGTTAGGTAGCCCATCCACTTCTCCATCGAAAACATTTGAACCATTTTTATCAGGCCACAGTTAAGGCCACTAGAGGTCAAAACATGCCGTCATACGGATAGCATGTAAATGAAGGTTTTCGGCCATTTCATCTAAACAAGTAAGGATAGAGCAAAACGACTTGAACTATATGAATCCTCGCAGCGAGCCGAATCGAATGATATATAATTTGACCTGACCTGAGGTTAGGTTAAGGTCAAGTTAGATAAAATGGATATCATTAGAACTGCAAAGACAAGGTGAATCTGATGCAGCTAAAATAAAAGCTCTATCACCATCCGTTAATAAGTTATTCAGTTAAAACCACTTTTCCCATCTATTTCCAATGGCGAGGTCATGGCTCGTGCGTGACCTTAAGACATCGATATAAAAATACCGAAACACATTTTAAAGAACTCGGTGGGCCAATTATGTGATATGAGTTTCAATCGTATAAGTTCACCCTGTTCCGACTTATGCTATCTTAAACTTTTTTTTAGGTCAGGCCACTTGACCCGTACTGGTGACCTGACCTGAGATGACCTAACCTTAAAATTAAAAAAAAGTTGTAAAACGATTAGGGAAAAAGCCTGCCAAGTACGGCGGCGCTACGCGCCACCGTTTTGATGCTATCTCCGAAAAACCCGAGGGGGTACCCGCCCCTCCATCAATGCGCGTCTAAGTCCACCAAATGTGCTGCGGTCATTGTAGTGGCATGGCGTCGTCCGTTATGAGGTACAAGTACATCACCCAGTACACAATGTTCAACGCCACGAACAACAGCGGGAACAATACCCTAGCGTACAAATCTACCACTGAGAATCGATCCTGCGCATCTTTCTCGCGAAGTACGTCCAACTTGGACAGCACGTACTCATAGCTGCCCTTCCGGCTTTGGTTTCTAAGTATTGTTCTGAATATAATGCTGGAGTTGCTTCGGAGTCGAGTGGATGTCGAGTTAGCAGAGGAGAGAATGCTCTTCAGCTGACTCATCGGCGTCGTCATCATCGGGGCCATCATTGTCAGCACCCAGGGCGTCATCATCATCACTGAAATCTGAGGTCTTGCCAAGAACGCCCAGAGAACACTGCAGAGAAGCAACACAAGCGATACAGGATACTGGATGGAACAATGTAACAATGTTGTGTCAAAACGACAGAGACTGAATAGCATTAGCTCACTCTTTCACCCAGCCTTAAAGAATTACGGATACACGGAGGTCCAAAAACGCGTCAACGAAGAGCTTGGGAAAGCTGGAAATACACGAAACAATTCTGAAATATCATAATATATAAGGGATATATTCTGACATTATCAGTACTATTTAGACACTTGCTTTAACACCCGCACTGGAGGGGGGTCTGGCACTAACGCGCACTGGAGGGGGGCCTGGTAGGCCCCCCTAAGATCTCGGAAACTAAGAGGGTTAGAAAAAACGCCACTTGGTAGGTGGGTGGGGGCTATGGTGATCTACATGATGACCAATTTTCATTGACCTAGGTCAATATCTTCAAGGTCAAACGAGGTCGTAAAGGTCAAATATTGGCCATGCTGGTATCGTTAGATAAATGCTGTGATTATGCAGGAAAATGGCAGGAATAAGCTAAAGGCAGACAAGGTTCATAGAGAAGAGGTCTAAAAGAGGCTTCCCCACAACTTTTGGGTCAAGGTCATTCGAGGTCATTGACCTTTAAGGTCACCATATGGTATACTACTTATTATTTACACTTTGACTAACACTGTAGCCACTGTTTGGCGGGAAATGAGAATTGACCTTTCCCAATGACCTTTGACCTTGACCTTTGACATTGACCTTTGTATGGGGGTACCCTACCGATGACGTCATAGCATAATATATGTCAGACGGGGTAACGTCATTTGGCCGGACGCACAGTGGTCAGTGACCTTGAAAGTGCAGATATGACCTTGACCTGTGACCTTTGACCTTGACCTTGACTTTCATGTGAAGTGACCTTGACATATAGTCCCGCTTATATGACGTTATGACGTCACCACTCGGTCTTCAATGCAAGCTAACTGGTCCGACCGCGCGTTTACGGCGATCTCAAAATGCAGGTCTGACTTTGAAAGCCTATAAGTCAAAAAATTTTCGACCGATTTTCAAAAAGTCTTCACCAATCGACGCGCTATTAAATTCTGTTAAATGTGGCCAGGTTTCGTTTTTCCGCTACAAGCAGTTCTCCGGCCATCTTGGAAAAACAGGTGGGGGGCCTTCGAGGCCCCCCCTCCAGTGCGCGTGTTAAGCCCTGTTCTAAATAACACCGTAGAGGGCGACTCAAGGGCATTGACACAATACTGTGACAGATATACCTTTCGCTACCATTTTTTTCTCACACTGACAATATTAAACAACATATGGCAACAAAATATCACAAATGAGAGTAAGATGAGATGGTGCAGTTTTTCTAAGATTGGAGATAAAAGATTCGGTTTATCACACCCGTCCACAGTGAATGATAAGCCGAAAAAGTGACCCGGCGTCACGTCCCGTGATTTACAAATGACTAAAAGAACCGATATTTCGCACTCTCATCTCGCTAAAGCCAAACATTCACGGTTGTGATCAATAAATGAGAACGTGCTCAATACCACAAACAATGTAAGAGCTGACCTTGTGGCGTTGACCGAGCGCTCTCTTCAGCTCTTCCAGATTGGTCCTCTTATCGCTAAGACGTTTTTCAATGAAGTTGATCGTAGCAAACTCCACCATAGATGCGAATACGAACGCAAAGCACATAACCACCCACCTGAAACAAATGTTGAAATTTGAAATCATTTGGGACCAGATTTGATGCTTCTCTAATAAAAGGGTTCCTTCAGGGGATTTGGATCAATTAAAACTAATATATGCCACCCCGGTAGCTCAGTTGGTAAAGCGTTGGGCTCCGGGCCGCTGCTCAGCAACATGCGGTGGCAGTGCGTGTGCATTGTGGGAGCTGCTCCTTCGGGTGGTGGGGCCGGGGTTTTTGTGACAATTCCCTTGATGCCTTTAGTGAGGCCTTGACCCCAAAAACCGAACTTGCAGCAACTCGGACACAATTCATAAACAAGTAGGTAAGATCAAGTATACCAACGAGAAAATCCAACCAACTTCATGGCAAGTTATACCTTTGAATGGAAATTGCTAGGCATATTGTCGCATTTTTGGTTTGATAACCAAAGCGAATGACACAATTTTAATCTACCAACTAATAAGCAATAATCAACCAGCCAGGCATTGAAGCTACCCACGGTCTCCACATGCTGCGCGTCTCACCAGTCCAGTGCAGTGGCGTAGCTGACCCGAGGCCAGCTGCTTCTGCTTCCGAACCCCAGGGTAGTCATCGTAAGCACAGTGGTCACACCTGTCGGAAGGAGGCCGCCTCACAACCATGTACTCGGACCCCCAATGAGGCTAAAGCCTCATTACCGGCACTGTTGTCACGCATGAAGGGTGGACGCTGGAACTGGAAACCTTAAACCCCAGGAAGGTCATCAATGTGATTTACAGGGTGGCGCAGACAATTTTCCTGATTAGTCTTTTCAACATAACTCGGATAGTTATGCATGAATCTGCCTGCAGAATTGGTATGCATTTTCTTGAATGTTGTAACCTTGTGCTGGGACAACAATTTGCATTAGTAGATACTTTTGTTTTAGATATGACGAGTTTTCAAAAGAGACGGAAAATTGTGGTCCTGAACACGCCTGTCACAGCAACAAAGCGATTGCAACACACAGGTTGGCGTGGACCCAAGAAACCGTCTTGAACGTGATTCAACGTTTTAATGAGGAGGTGATGCTTCTAGAAAGTCAAAATATAAAAAAAATTTTTTTTTTCCCCAACAAAGGCCCCCAATCCTCAGAGAAGAGCAGAGGATGGCTAAAGACCTCCAGGTTTCAAGAATAACGGTTGGTGGGGTGGTAAGAGATGACCTAAACTTCAAAACGTTCAAAATCTGACGGCATTGCCAAAACTATAAACTCATAGCATCAAATACCTCTTACTGAATGATACCATCTTACCGGAGTACAGTAGTCAATGACCTTGACCTTAGATATTTACCTTCATGTGGGTGAACCTTTACATATAACATGATTATATGACGGCATGACGTCACCACTTGGTCTACAGTGCAGGCGAACTGGTGGGACCGTGCGATTGCGACAATATCAGAACATAAGTCTGACTTGAAAGCATATAGGTAAAACAATTATTGACCGACTTCAAAAATTCCTTTACCAGCCACGCGCTCATTAAATCTATCAAATGTGGCAAAACAGCGTTTTCTGGCTGCGAACAGTTCTCCGGCTACCTCGGAAAAATAGGTGAAAGAGGGCACTTTAGGACCCCCTCCATTGCGTGTGATAAAATATCCAGTAACCGGGCGCACCTAAATGTGTAAACTGCTCTATTATCGGCTCAGCCATCGCATATAAGGAAAGCGAATCATATACAAACTAAGCTCACGGGTCTCCCGGACCCCTGCGTGATCATCATGGGCACAGCTCACACTTCGTCGAACGAGCTAGTTTAACAGCGGAGCTCAAATAAGCCACCCTGGCATGATTCCAACACATTCGTTCGTACCCCGACATCTTAGTTTCGTGGATAAAAGCACATTGGAAACGGAAGTGATTCTAGTCCGAGCTGAAAATGAGAAATGCTTTCAATGGCGCATTGTGAATAACCTTGCGGCAACTAAAACGTAAACGCTCCCAGCACCATGCATGTGCCACATCTCACAGCAGTGCAAACGGTTTCACATTAGAAACCTTGTAGGTTAAAACACAAAGAGTTGTGAAAGTCCATTCCTCAATTTCACCTCATGATATTCCACGCACGGCCACCAAATCACTTCCTGCCAGGGTATCGACCTCCATTCATCATTGCTAATCAGCGCTGACCCGACCCCTTTACACCAGAGCAAAAGCGGTACAGATCAGGACTGATATGCAGGGGCCAAAAAAGTGTTCTGTGTGTCACCATTGAAAATGTCAAACCATAAATTTGTCACCAGCCCAGGCTGCAAAATGTGGCACGTTTTGCGTTAATAGGATACCAATGGATACTCCTGGACTATTCTAGTTGTTGAACAACATTACGAGCTCATATTACAGGTGATAATTTCGGCGATTTGTTCCGTTATTGGTCTCAAGGAAACATGTCGGCTAATTTTGTCAGCTTGCCCACCTTGGGCTGTCACCATTTACAATGCCAAAATGGTAGGTTTTTTACCCCTGCTGGCATGGGTGAATATGCTTAAAATTTATTCTGCAAATATGAAATACTACACGAGGGATTGCCAGACGTTACTTTGTAAAAGGAACATTCGGAGCGTGCTGGACGAAATAAAATATCATGAATAATGTTTCAGGGAACTGCAGGATATATAGTTTCGAATAATCGGATGCCTGGACACACTATTCATCAGCTTGGAGACGGCATACAATTATTTTCATTTCCGACATGTTTACACTTTACACATTTTAACTGAGCTCTGGTAACTCAGGACTAAAAACGACACAAACTGTAATCTCTGAAACATATCATGGATCATCTCGGAAAAGTTGAAACAAAAGATTGAGATTGAAGGTATAAACAGAGGTGAAGAAACTTGCCAACTCGGCTACCGGAGCTTGTGACACATTTACGAAAATTGAGGTGCATAATTGTGACAAAATAACGATCCTGACTGTATGGCTCAAAATCAAGCCACATATTTTCAAAATAGAGAATGGAGCGTGTAGGGAATATTTTAACTTAGCAGCTCTGTTCTTCAATTGCACAGCGTACAATTAGTGATACAATATTGGTACTGTGTTCAGTTTCTACTAAAACGAGGGACCCCAGCTGCAGAAAACCCGCAAACCGCTGTCACAGTTGCCAGATTTTAACATGCAGCCCAACGGTGCCGATTGTTAGTAGTTTGCAGAAAGTTGTCGCCTAGATACCGGAAATGTGACAGTCAATCTTTTCGAGAAATACACGATTGTGGGAATATTTAAGGCATTTAAGATAACGCAGATACTTTATTAAGTACTTCTCTGTCCATTTTTTCAGTTTAAATCAGATTTACAGTTTGGGTCTCTTTGATTTAGGGGCCCCTATTTCTTCGAATTTAGTATTAAGTACGCCTAAAAGCTACTAATAAAAGTACTAAGTGAGTGAAAAAATAAACATAGCTGGGCAGCAATTCTACTTAAACTGCGCAACAGCGACAAGACAAGTTAGAAATGTTTATGTGATGTAGAGCCTGCCAAAAATTTAAACAGGCCGGAAGCCACTTATTTTGAGGGCATATTTATTAGGTATATTTGAGATAAGTGCAGGCTAAAACTAGCTAGAATAAATATTGCTGCCCATGGCTTATCTAAGATGAATGTAGGCTATTGCAAGACTGATGCACTTTCCCATATCAAACTTGGGTTTTCATTCCTTGGCCTGCTTGTGCCTTAGCTTATTTGTGCCCTAGATTGGTTAGATATATATTTGGAGCTGGAGGAAGTTGGGGGAGTTGTCGCCAGCAACAGGCTGGCAACAACAGTGATTCAGGTGAGTTTTCATAATCAAATTATCATATCAATATTGTACAGATAGCAAATGTGTGCTAATGCAGTCCTCCACAAAGTGTTAACACCCACACTGGAGAGGGGCCTGGAACTAACGTGCACTGGAGGGGGCCGAGTAGACCCCCTTCTTATCTCAGAAAATCACAGCAAATCTCAGAAAGAAATAGACTTCGAAAAACGCTGGTTGGGGGTGTGTTGCTTACTAGCAGTGGTGGTAAGCAACGCACAGGACCTGAACTGCATGGAGTTAAAGCAGGATTCAAACGTTGATAAGTTTTGAAGTGTTGCGGCGAGGAGCATGATGATGAGTTGTTAAGATGTTCCCTGGCCTCTCCCCTCGAATCCGGAAATGTAAAAAACACTGAAGATTATATATTCGGGCACAGCCCTTCATCAGAATCGTGGAGTAAATATAAAAAATTATCAGTCCTAGTATAGCCAGACCTCGAATTGAGCTTCACACAAAAATGCCTTTTAGAATGAATCGTTAAAAATAAGATTGGATGTCGTGACAACAACCATATTGGTACCTCTAACCTAAAAGTCGACAATACGACAAACCTAGAGCAGTATTTGTGACAGTCTTTTCTATTATTTCAGCCAAACACTAGCTTTTGATTAACAGTGAAAAATTCGCTGAAGTACCTTAATCGGTTATTTGAATATTTCTGTTATTCTTATTTACTATTTTTCCGTCGACTGCAGCTAAAATGCTAACCAAAAACTACCTATTAAGCACTAGTAGACGTGATACTAATTCGGTGTAAAGACTGCATACTTCCCCTTTAAGATGATGCTATATTTTTACAATAAAAGCCTCCCTCGAATTATTTAGTTAAGATTGTACCTAGTGGAGCAGGCTGTGGAAATGGGTTTATCAATTACAAAAAAGTTGACCTTGACCACTAGGTACAATCTTAACTAAATAATTCGAGGAAGGCTTTTATTGTAAAAATATAGCATCATCTTAAAGGGGAAGTATGCAGTCTTTACACCGAATTAGTATCACGTCTACTAGTGCTTAATAGGTAGTTTTTGGTTAGCATTTTAGCTGCAGTCAACGGAAAAATAGTAAATAAGAATAACAGAAATATTCAAATAACCGATTAAGGTACTTCAGCGAGTTTTTCACTGTTAATCAAAAAGCTAGGGTTTGGCTGAAATAATAGAAAAGACTGTCACAAATACTGCTCTAGGTTTGTCGTATTGTCGACTTTTAGGTTAGAGGTACCAATATGGTTGTTGTCACGACATCCAATCTTATTTTTAACGATTCATTCTAAAAGGCATTTTTGTGTGAAGCTCAATTCGAGGTCTGGCTATACTAGGACTGAGAATTTTTTATATTTACTCCACGATTCTGATGAAGGGCTGTGCCCGAATATATAATCTTCAGTGTTTTTTACATTTCCGGATTCGAGGGGAGAGGCCAGGGAACATCTTAACGAGTTAAAGCAGGATTTTGATTACACTGGATCTTCCTTTGGTATGTGAATTCCAATGCTTCTGTACCTATTAGGCCAATAGACATAATTTTACATCTATGCAGGCTAGTTGCCTCAGAGTTTTTACTGCAAAAATGAATGACCAGGCAGGTGATGATCGTGAGTGGGATGCAAATCTTAAGCATTTGATGTGTTTATAAAAATGCTACCTAAGGTCCACTCTACCAACACATCTTAGGTAGATCCAAATACTATGTTGACATTGACATTTTTTCCCTTTTATTGATATGTGAGATAGAAATTTAGTGGGGGGAGGGGAAGCTGTGGTTAGGTTTCCCAATTGTGTGTACATGTACTGTCCCATTAATAGATAGGTATGTTCCCAATAATGACTATTTTCATGATAATTGCTACATTTAATCATGTGGAAAAGTACCATAATTGGAAACACTCCTTCCAAAAATGGAAACTTCTTCAAAAGGGAAATGCATGTCATTGGGGGAAACTGTGGTCAGAGTTGCCAATAATAGTTATGACCCCAATACTGGATAAAAATGACCCATAATTGGAAATTTTCCTTCCAAAAACAAAAACATGATCTATAAATGAAAACTCAGTTTACTACTTTTATGCTGTAATGGTTTGGTGCTAGAACCTTGTCTGCTGCAAAAAGTAAGGGACAGGTAGAGGACATTCAGCATATTGGAAATATTATTCAAGTATACAATTATTATTTCCAGCTCTGTGTGACAGAGGAGGCATACGTCACATTGAGTTTGTGACAGCCAGCATACTTTCTGCACCTCTGGGTATAAAAAACGCTTCAGCTGTCTTCTGACTATTTCTAAGCTACATTGCATCCACAAACACAGTCCAGTAATTTCAGAGTGCACCATAGAAACCAGCCCTGTACCGGCGGGTGCCTTCCCCGGAAGCCGGGGGCCAGGTACGACTTACCCAGGCTGACCCGGCCGGGGACGTCTCGTTTGGTGATCCAGAAGCTGACCCAGGAGCAGCTGACGATCAGCACGCACGGGATGTAGACTTGCAGCAGGAAGTAGCCGGTCAGTCGCTTCAGGTGGAAGTGCACCACGAGGGTGGAGACTTCCTCTGTCAGCACAGGCGGTGTGGGACACGACGCTTCACTAACCTGACCGGCCGACGGCGCGTGGAATAGCCCTCGCCCCACGGGGGCATCGATGCCCCCAAGGTTTTTCGGGATAGCAGGGAAACGACGAGACGCAGTACCGCGGTTTGAGGGCTCTAAATCTCATTCCATCATTTTCCCACCATCCCTGAAATTGTTTTACCCCAGGTCACCCAAGGTCAGGGTCACCAGGCGAGGTCAACCAAGGTCACCTCACTTCAACTTTTGAGCTCTATAAGACCTACATTTCTTGGTCGATCAATTTGAAAATTCCTACGCTTAATGACCCCTCTAGGGTCTACAAAGCGTATATTCGATTTTTTCGATTTCTTGACCTGAGTTCAGGTCACGAGGTGGCCTCTCTCATTGAAAAGCATGGGAAAACCTGTCTTATGATCTAAAAGTCACAGACACGATTTAAAATGCTCAGCTTGCTCCGAAAAGCGTTCTTGGGCACCCTTTCACGGATCCCAGGTGTCATATTTTCCGTTTGAACTCTCCGAGGTGATCCAAGGTCACCAGAGGTCAAAAAAGTATTTTGGCAATAAATTTTGACCTAATTAAGCTAGAGCGCTGATTCTAGCACCATCGTGTATGTCTCGTCACTGGCTTTCATTTAATAGATGGCAAGGTCACTTTCTGACCTTTCTTGATCGCAGGTCATATTAGGTCACGAGGTGAGCTCTAGAGGCTAAACCACTGGCGGAAGGGCATTACATTTCGCATGGCGGAAAAAGGTCTGGAATTTTCCTATCAAATTTTCTTTACCAGGTCTCAATAGCTCTAATGGCATAAGAGTTATGCCCAGTTTTCTTAAGCATTGCATATTTGAGTGAAAATAGCCTATCTTGACCTAACTTGGCCTCTGGAGGTCAAACCATTGATCTGAGCGCTTAAACATGCGAAATAATTTTTACTGAATTCATGCAAGCTTTCTAACTCACTTTGCAGATTTGCACTAATCCCCATATGTTCCGAGTTAGAGGAGGACCATCGATGGCCTCCTCTAACATATATATATATATATATATATATATATATATATATATATATATATATATATATATATATATATATATATATATATATGTGTGTGTGTGTGTGTGTGTGTGTGTGTGTGTGTGTGTGTGTGTGTGTGTTGTGTGTGTGTGTGTTGCGTGTGTGTGTGTGTGTGTGTGTGTGTGTGTGTGTGTGTGTGTGTGTGTGTGTGTGTGTGTGTGTGTGTGTGTGTGTGTGTGTGTGTGTGTGTGTGTGTGTGTGTGTGTGTGTGTGTGTGTGTGTGTGTGTGTGTGTGTGTGTGTGTGTGTGTGTGTGTGTGTGTGTGTGTGTGTGTGTGTGTGTGTGTGTGTGTGTGTGTGTGTGTGTGTGTGTGTGTGTGTGTGTGTGTGTGTGTGTGTGTGTGTGTGTGTGTGTGTATGTGTGTCTTGGCTTCTGTGTGTGTAACCGTGGTCACATGGTTTCACATTTGCGCATGGTTACACATGTGTCTACATGCACATATCCATAATTTCGACTCAGCTCCAAAATTCTAACGTCATCAAAGCATTGTTCAAAACCTCGAACCCGCACCAATCATGGCCACTCTCAGGGGTTGTGTGGGATGTCAGCAGTGACTTACCTCTGCGGTTGGTGGTCCGAATACTCCCAAAGGTGGTGATGTTACGTACATCGTACTGGGCCAGACTGACGCCCGCGTCAATGGAGACTGGACCCCACTCGTCCCACCTGTACACCACCTCACTGCTCTTGTAGCCGTCTGGCGAGACACCGGTGTCGATCGTGAACACGAGCGGATGAGGATGATCCGAGCTCTGGTGCTCTTGCACATATTCCTGGCTTAGTAACCAGTTAACGTGTTAGAGGTTAGATTG
The DNA here is from genome assembly GCA_034440635.1 of Lepas anatifera. Classification (NCBI taxonomy): domain Eukaryota; kingdom Metazoa; phylum Arthropoda; class Thecostraca; family Lepadidae; genus Lepas; species Lepas anatifera. The sequence goes on along the minus strand of JAOTON010000176.1, from coordinate 443,478 downwards.
GCCAGTTATGTTCCAAGTTGCTCTGATATCACAATGATTCCATTCACGGTTTGAACGATGGTCTCGAGAGACAACGTGGATCGCAACATGTATATGTGTCATAAGCTGTAGACGTGAGTGCAGCTGCCAAAATGTCACGTGGTGGGGGATATATTTTTGCGGCCTTGTCAGAACTCATTGAAGTAGGATGTATGCATTTTATCCTGGGGAAGATCTTCCGTTACGCATAACGTTCCCTTCAACCCTCGCAAACAGGCGACAATGTAAAATCGTCGGCTCGTGCCCGGGGGATGTTTAGGTAAGCCATAACAACGTGCAGCATGTGTGCAAACTCCTGTGATATTGAACGGAAAAGTGCAAAGGTTTCGGCTGAAGTAGATCAAAAGTGACCATGATGTAAAAATCTGAATGTTTTGAGAGGATTTGTGATATATCTACTTTAAAAAATAAAAATGGTGATGGCTGTCTGGGTTTTAAGGCGGTTACGACGACTGGGCTTATTGTGCGGCCAGCTGTGTGACTGAGAGTGCAAGATAAAATACTATTTTCAAAATCATCAAACATATAGCATTCCTCTCTATAGAATCTTTTTCCAGCTGCTCCTAAAAACGGACATATGCAAGAGTAAATGCTCAGTTTTAATTATGCATGTGATGACTATTCTACTCAACGCTATTCTCAGTTTACACATCCCACACAGGAGCCTTCGTGGTTTATATGAGTAAATAAAAATAAGCATAGCCTTTAATAATATAATTCGAATAACAAGTCTAGTTAAATTAAGGAGCTGTTCAAACTTGCAGGCATGTACTTACATGAGCCGATTTCTAATGGACAGAGTTGACTATCTAGGGGGAATTTCTTCAGAGACATTGGACAAGAGCCCTTGATTGTTAACCTGAAACACAGGACACAAGTTCATAAAGACCTACCAGCATGTAAAGCTACCAACTCTCAGAAGCCAATCTAAAAAAACATACGGAACACTTCTAGCGTCCAAACATTCGAGAAAAGAGGTTTGGCCAGATAATAGTTGTGATATTTGCGTTGAAAGACTCGAACCTACCTCATCGAATAGATAAGCTCTCCGTTGTGCTTGATGCGCAGAAACTTATTCGGAACGGTAATCTTGTGTAGATAAGATTTCTTGCCGTTCAAGAAATAAGTGTCCGGCTTCCAAACCTGGAATATGGGGTACAGAAAGACGTAGTTTAATGGTCACATTTACTTATAGCGTGTCAGATGTATTAGCAACGTACATGGTAAACAGCAAAGTACATAAGGGTTACAGCAAAGATAACCCACAAACACATGCCAGTTTGTACTTTAAATTAATATTTGCCATTTGAATACGTTTTCAACGTCATTCTCCTTTCTTTTTACGAATGGAAAATTCTCTGCTGAGCGAGACGGAATGAGATTTTGAGCTATTAAACAATTTCGGTCTCACTTCTCACGGAAATTCTCACGCTAAATACTCAAAGTTCTTTGTCCGAAAGCTTCGACAGAGCTCAGAAGCTTTACATGTCTAGACTAAACGTCTTAACCCGCGCCCCACGGGACCGGGCCAGATGGCCCCCAACCCGAAAGGGCAAAATCCAAAGCAAGAAAGCTGCGAATCGTAGAAATCACGCATGTTTATCAGGTCATGGTTACCAGAGGTCAAATAGGTCAAGATCGGCTATTTCACTCAAATATGCAATGATTAAGCAAAGGCATAACCATGTCAGACATAGGCCGGTAAAGTACATTATACAAATCCAGTACTTTCCGCTATGGGAACGTAAAGACCCCCGCCAGTGGTTTGACCCCAGAGGTCACCGTGACCAATATGACCTAGGTCAAGAAAGGTCAAAAGTGACCGCCGTATATCAAATGAAAGCCAGTGACAAGACAAACACATGGTTTTGTTTCACCGCTCTAGCTCAATAGGTCAAAAGTTATTGTCAAAATACGTTTGACCTCGGTGACCATACCTGGAAAAGTCAAAGGCAAATAGACCCCGGGATCCGGAAAGGTGCCAAAAACGTTGTTCGAGCAGTCGAGTATTGTAATCATTTTGTGGCTTTATATCATGAAAAGCTTTCCCCATGCTTTTCCAATGGGAGAGGTCGCCGGACCACCTCAGGGCACGAAATCGAAAATCCCGGATAACACCGAGACCCGGAGGGTCATGAGTGGGAAGTTCAAATCGATCGACTTAAAGAGCCACAGAGCCTAAAGGGAAGTGAGGTGACCTGTACCCGTCGGTGACCGACCTGGGGACCCGGGGTAAAAATTTCAGGGTGATGGGAAAAATGCGTGGGTAGAGCCTCAACCGCGGTGCTGCGCCTCGTCGTTTTCTGCTATCCCGGAAAAACCTAGGGGGCCACGATGGCCCGGTGGGGCAGGGTTAAGCGTGCACTCCCTTACATGAAAAATACCTTTCCAAACAGGAGTGAGGCAACATTTGCAATATTTGTCTACAGCAGTGACGGAAATATGTATTCAGAAACATCTAAGAAAATTCAGAACCATGCCATAGTCTAAAAGTTCATGAGAAGGTATTTGGAAAGAACGCCACTTTCGTGGCCTGTTCAGAGCAAAAATAAAGCCAATCGGAGATCAAGAAGACTAATTACATATTATATATATATATATAAGAGTATATATAATTATTATATAAGACATTGTATAAGATATTCATGACATCACTGGGGTATTATCAGAGCTTATATGGCTATTACATGTGTTTATCCACTCAAAACTACTATCAACTGTTATGTGGGCAACATTTAGATGTGTTACTTATCGTTCAATTCAGAACATCAGAAAAAAACATGAAAGAGGTTTCGCACCAGTTCCTTAACCCGGTATCGCCTGGGCTCTTTTCGTACACACCACAGACTGGTGGATCCGGTCGGATCCCCTATGATCTCAGGAACCAGAAGAGATACGAAACAAATGAAACGCTGCTGGAAACACCTTACTGTCTTCTACCCTGGAGCCGAGTTTGAACAGTGCCCGTTGGCCCCTGATATCACAATGGGAGAAAATGTGCCAAATTTAGACCCACTTGAGAAACCCATTGTAGCTCGGGAACCATTAGACTTAGTGCAAAAAATAGATCAACGTTTTCGTCTTGACACCATAATTCAAACGATATGCAGCATAACCTTGTACGGTCACACCTTAGTTCGAGGATAGACAATGATCTTTCAAGCCTATATTGCATATCATTTGAATCCTTGATTCATGCTGATTATTATGATACTAAATTTAAGGTTCTGTCTTATTTCGTTCAAAAGCTATAGAAAAAATAATTTCGACAACCCTGATGACCTCTGGTGACCTTGCTATTAATCTGACCTCAAAATAGATGACAACTTGCATATTTTTTGTTTCAGAAGCCTTCAAATGACCTTTAGAAACTTGATATAGCTCTTCTAGAATTCAATTCATGCCCTGGTTTTGTCAGCCTTATTTAAGAAGACCAGAATCACCTTACTTGGGTTTAGAAATGACGTCATAACTCGTTGACCTGACCTGATGTAAACTTCTAGCCTTAGCCTGTCAAATTGATCACCCGAAAAGCCTGCAAGGCGATGCGCGCCTCGTTTGAATCAGCTCGGAATCATTTACGAAAAACTGAGGGGGGGTTCCGATCGGACCCCAGGCGAAAAAGGGCTAACCGTAACGGCGTAAAAATATTTGGGAGGGGAGGGCAACATTTATTTTAGATCAATACGTTCAAGGCCGGATCAAATGTTATACGCATTAGAGGAGGGGCCATAGCATCTGCTTCTACACTGAAGACCAGCTCTCTCAAAACACATAAATCAACACTAACTGCAGGCTCTCCAGACCTGTGAAAATATTCCAACCGCCAGGTATGCATTTTTGAAATGATAAAAAAACGCAATCACGCGCCGTTTTACTACCTTTTCTAAGAAGAGCCAGTTCATGGAGAGCACCCACGCGCTGGAAGTGTTAAAGCTGAGTCGCCGATCTGTCCACATTTGACGGAAGTAACAGTCCAGGATGAAGTCCTGCTCGCAAAATGGAAACAAAGTGAGCTTAAGATTGCAAGACTCAACAATAGCAGGAATGAAAAAATGTGCTCATAAGTGTACATATCAGGTTAGATGTGACTAATGCGTAACATTGAGTAATATGATGACGTTATCGATAATTTGAGTCAATTAATAGGCTCAAATGAATGTCTACGTCTGTCAATAACCATTTTGATGATTTAATAATATTTTTGATAACGGTTTTTGATAACGGACTTATATTCTCACAGACCCAGGAAGATAGATGCACCGAAAAATATTTAAAAAAGCAGCTCTGAGAATTCTGTAACATATCATTGCGAGTGAGTGCTCAAATCGTCATTCATATCATCAATAGGACCCAAAAAGCGATCGTGATCAGGCCATATATCAGGGCGTATCATGAAACGAATTTACCTATATTGTCATCCAAAAAATTCAAACTTAAACTGAAAAGTTGAAAGTATGCAAGTTCATACAAAGTATGTACCAGAAACACTTACCTCATCCTTTTCAGATATTGGGCCCATAGATTTGATCACTAAATTCACTTTGACTTCTGTTGGAGGACCTGGAAGAAGAAAAAATAAATGAGCATAACCGACAATGTAACTGTTTTTGCAGTTTGTCAGAACTCCTCTCTCTTTGCCCCTTCATGCTCTCCCCTCTTCATGATGTATGTATTTTTGAGGCGACCAGTAAAAAGGCTAAGTTCGAGCAATTTTTACTCGCAAAGTTTTTCTGCTGACCTTTCTGAAGTGAGTAGTGCATTTAGTCCCCCACTCCCTCCCACCTCTTGCAAACGTCCAACCCCCTGCACAATTCAACATAAGCTTTCATGTTCAAGAAAACTTGCCGGCTATCCCAGGAACGAGGCCTTTCAATAAAGAGAGCCCAAGACAGGGGTGTGGATTTATATTTTTGGGGGTGCCTAATTATGCATGATAATGAGCCAATTATTCCAATACACAGGAAACTTCTAGGGATCAGGTCGCCAAGTTAACATCGAGTTCAAACGGTAATAGTTGTGTTTGGGGCGGCATTTCACCCCCCACTCACCATTAGAATCAAAGAGTGACCGTAATGAGCCATGACAAATAAAGTCGAGCTAGAGTTAAAATTTTATTTAAATATTACTGCTATTCGTTATCAGGATTTTAATTTTTCTGCCTAGTCCAAAAGATCTGTCTGGTTTCCAAAACACTGATACTATTCGACTATCTCCTTTTAAGGGGCAGTTACTAGCATCATTTCCAGTTTAGGAACCTCCAATGATTTTCGGAGATCCACAGCACTGGTCCAGGACATCAGGGATCCGTGGTAATGCCGCACAACCTGAATTCAGAACACAGTAACTATGAACGAATAAAGCCCTAGCCTTTAACGGGGACAATCGTGTAATCCATCCAATTTACGATGTATAAACTGCAGACAATCTTTCATTCATTTTCCTGCAAGACAGTTTTTCTTGCAAGAACGCTTAGGTATGAACCAGGAGCCGCCCGATCCCAGCCGCCCCTGCCGGCGCAGTATCCAGCGCGGCCGCGGCAGCCTCTCCCTGCTGGGACCCCCTGACGGTAGTGCCAGCGGCTGTAGTCGGCAGCGGATCCGGCTCACTGACTGCCCAGGGGTACTAGGCTTTGTCTTCCGTCACGCACAGCCGGCCTGCCCGGCCACTCGGCAAATGACTGGGATGTCGCCGATATGAGCGCGGTGACCAATGACCGGCAGAGCCGGCCCTTGGCCCTGCCACCTGACTGGTGCCCCGAGTGGTTTCGGGGGCCGTACAGGAACTGGCAAATTATTTCCTCACGTAAAGCAGCAGTCTTAGCCGTCTGATTTGGTTACAACGAGGGTATGCAAATAATTACTTTCTATCATTTTTGTTCTTCGTTTTGGGTTATTTCCAGACAGCGCACTCATCCTTCACACAATCTCATAATACTGCGCACCTATAGAAGGCATATTCTCATGGCCAGCGTTCATTGATAAATGAAGCCCCCTATAGGTGTATTAATGACATTGTTGATACTGTGTGGCTTCATATCGTGTTCCTCTGACGTCCAGAGTGGCATAGATACTCTCAATTAAGGAGGCAATAGTCCCAGAATAACCCCAGTTGCCCTCGGCTTGAGCAGCTCCGGCGCAGGAGAAGCCTTTGACAATGACCGTTAAGCAGGCAGTTCGATTAGCGGGCGAGGCAGGTCAGTACTGTTGTAGCGGCAAAAAGTCAATCTTGTAACGAAACTTATAAAAAATAGCCGGCACCCTGAAGAGGTAATTATCACTTGTCTTTGCAGGCGCAAAACCTTAAAAGTGAATTAGTGCCAATGCTTCCTGCAAGTGTGAAAAGCTCCATGCAAAATCTCAGCAAAATTGGCCCAGTAGTTGCTGATGTAAGTTCATTTATGCTTCGTTCTAATGCACACGCGTAATGAATGGATCGTGGCTATATTGTCAGAAACGAGCTTGAGCATAAGTATATACATGCATTTCTTAAATGTATTTACTACGCATAAATTTATGCCCAGGGAAATTGTTAATGTGTCACCATTAAAGATGTGTCACAAAATGGCGAAAATTGGCTGTTGTGGATACAATTATACGGACCATCAGTGCTAAACGATTTCAAGTTGCAGGTGCCAATTTCGATTTGTCGCCGTATTTGTCTCGAGGAAACATGTCGGCTGATTTTGTCACCTGCCACTGGCCGTCACCATTAGAACCAAAATGGTAGGTTTTCGACCCCTGTTTATGCCTTCTCTCACAGTTTCATGATGTACAAATCGAATGTCTAGGATTACCTACTTTATATGCGCAGCGCGGTGAAGCTACGATGTGACATCATATCTGTTTTACAAGTTATATTTAAGTAAAAACAAAGTAACATAACAATGAAACTTACACATAATGGGCCCACTGAGTAATACAAAAATATTCCGGGATTTTTCATTTCAGTGACCAAGATCAGGTACGAATAATTATATCCCATTGTAAATACAGGAAAAGAGAAATCGGGAAGGAATAGCTCATCCGCAGAAAAGCTAGAATACCCCAATCTTCAAATCGTATTATTTAGATCCGTTCCAGGTTCATGCTGCAATTGTAGATCTGTGAGCTCGAGAGGTCATCTGGGACACTGAACAGGTTCAGACTTGGTCGAAACTTTTCAGGAAATGATGATATTTTTTGTTGATGCTATTAAGTTTCGATTATTATTGCAAGTCGATCAATATACATCTTGAGTATGCAAGAAAAAATGATGACCTTGACCTAACCTTAGGTCAGGACATTTTCATGTTTTGACCTAGTATAGCCATATTATACATCATTCGATTTGCCGTAACAAGAGGAAGCAAATGGTGCCTAAAAACTTCTGACTCAACTCTGTCAGACGCTAGAACCCAGAAACTCTTCTCTAACCTGTCTCCTTCTTTGGCCTGTTCTGACATCAATATCGACCTGAGCCTAAAGGGACTGCTGTATTTTCTTGAATAATTGTTAGGAGCTATCCACCAACGTTCGTGTTTTCTCTTCATCCCGCACAAGAGCCGCGATCAAGGGGGGATGTTTGAACCCCCCCCCACCGGGGCGGAGGTGGCTAGGAGGCCCACGGGGTTGGGTGCTAATCAAATCAACAGGCTGAAAAAAGGTTCACCGCAGCAGAAGATCTCCGTAGCCTATTACAGATAAAGCGGTCGCCCGCGTTTGTCGCGTTCGAAAATGGGGCTAATCTTTGCGCCAATCGTTGCAGAACTAGATGTCGTGGCGTCAGTAAACAAAACCCTCCACAGAAGAAAGCAAAGATAAGGGTGACAACATACACAAAAATGGCATTGCTCGGCTTACGCTGTATGTACTAAAGCTTAAAAAACTTAACCTATTGAGTCGTATTAGGGTGCAGCTCGAAATGTATGGGCAGCGCGGAAACGCTAAAACTGGCTTAGCGACTAAGTGCTGATTTAGCGTCCAAGCTGATTTTTTTGTACCACTTCGGAACCGAAAAGCTAGTATCATCTGGTCAAAAGCACATAAGCTGCCCAAGTCAGAATTTATAGATTTTCTTTAAATTCTAGAACATGTTATAGCACTTAAATTTTAACTTTGCAAAAAAACTCATTTCCAGAATAGTTGTAGCTTTCTGAGGCATACGCATTTGAGAATATTGCTATCTTCGAAGTATCTTTAACACGTAAGAAAGAATACACCTTAAAAATGATCTCGTTCCCTTGTTTTTTTTGTATTTGAGCACTACGAACTGGGCTTTCAGTAGAAACCCTACTCGCAATCATCAAAAGCGAGTCTTAAGATGCCCCGGTTAACTTTAACTTGCAAATTTGGTAATAATGGATTTCCCTTAAAAAAATGTCAAATTGCTAGCCTTAATTTGGAAGCCTAATAAAAGTTTATTTTAGTTTTTATTAAAATTTATTTGGCGGACTGGTAATCAATTTTTCCTGAAAGACTGTTCGTTCTAATAATCTGGGATATGAACATATTATCGTAAATACACGCATAAGATACTAACGTGTAAAATAAAGGAAAACATAGGAATCCTCTGTGCACGGTTTCATGACAAAGTATGAAAACGTTTTTAGCGGGCTCCCGCCACTGGGGAAGATCACCAGTCTCTGCCAGCACCAGCGAACGCCGCCGTGGCGCTGCCACCTCAGCGCTCTGAGAGGCATGTGATCTATTGTCCCGATCGGATACAGTGGCTTATGCGGTCAGCGGAGAGGGATCTGCGAGGGTGGGGTCACGCCCTGCTCGCACGCTCAGGAAATTGCCCTGGAACGGCCCCGCTGCTGGTGTCGGAGACACACCATAGTCGGGTCCAGACCGCTTCGGACTCGTTATGACTGCGAGTGGAAGGTAAGCATGCACTAGAATGTCTGATATGATATTAACATGCACTGGTAGAAAGAGGGTTGTCTAATCATTTCTCCTAGCTAAGGGTAAATTATTTTAGATTATTGATTACACCAGTTATTATTTAATTTGTATTAGGAGCTTTCAAAGGCCGTGCGGCTATCTTCGTCAGCTTGACAGACATTTTTTAAAAGAACAACAGTATACAAACACTTATTCCTACCGTTACATAAATATAAAGGACTTCTCCACTAGTGAAAATGAAAAACGTTCGGAGCTTTCGGCTATATTTTATCAGCCTTCGTTAGCAAGTGGTCGGATCGATCTGGATGTCCACCGATCGATCCGACCACTTGCTGACGAAGGTTGATAAAATATAGCCGAAAGCTCCGAACGTTTTTCATTTTCACTAGTGGAGAAGTCCTTTATATTTATGTAATTCATTCACATCCACTTATCATGTCATTTCGAGTATTCCTACCGTGCTAGAGTTTACAAAGTACTTTTTGTATATGGAAATCTTAGATTAGCTGGCTACTTGATAAAGGAATCACATAAAATCGCAATCATCCCAAATTGTTCTATAAAACAATGAAAAGGTACCGGCATGCCTACCACAATTCTTGTAATGATCCAAGATACACACGTATGTTTAGATATATACAGCAGCATGAGACAAGAAGGCAATTCAATGAGTACAAGAAATTCAATAAGCACAAGAAATACAAGTTATTTCAAATAATTCAAGTACATACCAGCCTAATGTGTACACGTGCAAAAATGTTTTCGAACAGTATATCGTTTTACATCCTACATACATCGTTCATTGTTCGTTTTCTTATTTTAAAAAAGCCTCCTAGTAAAACCGAAAGAAAAGAAAAGTAGAAAATAGTTTTTATACCGTTGTTCTTTTAAAAATGTCTGCCAAGCTGACGAAGATAGCCGCACGGCCTTTGAAAGCTCTTAATACAAATTAAATAATAACTGGTGTAATCAATAATCTACAATAATGTATCATGTCCCAGTTCATAAACTCAATATATAGCTAAGGGTAAGTAAGTATACCTGCTAAGTACTTTTGGGGATAGCCGAAAAGCAGCGGCGCACCGCGATGCCACAACTGATACAGTTTTCACGTGGTCAATTTATCAACTTCTGACAATAACCAGGTCCATTTTATATTAGGTCAGGTCACCATTCTAGATCAAATGAAATAACCCCAACACATTTTTAGAGGTGCACTAGTACGAGCAGACTTAATATTTCCGTCTGATTTTAATATCACCTGATACTGCCACCGAGGAAATCAGTTTGTGGCTGGAGGATTTTGTAGATTGATGACCTGGGGTCAGGTTAGGGTGCCTCTACATGGGAAATGCATACGGAAATTGGTTTAAATTCGATAACTTACTGGAAAAATAGTGACAGGTCATTATATTATTATGTTGTTTGGCTTACCACTATAGTTAATATAAGTTGTTTATGATCTATGAAAAAAATTGCATTATCCTCAAGTCGGGCCAGGTCTTTTTTAATCTGATCTGAAAAAGTCATAGCATACATCATTCGATCGGGGATGACAAGAGGATTCTGATCATACATATATTATACTTTCTACAGCGCTACCCCATCACCCGGTATCACCCCATCCCGGTATCGCACAAAACGCAAGTTTCCCTTTTATTCCTACGAGAGCAAACTTTGACATCTGGTAACCTCAAAAGTGACTAAACAATCGTTTTTAACATTTTCAGTAGAGATCAAGACAGGCTGCAGAAGTTGTCTTTTGTTTTTCGGTGGCTAGCATGGTTGCAAAGATCGTAGAGATAGGTGAGACATCATACCGGCGCACGTTAGCCTGCACCCCGGTGGGCCTCCGAGACATCTTCGCCCTGGTGTTTGAACACCCCCCTCGAACTCGGCCCCTATGCGGGATCAGCGAAAAATACAAACACTGGTGGATAGCTCATTCAAATTAATGACTCAACTAGGTATATAGTAACTTTTTGGCTCAGGTCAATATTGAGGCCATGCCAGGTCAAAGATAGTGACATTTTGAGTAGAGGTTTTGGGCTCTAGCGTCTGACAGAGTTGAGGTAGGATCATTTGTTAGGCACCATTCGCTTCCTCTGGTCACGGCGAATCTAATGATGTATGATATGACCTTACTAGGTCAAAACACAAAAATAACCTGACCTCAAGTTAGGTCAAGGCCACTTTTTAATCTAGCATAGTCGATATGCATATCAATCGACTCGCAATAGCAATTCAAACGCAATGATATCAAAATAAAAGCTGTATCAATATTTCATGCAAAGTTATTGATATACGTCTGAAAACTGCTTAAGTAGCCTAAGATGACCTATTAGAGGTTACAGGGTAAAAATTCCAACAAACCGAAATGGCCAGAACAGATTTGGAGGATATGAAGGTATTCTCAGCTGCATCTACACAAATACAGCCCAGTTTATGTTTTTCCCATGTATTTCCAATGGATAGGTCATGGTCCCTACTTGAATTTTGGTCATCGATATGAAAAATCCCGGAATATATGTTGTAGCACTCGGTGGGCCCATTATGTGGTATAAGTTTCAATCCGATAGATTTGCCCATTTCTTACTTATGCCACCTCAAAAAAATTGGAGATGAGGTCACTTGACCTGCACTAGTGACCTGACCTGTGATAACACAACCTTAAAATGTTGGGGAAAGTTGCGGAATTGATCGAGAATAAGGTGTGCCAAGGACGGAGGTGCTTTGCGCCGCCGTTTCCTCGTGCCACCGAAAAAACACAAGGGGTGTTCAAACACCCCACACCGGGGCGGGGTTAAGGTCTCCGCCGCAAAAACATGTTAACATAAATTTCATACATAATGTTCCTTATGCATGGTGTTTGATCATCGCTGTCGGTAATGCTTGTAACTATTCAGCCCCAAACTGTACCATTGATAGGACCGCCGATTTCTCGGCGACCAAAACTTGAAAGGATCAGCTGGTATGACAGTAACCTAGTAAAAACGCTAGAAGAGTTAATTGAAATGTGAAATAAAACTTACCCTTCTAATTTAGATTAAGACAGGACACCAACACGTAATAAAGCCGAGTTGATATTGCCATAATACTGCTACCATAATACTACGCTTAACTTCGATACCTTTCAACAAAATGGCGATAGACCATTTATTTTGATATTGCTTTGTTTGGCTCGCCACTGCAGTTTAGCAAGCGCCGCGCTGGGAGCGGGGCGAAATTCGCCCTCCTCCTGGTTTTCCCCAGATAAAGCAAAAACGAAGATACGCAGGACAACGGCACTTACAGTACCTTATCCCTGATCAATTTTACAGATCTGGTCAAAATTGTTAGGTATGGTCATGTCAGGTCAAGGAGCTATTCAAGGTCAAGTGACCCGACCTCAAAACCTAAAATCACGAGTTTGAAGCGACGCTTAGGGAACATCAGCAAACGGATCAATTTGAAACTTTCGCAATATGATGAAGTCAAAAGGGCCTAAAAAGATCAAATCTCAGAATTTCGATATTGTTGACCTAAGGTGGGGTCAAATTTTTTGGTCACCCCATTATAAGTCTATGGTGAAAAATAGAATCGGCTCGTTTTCAGTAAATACTGGATAGATAAAGCTGAAAATCCTCGAACCGTCTATTCTTACCATGATCTTGACCATAAAGGTAAGTTTTTGACCATTTGACCTCTCAAAGATCATGTCAGGTCACATGAACATAAAGTGATTGTTTTTCCAATAACTTCTCGCTGAATTAGGATAAAGCTCCCATTTTGCTTGCATCGTGCGTATATTATCACGGTGAGTCGATCAATATGCAACATGACCATACCAGGTCACTCTGTGACCCTGACCTAGCTCGAGGTGTGGTCATTTTCACCATTTGACCTAGCAATATCATATTATACATCATTGGATTTGCTGCGATGAGAGGAATTTAATGATGCATTAAGACTTGCTCTAGCTCCCCTGAGTACAGATCTAGAGACAGAAACGTACACTGCTCTGTTGTAAGCCTATGGAACCTTATTTGACCTATGCTGACCTCAAGATTGACCTGATATAAAAATGTTTCGTTTAAAATACATTCGTTTTGTCAAGAGCTTTCGAACGCCGCCCGTAAATTTTCATTTAGCGTTCCTGGAAAATGAGATACGGAATGGGGGAGGGGGCGAAACACGCCACCCCCCCCAGCGGGGCGCGTGTTAAATGAGCTGCATTGGAAAGTATGACAACCTTTAACCGACTTAAGGTCAGGTCATTTTTATTTGACCGAAAATTTCATAATATATTGATCGACAGATCAGCCAGGTCATATCACAAAATAGAGCATTTTTTAAGCTGAGGTCACTTGACCGGCGGTGGCATTGCCAAGATGGCGTATTCAGGTTTGCCCACCGGGATCACAAGTCAACAGGTACGGTTCAAACTTACTAAAAATAAAAGATGGTAATGCAATTTCAGCGCATTATATATATATATATATATATATATATATATATATATATATATATATATATATATATATATATATATTCGGAAGAGGAAATAGAAAATACCCACAATGAATACTGATTAGATTGTGGAAAATCGTGTTATTTTAATTAATATGTTGGCCGAACGCCACACACTTTCCAGAAATTATGATCTCCCCGCAAAATGACTATTTCTCGTAAATCGAGCCATGACTCACGGTTTGGGAAAAACGCGCATATGTAAATGCATCGTAAGAACGTAAGTCTGAGGATCCAGATCCCGAACTGGGATACTTAGTGATTTTTATTTAGAGATCCCTGTTCTCGTGCAGCTGCATCACATCTTCTACAGCCTGGATGCTGTGCCCGAAGCTAGGAGTCTTAGTACAAAGGATATTCGTAACAACAAACATATTCATGCCAATTAAATGCGAGAAACAACGTCCACGTACGGGGTAATTTGATCAATGAGTGTACTGCAGTATATCCAGCCCACTGCAGTCTATCGTTTTCCTATTGGTTGGTCCATAGGGAGTTCGAGAAAAAGTTTCCATGCAAATAATGATGATGGAAAAGCCCAATCGCCTTCTAAAAGCCTAGTACGTACTGTCATTCGATTCACCCTAGCACCAAAAAATTAGTATCACATGGGACTTTGAAGAAAAAGTACGGGGCTGAGTAAAGTTACATGTTGGTAGAACAAAATTCGTCTTAATAATGAAATATAGACGATGTGATATTTTTTACTGATAAATACAGATATCTTACTAAAAAAATATAAGGTGACAAGAAATATGAACAAAATATTGAAACTACGATAAAGAAGAAGTGTCTGAAGATTCCAATAGCTGAGTAAAGGGAGGAAAAGGATGGGAGTAATACGAATATTAACACGCCAGAGGGGGGAGCCCCTGGGTTTTCAGAGATAGCAAAAACGCGGCGCGAGCGCCGCCGTACAACCTTTTCCCATCATTTTACAACTCTGTGAAAATTTTAAGGTTAGGTCATGTCAGGTCAGGTCAGCAGTACAGGTCAAGTGACCCGACCTAAAAAAGTTTAAGATACAAAGTCGGAGCAGGGTCAACTTATCCGATGAAACTCATATTACATAATGGCCCCACCGAGTTCTCCAAAATATACTCCGGTATTTTTGATATCGATGACCTAAGGTCAAGTACGAGCCATGACCCCCTTGGAAAAACATGGGAAAATGGTTTTACGGAATAACTCAGTAATGGATAGTGATAGACATATTGTAGCTGCATAGACTCCCGGTCTTTGCAGTCTAATGATGTGTTTTGATATAATTGAACCTGACCGACCTCAGGTCAGGCAAATCATGACCTACAAGGTCAGATCATATTCATTCGATTCGGCTCGAGCGGATTCATACAGTTCAAGTTGTTTTGCTCTATCTTTACTTGTTCAGATGTAATGGCCGAAAAACGAATTACATGTTATCCCTATGACAGCGTGTTTGACCTCCGACCTAAATGTGACCAAAAAATGTACAAATGTTTCGATGGAGAGTGGATGGGCAACCCAACGCCGTTACCGTTTTCGCACCACCGTGGTTCCGAGATCTAGGGGCGGGTACCCACCCCCGTGTTGTGGGATATTAATTCATAACTGATCTGCAGTGAATCCCTTGGCAGAGGATGGCGTGAGCCGGCATGGGGTGGTTTTGTTTTACAAAGGTCCTCAGATAAATCCTATTTGAGGCCCAGAAGGAAATAACTTGCTATCTGCAAATATCGTAAGATAAGATTCAGACCCATTCTGAGAGCCAAGTAAAATAAGAAAGAAAATAGTACTAGCATATAGTAGCAAAAAAAAAAAAATCAGGGAAGCGGTGCCAATTTTTTTCGAAGAATTATATTTTATGAAGAATGATTTTTTAAGCTAAGAATAATACAGGTAACATATCATCAAACATACTAAACTAGGAAACATTGGTCTAAGCATTTCCTAAAAACGCACCGGAGTGAAAAAATCCGGTGAGACTAATAAAAAACATCATACCTCCGAAACCGGGCCGGATTTTGCGATCGTACTTGTCCTCCGCCAGCAGGCTGTTGAGGATGCTGCTGACGTTGTTCCTCAGGTGTTTCAGGCGCTGGTGGCTGCCTTCGCTTGAGGCAGCTGTCTTTAGCGTGATAGCAACCATGAGTTCAACGAACAGGGTGGTGGCAGAGAAATACATTGTAAACACAAACAAACTGCAGCTGCGTGAGCGGTCTCGTAAGGATAGACAACACCGAAAAAGTGACAACTTGACGTATCTTCTCGAGTTTAATCTCAAGGATTCCAAGTCTCCACTGTGCAGCTAGTTTCTAAAATACAGAGAATACTGTAAGAGCGGTTCACCGTGCCTGCTAGCTGAGCTGTGTGGCTAGTGACTACATAATACAGCGGACCCGCCCGTCACGGCCCGTCACGGCCTGTCACGCAGTCACCAGACACGACACCCGCGTGTGCGCCGGTCCCGACGCGACTGACCCCTCCTGCCCAGCCGCCATCCGTTCCACCCCTCCAACGACGGTGCGGCATGTTCTGGGTAGGTTGGGAGCCAACGCCTCCCAGCGGTCTGCACAATTTCAACGCCGGATGATCTTCATTGGCGAGATGGCAATGGGTTTCCGTTCGAACTCACGCGCACGAGTACCTATGCAGCCATTGTGCTTCAACAAGTCTAACAAAGAACAAACCGTGTAAGAAGTCATGTTTATTCATCCGTATCACCATACTGGGTACGAGTAGGGTGTTTGCTCAAGTATTTAGTTTAAAATGTGTTAACAAGTGCATTGACGGGGTGCTCGGGTTTCTTTGGGGATTGCATTGGGGATAGCAAACGGTGGCGCGTAGCGCCACCGTACTTGGTATACCTTTTTCGTGATACTTTTTATAACTTAAGTCAGAATTTTAAGGTTACGTTATCTCAAGTCAGGTCAACAGTACAGGTCAAGTGACCTGACCTAAAACAAGTTAAAGATATCATAAGTCAGAACAGGGTCCATTTATCCGATTGCAACTCATATCACATGATGGGCCCACCGAGTTCTCTAAAACATGTTCCGGTATTTTTATATCGATTTCCTAAGGTCAGGCACGAGCCATGACCTCCCGATTGGAAATACATGGGAAAATGGTTTCAACTGAATAACTTAGTAGTGGATGGTGATAGAGCGTTTATTTTAACTGCATTAGATTTGCCTTGTCTTTGCAAATATAATTATATTCATGTTTACCTAATTTGACTTTGACCTGACCTCAGGTCAGGTCAAATCCTTGATTTAACCTAGCAAGGTCATACTATATATTATTCGATTCGACTTGATGCGAGGATTCTAATGATGTAAACTTGTTTTGCTCTATTTTTACTTGTTCAGATGTATTGGCCGAAAACTTCAATTTACATGTTGCCCCTATGATGGCATGTTTTGACCTCTCGTGACCTTAAATGTGGCCTGACAAAACAATGGTGCGAATATTTTCGATAAAGAAGTAGATGGGCTACTCAACGCCCTTAATGGTTTTTGCAAACTAGCCTCGTTCTTGATATCTTAGGGGGGCGGGTTCAAGTGAAGTATTAACACGCGCATTGACGAGGCGGGTATCCGCCCCTCGGCTTTGGAGACATCAGAAAACGGCGGCGCGCAGTGCCGCCGTACTAACCTTCCTCATCATTTTGCAACTCGTAAAATTTTAAGGATAGGTAATCTCAGGTCAGGTCACCAGTACAGGTCAAGTACCCGACCTAAAAAAGTTTAAGATAGCATAAGTCGGAGCAGGGGAACTTATCCAATTGAAACTCATATCACATAATGGGCTCACCGAGTTCTCTAAAATATGTTCCGGTATTTTGATATCGATGACCCAAGGTCAGGTACGAAGCAGACCTCCCATTGGTAATACATGGAAATATGATTTTTACGAATAACCAGTAACAGATGGTGACAGAGCGTTTATTTTAGCTAACTAGACTTGCCTGGCTTTGCGGTTCTAATGATATGCATTTTATATAATTTGACCCTGACCGACCTCAGGTCAGGTCAAATCTTGATTGACCTAGCAAGGTCGAATCATATATCATTCGATTCGGCTGCTGCGAGGATTCATAGAGTTCAACTCGTTTTGCTCTATCTTTACTTGTTCAGATGAAATGGCTGAAAAACGTAATTTACATGTTATCCCTATGACGGCATGGACGGCATGTTTTGACCTCTGGTGACCTTAAATGTACCTGACAAAAATGGTCTAAATATTTTCGATGGAGAAGCGGATGGGCTACCCAACACCGTTTACCGTTTTTGCTACCTACCGTGGTTCTCAAGATCTTAGGGGCTACCCGCCCCCTCGTCAATCGAAGGTGGCTCAGACCCCGTCAATGCGCGTGTTAAATTAAAGCGAAATTAAACGCCCCCATCTATTAAATATACTTTACCATATTTAAACAGCTCTAATGACTTGAGCGCTATGCCCAGGTTTCTTAGGCATTGCTTATGTTAGGTGAAAATAGCCTATAAAGAACCAGTTTAACCTCTTGAGGTCAAACCTTTGAGCAGAGCGAAAATTTACGAAGTAAAACCAACGACACTGAATTCACTGTCCAACGCAGCTTTCCAACGCACTCTGCAGATTTTTGCTAACCCTCATATTTTTGGCGAAAGAGGGGAAATCAATGCCCCCGGTGGGAGAGCGTGGTGCCGGACCCCCGGTGGGGCGCGGGTTAATAACAGGAATAACAGGCGGGTACCCGCCCCCAAATCAAAGCGAAGGTGGATCAGACCCCCACCAATGCGCGTGTTTATTATGTCGAGAGGAAGTCAACACAGCTTTGGCACAGGTCCATATAATATTGTACTTTTTGTCCCTAACAGGTAACTAGGTTGGTCTTTCATTTGCGTTTGCAGTTAGCTAAATTTCAACTGTTTTAGATAGTTAAAACATTAACCCGCGCCCCACCGGGGGACCGGCTCCACCTTCGCCACACCTGGGGCATCGATAGCCCCCCTCTAACTCAGAAAATATGGGGGCTAGCGCAAATCTGCAAAGTACATTAGAAAGCTCGCGTGAGTTCAGTAAGAAGGTATCTTGCATGCTTAAGCGCTCAGGTCAAAATGTTGACCTCCAGCGGTCAAGTTAGGTCAAGATAGGCCATTTTCAATCAAATATGCAATGCTTAAGCAAACTGGGCATAACTCTTATGCCATTAGAGCTATTGAGATCTGGTAAAGTAAATTTGATAGGAATATTCCAGAACTTTTTCCGCTATGAAGAACTTAATGACCTGCCGCCAGTGGTTTGACCTCCAGAGATAACCTTGTGAACTAATATGACCTGAGGTCACAAAAAGTCAGAAAGTAACCTTGCTGTATAGCAAATGAAAACCAGTAACGAGGCATACACGATTATGTTTGATTCAGCGCTCTAGCTTAATTAGGTCAAACGTTATTGTCAAAATACTGCTTTTGACCCCTGGTGACCTTGGATGACCTTGGAGAGATCAAAGGACAAATATGGCTCCATGGGATCCGTGAAAGGGTGTTTAATAACGCATTTCTGAGAAAACCGAGCATTTTCAATCGTTTTTGTGACTTTAAGATCACAAGACAGCTTTTCGCCATGCTTTTGCAAAGGGAGAGGTCACCTCGTGACTTAACACGCATTACGGGGGTCGAGCCACCTGAACGGGGGGGCCCGCCCCCAAGATCTCGAGAATCACGGTAGGTAGCGAAAAAGTAAACGGCGTTGGGCGCCCATCCACTTCCCATCGAAAACATTTGAACCAATTTTTGTCAGGTCACATTTAAGGTCACGAGAGGTCAAAACATGCCCGTCATAGGGCTAACATGTAAAATTCAGTTTTCGGGCATTACATCTGAACAAGTAAAGATAGAGCAAAACGACTTGAACTATAGAATCCTCTTAGCAAGCCGAATCGAATGATATATAATTTGACCTTGCTAGGTCAAATCAAGGATTTGACCTGACCTGAGGTCAGGTCAGGGTCAAATTATATAAAATGCATATCATGAGAACCGCAAAGCCCAGGCGAGTCTAATGCAGCTAAAATAAATGCTCTATCACCATCCGTTACTGAGTTATTCCGTAAAACCATTTTCCCATGTATTTCCAATGGAGAGGTCATGCCTCGTACCTGACCTTAGGTCATCGATATCAAAAATACCGGAACATATGTTAGAGAACTCGGTGGGGCCATTATGTGATATGAGTTCAATTGGATAAGTTCACCCTGCTCCGACTTATGCTATCTTAAACTTTTTGAGGTCGGGTCACTTGACCTGTACTGGTGACCTACCTGAGATGACCTAACCTAAAATTTTCACAGAAGTTGTAAAAATGATGAGAAAAGGTATACAATACGCGCGCTACGCGCCGCCGTTTTCACTGTCTCCGAAAAACCCGAGGGGCGGTACCCGCCCCCCGTCAATGCGCGTGTTAACCTCAGGTCACGAAATCGAAAAATCCCATATATATATATATATATACACCCCTGTAACATATATATATATATATATATATATATATATATATATATATATATATATATATATATATATCTCTCTCTTGTAGACCCTAGCAGGGGCGTGACCCTACCATGGCCAGGAGGGGTTTTTTATCGAATTTAACTCCCCTGGAAGCCGTTTGAAACGAGCGCAGAAGAAGGCCAAGTGCTCTGTTGGCCTGACTGACAGTTTTGGATATATGTCGAGCAAAAGTCAATTTAGTGTCTAGAATAGCTCCCAATTCACGTATTTCATGTACTACCTCCAGGGGTACAACGCCAATGTGGTATGTTATCCGAGCGGGAGGTGCGCCTGGGTCACTATAAAGGGTTTGCATTTAGAGGGATTTAGTGTGAGGGCCCATCGGGTGGACCACTGCTGAAGACGATCAAAGTCGTCCTGCAGCAGCAGTGCATCAGAGGGTACCTCAATTTTGCGGAAAATGTTTACATCATCAGCGTACAATAAACAGCCAGAATTTATTACCCGAGAGAGGCCGTTAATGAAGAGAGAAAAGACGAGAGGAGAGACTAGTGATCCTTCCGGAACCCAAGAGAGAACTGGCTTCCCATCAGACGTTTTGACATTCACAGTGACCCTCCGGCGCCTATCGGAGAGACACGAGACAAACCCTTCTAGTGCAGAACTATGTAAGTGATAAGATTTCTCGAGTTTGTAAATGATAAGGCCCTGATTGACACTTTGAAAGGCAGCCGAATAATCTAATTGCGTCTGTCTGACATCCCCCCGATATAGCCTCCCCGCCGAACTGAGGAAGGTGGCGAGGTTATTGGAGCAGGAGCGTTTTGGAATGAATCCGTGTTGTTCTGAGCATAGCGAGGGTGAAACATGCCGGACAAGTTGGTTATAAACAACACATTCCAGAATTTTGGCAAATACAGGGAAAAGACTAACATAATGGTAGTTAGAAAGGGTCCTTTTCATCACCTTTTTTGTAGATAGGAATGATGTTTGCTAATTCCCATCGTGCGGGGAAGATTCCAGTCTGAACGGATTTGCTACAAATTTTGGTCAGATGTACGACTAATTCATTTGCACATTCTAGGATGATTTTGGCGCTAATATTCTCTGCTCCGCAGGCTTTGTTGGGCTTGAGGGTTTTTAATGCGGTCAAAATCGTCCCTTCAGAAACATGAAATTTAGAAAGGGGGTCAATATGATAATTTGGTGCGTCAGGAAAGACTGTAACGGTATGGTTTCTAAATTTAGCTCTAAACGCGTTGTTGAGAAGGGTTGCTTTTTCGGCGTCATTGGATATCAGCGATCCGTCTTCTTTGCGCAAAACATTAGAGATGGCCGATTTCTTGCTGACACTTTTTATGAAAGACCAATATCTTTTTGGGTTGGTTTTGAGGCCGTCGGAAAGCTTACGAAGGTATTGGTAATATTTTGAGTTTACGAGAGATTTAAAGCGACTTCTTTTGATCACAAAGTCCGAAATACTCTCTTCGCAACGATTTCTACGCATTCGTCTGAAAGCCGCTTCCTTCAGCCTGAGCGCCGCCCGCACAACACCATCAAACCACGGGGGGCATCTGCGACGAAGCGTGACAATGGGCACACGATCACGAATACCAGATTCAAGCAAAGTATAAAAAATTCAGCACTCTAGCGTAATTAGGTGAAAAGTTACCATCAAAATATTGTTTTTGACCCCTGGTGACCTGAAGTGACCTCAGATAAGCCAAAAGGAACATATTTCCCCTGGAATCCGTGAAAGGGTAGCCAAGAACGCTTTTCTGAGAAATCTGAGCATTTTCAATCATTTTCGTGACTTTTAATCATAAGAGAGTTTTTCCCCATGCTCTTTCTATGGGAGAGGTCACCTCGTGACCTGACCTCAGGTCACCAAATTAAGAAAATCCTTGATATACATATTGTAGACCCTGGAGGGGCCATCAAGTAGTGTAGAAAGTTTCAATTCAATCAGCTTAAAAATTTAGCTATGGTAGAGCTCAAAAGTTAAGGTGAGGTGACCTTGCTTGACTTTGCCTGGTGATCTGACCTACTGTGGCCCGGGGCAGAGTTTCTTAGGGTCGTTGGGACAATGACGTGGTAAGAGGAAGACTCCTCAACGACGGTGCTGCGCCTCGGTGTTTTTCTGCCATTTAAAAAAATACTGGGGGGCATCAATTCCCCCCTCCGGTGGGGCGAGGATTAACATATATGAATGATAATCTATTGCAACATATTTAAAAAATTGATACGTTTTGCAATGCTGAGGCGAGGAGCATGATCATAAGTTGACAAGGTGTAGACTGGCCTGTCTCCTTGAATCCTCGATGTAAGATATACTAACATTATATATTCGGGCACAGCCCTTCATGAGAATCATAAAGGTAACATCAAAAATTATCTGCCATAGGTTAGCCAGACCTCGAATTCGAGGTTCCAGTGTGCGCCCCCTCCCCTGTAAAATTATGTGGCAACGCATCTGCCCACACCGACAGCTCGTGTGCCCGTCCGCCAAAGCGTAGTCACACTCTCTCTGCACTACTAGTTCCAAGAAGTCCCACACGTGTCGCTGTAGGTATGCGGTGATTTGCTTTACCACATGTTGGGGTTCTCTCAAAAGCCGTAAGCCCTGGACCGTTTGAGTGAGCGTACAAGGGGGACTAGGGCACTCAAGCCCCCATCCCTAAATATTCGAGGGCCTATAGTTGTTATATACCCAGAGGCTCACCAGAGGCAATGACGGGGCAAGCTTGAGCCCCCTCGCCCCCCCACCCCGAAATGAAGTCCTAGAGCCGCCACTGGTTATCTGGCCTGAGTGATAAGCGCTGACGTATGAATCTCGATCATTTTTTGGGGTTACATTTGCTCTGTACGAAACTACAGCACGAAACACGCGTCAAAATAAGGGAGGGGGCCAGACAAAATCCAAAACCCCCTGAAACCCCACGTTCCGTCCGAAAATTTTCCCAATTCTATCCAAAATTGCGAGGAATCCGGTAGCTTGTGTATCCAGCCAGTGCAGAAGGCAACAATGCTTCCAAATCCGATGAGGTTTTAGTTCTACAAGGGAGAGTTTCTTGTCAGCAGTAGGTTGAGGATGGACCGCCTCCCGCACTATTTTTGCCGGTGCCGTCGGTGCTGCTTATGCTAAATGGTGTTGAATCGAGGCCTGCAGCACTAAACACATGAGATATCGACCTGGTCGGAAATTCGTGACTTGATACTAATAAGTCAGGCAACAACTTTGTATGACCAATATCCTTAAAATTGTTCCTTTATACTGTCATCAGCCATTCGAAACAGTGCAGGGCATATTTTGAGGAATCGGGACTGGTGGGCATTCAGCTCAAAAGGGCACGAATTCCCACCAAAAGGGCACTCCTAGAGCATCAAATGATTGGTGACTGGTGGGCACTGGGCCGTTCAGGGCAGTTCACTGGTGGACATAGCATGGGGGACTGGTGGGCAAAATGCCCACCACTTTGTAGCTTAACCCTCGCCCCACCGGGGGGGCCATCGATGGCCCCCCTAAGGTTTTTCCGGGATAGCAGAAAAACGACGAGGCGCAGCACCGCGGTTGAGGGCTCTACCTCTCACTGCAACATTTTCCCATCATCCCTGAAATTTTTTACCCCGGGTCACCCAAGGTCAGGTCACCAGACGAGGTCAACCAAGGTCACCTCACTTCACCTTTAGAGCTCTGTAAGAGCTACATTTCAAACTCGATCGATTTGAAACTTCCTACACTTCATGACCCCTCCAGGGTCTACAAGGTGTATATCCGGGATTTTTCGATTTCGTGCCCTGAGGTCAGGTCACGAGGCGACCTCTCCCATTGGAAAAGCATGGGGAAAAGCTATTTCATGATATAAAACCCACAAAAATGATTGCAAATACTCAGACTGCTCAGAACAACGTTTTTGGACACCCTTTCACGGATCCCAGGGGTCATATTTGCCCTTTGACTTTTCCAAGGTCATCCAAGGTCACCAGAGGTCAAAAACAGTATTTTGACAATAACTTTTGACCTAATTGAGCTAGAGCGGTGAAACAAACACCATCGTGTTTGTCTTGTCACTGGCTTTCATTTGATATACGGCAAGGTCACTTTTTGACCTTTCGTGACCTCAGGTCATATTAGGTCACGAGGTGACCTCTGGCGGTCAAACCACTGGCGGGAGGTCTTTACGTTCCACATAGCGGAAAAAGTACTGGCAATTTGCTATCAAATGTACTTTATCAGGCCTCAATAGCTCTAATGACATAAGAGTTATGCCCAGTTTGCTTAATCATTGCATATTTGAGTGAAAATAGCCGATCTTGACCTAATTTGACCTCTGGAGGTCAAACCATTGACCTGAGCACTAAAACATGCGAAGTAATTTCTTACTGAATTCACGCGAGCTTTCTATTGCACTTTGCAGATTTGCGCTAACGCCCATATTTTCGGAGTTAGAGGGGGGGCCATCGATGGCCCCCCCGGTGGGGCGAAGGTGGCGCCGGACCCCCCGGTGGGGCGCGGGTTAAAATATGCCCTGAAACAGTGAGATTCCTCCATCCAACGTCACTGGGCCACTAACCACTGACCGATCAGTGGCGGATGCAGGAGGAGGCAAACAGACATTTGCTCCCTCCACCCAACGAAAAAACTCTGGGAAAACCCTGTTTTTGCCCCCTTCCCAAAGCCGTCGATCTCATGTTTCCCCGGCTCTTTTTTGGTTTGCAGGCAAGATTTTAATACTTCAACTGAACCAGTCAACTTCAGTGTAAAAATTGGACATTTCCTCTTGATATTTTAATTCGATATTAAGTGAATAATCCTTGAATAGCTAAATCATCGTGCATCATGTGGCCACATCGCTCACCGCGTGAATTTTTGCTCTTCGACTTCAGTTTACCCTCCACATCTACCGCGCAGTTAAATCATGCCCGAGTCTTTAAACCCGTGATGTTTTTGGTTTTTTGGACTTTAGATTGATACCCCCAAACCTACAAGCTAGATACGTCACTGTCCCCGATTCGGCATTATCTGTCCTCTGCAGCTACGGTGCACTTCAAACTGAGCCTTAAACCTCTCCCCTTAACCCTCTTCCCACCGGAGGTCCGGTGCCACCTTTGCCCCATCCGGGGGCCATCGATGCTCCCCCTCTAACTCCGAGAAAAATGGGGGTTAGCGCATATATGAACAGTGCGTTGGAACACTCGTGTGAATTCAGTATGAGTTTACAAATAATGTTTAAACGCTCAGGTCAATGGTTCGGCCCCTAAAGGCCAAGTTGGGTCACGATAGGCTATTTCCACTAAAATACACAAAGCTTAACACGCGCCCCGCAGGGGTCCCTTGCATGACGCGCCCCGCTGGGGGAGGCATTTTTGGCCCCCGTATCTCGTTCCCCACGAAAGCTAAAGGAAAATTACGGGCGCCGTTCGAATGCTCGTGACAAAACGAAGAGATTTTATCAAATAATTTTTATGTCAGGTCAATATTGAGGTCAACATAGGTCAAAGAAGGCTCCTTAGGCTTACAACAGAGCAGTGTACGTTTCCCTCTCTAGATCTGCCCTCAGGGGAGCTAGAACAAATATTTATGCATCATTGGATTCCTCTCATCGCGGCAAATCAAATGATGTATAAAATGACCTTGCTAGGTCAAATAGTGAAAATGACCTGACCTTGAGCTAGGTCAGGGTCACGGAGTGACCTGATATGGTCATGTTGCATATCAATCGACTCCCCGTGACAATACAAGCACAATGCAACCAAAATGGGAGCTTTAATATTTGCTATCAGACTTGGATACTTTACTTTACTAGTCAAAGTCAAAGCCAAGGTGGCTCAGACCCCCGTCCATTTGCGTGTTAACACCCGCACTGGAGGGGGGTCTGGCACTAACGCGCACTGGAGGGGGGGCTGGTAGGCCCCCCTAAGATCTCGGAAACTAAAAGGGTTAGAAAAACGCCACTTGGTAGGTGGGTGGGGGCTATTGTAATCTACACGATGACCAATTTGCATTGACTTAGGTCAATATCTTTAAGGTCAAACGAGGTCGTAAAGGTCAAATATTGGCCATGCTGGGATCGATTGGTAAATGCTATGATTATGCAGGAAAATGGCGGGAATAAGCTAAAGGCCGACAAGGTTCATAGAGAAGAGGTCTCAAAGAGGCTTCCCCACAACTTTTGGGTCAAGGTCATTCAAGGTCATTGACCTTTAAGGTCACCATATGGTATACTACTTATTATTTACACTTTGACTAACACTGTAGCCACTGTTTGGCGGGAAATGAGGATTGACCTTTCCCAATGTCCTTTGACCTTGACTTTTGACCTTGACCTTTGTATTGGGGTACCCTACCGATGACGTCATAGCATAATATATGTCAGACGGGGTAACTTCATTTGGCCGGACGCACAGTGGTCAGTGACCTTGAAAGTGCAGATATGACCTTGACCTGTGACCTTTGACCTTGACCTTGACTTTCATGTGACGTGACGTTGACATATAGTCCCGCTTATATGACGTTATGACGTTACCACTCGGTCTTCAATGCAAGCTAACTGGTCCGACCGCGCGTTTACGGCGATCTCAAAATGCAGGTCTAACTTTGAAAGCCTATAAGTCAAAAACTTTTCGGCCGATTTTCAAAAAGGCTTCACCAATCGACGTGCTATTAAATTCTGTTAAATGTGGCTAAGTATCGTGTCTCGGCTACAAGCGGTTCTCCGGCCACCTTGGAAAAACAGGTGGGGGGGCCTCCGAGGCCCCCTCCAGTGCGCGTGTTAACCTAACCTGACCTGAGGTCACGAATATCATAAAGTAATCTTGCCGTATATCAAATGAAACCCAGTGACGAGATATACACGATGACGTTTGATTCACTGCTCTAGCTTGATTAGGTCACAAGTTACCGTCCAAAATACTGTGTTTAACCCCTGGTGACCTGGGACGACTTCAAATAAGTCAAAGGGAAAACATTGCCCCTGGAATCCATGAAAGAGTGGCCATTTTTTTGAGAGATTTGAGCACTTGAAATCATTTTTGTGACTTTTAAATCATAAGACAGCCTTTCCCATGATTTTTCTATCGCAGAGGTCACCTCGTGAACTGGCCTCAGATCAACAAATCTAAGAATATCGGATATAAATTTGGAGACCCTGGAGGGGCCATCAAGTGCATTTTTTTCAATTGATG
This sequence comes from Lepas anatifera, assembly GCA_034440635.1. Lineage (NCBI taxonomy): Eukaryota > Metazoa > Arthropoda > Thecostraca > Lepadidae > Lepas > Lepas anatifera. Next base: position 416,387 of record JAOTON010000176.1, on the reverse strand, counting down.
GGCTGAGAACTGAAGCTATGGTAGAACTCAAAAGTTGAAGTGATGTGACCTAGTTTGACCTCACTTGGTGACCAGACCTGGTGTGGCCTGGGTGTTGGTGGGTAAATGGTGGGATGAGAGAAAACCCCTCAACCGCGGTGCTGCGCCTCGTCGTCTTTCTGTTCTTCTTAAAAAAACATTGGGGAGTCATCGATGACCCGGGTGGGGCGAGGGTTAAGCTGTATCCTCTACTCACTTTTTGCCAACCATCTGAGTCTCTATATCGGAGAGGGAGGGACGACAGTCTGCTATGCAGATGATACGAGTCTCTTGGTCTGTGGTAAAAAACGTGATTTACATTTGATTGTCACCAGCATGGAGGCTGCCCTCCGCTCTGATGATCAATTACTCTGTCATAAAGGGATGGAGGGTAACACCCAGAAGACGCAGATGGTTATGCTGGGTACCCCCCCAATGTTCCGCCGTCGGCCTTCAGTGTCGCTAAATTTCAATGGCTCAACTATAACTGAGTCTCGACAAGTAAAATACCTTGGCGTTATCCTCGATCGTCACCTTATATTTCAACCACACAATGACCTAACGATTAAAAAAGTGTTTCGGCATTCTAATCGGCTTGATTCATGCAAAACATGTCATTCCACATCCGGCACTAAAAACATCGTCGAAACCGTTTCAGTGGTCCACATACTGCATCTCTATGTATGGCTCCTGCGGCGTGACACAGCAGCGGCGGGTTCAGAAGGTCATCAACTTCTGTGCTCGCGTAATAACTGGACGTATAAGAAACGACCATATTTCAGATGCGCTAAAACAAACAAAATGGTTGTGTACCCAACAACTCTAAGATTATCGTGCACTGCACCTCCTTGGGAGGATTGTTACCTCCAGTTAGCCAGCAGACCTCATGACCACAATAGGCGCTCGTCGTCTGGAGGTGCATGACATCAACGCTCGCGGGTCTACCCAACGTGTTCTACCGTCAATCCGCACTGAAGCTGGTCGCCGTAGGCTGTGCTATCGAGGTGCAACGATTTTAACACGCGCATTGACGGGGACCTGAGCCACCTTTGCATTGACGGGGGCGGGTACCCGCCCCCTAAGATCTCGAGAACCACGGTAGGTAGCGAAAAACGGTAAAGGCGTTAAATAGCCAATCCACTTCTCCATCGAAAACATTTGAACCATTTTTTGTCAGGTCACATTTAAGGTCACGAGAGGTCAAAAACAGCCGTCATAGGGATAACATGTAAATTCAGTTTTTCGGCCATTACATCTGAACAAGTAAATATAGAGCAAAACGACTTAAACAGTATGAATCCTATCAGCAAGCCGAATCGAATGATATATAATTTGACCTTGCTAGGTCAAATCAAGGATTTGACCTGACCTGAGCTAAGGTCAGGGTCAAATTATATAAAATGCATATCATTAGAACTGCAAAGCCCAGGCGAGTCTAATGCAGCTAAAATAAATGCTCTATCACCATCCGTTACTGAGTTATTCCGTAAAATTAATTTTTCCCATGTATTTCCAAAGGAGAGGTCATGCCTCGTACCTGACCTTAGGTCATCGATATCAAAAATAGGGGAAGCGGGGGTAACACCGCCATGTGGGTAACCCCGCCATACCCCCTAGCGGAATAGTTAAGAACTGTACACAACTTTTGGCGCCATTTCCCGGTCGGCACTTAGCGGCGACTGAGCGTGATCCCGTTGCAGCACGAATTTCGGTAAGTTTCAGAAAACTAGAGGCATATTTTGAAAATAAGAGAACCTCTTATAAGAATTGTCGTGCCATTGAACCATGCTGGAAGTTATTCACTGCTCTAACCCTAGTGATTTCTCATTTTTCTAGAACGTTGCAGCTTTTGATTTGACTTTGCCGCACCACGTCGCCATTGCTGTTCTACTTTTCCAGCGGTTGTGGTGATTGTCGCTCACTGTCGATGCGGGTAACACCGCCATGCCGTGGCGGTGTTGCCCCCAGGGGTGGCGGTGTTACCCCATTGGATATCGGAGACTCATTTGCTTTTATAAACACTCGAATTATTCCAGTTTACGTGCAAGCAACTCAGAAATAAGGAAATAGCCTAAACCTAAAGTGGGGGAAGGGTTTACCGTAGGCAAAAAGGAAACTGTCCAAATTACGGGTCTGGATTGGCTGCGTTGTTCTTGACAAGTCTCTACCTTTGGGCGTGTATTGTAAGTGAAAATCATTTAAATTTTTTGCATGTCATATTTTTACTTGAGAAGTGCGTGTTTTCTTTCAGACAGTCATATCAACGTTTGGAATGCCTCGGAAGTATGTGAGAAAAACTGCACGAGGTGCTTGGAGTTCCGAATGTGTAACGAACGCTATCAAAGCTGTTCTGGAAAGGGGAATGTCGGTCAAAAAAGCCAGCATACGGTACCAGATACCGAGATCCACATTGCGGGACCGGCTTAAGAACGTCGGATCAGGCCAAATGGCAGACATTGCTCCTCCTAGATTAGGTCCTGGGACAGTGATCCCAGATGAATTTGAGCAGGACCTGGCAGAAAGGTTGGTCCACCTATCAAAACTGTTCTATGGTATTACTACCGAAAAGCTCGCCTCTGTCGCGTATGACTTTGCGGAAAGGCAGCGGATCAGCCATCCCTTCAATCGTGAGACTCGCAGAGCCGGCCGTGACTGGGTGAAGGGTTTTCTCGCGAGACACCCTGAGGTCTCTGTACGAAAACCAGAAAACTTGAGCATGGCTCGAATTGAAGCGATAAACCACTCAAATCTGCAGACGTTCTACGACAACCTCGCCGATGTCATGGAAAAGGGAAATTACCCACCTCACCGGATCTACAACGTAGATGAAACCGGCGTAACTCCCGTTGTTTCTGGATCAAAAATCCTAGCCCTAAAAGGGTCGAAAAGAGTTGGCAGAGTTGCGTCATTTGAAAAAGGAAAGACGACAACTGTGGTCGGCTGTGTCAGCGCTGCCGGCGAGGCTGTGCCACCGATGGTCATCTTCGGCGGTCGGAAACGCTTACAGCCAAGCTTGCTGGAGGGCACTCCCATCGGCACCATCGGCGCCGTCAGCGACAACGGATGGATGACGACAGAGCTGTTTCAAAAATGGTTCGAACATTTCATGGATCACGTCCGGCCAACGCAAGAAAAAAGGGTACTGCTTATCCTGGACAATCACAGCAGCCACATCAGCATGCAATTCGTATGTGAGGCAAGGAAGAATGGCGTGGACGTGCTGACACTGCCGCCGCACAGTTCACATGTGTTGCAGCCTCTGGATATCTCAGTCTATGGGCCATTCAAGACAGCGTGGAACAGACAGGTGCAGTTCTATCACGACTCTCACCCTGGGCAGCGCATAACAGACTACGAGATCGGCCCTCTGTTTGGACGGGCGTATGATGCTGTTTTCAGGCGGAGTCCAGACGGCATCGTGCATGGCTTCAGAGCTGCAGGGATTTGCCCCTATAACCCCGATGAGGTACTCTCGAATGACGATCTGTTCGCACACAACAGTGTGCTCACAGATCGTGAAGAATCGAGCTCCTCTGGTGCGAACACCGATCAGCAGAAGCCGCCAGGGGTCCCGGAGGCAAGGACAGTGGGGTCACCGGCGCCTTCTGAGGGAGATCAACGGACGTCGCCAAGGGACCCCGATGCGCCTACGGATGGGGGTCGGTCACGGGATCCCGATGCGCCTACTGAGGGAGATCAGTCACGGGACCCCGATGCGCCTACTGAGAGAGATCAGTCACAGGACCCCGATGCGCATACTGAGGGAGATCAGTCACGGGACCCCGTTGCGCACTCAGTAGGAACTCAGACGTCTACCCAAGATTGGCAAAGGGCCCGAATGTTTGTCGACCACTCTCAGAGCCCCATTGCACCAACATCTCCTATCAACGACGTACTCCCGATCCCACAAATTCAACGAAAAAAATCGAAACAATCTCGCCGCAGAAAATTATGTTCAACGATCCTGACAAGCTCCCCAGCAAAAAGGGCAATGGAAGAGGCTGACAAAGAAAGGAAGCTGCGCTCACATAAAAACAAGAAAAACCAGAGCAAAAAGCGGAAGACAGAGGTGTCCGACCGAGATGAAAAGGAGGACATTTGCATGTATTGTGGAGAGGGCGTTTCCGGCCGGAACGAACTCTGGTTGCAGTGTGGATCGTGTGGTCACTGGACACACGAGGCGTGCAGCAATGGGTCAAGTTCTAAAGGGTTTGTGTGTGATTTGTATTGTGCTTAAAACCTCAGGGCACGACACGTTCTTATCTGTAGAAAAACATTTTGGAACTGTATTTCAGACTTTAATTCTGTGCATTTCGGCGCTCTCAATGATCTGCAGTTTTCGTTTTGATTTCTAGTTCGGTATTACATGCACAATGCACATGCATGTTCAGCTCCTTAGTTACCATTATTATTCTGTGTTCCTCGTGTTTTAGGGAAATTTGTGGTTTGTGGCTTGGTTTGTGATATACGTGGAAGTTCATTGGATATGAGCTTAGATGTCAGGCCAGCCACTGACGTTGTGAGAGCTTTCAAATATGAGCTTATTCACATTAATTTGTGATACAAATCTGTGTCGCATGAATACAGAAATTTGCGTTTTCAAATATGATTGATGCTCGTCCTTGGAACCGTTAGCACTGCTGTCGAGGCTAGAAACTTCAAGATGAGCAAAAAGGTATAGATACTCGCATTCATAAACCACAATACGAACAGATTAAGAATGCCATAAAAGTTGATGTGTCATGGGACAACGCCGACATAATAGGGGGTAACACCGCCCCCCCATGGCGGTGTTACCCTCACTTTTTTAAGACCCTAAAAAATGCACTATTCACTTTGAAGTCATTTATTTTTTAGTTTAAAGTTCCAATTCAAATTAGAAAAACATTATTTAGTGCCAAATTGATCACAAAATGGATTGAAATTTAAGAAATTGTTATTCGGCACGAAATATGTATTTAGCAACAGCGAATCCTTATGGTGGCGGGCTTACCCCCACTTCCCCTACCGGAACATGTTTTAGAGAACTCGGTGGGGCCATTATGTGATATGAGTTTCAAACGGATAAGTTCACCCTGCTCCGACTTATGCTATCTTAAACTTTTTTTGACGTCGGGTCACTTGACCTGTACTGGTGACCTGACCTGAGATGACCTAACCTTAGAATTTTCAGAGAAGTTGTACAAATGATGAGGGAAAAGGTATACGAAGTACGGCGGCGCTACGCGCCGCCGTTTTTCTGCTATCTCCGAAAAACCCGAGGGGAGGGCGGGTACCCGCCCCCCGTCAATGCACGTGTTAAACTCGTGCGGCAGAGCGCCAGGGACTGCACATTTCAACACTTGACTGAGATCAGCACCTCACTGAGATCAGCACCAGGCATGGTGGAGCGAGGGCAGTTGGTATCTTAATTGTAATGACCTGTTACTTATCGATCGATTGCTGCTGACCTGTTTTTAGCCTTTTTACATTTTGGTTTCAGCATTTTAGCCCGTTTTCTGCTGAGTGTGGCAGAATATGACTGTATGGAGCGTCATTAGATGCTTATGCCTTTTAGTTGCCTGCTCCATTTCAATTCTTGAAGTGAAAGAGTGAAAAACCCTTCCTCACGCGTGGACCTCTTTCGAATAAAACTTTGAATTTTGAACTTTATGCGATGTGCATGTATTTACCGCATAAGCAACCATGTTCATCCGTGAGTCTGTGTTCAGTTTCAGCTAAGAGATCTGTTCCCGACTCTTAACCCTCGCCCCAGTGGAGGGTGTCTGAACACCCCCTCGGGTTTTTCCGGTGGCACGAAAAAACACCGTGCTTGCCACACCTTATCATTGATCATTTCCGTAACTTTCCCCAAAATTTTAAAGTTGGGTCTTCTCAGGTCAGGTCACCAGTGCAGGTCAAGTGACCTCGCTTCCAAAAATGTTTAAGGTGGCATAAGTTAAAAATGGGTGAATATATTGGATTAATGCTTATACCACATAATGGGCCCATCAAGTGCTACAAAAATATATTCCAGGATTTTTCATATCGATGAACTAGGGTCAGGAACGGATCATGACCTCTCCCTTGGAAATACAGGGGAAAACAGGAATTGGGCAGTATTTGTGTAGATAGAGCTGATAATACCTTCGTATTATCCAAATCGTAGTATCCTGGGCCCCTTTCCAGATTAATGTTGCAATTTGTGAACTGTGACCTCTGGAGAGGTCTTCTGGGGCCACTTAACACGCGCATTGACGGGGGCGGGTACCCGCCCCCCCTCGGGTTTGTCGGAGATAGCGTCAAAACAGCGGCGCGTAGCGCCACCGTACTCGGATACTTTTTCGCTCATCATTTGTACAACTTTTGTAAAAAATTTTAAGGTTAAGCCATCTCAGGTCAGGTCACCAGTGCAGGTCAAATGACCTGACCTCAAAAAAAAGTTTAAGATAGCATAAATACGAACAAGGGGAACTTCTCTGATTGAAACTCGTATCACATAATGGGCGCACCGAGTTCTCTAAGAAATGTTCCGGTATTTTTATATCGATGACCTAAGGTTAGGTAGGAGCCATGACCTCTCCATTGGAAATACATGGGGAAATTGTTTTTGCTAAATAACTTAGCAGCGGATGGTGATGGAGCAATTATTTTAGATGCATTATATTTGCCTTGTTTTGCAGTTCTAATGATATGAATTATATTCAATTTGACCTTGACCTGGTCTCAAGTCAGGTCAAATCCAGGATTTGACCTAGCAAGGTCATATTATATATCATTCGATTCGGCTTGCTGCGATGATTCATAAAGCTCAAGTCATTTTGCTTTAGCTTTACTTTTTCAGGTGTAATGACCGAAAACCTTCATTTACATGTTATCCCCATGATGGTATGTTTTGACCTCCAGTGACCTTAAATGTAGCCTGAAAAAGTGGTTCAGATATTTTTGATGGAGAAGCGGATGGGCTACCCAACACCATTTACCGTTTTTTGCTACCTAGCGTAAGTCTTGAGATCTTAGGGGCGAGTACTCGCCCCCTCCTGTCAAAGCAAAGGTGGCTCAGAACCCCGTCAATACGCGTGCTAAGCAGGTTTCAGACTTGGGTCAATAATGTTGCAGGAAATTATGATGAAGCCTTTGTTTTGATACCATTGCGTATTTATTGTTATTGCGAGTCCATTGATGTGCATATTGACTATGCTAGGTCAGACAGTGATCTTGCCCAGAGCTGAGTTCAGATCATTTTGTGCTTCGACCTAGAATTGTCATATTATACCTCATTCGATTCGCCGTGACAAGATAAAGCGCATGGTACGTACAAAATGATTCTAACTCAATTTTGTCAGACGCTAGAATCCAAACACTCTACTCAAGCATGTAACCTTCTTGACCTGTCATGACCTCAATATTGACCTGAGCCAAAAAGTGACCGATGTAGTTTTTTTAATGAATTGTTATGATCTATCCAACAGTTTTCATGTTTATGTCACTATCCCGCATAGAAACCGAGTTCGAGGGGATTGTTTAAACACCCCCGCCCGCCACCAGGGCGAAGATTACGCGTAAGCCTACCGGGTGTTACCCAGGGTGATCGCAAATGGAAAAGGACGCTTTTTACCCTACGTTTCCATAAAACCTGCTGTAAACCCCGAAAAACCAGCTGAGAAGGTATCTGAGAACTTATACGTCGTGCTGGGTTTGTGACACGGCAGATACCTGCACCTCTCTGGATGCGACTCCAACAACACCGACACAGGATGGAGGGCAGGTACAAGCGGCTTACCTGGAGAGGGTGCTGGGACAAATGGAGACGGACTTGTCTGAGGGTAATAGATATTATTTTTCGTGTGTTTCAGCGTCTTTAACACGTATACACTGTACGTCAGGAAATATGTGTGTCGGATCCCGCGGACAATGAATGCCTTGTGTGAGGATTCGGACAAGATGGTTGGCCGCAGACAGCCAAACAGAATATGAAGTTTATATTTATATTAAATATTAATTGTCATAGCTAAAATAGCCAAACATTTCAAGGAAAAACCCAAGAGTCCGAAACAAAAAGAAATATTGCTTCATCGAGGGTAAAATAGTCCAGACCAACAATTCGAGGTCAATTGAGGTCGCATACTAGGACGAGAATATGATATTTACTCCACGATTCGATGAAGGGCGGCCCGAATATACAATATTCAGTGTTTTTACATTTCGGATTCGAGGGAAAGCCAGGAACATCTAGCAACCATCATCATGCCCTCGCCGCAGCACTTCAAAGCTTATCAACGAAAAAACCTCTTCTTCAGTTTCGAAAAGAATGGCAGAAGGTATAGTAACATGAGACACCTGAAAATAATATACACACAATCAAACATCAAACCATATTTTGTAACAATTGCAGAAATGCGATTTCTTTTGGAGAAGACATTGTGAACAGTTTACAGTTGGTTTCTTTTATATCTATACACCGAATAACTATTTACTTAACACGCGCCCCGCTGGGGGGGCAAAATTCACCCCCCTCCTGGTTTTCCCCAGACAGCTAAAAAACGAAGTAACGCAGAACAGCGAAACTTACAGTACCTTATCCTTGATCAATTTTACACATCTGACAACATTTTTTAGTTAAGGTCATGTCAGGTCAAGGAGCTATTCAAGGTCAAGTGATCCGACCTTAAAACCTAAAATCAAGAGTTTGAAGCGGCGCCCAGAGAACATCAGCGAACCGACCAGTTTGAAACCTCCGCAATATGATGAAGTCATTAGGGTCCACAAACCTGCTATACCAGAATTTTGATATTGTTGGCCTAAGGTGGGGTCAATTTTTTGGGTCACCCCATTATAAGTCTATGGTGAAAAATAGAATGGGCTCGTTTTCAGTAAATACTGAATAGATTAATCTGAAAATCCTCAAACCATCTATTCTTACCACGAGAGTGGATTTCCTATCAGACTTTGTGGGTCTGTGAAAAATCTTACAAGCTCAGTTTCTTTCCGAAAGCTCGGAACAAGGGCTGCCATCTATTCAATTACCATCCAACGTTGTAAGTTGACATGGTTGGTGTCATTTCCCATACCTGTGGAAAACTTACATATTCTATGCATTCTTATGAAGAGTATTTTACTGCTGTACTGACCTCGTGTAGCCGCCAGCCTATCCATCCTGATTCACGTACGCAGAATGTGGTCGTCGATATATCGGGTTTATTATTCGTCATACCCAAACAGGTCAGAGCATATTCTAAGGAAGTAAGACTGGTGGGCATTCGGCTAAAAAGGGCACGAATTCCCACCGAAAGGGCACTAATGAAACGTCGAATGACTGGTGCCTAATGGACACTAGACCGTTCAAGATTTTTTACTGGTGGACATAGATTAAGGGACTGGTGGGAAAAATTCCCACCACTTAATAGCTTAAAATATGCCCTGCAACAGGTGGAGGTGATTCTGTGACTTAGAAGCTAAAAATTTTGTCCCGAAGCACCCTTAGCTGAGTTGCGCCCTGAAATGAATTGAGACTGCACTATTGCCCACATTTTAGGTCTGTGACACGTTTTAACGCTTGTCTTTACTGGCAACCCCACTGCCCTCTATGTTTCCTGGAACCAGGTAGCAGCTGGGAACGCCGCTAGCGCCGCCCCAGTGGTCATTATCGGAACTACACAGGGTGAATAATCGATCGGAGTCGGCGCCTGCGGTGCGGCGCTGGCGGTTTCATTGGCCGATCCCTGACAGGTTGACGTCTTTCTGCCAACACAGCAGTGGACATTTGTCAGCTGGAAAGGCCAACGTGTAAGAAATTTCCGCGGAAGCTTGGATGCTGCGAGCGTGCGGCTGACCCGGCAGCGTGCGTGCGAGCCGTCCTGGCGTTGGTGTTCAGGTTACACAGTGCTGCGGGTCGGACGCCTATGTGACGTGTGAAACTGCGAGGGGCGCCGTCATCGCCAAAGCAGACCCTTCATACCCTTAATGACATCACATACGATGACATCGCAATGGATCCTTACAGCTTTCCTGACACTTCTACTACGGAAAAGGTGAGGATAGTACTTCTAGTCAGCGACAGGTTCGCAACATAAAAAATAATATAATAAAGAAATTAAGCCTACGTTCTGTCAACTCCTTGGTAACAGCACACGATAATTGAAGGGATTGCAATTTTGAAGTTCTAGACAAGGCAGGTAAAGGTTTTCGTAAAATCGGTAATCATATGGACGTTTTAACGTCACTGTGTGATTTTACGCCCAAGAGAACCACCGACACAATGTATTATCGACATCTGAGATGCAGGACGTTAATTTTTTAGGGTGTCTCTCTTTTAGGATGGTGCCTCAGACTTCTTTACTCACATTTTTACAACAGGATCTTATTTTTCCATGTTTATAGTTAAGTTAATGATAAAAAGTATTCTATGATGAATTTGATATGAAATGTAGTTTTAGTCAACGTAAAGATAATATCCAATTTATCATTGTTTACCTTTTATTATTAATTTATCAAATGGCTATTCCGCAGTTCTAAAGTTTTTATCGTGTCCATGTTTTAGAAGTCAGAGCCGCATGACAAAATCCATGGAGTAAAGCGGATTGAGATTTCTCAGGAGGCTCTATTCTGGCCGCTTGGCGGTTCTGACAGTTGATGCCAGGGCTCTGTAATTGTGTAGGGTGATAGCCCTTTTACGCTAGACACCCAGACTAAGGCCCCCAAATCTAAATTCAAAATATTTCTTGAGAAATTTTGGAACAAATGTTTTCAATTTTGCATTTTTCTCATTTCTTATTTCTTAAGCGACGAAATTGAAATGTGCCTCCTTTTGAATAAGCAACAGGGGCCACCTAAGAAAAAAATTCAAACTAGTCCGAAAATATTTATTACGAAAAAACGCAGTATTTCTAATACAAACAAAAACGCGATTAAAATTTAACGGCCGACTAAGAAGCTTGAAATGTCAGAAGGCACGCTTCAGTTAGTTTAAAGACAGCCACCTGGAGGCAACTAGGTCAATTTTCTTGTGCTTAGGCATAGTTTCCAGTGGAAAACGTAAAATTCTGACCTAGTTTTTGCCATTTTGCCGGAGGACTGATTTTTGCTTATTTCATGTAAGTATCAATATCTCGCGATCTAATGCACCGATTTGACTTTTCATTTCAAATAATGAAAGATCATTACTTCCCCCTGATAATTTTTGGAGATGAATATCGTGATATTGAAATTGGTTGTTTTATATGTATAAACATAATTTTAGTAGAAAACCTTTTATTTGTAGCTTCTCGGTTCCGAGCACATGTCATTCACAAGCTCACGATTGACATGGCTGAATAAAACAATTAATTGCAGTCACTTCATTAATTTACACTACCCACTTATATCCAACGGCTTTCGAGTAATTCGTCCGAAAGGGTATTTCAAGGAGCTAAATTTCTCGGAACACGTTTGCTTCTCACCATGGTTTCAAGTCCTCAAAATGAATGGAAGTGGATGCAATTTGACATAAGGCTAGCTTAGGGTCCTGGGCCACCGATACAAGTAATTCTAGGCCAATATAATGTTTGGTTCGTCTTCTAGAAGCAGCTTTGTACCATGCCTTTTCTGTACGAACACAGCACCCGGCGCCACGATCACGGCATCGTTTTGATTAAGTGATACCGGCCAGTGACCTCCTGACGGGTCACAAGTGTAGGGTTAGTGGGAGCCGTTGCATTGTGGTGCAGTGGTCTAGTGGTTAGAGGCACTGTCTCGTGATCATGTGTGTCCGGTTTAAATCCAGGATTGACTGCGGGATATTTTTTTTTTTTTTTTTTTTTTTTTAAAAATTAAATAAATAAAAAAAAATTTTTTTTTTTTCCCCCCCGTGTAAATAAAAAAAAAAAAAAAAAAAAAAAAAAAAAAAAAAAAAAAAAAACTCCCCCCTCTAACACTCACTCCTTTCTAAGAGTTTTGTTTAATTATTTTTCCCCCCTGCCCCCCTAAATTCATTTTTTTTTGTTTTTTAAACAAGTTGTTGTGGCATCACTTTATTAGTTATTCCAAAGAAAAGTATGATAACACTGACCTGCAGGCTCATGAAGAGATACATTGCGAAGGAAATATGGTTTGCGTTCAGCACATTGTCATACGGCTCTCCTGTGCCGGTGGGGCGTTAGCCCAGGTCGCAGACCGGGGTTTTAATAGGCAGCCTCAGCTCTGTCAGTGAGACATTCCCTTTGGTGATGGATATGAATAAATGCATAGATAAATAATTTCTAGTATTTTTCAGCCGGACCGTTGTGAAATTTCTCTGTTATCAAACACACGCAGTGGTAAGACCAGAGCTTGTCAGCGTGAAAATTATATCACAAATCACAACGTATCTGTCTGAGTTATGATCGTTGGAGAACAAAATTGAAGTAGAACGATATATAATCAGTTATTGTTTCAAGGAACGGCGCTCCAACGATTAGACTCAAGATCTATCAATGTTATTGGCAAAACACCTTTTAAGCAAGTGGCTACGAATATATTAGACGCCAAAGACCTTTTAGATCTTACAAACACTGTCACCTTTGTATATTTTACAAACATTATTTTTGAACCCAATACCGTCGCTGTTCAATGCGAGTCAAAGACTCGGAGGGGAGAATTGGGAGGGCTTTTTGATCAGGATGCTGCACTTTTGGATACTAAAGGGTGTGCTCCGAGGTGGGAGAATGCATAAAAAAGATTCGCGTAAGCGCAGGCTACACAACAGAACTTCTTGATTTTTACTACGTTTTCTTGTTTCTTCACCATCGGCAAAAATTCACGTCATTCAAATCAATTTCCCCGGGCAAAATGTACATAAAGAAAATATAAACAAAATTGAGCCAACGTAAACATCTCAGGCATCTTACTTGAAAAGTGAAATATTATTATCTAGAAGTAAAATACATTCTCTAAAAATATCAGTGTCATGAAAAACACGCATCATACTCCGATGCCAGGAAGCAAAGAGAACTATTAGTTTTAGATAGCGACTTGATTACCTCTTTGGTAATATATTTGACCTAGCTTACCTTCTCTGATCATCGATCACGAATGCGGATGTCATTGTTGTAATTTCTGAGGGACGGTATCCACATAAGCTTGAGCAATGAATATTTAAGCCCCTTCAATGTTGATTTTGTAAAACAGGAAAACAAACAAGTATATTTCAAAAAGCCCATTTAACGGCAGTCAGTGCACTGTACATACACTCTGGCAGCGGGATAAGCAAATGGATGCAATCCCAGAAATCAGAGCGTGGTCCTTTATTCCGGACATAGTTATTAGCCTGTAGATTCGGGCTGCGGTCGCACAAGATGTTTGTTGAGGGACACTTGGACAGGGGGCACCACATATTGACCGGATAGAGGTGTCATTTAGGCCAAAGAGCGTCACCCAACAGCGACGTCACGATTGGACGACAGGCGGAACCTATCAGGCGGACAGCAATTTGCATCGCAGGGGTGCCAATACTCACAGTGGGAGAGGGCCAGAGTCATTTCAGGCGGGGGCCTGTAGGGCATTTCAAGAGATGCATGCAAAGGCGGATCGAAGATTTCCGACCAGACGGTGGTCAGGATATTTATGTTATGCATGTAAATCCAGGGAATGCTAGGCAGATCCTTGATAAATGCTGTGATTCGTTGATTTCAAGTCCCATATTTAGTTCGTGTTAAAAGTTTCTGGGAAAAACCGAGCTGTCAACTGCGATATAAAAAGTAAAGGTGAAAGCATAGTTCTTCCACCCAGTGGAATTCTGGGAAAGTGGTGTTTTTATTTTCCATATCAATGAGGTTTTGACTGCTGTTCAATCAGAGTGAGAGAAAAGCCGTGAGAATAACTTATATTTACCTGTATTTTACATTTTACACATCTGGCACATGGGCGGATCCAGGGGCAAGGGGGCACGTCCCGCCCCCCATCGACCCTCGGCGCCCCCTGAAATGGTCACGGTGCCCCCTGAAAGGTCGATGGCGCCGCCTGAAATGTCGCTTCCCACCCCCTCCCCAGGATGCGAAAATCGGCGCCCACCGATAGGATTTGGTGCCCACCTGATAGGCTTTGCCAGTCAAAAGTGGCGCCCCTGGTCCAGATGGCGCCCCCAGGAAGGTGCCCCCCATCGGAAATCCTGGATCCACGTATAATCTGGCAGGTCAAGTAGCAAACTGGGAAAAAGACGTCTCAAAAAATAAAAATAAAAATCTACTTTTTTAATAATTAAGGATTCTGCTTCACGTTTGAATATAGGTGGATTACAATTTATCCAATCAAGTTTTTCGATATAACAAAAGCGTGAAACACATGTATTTTTGACAGCGCCAAGAAATGACAAAAATATCATGTTCATATGAATCCGTAGAACTTGATAGAATCTTACTAGGAAAGCGTGGCGCCGCTCTGCTCAAATATCAACACCTGTGAACAGACATGCTCCGGCCGTGTCAACTCCGCAGACGCTACAGCCATATATATATATATATATATATATATATATATATATATATATATATATATATATATATATGCTGGGAGGACTGGCATAAACGCTGGAATTCACCGTAACAGTGATAAGAGCCAGAGTGCCAACAAACAATAAGCACAGGTTTGGCATACAAGTAATTTCGAATTAAGGGCCTATGCTCATAGTTACTGAGATTAAGCTTTTGAGACGAAAAAAGGAGGGCGTAACTTTCTTTGTAATCATCTCCCTCTTTATATGACTGGATGTTTCTACTAACTCCACAGCCATGTGTAACGTTGAATTCAAATAATGAAATCTCTAGGGTCTGGAGAGAGTAGTAACCTTAACCGCAAAACACATGAGCTAGGAACAGTTCATAGGCGGATCCAGGGGGGGCAAAGAGGGACACGTGCCCACCCCCCCCGTTCGACCCTCGGCGCCCCCTGAAATGGTCACGGCGCCCCCTAAAAGGTCGATAGCGCCCCCTGAAATGTCGCTTCCCACCCCCCCAGGATGCGAAAATCGGCGCCCACCGATAGGATTTGGCGCCCACCTGATAGGTTTTGCCGGTGAAAAGTGGCGCCCCCCTGGTCCGGATGGCGCCCCCGGGAGGTGCCCCCCCGATCGGCATTCCTGGATCCGCGTATGGAACAGTTGATTTTAAGAGTGAGAGTCTGGGGTGATTGATTGCATGGCTGATAAACTGAATATTAGATAACGATTGATGGTATCCAAAAAGAAAAGTTTGAGTGTTCCAGGCGTTGTTTGCGAAGCATTCTCAAACGGTAGTTGGTGCACATAATCCTTTCAACTATGCTATCGCACCCTGGTACCTCCATAACCTACTCATTTCTGTATGTTTGGGCATAGGCGTAGGAACCGGGGGGGCCAGGGGGCCACTGGCCCCCCCCACTTTTCTGGGATGGGCCCCCGCAACGGAGAGATAATAATATCAACAACTGTAATATCAAGCAAGAAACTCAAACTGGCCCGATAGCTTGCCCCGGAACCCCGTTAAACTTACCTGTGCCCCTAAACTAAGTTGAGGTCCTATGAGTTGATTTTAAGGTCCCCTGAGCTTCTCGGGGCCCCTGAACTGGCCTCTGATGCCATACGAGCTAATCTGGGCCCTTTGAGCTGAACTGAGTGCCCTTGAGATGGTTTGGGCAGCATGAACTGTTCTAGGATGCCTAAACTGAGCTAGGAGCCGTAACCTTAAACAGGGCCCCGTGAGTTGGCCAGAACCTATATCCACCGACCTGGGGGGCCCCTGAGCTGAGCTGGGACCGTAAAGTTAATATTGTCCCTTGAGCTAATCTGGATCCCCTGTGATGCACAGAAGACCCTAAACTTATCTGAGGCCCCTGCACAGAAATAGGGCCCCTGCTCTGAAATTGGGTTATAAGCTTTAATTGAAACCCTGAACTGTTCTGAAGCCCCAAATATGCCGACAAGGGGCCCCTGGATGATCCGGGCCCTTAAGTTTATCTGGTCATCAGAGCTAATATGGGCCTCTGTGTTGAACTGAGGGCCCCTGAGATGGTCTGGGACCCCTATAAGGCTTTACAGCCACTGATCGGGCGGCCGAGAGCTTGAATGGGCCCCCTTGAGATGTTCTGGCAGTGGTGTAGCCAAAGGAGGGAGGTCTCAGGGGTCCGTGGACCCCTTGGGCTGACCTTATGCACTTAAAACACAAAAATTGATTTCGGGGGCCCCTGAGCTTGGTCTCGGGGGGCCTCCCGAGCTTGGTATCAGGAGGCCCCCGATAATCGGTATCGAGGGCTCCAAAGTACCGAATATTGATCTTAGGGGACCCCTGTGCTCAGTCTCAGGGGGTCCCGAGCTTGGCTTCAGGGCCCCCGAGCTTGGTCTCAGGGCCCCTCCCCCGAGCTCGGTCTCACGGGCCTTTCGATCTTGGTCTCACGGGCCTTTCGATTTTGGTCTCAGGGGCCCCTGAGCTTGGTCTAAGGGGGCCCCGAGCTTGGTCTCAGGGGCCCCGAGCTTGGTGTCTGGGGGCCCTCCGAGTTTGGTCTCAGGGAGCTCCCGAGCTTAGTCTCAGGGGGCCCTTCGAGTTTGGAATCAGGGCCTCCGAGCTTGGTCTCAGGGGCCCCCGAGCTTGGTATCAGGGAACCCTCCGAGCTTGGTCTCAGATAACCCTGAGCTTGGTCTCCGGGAGCTCCCGAGCTTGGTCTCAGGGGGCCCTTCGAGTTTGGTCTCAGGGCCTCCGAGCTTGGTCCCAGGGGCCCCCGAGCTTGGTGTCAGGGAGCCCTCCGAGCTTGGTCTCAGATAACCCCGAGCTTGGTCTCAGGACCCCGAGCTTGGTCTCAGGGGACCCCCGAGCTAGGTCTCAGGGATGCCCCCAAGCTTTGTCTCAGGTCCTCCTCTCCCCGAGTTTGGTGTCAGGGGCCCTCGAGCTTGGTCTCAGGGGGGCATCCGAGGGCATCTGATGCATAAGGCTGACCGTATGCACTGGAAAACACGAGCATTGGTCTCGGGGGCCCTGATCTTGGTCTCAGGGGGCCACCGAGCTTGGTCTCAGCGCCCCCGAGCTTTGTCTCATGGGCCCCGAGCTCGGTGTCAGGGGCCCTCCGAGCTTGATCTCAGGGAACGCCCGAGCTTGGTCTCAGGGGACCCCCGAGCTTGGTCTCAGGGGCCCCTGATCATCGGTATCGAGGGTTCCAGAGTACCGAACATTGATCTCGGGGGGCCCCTGAGTTCGGACTTACGGACATTTCGATCTTGGTCTCACGGGCATTTCGATTCTGGTCTCAGGGTGCCCCAGAGCTTGGTCTCAGGGCCTCACGAGCGTGGTCTCAGGCGACCCCTGAACTTGGACTCAGGGGCCCCGAGCTTGGTCTCACCGGCCTTCCGAGCTTGGTCCCAGGGGACCCCGATCATTGGTATCGAGGGCTCTGGAATACCGAATATTGATCTCGGGGGCCCGTGAGCTTGGTCTCAGGGGCCCTGAGCTTGGTCTCAGGGGACAACCGAGCTTGGTCTTAGGGGGTAAGCTTGGTCTCATGGGCCTTTCGATGTTTGGTCTCATGGGCCTTTCGACCTTGGTCTCACGGGGTCTCAAGCTTGGTCTCAGGGAACCCCCGAGCCTGGTGTCAGGGGCCCTCGAGCTTGTTCTCAGGGAGCATCCGAGCTTGGTCTCAGGGTCCCCTCGAGCTTGGTCTCAGGGGCCCCGAGCTTGGTCTCAGGGGTTCAGGGCCCCCTCGGAGTGCCCCCCGACTATTGATATCGAGGGACTCATGAGTGAGGCACGAGCATCGACCTCATGATACCCAGAGTTTGGTCCCAGGGGCCCCCAGGCCTGGGTTCAGGATCCCCGAGCATCGGCATTGAGGGGCTCCAAAGCACCGAGTATTAGTCTCGGAGGGGAGCTCGAAATATTGATCTTGAGGGCTCCGGAACATCGGTGTCGAGTTACTTATGAGAAAAGCGCGAGCATGGGTCTAAGGGTGCCCCTGAGCCTGATCTAAGTGGGACCCCGAGCTTAGTCTTAGGACCCCCCGGGCATCAGCATCTAGGGGCTCCGGAGTATTGGTCTAGGGGAGCAATTACTTCAGGGGCCTCCAAATGGTGATTTCAGAGGGCCCCCGAAAGTGTGGATGCAGTGGTGTAGCCAAGGGGGCCCTAGGCGTCCGCAGACCCCCACCCCTTGGGCCAATCTGAACCACTGTAAAGGATTGTCTGATCACGGGGCCCCAGAGTCAGTCTCAGGGGCCCCTGAAGATCCGTTCTCAGGGCGTCCCGAGTCGGCCTCACGGCCCCCGCCCTGAGAGTCGGTCTCAAGGTCCCCCGAAAGTAGATTTTAGGGGCCCCAGAGGGTTGGTCTCAGGGGCCCCAAAATTCGGTATCAGGGGCCCCGGGAGTCTGTCTCAGGGAGGGGGCCGAGCTAGTCTCAGGGGCCCCCAGAGAGTGGTTCTCAGGGCCCTGCAACATAGTCTATTTCAGGGGGCCCCTGAGAGTCAGTCTCAGAGAACCCCAAGAGTCGGTCAAGGGGACCCCAAGAGTCTGTCTTAGGGGACCCCAAGATTCGGTCTCGGGGTCCCCCTGAGAGTCTGTCTCAGAGAACCCCAAGAGTCAGTCTCACAGCACCTCAAGAGTCGGTCTCAGGGGGCCCTCATAGTCTCACGGGCTTCTCTCTCAGGAGTCAATATTTAGTTTCAGGTGGCCCCGAGAGTTAATCCGGGGGTCCGAGAGTTAGTCTAATTTGATCCGCAGAGTACTGGTTTCAGGGGGCCCCAGAGGGGTAATTTCGGGAGCCCTCGAGATTTAGCCTCAGGCTGTGGCCCCCCCCTCGAGTTTTGGTATAAGCGGCCCCGAGAGTCAATCTCAGGGAGCACCCAAAAGTTAGTCTCAGAGGGCTCCCGGTTGTCAGTTTCAGAGACATCCGAGAGTTAATCTCGGGGTTCTGAGAGTAATTTCCAGAGGTGCTCCCGAGTTTTGGTCTCACGGGCCCGGAGTTAGCCTTAGGCCCGCGAGAGGTAATCTGGAGCCTCCGAGTCAGTCTCAGGAACGCCAAAGACTCAGTCTCAGAGGTGATTCCACCCCCCCCGGGTGTTTGTCTCAGGGGCGCCCTAGAGTAAGTCTCAGAGGGCTGTCGGAAGTCATTCCCAGCCCCCTCCTCCACCCCAAAGACAGCCTCAGGGGACCCCAATAGCTAATCTGGATGGCCACGATAGTCAGTCTCAGCCCCCCTCCAGAGCAAATCTGGGGGGCCCAATAATCAGTCTCAGAGGTGCTGCCGATAACTAATCTCAGGAGCCCTGAGAGATTCTCAGGGGCCCCCAGTTTTGATCAATATGCGCCGTGAATCGGTCTCCGAGACCCTCTGAGATCTAATCGGGAGAGCGTCCGAAAATTAGCTTTGAGAGCGC
The DNA here is from genome assembly GCA_034440635.1 of Lepas anatifera. NCBI lineage: Eukaryota > Metazoa > Arthropoda > Thecostraca > Lepadidae > Lepas > Lepas anatifera. Next base: position 397,049 of record JAOTON010000176.1, on the reverse strand, counting down.
CGCCAAGTGTTGGTCTTAGGTGGCCAGAGCTCAAATAAAAAATTCAAAATCATATGCCTCGGAAAAAATGTACCTACCCCTATTGCGTACTAAAAAAGCACAAATTGAAACATGTCGATCAGGCACCATTATCGAAGGAAAGGCAAAAATTAATCTAATTTTACCATAAGAGCAAATCGAACAGGGAATTTGGCACTTTAGTCAATTTTTAATATATTAGCTTAACACCAATAACTACATTCCTAAATATTCTGAAATAAACAACTTTCCAATATTTTCGTAGGAAACCAGACAAATAAGGGTAATGACAGATATTGATGAGCATAATCCCAAAAAGAAAAATAGGTATGAAAGGTTGAAAATAACAATAACAGAGTGAGCCAAGGCGATAGATATCTTGGGCGCCTTTTGTCTTAGTAATTTGCTCGTTTACAAGATAGCAAGGGTAAGCAAGTAACTGGATCTCAACAGGATCTGTCGACGGAATAGAGGTTATGTAACGTTCGGGACACACTACCATATCACTTGTATCTTTATTCGTTTTTTTCGTTTCTTTGGAAATTTCCTGATTAAAGAGTTCATGGATTCGACACCGGGATATAATTGCTAATCATTTCCCGTAGAAGATGATTTCTTCATACTCAAAACGACTGACCTCCAATAACTTCATGTCTGATTACCCGAGTGAATTGAGGTAGACTCAGGCTTAACATCATGCGCGCATCAACATTGAACTTCCCGAAATATGGCTCAAAGCTGTTATTATAGCCACGCTACCATATAAGGTATGGGTCATCCTTAATACTTGGTGACCTTAGTTTACCAACACTTGGTCGGATCGAAAAAACCAAGCTATAAACAAAATAAGAATGAATGCTTAAAAAGGCACAACAAAATTTCCTTCGTGTGAATGTTATAATGTTAAAATACTATACAAAAAATATAGGAGATGGGCCCGGTTACTAAGGGGACCCCCGGCCTGGGGCCCCCCGACGGTAGTCGGACCCCTCCTTCGCCGAATCCTGGCTACGCCACTGTGTTCTGAGACTCTATATCAGCCACCCTGTGACCCCTAAGCCTAGCTGGGGCCCTGAGCTAATCTGGGTACCGCTGTGCTTAACTGGGGCCTCTGATCTGGTATGGGGGCCCTGAACTGTTCTAGCATAATTGAGCTAAGCTGGGATCCGTGAGCTTGAACAAGTCCCTTGAGCTGTTTTGAGACCCTACATAAGTCGACCTGGGGACCTCCGAGCTGAACCGGGCCACTAAGCTAATCTGGCACCCTGTGCGAATCTGGAACTCCCCTGTGATGAGCTTCTAGGGGTCCTGTGCTTATGTAGGGTCCCTTGATAAGCTGGTCCCGAGGCTAATGCACTGGTCTAGGCCCTTGAGCTGACTGATCTGGGTTCCTGAGCCATGGTCTGGGCCTTGGGGCCCTCCGAGATAATTTAGCGGTCCATGGGCGGCATAGGCATAGGAACCGGGGGTCAGGGAGATACTGCCCCCCCCTTTTGAGGTGGGCCCCCGCAACGAATATACAACTATCAGCAACTTTAATATAGGACAAGAAACCCAAACGGGCCCGACAGCTTGTCAGGGAACGTTCCAAGTTCGGTAGTACGCTGCCTGCAAGCCCCTGGAGGAGGAGCGCTTCGTAAAAAAGCCAAGGCACCTACTACCCGAGTGTTTCCAAATGAGTCCCGAGAACTGGGCCCAATCAAACTCCATCCCAATCCCAACACAAAATATGAATCGGACACGGACCCCGCACCAAATGCCGAGCAACAGTCGTCCCTGAGCCATCGAAAGGCGCGACGTCTTTCGATGCGAGGGCTATATGGCGTCGCCAACTCTTTCCCTGTTGGAGGGGTTTCTTGGGAGTTAAATTGCTCCTTGCACATGGAATCTGCCGTGCCTTAAACCCGAGTTGGTCGCGTGGAAAGCAAGGTTGCTAACCACCATAACACCATGCCCACACCTCCTCGGCATCACAAATCTGGCCATCAAGTACCTACATTGCACTTGCAGTCATGCTGGAACTCTGCATTTTAGGCATCGAAATTTAGCTAGGCATATTTATTGTGATCAGGCTTCACCTAAATCAATCTCTAATGATGGCAAGAAGAGATCTGTAATAACCTAAAAAATGTTTCCATTTTCGTCATTGAATAAGCAAATACAAGTTGATTAGGCATAGCGAAGTGAGGCTATTTGGTATCAAAACATTGTCTGTAGTTTTCTAAGCAGTTCTTAATTTTGTAAATGTGATGAAAAGGGCCTAAACATCTGTAAATATAAAAAAACGCGCTCGTGGTAAAAATGATTTTTTGGCGTTTTACTATGATTTATTATATCATAATAGGTACAACTCGAAATCATAGGGCAAAATTTAATTTCTCAATTTTCCATATATTGACACCCTTGTGTGCATGCGAGCCTTATTGACACCAAACGAGCTAACTATTTTTTTTTATAATCATGGGCCCCCGTGAACTGGGGCCCCCCTTGAGGTGGGCCCCCTCTAAGGTTGGCCCCCCACTTTTCAAACCGTTCCTACGCCCCTGTGTTTGGGATCATGTTTTTCTTTTTCGTAACACACCAAAAGCTCTAATTTCTGTCGGTAACACTTGCTTACATCAGGGTAAGAGCTTTTCACCATTGGCGAAAATAGATGATTTTTCTTACCTCTTCTTTTGCTCCCTGAAAATATTCACGCAATTGAGCCCAACGGCCAATTACTGAGTGCAGAGTTACCCCTCTTTGAAAGCAGTGTTACCCCTATCTGAGTGCAATGTTTCCCCCAACTGAATGCAGTGTAACCATAGCTGAGTGCAGTGTTATCCTAACTGTGTTATTACCCTTAGCCGGAGTGTAGTGTTAACTCTTACTGATATTCTTCCAGGACGCTTCGGCTAATTACTAAGATCATTCGATGCCGCTAACAATCGAGCCCCTTAGTTAAGTTCCGAAAATTCATCAATTCTAAATATTACCCTGGAAGGATCCAACGATGAGTGTTTATGTTAGCTCGGGCACAAGGCAACAGTGGCTCCAAATGATAAGTTTTGTTTTAAGTTTAGGGGTCATCATTAGTGGGGATAAATATGACGTGACAAAGCCTGGATCCTCTTTGTGGCAAGTGGTGAGTGTCTTGGCTAAAAAATGTATTCTATGCAATAATATACTGATCTGGATGCTAGGCGCAAATGACTGATGAACCATAACTTCTTCCCCATTTTTTAAATTTTCATTTATCAGTTCAATGACTGCGAAGAAAAATTTACCTTGAACACTACTTGCCCCTCCCCTGAATTATGGACGCTGCTATGTTGATACAATCTAACATGTACGGCCAGGGAAGTGCCATTTCCCCGTCTGAGTACACCACAGAGACCAACAACCACGGGCACAAATACACTCGCAGGGAAAGCATCCTTTCCCGTGAGCTTCCGCCACTGTTGGTCGTGGCAGATGCACGCCGAATGGTCGGAAAGTGCACCGGAATGTTTTTTAGTTTTTTATTACGGACCTCGGCTCCTCCGGGAAGCGGTCCCAGCGACAGTGAATGGACTCATGTCGTGGGTCACTCGGCTCTGTGGTCACGCGCCGCAGGGGGCCGGACGACAAAAAATAATGGGGGCAGGGTCGCCGCAAACCACCCAGGCCAAGCCTAGCTTAGAAAATGTAACGACACTCCTGAGCTCAGTTAACGAAACAAAAAATGAAAGGTTGTCAGAATGGTTGAAAATTATTAATGTCTTAGATTTATCATAACTGGATGGAAACCCCGGGGGGGGGGCGGGCGGGGCCCAAAAAGAGACCCGAAAACCCCCCAAGGGACACCGGGGGGAAACCCCAAAAATTAAAAAACTGTCCTGAACTTGCCAAGTGTGATCAGATTCTATACATAGGTATCAACCTGCATTTTGGAAGCCGACAATGTTATGCCAAAAATATACTCACACCTTTACCAGCACATTTTCAATCATAGTCATCGCTTGTTTCGGTACAGTATTTTCTAGTTCTAAAGTATGAAGCTTAACGTGTTATAATCTTTAATATTGGTTGGACGTTCAGTGAAATTGTACACCTACTTTTCCAAAGTTGACCATAAACTCAACTCTGTCATAATTGGTCGGTGATTCTCCGCCAACTCATGACAGTGGCACTGATATCTTTTGTCTGGTTAGATTTTTAAATTCCGCGTTTTATTGTTACGTATTTTCCTTGTTTGCCTTATATTTCAGAAAAACGCCCAATTTTAACGTAGTTTGTCACACCAAAAATTGAAAAAGAGTTATCTGTTTTTTCCATACCGTGTCTCGAGGCTGTCAGTTTTTCCATCACTCTTCCTCGTGCACCGGAAATTTAGCAGAGCTGAGCTCTTCGTCATTCGCTGTCATTGCCAGCTATTTCAGACTGAACAAGAAAGGTGTTCCCACGAAGCTTGCTGTTTACGCTTGGGTACTAATACTCCCCCGGTAGGTATGCAGAAGCTTCTGAATGGATCCATGTTTGTCAATCGCAATCTGACTCAGCACGCCAGGCCCGACGCGCCTTTTCCATATCAATACTGAATGAACGTATTTAGAAATTCCTTTGTCTGTGTCTTTTTTCTGATGCTCTTCGGTTTTTATGCGACATCTTCTTACCGCTGTCATTGACTGACAGCAACATGTGCCAAACAAAGCAAACGCCCTCGTGTCATTGTTCTTCATTCTCCGCAAGTTGATCTGATTTCCCGCTTGGTTCCGCTTACTTAAGCTGTTATTACTAGCCAGACAATGAACCGTCTGGGTGTCATATTTATTGGCATGTCTATAGGAGAAAAAGAGTGGGGTGACTAAAAAACGGATTCCCCTTTTCAGGCAGCCACGTCATAATCATGGCGCAAGCCACCGGTGCATCCTTGGTGTTGCTGTTGTCTGTTGGTTGGACTATCAAGGCAGCCACTTGATTTGATATACATCTCCCATTCATAATTATCTGTAAAATGCAATGTTGGTGTTATTGTCTAATAGGAAGTATTCCACAGCAGCAGTGTTCATGGTTTTTAATTCGAGACTCATTTATCAAGTTCAAAATTTCGGACAAATATGTTGACGATCATATTTTGCAAGCTACCAAATACATGTATGTGTTTATGACAAGGTAATTTGATACTGAAGATAAAACATTAAACACAAACATGTTGGCAAAAATCTAAAGGTATGGCGTCACAATAGCGACAGGGATGCTGGACATATGAACCCAAACATCTCAGAAGTCTGCTTTTTGTATAAGCTTACATCGTACACAAGTTTTATTTAAAAAAAACTAAAGGGCAACTATGTCAAAAAAGCATTTAGTAAGTCACATTTTCTATTGGATTTAATAGCTACGGCGGTAACATTAACTGAGTGCAATACCTGTTGCCGTTACAGAGGAATAAGTGGAATGGAATGCAATGAAATGAAACGGGGTGGTAGAGAATTACTCTATAATTTCCCTGTGCCTGTCTCATATCCTGATATAGCTGAACTCATCTAGTGTATGCAGTAGCGGTGAAGTTAAGTGGTGCACCAGATCCTTTTTAATTCAATTATTTCCGGTCAACACCGTTCAGTTATCGTTAAGTTGTTTAATTTTCTTGGAAATTAAACACTTACATGCGCCTCTGTGCCATTTTCATGCTGAGTTAACTTAAATCAAAAATAAAATATTTACTACATGCTAAGGTATGTATTTACCTTGATACCTAGGCTTAGAACTGTTTAAAACTATATGTGCACGTGTTCAGGCCAATAGGTACACGCAGTCGTTCGCGTGCAAAGACGGAATGGATATACCACCCTCCTTTGTAACATGCAGACAGTAATGTGTTAAAATGCAGGGAGAAGCTTTGATGCTTGACGGTAGTTTAATACGACTGTCGCGTTATGTCGCGTGTGTGATATTACACTGCCGTTCTCCAGTGACGTCAACTGTGGCACCAGCGTGGAGAGACTCGTCAACGTTACACAGACTATCTACAAACTTCTGGAGGGGTATGACATCCGACTGAGGCCCAACTTTGGCGGTGAGTGGGGTGCACTGCTATTTTAACTAAGACATAATCATATCTTTAACATAGCTGTAACGCTTGAGCCCCGGAGGCTTCCGTACTAATCCTCCAACGACATAGTTGTTCATTTCACATTTTCCTAGATATTGCAGCTATTGTTTGAGAGGGGTTTGGGATTAGGCGCTTAGTTCGATCTCGGAACGTAGTCAAAGATCACCCGGCCCCACCATCAAGTGAGCATTTCCCGCAACCAAGGACTTTCCTATTTAAAGGGGAACGGTCAGCGTCACACAAAACTACCATCACGACCACCGTCTTCAGGCAGAAGTGCAGGAACGTCTCAGGGGGGACCAATTCTAGCGTTTTTGGTACCGCTACTAAATGAGTTCCGAGCAAGCTTTAGCGCACTGCTCTGCAAACTAAGCTACCGGAGCGGAACCGTCATTTCGCTGGTAAGCTACCTGGAACTACATGTTTTTGGAACTACAGGATTTACCTTTGTGCCAGGCACATCGACCGGCCACATTTCTAGGACATCAAGCATTGAACATGGTCAGGAGTTAGCGGGACGGTGCACGCCACTCATATATATACAGCTTTCGTGTTTTACGGCCCACCAATGTGGCATGGTATAGTGGTTTGCATACGCTTGATCAGGTAGGTGCATTCCTAACGCTGTTAGAAGTGTATTGGAAACAACTTTGAAATGATATAGGGACAGACTGGTGGCACGGAGGATGCACTCTGTTGTTTGAATTAGGATAAATACGATTGAACTTTTTTGCCTACATTGTGCCTAATTCAAAACCAGGCATCAGCATTGGAATCAAGTCTAACAATTATTATTTAATCCTCGCCCCACGGGGCATCGATGCCCCCCTAAGGTTTTTTCAGCATAACAGAAACAACGACAAGACGCAACACCGCTGTTGAGGGCTCTATTTCTCACCCTATCATTTTCCCACCACCCTTGAATTTTTTTACCCCGGGTTATCCAAGGTCAGGTCACCAGGCGAGGTCAACCAAGGAAACCTCACTTCAACGTTTGAGCTCTTTAAGAGCTACATTTCTAGTCGATCGTTTTGAAACATCCTAAACTTCATGACCCCACCAGGGTCTACAAGGTGTATATCCGGGATTTTTTATTTCATGACCTGAGGTCAGGTCACGAAGTGACCTCTCTCGTTGCAAAAACATTGGGAAAGGCTGTCTTATGATCTAAAAGTCACACAAATAATTGCAAATGCTCAAACTGCTCAGAACAGCATTCTTGGACACCTTTTCACGGATCCCAGGGGTCATATTTGCCTTTTGACTTCTCCGAGGCCATCCAAGGTCACCAGGGGTCAAAAACAGTATTTTGACAAAAACTTTAAGCTAGATAAGCTAGAGCGCTGAATCAAACGCCATCGTGTATATCTCGTCACTGGCTTTCATTTGATATACGGCAAGGCCACTTTCTGACCTTTCGTGACCTCAGATCATATTATTCCCCCCCCCCCTTTTTTTTTCCCCCAAAAAAAATTTTAATTTTTTTTTTTTTAATTTTTTTTATAATTTTTTTTTTTTTTATATTTTAAAAATTTTATATTTTTTTTTTTTTTTTTTATTTTTTTTTTAAAAAATTTTTTTTTTTTTTTTTTTTTTTTTTTTTTTAAAAAATCCCCCTTTTTTTTAAAACTAAAACCCCCCCCCAAGAAATCCTGATCTAGAGATCACGAGGTGACCTCTGGAGGTCAAACTACTGGCGAAAGGTCATAACGTTTTACATAGAGGAAAAGGTCTGACATTGTCCTATCAAATTTATTTTTCCAGATCTCAATAGCTCTAATGGCATATGAGTTATGCCAAGTTTGCTTAGGCATTGCATATTTGAGTGAAAATAGCCTATCGTGATCTAACGTGACTTCTGGAGGTCAAACCATCGATCTGAGCGCAAAACATGCGCATTAAATTCGTAATGAATTTACGAGAGTTTTCTAATGCACATTACAGATTTGCGCTAACCCCCATATTTTTGGAGTTAGAGGGGCCATCGATGGCCCCGGTGGGGCGAAGGTGGCGCCGGACCCCCGGCGGGGCGCGGGTTAAAGCATTCATCTGCTACCTTGGCCTTGTTTGGGGTCATGAGCTTGTTCTATTGGTTAATTTGAAGAAAAACGGCGCGGCTGATCGGTTTAGTTCTACTGAAAACATCGGATTTTTTCATTTATTCGGGAATTCCTCGACAGTCACACATGTCCTGTTACAGCCAGTGGAGAGGATGTGCAAGTACTCTCCCCAACGGGTCAGATGCAACACGGAAGCTGGTTTCCCAGGGATCGAACCCACGCTAATCCATGCAATCCCAATCTGGAATATGGCAACAAAGCAGCCGGGTCACATGGCCCCCGGGGAAATTCAGGAAGATTCGGAAAACATAGCTCAGACTCAATGCCGCTACTATCTTGTCAGAAGTGGTGCTATTTTTAAGAAACATCGATGGCAGAGCAGTGTTCTAAATCTCAAGGTGCTCGGTGGACAGCAACACCCGGGAAAGCTGAATTATCTACTCACTTGTGTTTTTTTATTTTGCACTCACTTTTCAAAATGACTTTTTTGCTGCCAGAATTGAATAATCCTGGCGTATATTAACCCTATCTCCGGCAGGGGGGCTAATATTGCCCCCTCCTTCAGGTTTTTCAAGAATATCTCCGAAACGGCTTGCGATAGAACTTTGAAACTTCCTGACTTTTCCTAAAACTAGTACAGGCAGATTTTCTGAAATTTTCAAGATTATATATTTACCAGGGGCGGAGCTATGACTGGGTTTTGGGGAGCTTCTATCCACAAACCAAGTATTATCGTATGCGGTGGGTTCTTTGTAAGAGGAAGCCGTCTCTGCTGATCCTGATACCAGTTATATGGTTTTATTATATCATTTGTTATGTGAGATGATAGTGCATTCACAATTTTCACTATTTGTATTCATCAGGGGCGGTTACAGCAGTTCAAAATGCGGGGAATGTTCTCAAGAAGGACTAAACGTTAGTAATTGAGAAGACGACTGCTTACAGCCGTGTCAGGGCGAATACAATTGGGTATATGAAAATTCAAAATACTTTTAACCCAATTTGAGATTACCAGAGGCGTGTCCAGTCACTATAATGTAGAGTAAATCAAAAATATAAAAGCATTTGTTTGTTCACTTAGAGCTTTGCGTGAGACTAGCATGCTCTGTATGTATTCAGTTTCAGGAACGACTAAGGAAATATTTCGCCCATAGGCAGATCACGGAGACAACAGCATACGGAACGTGTTACCAATGGCGGAAAAGTGTCAGTATTTGAGAGGGTAACATTACATTTTCAAAATATATATTCCCAGCCAGTATCACCGCCGCGACTCAATATCGTCGTATATTGAAAATGTGTTTCCAATCACCCCCACCCCCCACGACGAGAGTCCTTGATCCGCCTATGTCACCCCCTTTTCCCAGAGCTGCCATGGGAGGGTAAAAATTATCAGAAATAAATTTCAACTAGTCGAGGGACTAATATACTCATGCATACCACTCGCACATTGTTGGTATGTATTTTACCCCACTATTTTACCTTACTGCATCCGCCCCTGATGTGTTTTTCGTTTTTTTCATTTATTTATGTGTCAAAGATGCCAAGCAGTATATGACAGCTTCTAATCCGCGTAACAAAACTTTTTAGGTTGTATATATTTCCCCTTATAGTCCTGGTTCTGGAACTGCCATTGAATTTCGAATTTTTGCATAACTCCAGTATATGACAATTTTGAGTCAATTATTTGTAAATCTGAACTAGTTTTGTGAAACTCGTACAACAGAGACAAGGGTTATGGAAAATCTAGAAAACACACAAACATTGTATATTTTGCACGACCTTCTCCTTAAAAATCAAAATTTTGAAATTTTCTTTTTTCAAAATAAAGTTTAGCGTCAGGGGAATCTATAGCACTTTGAATTTTCAAAATCGGCCGAATAGATAACGAAATCTTAGAGGGGGTCCGATATTGTCCCCCTTGCCGGAAATAGGGGTAGCCGGGAGCCTGACGGTCTGAGCCACCTTCGCTTTGACGGGGGCGGGTACCCGCCCCCCTAAGATCTCGAGAACTTCCGTAGGTAGCGAAAACGGTAAACGGTGTTGGGTAGCCCATCCACTTCTCCATCGAAAATATTTGCACCATTTTTGTCAGGTCACATTTAAGGTCACGAGAGGTCAAAGCATGCCGTCATAGAGATAACATTTAAATGAAGGTTTTCGGCCATTACATCTGAACAAGTAAAGATAGAGCAAAACGACTCAAACGATATGAATCCTTACAGCAAGCCGAATTGAACGATATATCATTTGACCTTGCTAGGTCAAATCAAGGATTTGACCTGACCTGAGGTCAGGTCAAGGTCAAACTATGAAAAATGCATATCATTAGAACTGCAAAGACAAGGCGAGTTTAATGCAGCTAAAATAAAAACTCTATCACCATCCGTTACTGAGTTATTCAGTCAAAACCATTTTTCCCATGTATTTCCGATGAATAGGTCATGACTCGTGTCTGACCTTAGGCCATCGATATAAAAAATACCGGAGCATAATTTAGAGAACTCGGTAGGCCCATTATGTGATATGAGTTTCAATCGGATAAGTTGACCCTCTTCCGACTTATGCTATCTTAAACGTTTCTTGAGTTTGGGTCAATTGACCTGTACTGGTGACCTGACCTGAGATGACGTAACCTTAAAATTTTCACAGAAGTTGTACAAATGATGAGAGAAAAGGTACGCCAAGTACGGCGGTGCTACGCGCTGCCGTTTTTATGCTATCTCCGAAAAACCCGAGGAGGGGCGGGTGCCCACCCCCCCCGTCAGTGCACGTGTTAAGAACGGTCTTCATAACTCATTCATTGCAGAGCTGGACGCGAGCTTGGCTCCCTTGGCTTTCTCATCCGTCCTTGCTAAGGCGCGAGCGCGATATTTGGCCATGCTGCAATTACGAGTCAAACTCGCACTCAGCTCTGTGATGAGTGGGGTGAAAATACAACACTCAATTTGGCGTTCAAAGAACTTAAAATTTAGCTCAGAAGAAAACAACAGTCATTCGTGCAGGTGCCAAATCCCACAGTCGTAAAAGTCATACCTGGAACGACAACTGCATGGCTTATCTAGATACCAAGGGTACCAAAATGAATTGACCAGGCCAACGGCCAGTAATTAAACGCAATTAAACTGGACTACAATGCACTGAAATGTTGAAGGAACACTGATGCAGTGTATTTATTAATCGTTGTCACCACAGTGAACTTGTTTTAGTCTTTCTACCACGCAACATTATTGCAAAGCTTGAATACTGTTAGGTGATAGCACTATCGGGCATTCTACCTCGTCTGAATGTTGTTTGCACGAATGCACCAAGTATGAAAACTTTCCCTTCAGGCAGTAACACTCTGACTTTACAGGAGACCCACTGTACGTCGGGATGGACCTCACCATCGCCAGCTTCGACTCCATCTCGGAAGTCAATATGGTAAGCTTCGGGATCTCCCCCTCACGCTTCTTTGCATGTAAGCTGATGTTAACAGCCCTTATTTCCACCTCGCTGTCCCATGCACAGCCGGTGTTTCAACAATAATATTTTGTTTTGCTCCATAAGAGGAACGATTCATCATAGCATCAGGAATCTAGCACAATTTCACGCAGACAACGAAAATTTCCATCTACATCAGGTAAAACAATGCACACGGGCCGCGTTTGTACGAGCGTCAATATTGATCTGCCCAGCTGGCTGACTGACATGCACAGTGCCAAGGTTAACGTTTTTGTGGGCAAGCTGGAAGATCAGGCTAGAGCACGAAAAGGTCTTGTTTCTGCTGGACCCAACGTCTATCTTTTTAGAACACCAAAATGAGTGTTGTCTTTAAACCCCACTTATCACTGTGCTGAGAGCCAGCTTCCTTTTTCTGTCAAGCGCCCCAAGTGCGTGCTAAGCAACAATGCAATTGGGTTTAAAGGCAGCACTGGAATTTGTGCTCTAAAAAGACGGAAGTTGTGTCCAAAAGAAGATCACAGCTATTCGTGTTGTAACCCGATCTTCCATCTTGCACCTAAAAGTCAGCTCTAGAATGCCATTGCGTGTAAACAAGATTACAGAAATCATTGCTATTTTACAGGGAGCAATGCTCAGGTTCTAAAATAGCCGTTAACCCTATTTCCAACAGGGGGAGGGGCAGATTCTGTCTACCCTTCAGCTTGTTCTGTGGGATCTCTGAAACGGTTTGAGATAGGCTCTTGAAAATTTGCGGCTTTTCTTAAAACTAAATAGTGCGTGTTCCCTAAATTAAAAAAAAATAAAAATAAATTCGCCAGAGGCTCGCTAATTTGGGGTGTTTTATCCAGAAGCCGAGCATTGTCGCTGGCGTTGCGTTTGTCCTACAATAAAGCTGTGTGTTACGAATTGGCGGCAGTTGTAATGTTTGAATGCTATTACTGAGAATTAGGATGACACTTGATGTGTATTTTGATATAATTTTGGTCATAGGCGGTTCCAGAAGCTCAAAATGGGGGTTTTACAAGGTTCTCCATCCGAACTCTGGGGCATTCCAGGACAGATCGACCAAGGCTTGACACCACCATGTCTAGAAAAATCTGAAACTTTGTCTCCGGGGTAGTTTTGGGCCAAAAACACGCCTGTGAGAATCTCAGCCCCCTCCGACCAACGGTGACCGAGTTATAGCCCGAGGCACTTTCGGGAGGTCACGTTGTAGACTCATCTTTGATGCTTCATAACTCAACAACGCATCACCTGATTAACAAGTTTTGTATATCATTGAACTCGTCTTGAATTATAGTTTATTTTGAAAAAAGAAAATGTTAAAATTTGAAAATTTTTGACTTTTAATTTGTTTGACCTTTTCCTTTTTGACCTAGCTTGACCTTTTCCCAGTTGAAATTGCCCTTTTAGACACCTCAAAAATGTTTCTTCATAAAATATCTTTCGATAGCAAAAATAAAAAAATGCGTTCTTGCTATAAGTTCCGAATATTTAGCACCTAAGGTAGGTATGTACACGGTTTTTGACCATTGCGGTAGTACAGCCTTATGTTTCACGCCGCAAATATAGCGATTGCTTTTGTAATCGGTCGCTGGAAATCATACTCCATTGTCTTTACGAAATTTTCATCGTACAAGTTTCCGAATTTATGACAATTAACACGCGCCCACCCGAGGGGGTGGGCAACCGGCCTCCTCAGGTTTCCACAGGTAGTAAAAAAACACCTTCGCGCAGCGCCACCGTACTTCATGTACCTCTAACTCGAAATTTTTGCAGCTTCTGGCAAAATTTTAGGTCTGGGTCATACCAGGTCAGACCGCCAACCCAGGTCAAGAGACCTAACCTCAAACTTTGGGAGGTGCATAAATCATATCAAATTTAGCCTATCGTGGTTAGAATCGCATTACATAGTAAGATCGCCTAGCAAGATAATTTTTCGTAGCAGGATTTCTATATCGATAACCGGGAGCAGGGCAAAGGTCATGATCTTTCCATTATAAATGCATGGGGCGATCGGTAAATTTTGATAACTTGCGAGAATTGAGAATTGTCGAGAATTGCGATGGAGGTTTTATTTTTACATTGTCGTGTCTGACTTGCCACTGCAGTTTGATTAATATTCTTTTTACCATACAGACCTAAGCCTGGCTCTAGGTCAAAGCAGGTTAATTTTGACATTTGACTAGGCAATATTATAAGATACATAATCCGTTTGGGCTCAACAAGAGTGTTCCAATGGTGCTGAACTTTTCTTTCTACGGCTCTTCTCTGTCACCTATTATGCCACAAAATTTAGGTTTCCACTTAGTTCCCGTAAGAAATACTGTGACCTTGAGCAACCTCAAAGGCGACACGACCAAACGATTGTATGTAACATATTCGGTAATGATTAAAACTGGCTATTTAGCGGCATCACTCCCAGTGCACTGTGTCATTATTTATCTGGGATTCTCGGATCCGTGTCAGCTATGAAATGATCACCTTGTAAGAATATCATGAGGCAACCTGTTCAAGCGACCAAGTCGAATGCGTTACAATTTCAGGGCATTTTGTCGAATATGTGAGCAGATTCAAATTACTTTTTGGGAATGAAAGCCTTTCAGACACGTTTGTTTACATTGCATGAATCCTCTCAAACATATGCTGTGCTGCACTGGATCAGCTTGCATCGATACTATTTTCCATCTCCGGGAACGATGTAATTGTGTGAGTTAGTGGTGCTCATAGGATAAGTTATACTTGTTTCAATTATTGATAAGGTCGCGACATCTTTGTAAATTTTCGTTTAAGGCTGAAAGGTTCATTATTATTAAGTTCATTTGCCCTCGTCTCCCTCGAAACAAGGAATCACTTTTTATCACTTTTAATGGCTGCAGTTTTTCTGTTTATAAATATTGCCCAAGTTGTTGCCAGTTCAGTTTTTTATACATTTTGTACAAGTTGTTCTCAGTTCGATTGTTGGAGTCAGGGTCTCACTAAAGTCATCAATGGACTTGTCACGGAGACCCCGACCCCACCATCCGAACGAGCAACTCCCACAATGAAGGGTTGATTTTAGAAGCCAACGTTTAACGTCCCACACAGCACAGGGACGGCCGCCCCGCTCAGGTCACCCTCTCACCAGTCAGTTGCCAGCCGACCTGTACGTCGGGTAAGATATTGAGCGCCGGAGCGTCTCAGCGGAACCGATCCCAAGCCTGGACATGCACTGCCACTGCATGCTTCTGAGCCGCGGGCCGGAGCCCAACGCTCTACCAACTGAGCTACCGGGGCGGCAAGGAGGCAGTTTTAGGAGTAGGTGTCTCACTAGAGTCATCAAGGGACTTTTTACGGAGACCCTGACCCCACCACCCAAACGAGCAACTCCCACGATAAAGTGTTAATCAAGGAAACAAAGTTGAAAGTCCCACAAGGCATAACGACGACCGTCTACCTCAGGTCACCCCCTCACCACTGAGTTGCCTGCTGGCCTTCAGCATTTACGGTACCTACCACCTCCCAGTTGACCTAAAATATTTTTCCAGAAGTCGCAAAATGTTGTGTTAGAGGTAGATGGAGTACGGTGGCGCTGCGCAAAGGTATTTTTTTACTACCTGTAGAGACCTGAGGAGGCCGGTTGCCCACCCCCTCGGGTGGGCGCGTGTTAATTGTCATAAATTCGGATACTCGTACGATTAAAATTTCGTAAAGACAATGGAGTATGATTTCCAGCGACCGATTACAAAAGCAATCGCTATATTTGCGGCGTTAAACATAAGACTGTACTACCGCAATGGTAAAAAACCGTGTATATACCTACCTTAGGTGCTAAATATTCGGAACTTATAGCAAGAACGCATTTTTTTTATTTTTGCTATCGAAAGATATTTTATGAAGAAACATTTTTGAGGTGTCTAAAAGGGCAATTTCAACTGGGAAAAGGTCAAGCTAGGTCAAAAGGAAAAGGTCAAACAAATTAAAAGTAAAACATTTTCAAATTTTAACATTTTCTTTTTCAAAATAAACTATAATTCAAGACGAGTTTAATGATATATAAAACTTGTTAATCAGGTGATGCGTTGTTGAGTTATGAAGCATCAAACATGAGTCTACAACGTGACCTCCCGAAAATGCCTCGGGCTATAACTCGGTCATCGTTGGTCGGAGGGGGCTAAGATTCTCACAGGCGTGTTTCTGGCCCAAAACTACCCCGGAGACAAAGTTTCAGATTTTTTTCTAGACATGGTGGTGTCAAATTGAAATATTTTTGGTCGTTTTGTCCTGGAATGCCCCCTCTTCCAAAGTAAATAGATTGCGTACAAAATGTTCGGGAGGGGTAAAAATATTCATGCATTGATCCCATATGTGTATTATATGATGATAGGAAATCATAGGCATGCTCAGGTACCGTAATTAGGGGGGTCCACTCACACTCAAGTTCATTTTAGTGTTGTGTGTGCATTGAATGGGACGAAGCATTGTAACTATGCATTTAGTTCTAACACTAAATGAGATTTGGGGTGACAGTGGATGTGCATTTCGATATATTTTTGGTCATAGGCGGTTCCAGGAGCTCAAAATGGGGGTCTAAAATGTTATCCATTCGAACTCTTCCATAGTGAATAAACTGCCTGCAGAATGGAGGGCAAGCGTAAAAATAAGGATGTATTGATCCAATTTGTGTATTATATGATAATAATATATCGTAGGTGTGCTCAGGTACCATATTTAGGGGGTTCACTAACTTCCAAAAGTATTTTAGTGTTGTGTCTGCATTGAATGGGGCAAAGCATCGTAGACAGGCATGCATTTAGTCTAGAGGTGGGACTTTCTAGGCCCGGGGGCCCGGGGCAAAAGCCCGGCCCAGGCCCGCGGGCTTTGACCGGGCCTGAAGGCCTGATTTAAGCCCATGTCGGGCTGATAACGGGCTTCACCCAGGCTCATCCCGGGCTTCAACTAAACTGGGACTTCAAGTCAATTTTCTGTAAGTTAAATAAGCCTTTTTCAGTACAGACCTAGTTTTTTCCACTGAAACATAATCTTATTCATGCACCAGCAGCTTTTGAAAATGCATTTACAATTAATTTTGAGACTTTTAGACATACATCAGGAATGTAAAAGCATGAAGCTCTAGCTTTCTATCTGTTACTCATGCCAGGGTCAAAAGCAAGTTACTTAAACCTGAATTAATATTCAAAATCAAATATTGAATAATGCCTACAGTTGCACACATCCATGCCGTACTGTCATCTTATGAATATCCTAATTACTTTAAAATTTTCAAGTCATATATGGGTGAACAAAATATAAATTGTGATAGCATATTTGTTACTTCCATATTGTCAGTATACCATTTCAAAGGAAGTCATTTAACCAATTTGCTGCTAA
Organism: Lepas anatifera; assembly: GCA_034440635.1. Lineage (NCBI taxonomy): Eukaryota > Metazoa > Arthropoda > Thecostraca > Lepadidae > Lepas > Lepas anatifera. The sequence goes on along the minus strand of JAOTON010000176.1, from coordinate 380,081 downwards.
CATATTGATATTAACACCTAGCTCTAGCTAGAAAATTCTTTCAAGAAGCTTTCTGCTCCAGGTAAAAGAAAATGTTATCTATGGAGCCATTCCCATGTCCTCTACGAAAAATGGTGAAGTAAATATGTCAGGTACAAACTATCTAGTGGGAGCCCATAATTGTCAAATCGGCCTGGTAACTCTAGCTGCAAGAACAAATGTTGATAAGTTTGACCCTTCCAAAGCTTCATCTTGCTCTTTCATTGCCCAAAAGATGCAAAATCCACTCAGAAAGGGCTAGTATAAGCAAGGAAATAGCCACAAGGAAAACATGTTTTTGATCGAAGTACTTCAAAACATATAAATTAGTCAGTTGTGGGGAGATATTGGGGAGAGCAGTCAGCCTTAGAAGGAACATTTGAAATTACACCAAAACATGAATATACTTGACAGTATGTGTTGCATTTTCCTTGTGGGGATACTTCCCTGGCTTCTATTAAATACAACTTCTATTATAAGCTTTGAACTTGAACATAACAGCACTTCCCTCCCACCACACTAAAGGTATTATCGCAGTAGGTGGATCACATCTCGCGGTTCAAAAGGATTACATCAGAAGGTCCACTGATCAAAGGGTCTAATGTTCATAGGTTCTACCCTGTGAAAGTTAGACCTTTTGAACAAGAAGTCCACAAACAAGTGCACAAAAAGTGGCCTATTCTCAGGAACAAAAGAAATGCACCACACACTTTGTGCTTATTTTTAAATCTGTGAAATTTTAAAATATATTTTCAAAAGTCTTGAAATATTTTCGCTGAAATAAACTTACTATTCTGGTAAATTTTGGTGAAAAATGTTTTCATAAATGATTGCTCTAATGTAGACAAGCACGGCGCTTCAGATACCTACTAAGCGCAAGCCCGTCAAATACAACAAAGCAAACAGAAATAGTGTTCAAGCCCAAATGGTGATGTGGATGGGATTGAGTTGTTTTTTGTGTCAGATTTACTTTTTGGTGGAGATTGGTGCAATATTTTTATTCAATGTTTGGTGCGAACCTGTGGAAAACTAGTGGTTCCTTATCAAGATAGTTCTTTATGGCTGGTGGTTTGATAATTGTATATGGCTGATGGGCCTTGTTCATGTTGGCCTGTTGGCTTACCTACTTTCCAGACCGGGCTGACCCAAGCAGAACATTCTTTTAACTATCTTCCAAGCTGTTTAGTGACTAAACTAAAAGAAAATGTTCACATGTATCAATTGAGGGACAATGTGAAGGAGTTTTGGTTCCTTCACAGCCATTCCGCCATGATATTCTGAAAAGTTTTAGCTGAAAACTTGTCACTGCTCTCTCCTCTATTTATAAACATTATTGGAACTCAATTGTGAGGCTCGTGCCAGCATATAATGATTTATAAAAGTGCAAAGATGGAGGAAATGTCTGAAATGAGTGGACTTATTTCATCCCAATTCTTATAGCTGCCATGTGCATACCTTTATCTAGAATACCCTTTGTTTTTATAAGGTGATGCTGGTCATTACCCGAAGTAAGCCTGCATCATAAGCAAGCCATGTTTCATACTGTGTTTTTCAGTATCATTTTCTGCTGAATTATTAAGATAGCTGAGGCTACTGATACTACATGCACCTTTTTGATATGGTTTTGGGTGAAACCAAAACTTTTTACAGGATAAATTGGCTTAAAACATATATTTGAAACAGCTTTAAAGTAAATAAATTTTGTATATAGTCGTTAATGGTTTTCCATGATACCGGGCCTTCCCGGGCTTGATAATCCATTTCTTCCACAAACCGGGCTTGTGACGGGCTTCTAAAATCAGCAGCCGGCCGGGCCCGGGCCCGGGCCTGCAAAATTGCCTGAAACTCCCACCTCTAATTTAGTCCTAACACCAAATGGACACAATTCATCCATAGGCGAAACCAGGAGTGTTCTCCGGGTCGGGCAGGGGTGAACAAAGGCGGGGTAATTTGAAAAGTAGCCATACCTGAAAGGCGGGATAATTTGTGTCTTACCCCACTATTTTGCTTTCCTGAATCCACCTCTGACATTTTTTGGCTTTGAATTTTGAATTTCGCCTAAATGAGAGATATGACCATTTCCAAGCAATCTATGTCAATCCAAACTAGTTTCATGAAAATGAAGCCTAAGAGACAAGAGTTACGGATAATCTAAAAAAGGCAGACATTTTGTATATTTTGAAGCCCCTTGCCCTCAATTTTCAAAATTTTGATTTTTTTGTCTTCAAAGTGGAGTTTAGCATGAGAGGAATTGATTGCAATTTGAATTTTTAAAATCGGCCGGGTAGATCTCTAGATCTTAGGGCGGGGCAGAATCTACTCCCCCCCTGTTGGAAATAGGGATAGCCGGGAGCCCTTTGGAATAGGGTTAAGAAAATAAAATCGCGATAACTCCGAGGTCGAATCGAAAGCAGCGTTTGTTGGTTCGGCCTTTAACCCTTGCCTCGGTGGCGGGTAGGAGCCACCTTCGCCCTGGTGGGGGGCTAAATAAGACCCCCTCCTCGATTTCAAAAGCTAAGAGAGCTAGAAAAAAGCACAAAACGGCAATCGAAAGCTATTTAGAAATGATATCGAAAATATTTTGCCATTTTTCTCGTCAGGTCAATATCAAGGTCACCAGAGGTCAAAATAGGTCAAAATCCCTAATATGAGGTGTACTAAGAAAACCTCACATATCTCAGAAAATATGATAGCTAGAAACATTTTTCGAAAACAATTCGAAAGCACTTGAATTGCTCTTTCATTAAAAATGCAACACATGTTCGTGTCATGTCAAAGCCTAGGGAGCTACAGGTCGCTGAATATTTGGAATGTTCTTGGTAATGTCCATAGCCACCCATGCATAAGGGCGTTTCCTTTTTCGCTAATTAATTCCAAACCAAGCAAGATACAGCCATAGTTGATGCACCATTGCAATCTTTTTGTCAATGCAAATCGAATGATATATAATATTGCTATTCCAGGTCAAATTTGAAAATATGACCTGACCCAGGTGAACAGTCTGACCCAACTTGACCTGGTATAGTCATAATGTATATAATTTGGCTTGCAGTGACTATACAAACACTTTGGTGATCAAATAAAAGTTCTATCTTTGTTTATTCAAAATTTATAGAGTAAAACACCAAAAAATGTTTATTTGACCTAAGGTGACCTTTCAAAGGTCACAAGCCAATTTTTTTGTATCAAATTCAGAAATGAGGTAAGAGAAAGCCGTAACCGATGTTTGAAGTTGATTCCAACCATACTTACGGAGAAAAGCTCATTTTGTGATTTTCCCCATGTCTTTACAATGGGGAGGTCATGCTCTGCACATGACCTTAGGTCACCAATATAAAAAAATCCTGGAACATATATTGTAGCTCCTGGTGGGCCCAATATGTGGTATAAGTTTCAACTTGATCAATTAACCCGCCTTTTAGTTATGCAGTCCTAAGCATTTTTGGAGGTGAGGCCACTTCACCTGGCCTGGTGACCTGACCTGATATGACCTTGAGCTAAAATTGTCAGGAAAGATGTAAAAATGATGAAGAAACAGCTAGACCAAGTTTGGTGGCGCTGCGCGCCGCCGTTTTTTGGTCACTTCGGGAAAAACCCGAGGGGGTCTAAAAAGACCCCCACCCGGGCGAAGGTTAACCAGGTTTTCCATTGACGGAAAGTATACATGCAGTGCTGAAGGATTTGGGCACAAGAATGGTCTAATCTCCTTTTAGATGGCCCTTTTAACAGCTCAAAGTTTTGCCAGGGCATTGTGTCGGCTCTAACGGAATTATTGACCAGTTTCGAAGACAAGAAGGACGCCGCCATTACCATTTCAAAAGCAGCGTTAACCCTCGCCCCACCGGGGGCCATCGATGGCCCCCTAAGGTTTTTCCGGGATAGCAGAAATACGACGAGGCGCAGCACCGCGGTTAAGGGCTCTACCTCTCACTGCATCATTTTCCCATCATCCCTGAAATTTTTTACCCCAGGTCACCCAAGGTCAGGTCACCAGACGAGGTCAACCAAGGTCACCTCACTTCACTTTAGAGCTCTGTAAGAGCTACATTTCAAAGTCGATCGATTTGAAACTTCCTACACTTCATGACCCCTCCAGGGTCTACAAGGTGTATATCCGGGATTTTTCGATTTCTTGTCCTGAGGTCAGGTCACGAGGCGACCTCTCCCATTGGAAAAGCATGGGGAAAAGCTATTTCATGATATAAAAGTCAAAAAAATGATTGCAAATACTCAGACTGCTCAGAACAACGTTTTTGGACACCCTTTCACAGATCCCAGGGGTCATATTTTCCCTTTCACCTTTCCAAGGTCATCCAAGGTCACCAGAGGTCAAAAACAGTATTTTGACAATAACTTTTGACCTAACTGAGCTAGAGCGGTGAAACAAACACCATCGTGTTTGGCTTGTTACTGGCTTTCATTTGATATACGGCAAGGTCACTTTTTGACCTTTCGTGATCTCAGGTCATATTAGGTCACGAGGTGACCTCTGGCGGTCAAACCACTGGCGGGAGGTCTTTACGTTTCACATAGCGGAAAAAGTACTGGCAATTTGCTATCAAATGTACTTTACCAGGCCTCAATAGCTCGAATGACATAAGAGTTATGCCCAGTTTGCTTAATCATTGCATATTTGAGTGAAAATAGCCGATCTTGACCTAATTTGACCTCTGGAGGTCAAACCATTGACCTGAGCACTAAAACATGTGAAGTAATTTCTTACTGAATTCATGCGAGCTTTCTATTGCACTTTGCAGATTTGCGCTAACGCCCATATTTTCGGAGTTAGAGGGGGCCATCGATGGCCCCCGGTGGGGCGAAGGTGGCGCCGGACCCCTGGTGGGGCGCGGGTTAAACAAAACTTTGAGCTAGGGTCTGGACCAAAAATGGGAGGAAAAACAGTTGTGGGGCTGGCAATGTCTTGGCGCACCCAAACGAAACCTTGTTCCGTACACATCAGCTCATACAGAGTGGCTTGAACAGCGTTTCAGAGGCTGCATGATTATTACAAGAAGAGGAGCGCCTGGCCAGCTCATTCTCAGATATGACCTCCTGAACTTTTATCGTTGGAATGCTTTAAGGCGTGTAACCTACCCGATTGCTTCATGATATTTGTCACGATTGAAAAATTATTCAAGCAAGGAACACGTTGAATTTTCCAATATATGTTTCCGTAAGGTGCTGCTTGAGGCAGGAGGTAAAAATATATAATACGGAAATCTGCTTTAGCATAAATGGCGATAATTTCAAGTATGTTTTTTTAGCTGAAGTACCTATTGTGAAGGTTGTTTTGAGCAGGGCAGATAACATTCCTGTGCGTAAAGGTGCCAATTATGGGTGTGGAAGGTCCCTGGATCAAGGCTGGCCTGTGGCAGCCTTTTCCGCGGCCGCCGCCTACCCAGGAAATAGCGGAACACTGGGGAGTGCACGCCACAGCAGTGGAATCAACGCCGTGTCAGCCTGTGTCCCTGTTTGTGGGTGCACAGGCCTGATCGGCCTTTAAAGTGATCCACCGGTCCGGTCTCTTGCCCGTGGCCCTCATATGAGGGCTCGGTCTGTGCCGGGCGCTGCGGCTTGGAGAGACTGGAGCAGCCTATGGCCCACCGAGTGCGGTGCCGCTGTCCCATAAGGGTGCCGGCAAATGGAAACTTCCGCTCTGTACATAGTGTGAGTGCGGTATACGAATGATGCTAGCAACTAACACAAAATGTTCCCGGGAAAGGGAACGCAAAAATATTAAGAAAAAATTGTGTCCAGTGATATAATACCCTTGATGCTGCAAAGTACCATTATTTTCCTAAAATAAATAAGATGTGGATTTTTTTTAAAGTCGCTTTCTCGCGAGCCTTCCGCTCTCCAAAAGGCACGCATGCAATAATAGCAAACAACTGGTTTAGAATGTCTCTGAATTCAAGTATGCATATATTTTCATAAGATTATGGTTATTCGTAGCTTACAATGACCTGTTTGCTTACAATCTCCGTTATTAATTCAATAGTTTTACCGCAATTCGAAGAAGTGTACTCACTAACCGCTGGAAGTTCGGACTATCTATCCGTATGTGCTGTTTTTTATAAATGTATACAACATGTTTTAGGGCGCATTTTTTAGCGATGTGAGCATGATGTTTTATTATTCTGTAAGTGTTGCTATCATTCGTGCATGTATGTATATAATTTTATCACAATGACTTCGTCCATAATTGGGAATACCCGTCGACGATTGAATAAATAAATTGAAATTGAAATTGACTATCGGGTTAAGCACCAAACAAGACAATGTAGTCTGTCCCAATATAATGCTTGTTGGAAAGTGTTATATGCATGTTTACTTAACCCGCGCCCCACCGGGGGTCCGGCGCCACCTTCGCCCCACCGGGGGCCATCGATGGCCCTCCCCTCTAACTCCGAAAATATGGGCGTTAGCGCAAATCTGCAAAGTGCAATAGAAAGCTCGCGTGAATTCAGTAAGAAATTACTTCGCATGTTTTAGTGCTCAGGTCAATGGTTTGACCTCCAGAGGTCAAATTAGGTCAAGATCGGCTATTTTCACTCAAATATGCAATGATTAAGCAAACTGGGCATAACTCTTATGTCATTAGAGCTATTGAGGCCTGGTAAAGTAAATTTGATAGCAAATTGCCAGTACTTTTTCCGCTATGTGGAACGTAAAGACCTCCCGCCAGTGGTTTGACCGCCAGAGGTCACCTCGTGACCTAATATGACCTGAGGTCACGAAAGGTCAAAAAGTGACCTTGCCGTATATCAAATGAAAGCCAATGACAAGACAAACACGATGGTGTTTGTTTCACCGCTCTAGCTCAATTAGGTCAAAAGTTATTGTCAAAATACTGTTTTTGACCTCCGGTGACCTTGGATGACCTTGGAAAAGTCAAAGGGCAAATATGACCCCTGGGATCCGTGAAAGGGTGTCCAAAAACATTGTTCTGAGCAGTCTGAGTATTTGCAATCATTTTTGTGGCTTTTATATCATGAAATAGCTTTTCCCCATGCTTTTCCAATGGGAGAGGTCGCCTCGTGACCTGACCTCAGAGCACGAAATCGAAAAATCCCGGATATACACCTTGTAGACCCTGGAGGGGTCATGAAGTGTAGGAAGTTTCAAATCGATCGACTTTGAAATGTAGCTCTTACAGAGCTCTAAAGGTGAAGTGAGGTGACCTTGGTTGACCTCGTCTGGTGACCTGATCTTGGGTGACCTGGGGTAAAAAATTTCAGGGATGATGGGAAAATGATGCAGTGAGAGGTAGAGCCCTCAACCGCGGTGCTGCGCCTCGTCGTTTTTCTGCTATCCCGGAAAAACCTTAGGGGGGCCATCGATGGCCCCCCGGTGGGGCGAGGGTTAACATACAGCACACTAGCCCCAGCAGTGGCTCTGGGATCTGACACATGTGCGTGCCACGTATGCCCGCGGGGCCGGCTGTTCCCCCTGAGGCGGTCAGGCGGTCAGACCAGCTGGTCCTCGCGCGCCTTCTGTGTCTCTATCGCAGATTGAACATGAATAAAGCCCAAAATTAGACTGCTGGTGCTGTATGCTGATGTTCCAAGGCCCAGATGCGTACATAGGTACGCCAGCTTATATCAACATGGCTTGGATGTGTACGTGTTAACCCTCGCCCCACCGGGGGGCCATCGATGGCCCCCCTAAGGTTTTTCCGGGATAGCAGAAAAACGACGAGGCGCAGCACCGCGGTTGAGGGCTCTACCTCTCACTGCATCATTTTCCCATCATCCCTGAAATTTTTTACCCCGGGTCACCCAAGGTCAGGTCACCAGACGAGGTCAACCAAGGTCACCTCACTTCACCTTTAGAGCTCTGTAAGAGCTACATTTCAAAGTTGATCGATTTGAAACTTCCTACAATTCATGACCCCTCCAGGGTCTACAAGGTGTATATCCGGGATTTTTCGATTTCGTGCCCTGAGGTCAGGTCACGAGGCGACCTCTCCCATTGGAAAAGCATGGGGAAAAGCTATTTCATGATATAAAAGCCACAAAAATGATTGCAAATACTCAGACTGCTCAGAACAACGTTTTTGGACACCCTTTCACGGATGCCAGGGGTCATATTTGCCCTTTGACTTTTCCAAGGTCATCCAAGGTCACCAGAGGTCAAAAACAGTATTTTGACAATAACTTTTGACCTAACTAAGCTAGAGCGGTGAAACAAACACCATCGTGTTTGTCTTGTCACTGGCTTTCATTTGATATACGGCAAGGTCACTTTTTGACCTTTTGTAACCTCAGGTCATATTAGGTCACGAGGTGAACTCTGGCGGTCAAACCACTGGCGGGAGGTCTTTACGTTCCACATAGCGGAAAAAGTACTGGCAATTTGCTATCAAATGTACTTTACCAGGTCTCAATAACTCTAATGGCATAAGAGTTATGCCCAGTTTGCTTAATCATTGCATATTTGAGTGAAAATAGCCGATCTTGACCTAATTTGACCTCTGGAGGTCAAACCATTGACCTGAGCACTAAAACATGCGAAGTAATTTCTTACTGAATTCACGAGAGCTTTCTATTGCACTTTGCAGATTTGCGCTAACGCCCATATTTTCGGAGTTAGAGGGGGGCCATCGATGGCCTCCCGGTGGGGCGAAGGTGGCGCCGGACCCCCGGTGGGGCGCGGGTTAAATGTCTTGGCAAGACTGTTTGACCATAAGACAAATTCACAATAGTTGAACAAATTGTCCGGCCACTTTGACTGTGGCCATGGTCCGTACCTAAACTATTTCTTTCAAACAACATTCTTTTAAAGTCTGTACGCCAAAATCAATATTCAAACGGTAAAATATTGTGTTTATATAATTTTATTTATTAGCTTTGGACACTTCCCCACAAGAGGTGACTTTTCAAGCACCGTCGTAATGGACAGGAAGTAATGTAAACTATGGAAGGAGACGGCGGGGATAAGGATGGATGAGGGCAAAGCAAGGCGGAATACTACCTGGGTTTTGGAATACTACTAAATGGTTTTACACATTTAAATGGGGTTAACTTGGCTGTTACGGTGGTTAGTGGTGGTTAAGTTTTAGAATCATTGGTGTTAGCGATAATCTATAAAATTAGCTGCGCCTGGTGCTAGTGGCATCCGCGCAGCAGGCCTGGGAGTTTTCCTAGTACTGGACGTGGATCTGTGGAAATTATTGGAGTGCCCAAATCTGAAACAGTGTCAAGAAACACATTAACAAACAGTGATAACATAACATAAAGTGTGTATTGGGCCTTCCCACAGGCTCGTTGAACAGCACAAAGTCTGTCTATCGAACGTAGACAAGAAGTTTAAACTCCGGAGAAGAGTTGAATTATGTCCGGCCATCTAACACGTGTGTAACCCTCGCCCCACCGGGGGCCATCGATCCCCCTAATGTTTTTTTCAGGATAGCAGAAAAGTGACGACACGCAGCAACGCGGTTGAAGGCTCTATCTCTCACCCCATCATTTTCCCACTATCTCTAAATTTGTTCACCTCGAGTCACCCAAGGTCAGGTCACCAGGCGAGGTCAACCAAGGTCACCTTACTTCAAATTTTGGGCTTTATAAGAGCTACATTTCTCGGTTGATCAATTTTAACACGCGCATTGACGGGGGTCTGAGCCACCTTCGCATTGACGGGGGCGGGTACCCGCCCCCCTAAGATCTCGAGAACCACGGTAGGTAGCGAAAAACGGTAAACGGCGTTGGGCTGCCCATCCACTTCTCCATCGAAAACATTTGAGCCATTTTTTGTCAGGTCACATTTAAGGTCACGAGAGGTCAAAACATGCCCGTCATAGGGATAACATGTAAAATTCAGTTTTTCGGGCATTACATCTGAACAAGTAAAGATAGAGCAAAACGACTTGAACTATATGAATTCTCTTTGCAAGCCGAATCGAATGATATATAATTTGACCTTGCTAGGTCAAATCAAGGATTTGACCTGACCTGAGGTCAGGTCAGGGTCAAATTATATGAAATGCATATCATTAGAACCGCAAAGACCAGGCGAGTCTAATGCAGCTAAAATAAATGCTCTATCACCATCCGTTACTGAGTTATTCCGTAAAAACCATTTTTCCTATGTATTTCCAATGGAGAGGTCATGCCTCGTACCTGACCTTAGGTCATCGATATAAAAAATACCGGAACATATGTTAGAGAACTCGGTGGGGCCATTATGTGATATGAGTTTCAATCGGATAAGTTTACCCTGCTCCGACTTATGCTATCTTAAACTTTTTTTGAGGTCGGGTCACTTGACCTGTACTGGTGACCTGACCTGAGATGACCTAACCTTAAAATTTTCACAGAAGTTGTAAAAATGATGAGGGAAAAGGTATACCAAGTACGGCGGCGCTACGCGCCGCCGTTTTCCTGTTGTCTCCGAAAAACCCGAGGGGGGCGGGTACCCGCCCCCGTCAATGCGCGTGTTAAACTTCCTACACTTCATGACCCCGCCAGGGTCTACAAGGTGTATATCCAGGATTTTTCGATTTCATGATTTGAGGTCAGGTCACGTGGTGAACTCTCCCATTGAAAAAGCATGGGGAAAGCTGTCTTATTATCTAAAAGTCACAAAAATGATTGCAAATGCTCAGACTGCTCAGAACAGCGTTCTTGGACGACCTTTCACGGATCCCAGGGGCTATATTTTCCCTTTAACCTCTCCGAGGTCATACAAAGGTCACCAAGGGTAAAAAACAGTATTTTGGAAACAACTTTTGATTTAATTAAGCTAGAGCGCTAAAACAAACACCATCGTGTATGTCTCGTCACTCACTTCCATTGGATATGCGGCAAGGTCACTTTCTGACCTTTTGTGACTTTAGGTCATATGAGGTCACGAGTTGACCTCTGGAGGTCAAACCACTGACGGGAGGTCATTACGTTCCACATAGCGGAAAAAGGTCTGGCATTGTCCTATCCAATGCAGTTAACTAAATCTCAATAGCTCTAATGGCATAAGAGTTATGTCTAGTTTTTTAAGCATTGCATATCTGAGTGAAAATAGCCTATCGTGACCTAACTTGACCTCTGGAGGTCAAACCATTGACCTGAGCGCTTAAACATGCGAATTAATTTCTTATGGATTCACGCGAGCTTTCTAATGCACTTTGCATAGTTTCCCTAACCCCCATATTTTCGGAGTTAGACGGGGCCATCGATGGCCCCCGGTGGGGCCAAGGTGTCGCCGGACCCCCGGTGGGGCGCGGGTTAACAAGCGACTGTGCAAAATAGACTTACGAGGAAACGTGAGACCTAAGCTTAATGCTAAGTCTCAACTTACCAAACCTCTTTGCAGAGGTCGTTTGGAGTCACTATAATATTATATCACCGGGTTTTCCTGATCTGCATTGGCATATGGGGCGTTACAGTGGGACCGAAGAAAAATACAAATATAACTTCTAGACTTGACCGCCGGCTTGAAGTACTATACTGTGTTATACGCGAACGCCTGGGTTTTATGCTACTTGGCTGCTACGGCTGGTCGTTATCACTTCACACATTTAAAACCAACATGGCATGGGCCAAAGGCGAGATAAGTCCAGTAACCCCAGACGCCGGCTCTTCAGAAACCTCCAACCACGATGCTGCACGCAAAACGTAATTCCTAGACAGTTTCAGAGGTCACTCTTGCAGTAGCTGAGTGACATGTTATACAGGTGATAGGAATGACTGTGACCTAAACAGTTAAATAGCTCCCACTCTTTCAAGAGTTGACATTACGAGTAAATAAGTTCATAAATATTGTTCAGAACTTACATTGTTTCCTTATGCATAGACTATTTAGTGAAGCCATGGAGGTTAAACAAGGTCATTCCGGGTCACCATATGATATCATAATGCTCTCGGCAGCCTCTGCAATGGACCGCTGAGCTTCATCAAGCTCATAACCACCTGGAGTCAGTCAACCTCATATCCGTGATAATCCTATCTGTCTCGAGCCTCCGTGTTAAGCTATTTCCAAAACTGTTCTGACTTGGTTGGCCGTCAGACAGGCGCGACGGATAGTCACGCATGGCATCATAAGAAAATGTGTAATTAAAATTAAATGAAATCATGAATAAGAAATCATGCCCTGACTGGTAATATTCAACTTGTTATAGGTGTGTGGACTTGTCCTCAGCTAGTTAGCTTCCAGGAAAATGATTACATCTATCAAAATGGCTCGAATCGATTCAGAACCATATTCGGGCTACACGACTGGGTGTTTTCATTTTGGACACGGTTCTTTTTACAAAATATGTCACACATTCCAAGAAAAATAATCGTTTCTTCATGAGTGACTTGATCTGTGACACCACTTATTGACAAAATATCAATAAATTAGGCATCATTCGACAGTTGAGGACCTTGAAGATTCAATTCAATGGAACTTGCCTGGGCTTATGGGATTAATTCTTCGTAAGGTGTAGCCCGAAAATGAAGTGTTGAGCAGAACACTTTTAAAAATCAAAATAATATAACATGATGGTGTAAAACAGACATATTCAGCGACATAACTATAGTTAGTTAAGCATATATACATACCAGAGTTATCTGGGGGGTAACAGCAGCATCAAAATTACTGTTTTCCAGGAAATATACTTTTATTTGTCAAAGGAGCGATTTTCAAGCTGGAAATTGTATAACACCTTATTGACACAGTAATATCACCCGTAAATTGTGATTTTACATTCTCGGGCACATTTTTGTGTCCCTTCCAAATACCTCTGGTCCATTATTCTAACCAGTCAAAAAATATATCACAAGCTGACAGACTTTAGGTTAAACACAGCCAGGTTTCACAAATAACTGCAGGCAGTATCGTATACCTGCAACATAAAGGAAATGGACCTGGCCGGCACCGGAGTACGGTAATACAAACTCTGTTTATCACCAGCATTAGAGGTCGCCATAACTTGGCTTAGCACTGAATACCTTCTGAGGAAAACGAAAAAATAGCATACAAGACAGGAAGGAGGAATAACGCTGAAACGCCAATTGTGTTAGTTTCGTAGTTAAAGGTATGGTGTGTCAGTAGCACAAATTATCATCATGAATTATGCTTTGACCCTGCATTGTTTTCACCTGATCACTCTTTAATTTAGTAAAGGAGTAGAGTCGAGGACTGATTGGCACAAATGAGCACTACCACAAAAAAATACTAGTAAGCATACAGCGGGAGGTTGAGCGAGCTTTGTCAATACATTGGCACGGTGCGAACCCCCATCAATACACCTAGATAATATGAAAAGGCTACGCACAGAACCCCGTAGTGACTCGGTTAACACGCGCATTGACGGGGGTGGGTACCCGCCTCCTCGGATTTTTCGGAGATAGCAGAAAAACTGTGGCGCGTAGCGCCACCGTACTTGTCATACATTTTCCCTCAGCATTTTTACAACTTCTGTAAAAATTTTAAGGTTAGGTCATCTCAGGTCAGGTCACCAGTACAGGTCAAGTGACGTGACCTAAAAAAAGTTTAAGATAGCATAAGACAGAGCAGGGTGAACTTATCCTATTGAAACTCATATCACATAATGGGCCCACCGAGTTCTCTAAAATATATTCCGGTATTTTTGATATCGATGACCTAAGGTCAGTTATGAGGCATGATTTCTCCATTGGAAATACATGGGAAAAATGGTTTTTACGGAATAACTCAGTAACAGATGGTGATAGAGCATTTGTTTTAGCTGCATTAGACTCGCCTGGGCTTTGCGGTTCTAATGATATGCTTTTTATATAATTTGACCCTGACCTGACCTCAGGTCAGGTCAAATCCTTGATTTGACCTAGCAAGGTCACATTATATATCATTCGATTCGGCTTGCTAAGAGGATTCATATCATTTAAGTCGTTTTGCTCTATCTTTACTTGTTCAGATGTAATGAAAAACTGAACTTACATGTTATCCCTATGACGGCATGTTTTGACCTCTCGTGACCTTAAATGTGACCTGACAAAAAATGGTTCATATGTTTTCGATGGAGAAGTGAATGGGCTATCCAACGCCTTTACCGTTTTTTTGCTACCTGCCGTGGTTCTCGAGATCTTAGGGGGCGGGTACCCGCCCCCCCCGTCAAAGCGAAGGTGGCTCAGACCCCCGTCAATGCGCGTGTTGAGGCATTGGAAATAATAATATGTCACTTGAGTGCGTACCAGCATGAGCTATTCCCATGATTAGGACTTCGATCCATATAATCAAATAAGAAACAGGAATTTAATGGGAAAAGAGTAGACCAGCTGAATCAAAAAATATGGTTTGGAACCAGGCCCAACGTCGCCAGACAATGATCTGGTTAGAGATAATGATTCACCAGTCATTTTAAGAGTGTAACTAGCAGAACTGACACGGCGCCGTCTTCCTATATCATTTCCCCTTACAGATTAACGACCAGTTCTCTTTTGGAATATTTCCAAACCAGTCCGATATACTAATCCTGATCGACTGCAACGGCTCTTTTATGCCCGGTTTGATCGAGAACCGGCCCATTCAGTCGTCCTCACTCCTAATCACCACTTGAGCCGTCCATTTGCCGATGAAAGGCTCCGTCCACAGTTGATCTCGCCAGCCAGAGCATCGAGAAAACCAGATGAGACTGCTCCCGCCTCCAGAAGGGCCTAATCTGGCGTCCTCCTAGAAGGCCGGTCGATCACATACGATTGCTTTTTTAGTCATATGGTAATGGCTCTTCCCAGGAGTGCCGGTTCGCGTTAGTACTGTGAAAGTGAAGGCAAAGAGTGGCTGTCTTAAGATGGTTAGGAGAAAGCTGTCCATAGGATCAGCTGCGACGTCGAATGCATGCCTACATAGCGTGCTTCATTGGAGCATGTTTGTGTTTGTCTGACACATTACAGCCCCTACGGCAGTGGCGGATACAATGGGGATTAGAGGCAGTGGCGGATCTAGCTGGTCGGTTTGGGAGGGGCAGCCCAAAGTCAAAAGTCGAAAAGTAAAACAAGAAAAATCGTCACGCAGTAAAAGTTGCGCTACAATATCATTTCCCGGTAGAATTTTGGGTATTTGAGGAGAAAAGCAAAAACAAAAAACGCCACGGGAAGAAAATATGGACTCGAGATACTTTTTCCAGTCGAAGGTCCAATATTTACACTGAACTTCACTGGTCCGGTTTGAAGTTGAGAGTTGAAGCACCAAAATCTTGCTTAGAAACCAAAAAGGAGTTGGGGGAAAAAAGGAGGTCGATCACTTTGGGGGCAAAAACGTAGTTTTGCTCCGAGCTTTTCCGTTTGGGGGAATGCCTTTTTGCCCCCTTGGATCCGCCGCTGGCTAGAGGAGTGGGCTCAGTCCCTCCAAAATGTCAGAATGCCATAGTCAATGCATAAACGGATGTGGTTCGGAGGCAAGGACGGGAAGGCCCCCTCCCTCCCCCCGCAATGAATTCCTGGATCCGCCGCTGTTCTACGGTGAACAGTGCACTTATCAACTTTATCATTTTTAGAATTGTTTACCCTTTAAGCCCCCTACAAATATAAGAGATTGTTAAATTCGTCTTCGTCCGGCAATATCAACGTCACTAGAAATAGATGTGACGCGTCATAGGTGCATCATTTCCCAAGGCCACATATTTCTTCCGCATATGTGGTATTCTTATCTTTCACAACTCATGGAAATAATGTTTAAACTATTTCTGAGAGCTTTCATGCACATTTCATGCATTTTTGTTTGCATGCTTTTAAGGGCTCTTCTGGAATTTGTTTTTAACTTTTTTAATGACTAACAAAAATATATACTGCTCGAAATAGTACAAAACCTTGAAGATTCTGGGGCTGCTCAAAGTCTCCCTTTCTATGCTACAAATGTCAACGCTACAAAGCTTTCTATCACAGAGAAAGTTTGTTTTCGGGGTTCACAAATGTCGGCGTAATGCTCATGAAGGGTTCTTAAAACTTTTTCTAGCGTTTGGGAAGTTGCACTTCCCAAACGCTAGATTTACATCAGGAAAGCACCCCTAGAAATTCTCAAAGGGCGTTCCCCCATGAAAAATCGAAATCATAGATATGAAGTAATATTTTGCTTGGCACAGGAAGCTCTTACGGTTAGAAAAGATCGGGAGGTTGTTCCCAGTCATACAAATTCTGAATTTCCGATGGAGGGGAAGAGGCCACTTCACCCGGGGGGTGACTTTGGGTCCGTAAGAGGTGCCCTTTGAGCCTAGAGGGGGACACCACTTCTTAAGTTGTTGCATATCAGGAAGGGCGCGAAATTATACCATGGGAGGCATCGATACCTGCATCCTGGGGTGAGGGGTATCGTGGTTTGCTAAGTGACGTTTTAGGGGAGCGATCGAACGGGGATGCAATCATCTTTAACCCTGTCCCTGGATCTGCCTATGTGCCCAGCGCTGGTGTGTCATAATGTTAGCAAACATGGATAAAGAGAATTGAACACCACAGGCCAATGAATCATACGGATAATATTTTAAGCATTATTCAACATTGTTTTGCGATAGATTTATGCGATAATCCCAGGGACAGATCATTACAGCATGCCCAGCTCACTTGATCTAAGGGCAGGAAAACCACCATGTGGAAACTACCAAAGGAGACAATGACCGACGAGAGTAACCCCGACGGAGCGCCCTTGCTGACGCATCACGCACAGGGGGCCAAATCTCCTGACACGCTCGGCTCGGACGCATTAGGCGGCGCCTCCATTGTACGCATGATTAGGCGCGGGCAGCGCCGCGGGCCGCGCGACTATCAGGTGCGTTCGCCGCTGCCGCCGCCTTCCCTGCGGCCGCCGCTGTGGGTGTGAGGGGGATGCCCAGGGGACGACCGAGCGCGTCGGAGCCGACGCAATGCTAAAGCGCTGCCGGCGTCGGGCGGTCGGCGGCGCAGCGTCGTAGCATCGATCGTCGGAGGCCGTCGGCGTCGCCGCTACCGGCAGCGAGCGACAACATCGACAGCACGGACGCACACTGGCCTGCCGCCCCCTGTAGCGCTGCTGACAGCTCTTCGCAGCTGACAGCTTCTCTCCGGTATCCGCTGGCGCCTGATGCTGTCTGGGCTGGCCCAAACAGTATCATGTAGTCATCACGCGTGCCTAAATCAGGTGGACAGCGTCTCACTCACCTGATGCCGTCACTGGTATCTTCAGGCTCTGTTCTAAAGTGTGGTTTCGACAATGACACTGTATTTGACAGTATATAACTAATTGATTGAAATATTTTTAGAAACCGAAGAAAGTGTATGAAATATTAGCGCATAGCACTTAACAACCAGCATTTGACTTCAAAGGTCTGGAACACACCAGCGAACAACTTCATTTCACGTGCGCCGTCGCTTTATGGCGTCATCAGACTACGCCATGGCATTACTTGGATTTAATACACGTGGGCATGAAATTTAAAGCAAAGGTGGAAATTCCAGGTCATTGCTCTGATTTACGGTCACCAGCACGAGTTACTTTGATATACGTTAATGTCTTACCATAACACCTGCGTATTAACTCTTAATTCATATTAGTTATTTAAATACTTCATTAGAGTGACCTCCAGCAAGGGTGCCTGCCCCATTTACAGTGGTATTGCCGTGGGTGATTGCACACAGAATGTGGGCGATGTGTTAGCTCCATATCCTTCCATTTGTCCCCAGCCTTTTAGAGCGGCGCACATTTTCAATTTTTCTCTGGGAATGGAAGGAGAATGTCGCTCACACGGCTCAAATGGGTTCATTTTGTCACATGAAAGGCATTGCTGTTTTCTCTATTGTACATTCTTGTTAACTAAATCCCGGCTAATGTCTTTAAGACAAGCAATGCTGTGATGAAACTTTTTACTCGAAATGCTTTTGAGCTGGAACTCCTAGAATATTTTGATCTATTCAAATTGAGCCGTGTCGGAACAAATTTCTCCTGCACGTCTTCACCGCACGGGTGACCAAGCTATGACTGGAAAGAGTAACAGCTCTCTTCGCTTTTATTTCTACAGGAATGGCGTTAAAGCGCAGCACAACAGTCACATAATAACAACCATAAATGCAGTGGCGGATCCAGGGGGAGGCAAAAAAGGCAATTGCCCCCCCCAAACGGAAAAGCTCGGGGCAAAACTATGTTTTTGCCCCCCCCAAAGCGATCGACCTCCTTTTTCCCCCGACTCCTTTTTAGCTTGTAAGCAAAATTTTGGTGCTTCAACTCTCAACTTCAAACAGAATTAGAGAAGTTCAGTGTAAATATTGGGGCTTGGATTGGAAAAAATGTATGTTGAGCCGATATTTTTCACCCCGTGACGTTTTTTTTTTTTTTTTTGCTTTTCGTCTCCAGTTCCCAAAATCCTACCGAAAAGGCATATTGTAGCGCAACTTTTCATTGCGCGACGTTTTTTTTTTTTTTTTTTTGCTTTTCGACTTTGGTTTGCCCCTCCCAAACCAACCGGCTAGATCCGCCACTGCATAAATGCAAATATTTCTGCGTCTTGGCAGTGATCTCGACTACCAAACTGAGTTTGGCGACTGCCGCCTGGTACACACAGCCAAACCATCTGGAGCTCATCCCTTAATGCTGATGGTGATGGCAGGGAAAAATGAGGAATGCTCGTTTTCGTTCTACAAACGGGCTGTAGTAAAAATATTACAGCTCTGGGGCTCGCCGTAAATTGATAGAAACCTCGGTTGGTTAGAATTTCCAGCTCTTGGGCTCGCGGCCCGCGTGCCGGGAATACTAACCAGCCTCGGTTTAGATCGATTTGCTTTCCGAGCCCGGTGCAGTAATATATATTCCTGCCTCCAGAGGAGGAAACCCCTGAAATATGTCACTAAACAAATGCCAAATACCGAAAGCTCCCGCTCTCCCTTTCCTGTCGGGGGGTACCAGTTTACCAGTTTCTGTTACATCGATTTGCGAACGTCAGACACTGCCTGATGTTTTTGACATCAATATAAATTGTAAAATAACACAAACACAATCAGACGCGGATGCAGGAAAGCCGAAAAGTAGGGAAATTTTTTTGTATTAGGGTCATCCCCCACAGGCACACCTGCCCAATTACAGGGAGTATTGGCGTGAGTGTTTCAGGAAGCTCTCAAACGGACCAGATGAGGCCAGTTTCGACAGGCAGCCCCTATCCCTGTTCATCACGCCGCACAATGTCACTGTATGTATGCCAATGTAGGTATATTTCAGAACATCCTCATACAGGAGAGGCTTTCATATTCCATCGTCAATTGGGTGCAGCAGGAGATAAAAAGATAAAAGAGTAAAAATCACAAGAAAGCCTAAAAAGCAATAAAAGAGAGGTGATGACACATAAACACATTTAAAACAGATGCACGGTATAAACGACACTGGCACACAATTAAAAGCGTGCTAACTCGCACACACACACTCACAGACCCAACATGTTTCTTAGGGACTGCTTAAAGCCAGTGATAATAACGCTGTTCTTAACTTTACCTGGCAGGGTGTTGTAATTTGAGAAAGCCGTATGAGATAGCCTGCGCTTTCCTGCGTTCGTTTTCGCACGCGTTGACAGCAAATGAACGGCTTGTCTGGTCTGGTACATATGCACGGTAGGCCGAATCATACTGCCTAGCACAATCGGTTCCCCAGTTCGCTGTACAGAGTGGATTAAACTGAGCTGATGGAATGCCAGTAGACTGGAAGGGCTGGGCAGACGTAGTCTAGTGACTTAGCGTGAAATGTGGTCGAATTTTCTCTTCCCGGTTATGACTCGGGCACTAAAGTTAATGATTTTCTGCATCCGATGATGTTGTGTTTCAGTACAAGTGCCGTATACAGCAATTCCGCACCTAATGTGGGATGTGACAAGTGATTGTATTAGTAGCTTAAGAACAGAGTGAAGAATGATATGCCGAGTATGCAAGAGTGCGATGAGGATGCCGGTGCATTTCTGGGTGAGATGATCTATATGCGGCTCGTATGTGAGGTGACGGTCCATATGTATACCTAAGTTTTTAACCTGTCTTGCCTCTGTGACCATGGCGTTACCTACCCGAATGCTGACTTGAAGAATATCTTGGAGCATGGCGCGAGTGCCGAGTAGGAGTATTTCAGTTTTTGACGGGTTTATTTTAAGGGAATTTTGCGAGAACCAATCAAGAAGAGATGCAATGTCACGTTCAAGTGTTGATATCATGGCCACACCTCCCTAACTCGATGCGCAAAAAAATTGAATTTGTCAAGCAGAGCGATTTATACTACACAAATGCTCAATTGAAGTGGAAACAAATTATGCATGACTTAAAATCATCCATCGAGCCGTTCACGAGAAATCACCCACTCACAGTTAGTGAAAATTTTCAGAGTAGTGCGCGGCTTAAGCTGACACCAGAACCTCTAGCGGCTAAAATTTAAACAGTAATGGAAACAGTACCAACCCAAACTAAAATAACAAAACATTAGGTACCAAATAGTTTTCAATCCATCAACACGCGCATTGACGGGGGGCGGGAACCGGCCCCCTCTGGTTCTATGGAGATAGCATAAAAACGGCGGCGCGTAGCGCCGCCGTACTTGGTATACCTTTTCTCTCATCATTTTTACAACTTCCATCGAATTTTTAAGGTTAGGTCATCCCAGGTCAGGTCACCAGTACAGGTCAAGTGACCTGACCTCAAAACAAGTTTAAGATAGCATAAGTCGGAACAGGGTAAACCTATTGGATTAAAACTCATATCACATAATGGGCCCACCGAGTTCTCCAAAACTTGTTCCGGTATTTTTTATATCGATGACCTAAGGTTAGCTACGAGCCATGACCTCTCCATTGGAAATACATGGGAAAAATGATTTTAACTGAATAACTTAGTAACGGATGATGATAGAGCGTTTATTTTAATTGAATTATATTTTCCTTGTCTTTGCAGTTCTAATGATATGCATTTTACCTAATTTGACCTTGACCTGACCTCAGGTCGGGTCAAATCCTTGATTTTACCTAGCAACGTCATATTACATATTATTCGATTTGGCTTGCTGCGAGGATTCATATAGTTTAAATCGTTTTGCTTTATCTTTACTTCTTCGGATGTAATAACCGGAAAGGTTCCTTTACATATTATCCCTATGACGCCATGTTTTGACCTCTAGTGACCTTAAATGTGACCTGACAAAAATATTTCAAATATTTTCGATGGAGAAGTGGATGGGCTACCTAACGCCGTTTACCATTTTTTGCTACCTAGCGTGTTTTTTTAGATCTTAGGGGAGCGGGTACCCGCCACCCCCCGTCAAAGCGAAGGTGGCTCAGACCCCCGTCGATGTGCGTGTTAAGTTTTGTTGCTGAGCTAGTTTTTTCCTAGCTGTCGAGTGCGATAGCTAGAAGAGAGATCACAGACCGCACAGTTGCTAAGCAACCATGCGGCTTGCATAGCTGCATACCAAGATACCTTTATTTTGCACATCAGGCATCTGGTGACAGGCTCATGGCTTTTTCAAGTAGTTTTCTCTCAGATATGCATCACATCATTCAATCTATTGAGGGAAGTTAAGAGCGAGATGCCTCTCCCCAAGTCTGGTAGGAAGGATCTCGGTCCGAGGGACCATTCTTGCTCTCTGGCGGTAATTTGCTGTCTCTGCGGACGAAAGAAGTCCCGCAGTCCTGTGTCTCAAGCCTTTGAAGTCTTGATCCGCCAGTACCTACCGTCCTACTGCCTCTCTTCAAACCTTCACCCGACCTCTGTCTCTGCCACCTGCAAGCTGACTCTCAAAGCCTTTGAGGAGGACCCTGGGCAGACGACCAGGAGGTTTGATCCTCTCATGGACTACAAGACTCTCTTTCCTCGATGAGAGTCTCGTAAGCCTACTGGAAAGCCGAGACCTCGATCCGGACCACCACCAGCTCCAGCTCGGGCTTGATGGCGGACGGTCTGTCCTGAAGGTCTGTCTCATAGTCTGCGAGGCAGTAGATGGGGTGCAGGAGCCGCCCAGCAAGCGAGCTCGACATGTTGACGGTGTTGGTGGTCGGGAAGCCAAACTGACCTCCGTGAAGAGGCTGATGCTCGTAGCAGCGGCTCAGGATGTTGAAGAGAGATGGGCCAACATCATGACCATCCTCGACAAGCTCAACATACAGCCGCTCGGCTCCTGCCCGCTCTCTCCGGATATGAAGGTCCAGCTGATGCTTTGCGGGAAGCTGATGCTTTGCGAGGTTTTGGCTTTCCATTGGTACATTACACTATACATTTACTCCACAGGAAGCATAAAAAATTTACCTAAAAACATATCATGCACTATAGGACGGAATGTTAAAAGGGTCTTCCTTTTCGAAATTTTCACTAAAAGTAAGTGGGCAATTTCTCTAGAACGGCACGATGGATGATTTTAAGTCGTGCATCATTCTTTTCCTCTACAATTGAGTATTTTGTTAGAATCAATCACTCTGCTCGACAAATTCAATTTTTTTTTGCGTATAGAGGTAGGCAGGTGTGTGGCTGCGAGGTTTTGTTTTGGTCCTGATAGTATCAATTGAACATCGTCATAGAATTGAGAGGGCTGAGCCCGAATTTGAGAGGGCTGGAGCCAGAGCGGCTCCCGCGGGCGCTGCGCCGTTACATGTTTGGCGGTGTCACGTGACGTCATGGTGTCGAATCGAGGAGCGGCTCAGCTGGTGCCGTGGGTGTAGAGTTTGTTGTATTTCTTTGACCTTGTTCTACCGCAAGATCAGTACGCGCAACGCGGGAAATCTGGTCAAAAATAATTACGACAGGCTTTTTGGTGAGATTGAAGTCGGAAACTTATAGTGAAACCTATGCTGAAAACCTATCCGTTTTGACGTCATTTCATTGGAGCTTAACCCGTTTCCTCATTTCAGGACTACACAATCACCATGTACCTGAACCAGTATTGGAAGGACGAACGGCTGTCCTTCAGCAATGAAGACGATATACTCACGCTCTCAGGAGACTTCGCCGAGAAAATCTGGGTGCCAGACACGTATTTTGACAACGATAAAAACAGGTAGGCGGTAACGAATGTCCAGCTCTCCATCTCAATCTAATTCTGCCACATCATAGAGTCTATAGTGTCTATGGGCACTCTAAGTTATGCAAGGTTTAGCTTTTAAGCAGCATTATATCTTAGCGAATTCATATAAGTGCATTGAACAGTGGAATTCGTTGTAAAAAATTGTGTCGTTTGTTTCGGATCGAATGGGACTATCCAGGTTTGAGGGCTCAATGCAGTTTCACAGAAATGGTCTTGTTCTGTGGCCGAATTCTACTTCAGGATGGATATAGGCATCATAAAACTCTCTGAGAGATGCAGGCTGGCTCGTCTCTAAAGGCCACGCGTATATTTTAGGCCCTCAATTTGGTGAATATATATTGCAGTTGATGCTTCCCAATAAAGCTTTCTTTGAGCTGAGCAATACATTACGTAGAAAAAAATATGGAAATAGTTTGAAGCTGGACGCAGAGGTAAACAATTATCATTTCCCCCGGCGGAATCAAATTTCAGCCCGATGTAAGGACATTTCCCGAAAAGAAAGAGTGCGTGAAGTTGTATGATAATTCAAATGACTACCCCAACAGTTCGAATGAGTTAATTAGGTATGCACCAGATTGTTATATGACGCATACTATAATAAATGTCTTATTCACGCCGCCATCGGTGCCAGTCTCAGTTTTTAAAATGGGCAAAATATGAGATTTCCCCCAATATAGTATTCAATTATGTTGACAGGACCGAGGGTTTGCTCACCTCTGGTTTTAGGAGTAATTCATATTTCAACCACACCAAGTAGTATCTTCCAGGTTCCCAAAACAAACTAAGTTCCTGTACACTGGCTCTGACCCGTCGCTTTTCTTGCCAGTTTTCTGCATGACGTCACGGAGAAGAACAAGATGGTGCGGCTTCACGGGGACGGCAGCATCACCTACGGCATGCGCTTCACCACCACCCTGGCCTGCATGATGGACCTGCGATACTACCCGCTGGACAGCCAAAACTGCACCGTTGAAATCGAGAGCTGTGAGAACCCATTCCCACCTACTGTTTTACCTTGACCAGAACGATGTGTGATAGGTAATATAATTACGCGTCGTATTTACTGAACAGATGACTTTTCAAACAAGGGCGCAATGGTGAAGCTGCATTCGATGAAAATTTGTTTCGAAATGTTCGGCCATGGACTAAAACCTAAAATAGGAGAAGGGGAAAACAAATGTATCCCTTGATTGGAGATAATGAGCAACACTGAGTGTTCCCCATTTTAAAAATTTCTGCTGGATACACAATTTAAAGTGTTTGGGGATCTGTAAGGTGGCATGTCCTCGACCTGGCTTATTTCATTCCAAAACGTCCCACATGTGTTGCCACCAAACATGTAGAAATGAATCCCACCAGTAGGTATACAAATATTCTCGTAGTTGCTTAAATATTTCCAACAGGCTTATTAAAAATCTGGAAATAACCCGTTGTCAACAAATGAAAAGCCTACACCCCATAGCCTATTGCAGCCATGGATGGGTCGGCTGATATTCAAATTAGCCAAACGTTTGTAATATAAACATGTCAACTGCATTTCTGAATTAAGTCTGAGCCAGAGTCAGCCAAGCGTGCATACATTAGCGGGCGACCCAGCTGATAACGGCGTCCAGCGCGACGAAGCTGAAGCAGATGTATGCGTCACCAAAACGGATCCGTCGATACACGGGGCAGGGGATAGGATCGCTGGCGATAAGAGGGCGGTCGACATTGGCAGGGTGGGTGTAAGCAGGTGTCCTATTTATAGCTCGCGAAGACGTTACTCCTGCACGATATATCAACGGTATGCTTTGAGGTGAGCAATAGCTTGCACCCACAGACTGATTCAT
The DNA here is from genome assembly GCA_034440635.1 of Lepas anatifera. Taxonomy (NCBI): domain Eukaryota; kingdom Metazoa; phylum Arthropoda; class Thecostraca; family Lepadidae; genus Lepas; species Lepas anatifera. The sequence continues at coordinate 355,278 of JAOTON010000176.1, read as the reverse complement.
GGCATTACTTACAGTTTGAAAGTGATCGTAGTTGTCAGTATATGAAGGACTTGCCCAGTCAAGGGATCATTCTACGACGGCTTTATAGGCTCTGAGCTGAAACCGTTCCGTGCTACCGAAACCGACAACAAGAGTCTCATGCATTGCGAAACACAATCTATTCTCGCTTAACACGCACCCCGCTGGGGAGGTGAAATTCGCCCCTCTTCCTGGTTTTCCCCGGATAACGCAAAAACGACGAGACGCAGAACAATGAAACTTACATTACCTTATCCCTAAACCATGTTGCGGATCTGACAAAATTGTTTAGGCCAGGTCATGTCAGGTCAAGGAGCTATCCAACATGAGGTGACCCGACCTCAAAATCTAAAATCACGAGTTTGAAGCGGCGCCTAAGGAACATCAGCCAACAGATCAGCATGAAACTTTCACAATATAATAAGGTTATTAGGTTCTTCAAATCTGCTATCTCGGAGTTTTGATATTGTTGACCTAAGGTGGGGTCAATTTTTGATCACCCCATTACAAGTACATATATGTATGGTGAAAAATAGAAAGGGTTTGTTTTCAGTAAACACATGATAGATAAAGCTGAAAATCCTCAAACCGTCTATTCTTACCACTATCTTAACCACAACGTTGGCTTTCTGACCATCTGACCTCTCAAAGGTCATGTCAGGCCACAGGAGCACACCTTGATTGTTTTGCCAATAAATTCTCACTGAACTGAGATAAAGTTCTTATTTTGCTTGCAATGTACTTATATTGTCACGGGGAGTCGATTGATATAAAACATGACCATATCAGGTCACCATGTACCCTTGACCTAGCTCGATGCCAGATCATTTTTAAAATTTTACCTAGCAATGTCAAATTATACATCATTCTATTTGCCATGATGAGAGGAATCCAATGATGCATACATATTTGTTATAGCTCCGCTGAGGAAAAACCTAGAGGGGGAAGCATACACAGCCCTGTTGTAAGCCTATGGAACCTTCTTTAACCTATATTGACCTTAATATTGACCTGACATAAAAATACTATTTATAATTTCTCTTGGTCTTGTCAAGAGCGTTCAAACAACATCCATAATTTTAATTCAGCTTTTCTGGGAAATGAGATACGGAGAGGGGTGAAATCCGCCCCCCCCCAGCGGGGCGTGAAATGCTAGGGACCACAGCGGGGCCAGGGGCGGACGCAGACCCGAGTTTTGGGAGGCCAAACCCATGTCTGCCTCTCCTCCTGGGGGGGGTGGGAGCGAAGATTTTTTTGCTCTACAGACCTAGCGTAAACACCTTTTTCAGTGCTCGACAGACCTAGTATAAGCTACCTCTCCAAGTACATGAACGCTCTCGGGGGGGGAGGGGGGGGGCTGGGAGCGAATGTTTTTATCTACAGACCTAGTGTACACACATTTTTTCACAAATTTCGCCGGCGTTTGGGGAGGCAAAAGATAGTTTGGCCCCCTCCAGCGCTTTGGGGGGCATGGCCGGAATGCCCCCCCTGCGACCGCCAATGAGCGGGGCGCGTATTAACTGTGGCCAACTGTTTTCTGTTGTTACAGAGTGAGCCGTTCCTGTTGTTCTGTACTCATTTCTGTTGTTGCAGAGTCGTTTCTGTTGTTCTGTACTCATTTCTTTTGTTATAGAGTGAGCCGTTTCTCTTGTTCTGTACACCCTTCTGCCGTTACATAATGAGTCGTTTCTGTTGTTCTGTACTCTTTTCTGTTGTCACAGAGTCGTTTCTCTTGTTCTGTACGCCTTTCTGTCGTTACATAATGAGTCGTTTCTGTTGCTCTGTGCTCATTTCTGTTGTCACAGAGTGAGCCGTTTCTGTTGTTCTGTACTCCTTTCAGTTGTTACAGAGTGAGCCGTTTCTGTTGCTCTGTACTCATTTCTGTTGTCACAGAGTGAGCCGTTTCTGTTGTTCTGTACTCATTTCTGTTGTCACAGAGTGAGCCGTTTCTGTTGCTCTGTACTCCTTTCAGTTGTTACAGAGTGAGCCGTTTCTGTTGCTCTGTACTCATTTCCGTTGTTACAGCGTCGTTTCTCTTGTTCTGTACGGCTTTCTGTCGTTACATAATGAGTCGCTTCTGTTGCTCTGTACTCCTTTCTGTTGTTACAGAGCTGTTTCTGTTGTTCTGTACTCCTTTCTGTTGTTACAGAGTGAGCCGTTCCTGTTGTTCTGTACTCATTTCCGTTGTTACAGAGTCGTTTCTCTTGTTCTGTACGCCTTTCTGTCGTTACATGATGAGTCGTTTCTGTTGTTCTGTACTCCTTTCTGTTGTCACAGAGTGAGCCGTTGCTGTTGTTCTGTACTCATTTCTGTTTTTACAGACGGGTACACGGTGAAGGACGTGGTGATGTACTGGAAGGAGACACCCGTGGTGGGTGTCGAGGAGGCGCGACTCCCCCAATTCACCATCATCGGCTACGAGACCAACGACCGCAAAGAGAAGCTGGCCACGGGTGTCTACCAGAGGCTGGCACTCTCCTTCCTCTTGCAGAGGAACATTGGCTACTTCGTCTTCCAGACCTACCTGCCCTCCATCTTGATCGTCATGCTGAGTTGGGTGTCGTTCTGGATCAACCATGAGGCCACCAGTGCCCGCGTAGCGCTCGGTGAGTGATGACGCATATGTGATTGAATTACCTCAAGTTTTTAACCCGGCATGGAATGGATATCTATGATTATCTCAGTGGCTGCATGACAGAGGTCGACTATCTGAAGCTGCATATGGATGCTATTTATGCCAAAGGAAGCTTCCTACACATGTGTTGAGTCAGGTCAAGTAGAACATAACCGCGTGTCCTGTGGAAATATTAATTGTACAAAGGTAATGAGAGGGGATTGTGGAGATTTGCTGATTGGACGAAAAACTCAGGCTCGGAGTTATATATTCGGTTATGTGCTGCCACAAGCTTGCGTTCCAATGCATCGATATGAATTTCGGGGACCAGATAACGTCTTATCCACGGGAGCCACCGGGACTTGAACTTGGAGGCACCTGCTTCAATAAGCGGGCGATCACATTCACTGAGCCACTTATCTGACAATTGTCAGGTGCATAGCTACGGAAAACTCAGATCTGTGCAAGACGGTATTTCCGTTTACGTCATTTGCTCGTTAAGGCCTAGAGATCATTTGCTACCAGTTGACGCCGTAAATGACTGATCTGCGCCAGAGCGGTAACAATACGAGTGCCAGTATAATGAAGTCCTCGGTAAATGTCAGAAATTCAAATTGTACGAAGGGGATCCCTCTTTTGCCCAACAGGGCCTTCTTCTAAAGCAAATGAAATGTCAAGTGAACTGAGCCTCCACATGATTAAGTCATTTTCTTCGGCAAAAAGGACAAAACCAAAATATTCTAGTATATTTATATTCTGGAATCTAATATCTGGAGTGTGCTAGCAAAACACTTCTCAGCTCGAGTCGGGTTTTAGTGATATGGATGGGTAAATTATAATATGGCACCCTTATGACATCTCAGCATAGTGCTTCGTGACCAGCGCATGATTCAAAATACATAAATCATCTAAGATCACGAATGATGTGTTTCAGGCATCACGACTGTGTTGACAATGACCACCATCAGCACGGGAGTGCGCTCCTCTCTGCCGCGCATCTCCTACGTGAAGGCCATCGACATCTACCTGGTCATGTGCTTCGTCTTCGTGTTCGCCGCCCTCCTCGAGTACGCTGCCGTCAACTACACCTACTGGGGCGCCCGCGCCAAGAAGAAAGACAAACGTCTGAAGGAGAACGGAGCAGCCGTCGCCGCTGCCGCAGCCGCCAACCAAACCACCAAGGTTGAGAGCCTCTCCACGGATGAGATTATCGAGCTGCAGGACATCCGGGTCTCGCCGATCCCCAGCATCCGGAACCGGCGCACTGGTCGGTACGGCGCTACCGAGGGTGCCGACGGCCGCTTCCCTCCCAGCTTCCGCATGTCGCGGGGTACAACACGGCGCGCGGCAGACCGCAGCCCAGCAGGAGGCGAATGTTCACCACCCTGCGCAGAGGCGCGTCCGCCTTCTCACGAAACCTTCCACGCATCAAGGACGTGAACATTATTGACAAGTACTCGCGTATAATTTTCCCAGTGTCATTCGTGCTTTTCAACACAGTTTACTGGTGCTTCTACGTTCTATAGCCAGCTTTTCTGGTGTTCCAGTAACGATGAGACTGATTGTAAATAGGCCTTGTGAGAATGCTATCACCGTATTCTTGCTGATTTGTCCAGCAATAAGCCGCAAAGGATAACCATGCAAGGGATGATTAATGACCGTAAGAAGTGTAGTTAATTGGGCGTAAAGAAATGTCCGATGTCTGATGAGCTTGGGGAGCTTGTGTTTGCATTTCAGTGGAGAAAGTGCCTGTGTCTTCTGCAAACGTGTCCATGTTTGCAAACGTGATCACGCTGTTTCTTGTTTTGTTTTGCTGAGCGAAGGTTTGTCGTTACCGTTGCACAACTAGTTAGATAGTATATGTTTGGCTGCTGTGATTTCAGCTTTGAGCTTGTCTGCGGTGACAGGATCGCCAGCTCGTAACGGCATACAGTGATGTACCTACACATAGTGTTGTTAGCCCAAAGTTGAAATGTTGAAATGCGATTTTCAAAGTGAAATCGTATGGAATGCTCAACGGCACGGAGTTCGATCATCAAAAACATAAGATGTTTTAGACAACAAATGTAAATGAGACACTATATCTTGTGTGCACGTGTGTGACTGCAGTTTACATGTGACGTGATATTGCGAACAGATATGGTCGAGAAAATCTCGAGGTGTGCATCTCGCCAACTCGTTTCACAGGCCAACTTCCGTGACCGGCCTTGGCCGATATGGTCGCTGTGTGGCCGCCTATAGAGGTGCAGAGGCGACACGATGTATGTCCTGGTGACGTCACGACCAGCGGGGACCGCTGATTGGTGCTGATTGGATAGTTCCGCGACGTGCTGGGGGCAGTCCTGACCTCTTCCGGACGCCTGATGAGACAGAGCGCACGTGGCGGTTCCCACGCGACAGACGGTGTCTCGTATTGACTGACGGCATATTCATGCCGCCGTGGTGTCTCCCACCAGTCTCAGGACCTGCCGACACAGCCCTGCGACTGCGGAGGAACAGGCTGAAAGAAATAGTGGAAGTGCAGCACTATACAGTGCGGAAGGGGATGAGGGAAACTTGCTTACTGTATCACAGTGACAGAAGTGAAACAGCACGCTTTATCTATTCACTTGATCTTGTCAAAATCGTCAAGATAATCAAAGATAATAGAAGATATAGTCATGCTACAGCTTTTGAGTGATTAATGACGTTTCCCAAGTGTAACACGAATATTGGGTTTATTATCTTTCTGGTATGTCGATGCAGTGATGGTAGCTAACGATTACTATAAGGCTTTGTGTGTAAGCATGCTGTCATGTTATGGTATGAGTTACATATGAATCTTCAGTTTTGAAGTGCTAGAATTCACATAAATAGCCTCTCGCTTATGTCCTACATTCAACAAACCATGCAAAAAATTGTCGTAGCTGGGAAAGCTAGAATTTTCACCTTAGATTTCTTCGTTGGGGGTGAATTTGGTTGCGTATGGCACGTGGACAGCTGCGTGAGATATGAAAATCGTCAGTCTGCCACTGCGTCTATCGGTATGGTACTATTAAGTCCACTTGTCGATAATACGCTGCAACTACGCCGAGCCAAATCAATTGATTTGGGAGCAGTCTCAGTATTGAAACAAGAAAATTGTGCTGAGATTACTAGAAATAAAATTTATGTGCATCTTTTTCACTGAATGTTGTAGCTCAGCATTAGTGACGGACAACCCCACAACCAACCTCGAAATGTCAAATGTCAGAGTGACTATAGTTAATGCATAGACGGAAGCGGGTTCGAGGCAATGGCGGGGGAGGCTCGAACCCCAGATCCCCCTACCCAAAATAAAGTGCTAAATCCGCGACTGCTCAGCAAAAGTCTAAGAGGTGGGCAAAGGTGGCATGCACAGAACGCCTTATAAACAGTCCTTAACTAACTTTTACTCAGCATGAATGTTGTTTCTCTTCCACATCATTTTAGCAAGGACTTTTTGATTGCATTACTGAAGTATTGAGCGCAAGTCAACCCCTCTTCTCATCAGCCTCACCCGTGGACAGTATCTAAAGATAATGTGTCCCTTGCGTATTTATTTTTAGAAGGCGAAACGGCTAGCTTGTAGAAGAGGCTGTTCACATATGATGTCAGCCAAATCTTAGGGTGTTTGGAATTCCTTCCCACTTTGTCAGAAATAGTCAGCAAATAGGTAACCCCCTCCCCTTCCTCGGCAATCGTCAGAAATTTCCAGAACCCCTCTCGACAACAACGGCGGTGGAGATAACCAATCACGCAGTACTAGGGGCCCAGTCACCCCCTCCCTCTAAATTGTAGATACGCTGCCTATATGTATCAGATTTAGTGTTCCATTATTGCGACTACATACACTAGAAAGATGTAGCAGAGATTGATATTTAGCATGCCAGAATAATCATTAGCATGCCAGCGGCATGCCAATGGTCAATCTACTGCATCTTTCTTTCAATAATGCTGCCACAAACAATCCGAATGATCAATATATACATTAGCCAATGGTTGCTGCGACATGGCTTCATGCGGAACGGGGTTGGGGTACCGGGGCACCGTATCCTCTTGGACGGACCCGAGGGGCACCTCCATTGAGGTGTACTTTAAATCGGTGAAGATAACAGTGAAGCGGCTCTTGACCAGGGCTTTCGGAAAGAAACTGAGTTTGAAAATAGTTTTCACAGACCCACAGAGTTTGGCAGCAGATCCACGCTGTTAGTCTCCTCAGATAAATATGTCTGTGCATATAATCCTTAATCTCATCGCATAAACTCTCCCATGGTCTGACGTGGACGGGGACTTAAGCACTGAAAATTACAGGCGCTCGAATTTGACTGTCGTTGACGAGGCATGTAGTCTTAAGAACGTAACTGTTCAATGTAACTCTATCAGAGGTGTTAACTTTAAACAGGTTTCAATCTAAGGGTACAGTAAAACAGTTAGGGCAAAAACTGTTTTCATGGTAAAAAGGTTAGTTTGGCCTTAACATCCGCCCCGGTGAGCCTCCGAATCACCTTAACCATGTGGGGTGGGGGGTGTTCAAAAACCCCCTCGAACTCAGCTTCTACGCAAGATAGTAAAACAGCAAACGCTGGTGGATAGCTCATACAAACTCATGACGAAACTGCATCGGTAATTGTTTGGCTCAGGTCAACAATTAGGTCATGGCAGGTCAAAGAAGGTGGCATGTTAGAGAAGAGTTTCGGGCTGTAGCGTCTGACAGAGTTGAGTAGAACAATTTTGTAAGCATCATTCGCTTCCTTTCGTTACGGCGAATCGAATGACATAATACGACTATACTAGGTCAAAATATAAAAATTACCTGACCTGAGGTCAGGTCAAGGTCACTTTCTGATCTTCCATAGTCAATATGCGCATAAATCGACCCGCAAGAACAATATAAACGGAGTTATATCAAAATAAAGCTTTATCGTCCTTTCCTGCAGTTATAGATCCTATTCTGAATTTAAGTAGCCCAGATGACCTCTCAGAGGTTACAGATCAAAAGCTAAAACATGAACCTAGAAAGGGGCCTAGTATACTACGATTTGGAAAATATGAAAGTATTATCAGCTGTATCTACACAAATATAAACCAATTCCTGTTTTCCCCATGCATTTCCAATGGAGATGTCATGATCTGTACCTGACCTTAGGCCATCGATATGAAAAATACTGGAATATATGTTGTACTACTCGGTAGCTTCATTCATTATGTGGTATAAGTTTGAATTCGATATATTCACCCTTTTCTTACTTATACCACCTTAAACATTTTTGGGCACGAGGTCATTTGACCTGCATTGGTGACCTGACCTGAGAAGACACAACCTTATAATTACGGGAAAATTTTGGAATCATCAGGGATAATGTGTGCCAAGTACGGTGCCGCTTCGCGCTGCCGGTAAAGCCGCCAAAAAAACCCGAAAGGGTGTTCCAACACTCCCACCGGGGGGGGGCAAGGGTTAAAAGAAGAACGCCAAATAACACGCTAAAATAGACGGATATCAGCCCGAAATTATTTTCCTTTGAGCAGGTAAAATTGCTGAATATCAACCCCAGCAGTTTATTAGAAACACTTTTCTTCAAAAATGTCTATCTGTAATAATGCCCTTTTGTATAAGCTGTTTCTCTTTGTGAAGATGCTGCCGATTTATTTGAAACTCCAGGGGATAAAGCATCTTCATCGGATTTTGAATGCCACTGCCAGACCCCCTCCAGTGCGCGTGCTAAATCCTGACCCTCCACCGGCACCGCCAGTCACGGAAGTTGATGTACTGCAAGCTCAATCCTTCGATCAAGGTGCAACTTGTGCTCACAGCTTACGCAAATTCGCTCGCAGCTCATCAAAGCTGCCTTTCATGGCGGAAGTTTGAAGTGTTCACTCCAAACGACCCCAGCCTACTGAAGTGGCTGCGACTCGACACTTACGGGGGCAGGGCGTATATATTGGACGCATGGATAAAAGTGGAGACCGAAGGGCGTCTTGCAGCCTGAGACAACCATGACGGTGTTAACATGTATCTACGCAAAGTTTCAAATATGTGATGGAAAATGGAAACTTATTTTAGAAACTTCAAGAACTCACAATATCTTAAGCAAATCACAATCTGAAAAGCAGAATTTAACAATGGTCAATAATACTACATGCTACGCAGTCCTGAACGGAAATGAAAGGATATGACAAAATTATGCGTGTATGTATCCGCATGAAATTTAAACTTAGATATTTATATTGTAAACTCACCGAAAAACCCTGTGTTCAAGCTTTGGTAAACACAATAAATAAATCGAGTACTGAGCGTACGATAGCCTTTCCCCGCGCCTATCCTCATCGCGGATGTGGTGGTCGGTTCGATGCGGAGCAAAGAAAGTGATGTCAGGCCCCGCTCTGACCACTTTTTTCTACGTAAACGATAAGGTTTTGGTCAAACACAAACATATAAAGCCTTGTGCCACTCGGCAAATTAAATACAACGCTGTATTAGCTTAGAGTGAATGTGAAACCTTCATAATGGGATTTGAACTGAGATAGCCACGTGGTAGAGCAGAAATAGAAACCACTTGATTGAGTTTCCACTAGTTCCAGAATTTATCATTTGCGGAGAAAAAGATGTAAAATTCACCCTCTATCGACCCCGTCCTCCCCAGGAGGCAACGTGTACTGGGCTGACACGGGGAGCGTCACGTAGTACTCAAGTCCCACTGCGCAGATAATTTGTTCTTGCTTGGACCTCTTTAAAACCTATACGCTAAGCGTGACATTGGTACTAGTGACTTCTAAACAGGTATAACTTCTTTTCAAGGACTGATGTGAAACGTGGAATATGCTTCAATATACTAAGAAAAATAGACGAAATCGATAGCTTTCACTTTGAGTCTTAACACGCGCACTGGAGGGGGCCTCGGAGGCCCCCCACCTGTTTTTCCAAGGTGGCCGGAGAACCGCTTGTAGCCGAAAAACGAAACCTGGCCACATTTAACAGAATGTAATAGCGCGTCGATTGGTGAAGACTTTTTGAAAATCGGCCGAAAATTTTTTGACTTATAGGCTTTCAAAGTCAGACCTGCATTTTGAGATCGCCGTAAACGCGCGGTCGGACCAGTTAGCTTGCATTGAAGACCGAGTGGTAACGTCATAACGCCATATAAGCGGGACTATATGTCAAGGTCACTTCAATGAAATTCAAGGTCAAGGTCAAAGGTCACAGGTCAAGGTCATATCTGCACTTTCAAGGTCACTGACCACTGTGCGTCCGGCCAAATGACGTTACCCCGTCTGACATATATTATGCTATGACGTCATCGGTAGGGTACCCCAATACAAAGGTCAAGGTCAAAGTCAAAGGTCATTGGGAAAGGTCAATCCTCATTTCCCGCCAAACAGTGGCTACAGTATTAGTCAAAGTGTAAATAATAAGTAGTATACCATATGGTGAACTTAAAGGTCAATGACCTTGAATGACCTTGACCTAAAAGTTGTGGGGAAGCCCCTTTGAGACCTCTTCTCTATGAACCTCGTCCGCCTTTAGCTTATTCCCGCCATTTTCCTGTATAATCACAGCATTTACCAATCGATTCCAGCATGGCCAATATTTGACCTTTACGACCTCGTTTGATCTTGAAGATACTGACCTAGGTCAATGAAACTTTGTTATCATGTAGATCACCATAGCCTCCACCCACCTACCAAGTGGCGTTTTTCTAAACCTCTTAGTTTCCGAGGATCTTAGGAGGGGCCTACCAGGCCCCCCTCCAGTGCGCGTTAGTGCCAGACCCCTCCAGTGCGGGTGTTACCACGTAACTTACTGCAGAGGGGGGGTGAAATTCGCCCCTTTCCTGGTTTTCCCCAGACAACGCAAGAACGAATAAACGCAGAGCAACGAAACTTATAGTACCTTATCCCTGATCATTTGTACGCATCTGACCAAATTTTTGGCCAGGTCATGTCAGGTCAAGGAGCTATCCAAGGTGAAGTGACCCGACCTCAAAATCTAAAATAACGAGTTTGAAGCGGAGCCCAAGGAAACTTTTACAATATGATTATATCATTAGGGTTTACAAAACTGCGATCCCGGAATTCTGATATTTTTGACCTAAAGTGGGGTCAATTTTGCGGTCACCTCATTATAAGTCTAAGGTGAAAAATTGAAAGGTCTCGTTTTCAGTAAATACGGGTAGATAAAGCTTAAAAATCCTCACCCCGTGTATTCTTACCACGATGTTGACGATAAAATTAAGTTTTTGACCATCTGATCTCTCAAAGGTCTTGTCAGGCCACAAGAGCATACATTGATTGTTTTGCCAATAACTTCTCACTGAACTGAGATAAAGCTAGTATTTTGCTTGCATTGTGCTTATATTGTCACGGGGAGTCGATTGCTGTACAGCATGACCATACCAGGTCACCCTGTGACCCTGACCTAGCTCAAGGTTAGGTCATCTTTACAATTTGACTTAGTAAGGTCATATTATGCATCTTTCGACTGGCCACGATGAGAGGAATCCAATGATGCATAAATATTTGCTCTAGCTTTGCTGAGTAAATATTTAGAGATGGAAACGTACACTGCCCTCTTGTAAGCCTATAGAACCTTCTTTGACCTATGCTCAGGAGCGTAGCCAAGGCCCCCCTTGGGCATCATGCCCGGGACCCAGCGGGGCGAGTGTTAATAATAGCATTTTTAGCCAAAAACCCTTCATTCATATTTGTATTCACTTGTGGTGCAAATTAATAGGTGCCATCTGACACAAAGTGATACCAGACCATGACGACACGCGGATATGATGACATTTTACCTTCAGGAGATCAAATTATTTAATTCAATACATGGACTTTCTAGCCAGTTTTGAACAGAAATAAGGCGAAATTAATTATTTTCAATACAAAAATACCTGCAAAACCACTCCAGTCTGGCATTGCACAAAGTTGAGACATTCCCTTGAAGAGTCGTTAGACCCGTGTACCACACGCTTTAAATTTATTCGTTCTCGTCTGAATATCCTCTGGATGTTCGGTGCGGTGGCGAAGCTACCTCTCTGAGCCTCTCTCAGTTTCTCGCCGGCCTCCCTGATTACCAGCCAAAGCCTATCAATCGCAGTATTAATTAGCGGCGCAGACGCTGCCGAAGTTGGCTCCGCTGCGATAATGGAAAACACTCTCGACGACGGCCCGACTTCGATCCGGCACAGGAACGAAAGCAGAGGCGGTGATTGGGTTTTAACAATGGCGTACATCATTTTTCTCCACACTGCACCTCTTCAGACAATACAGATCAAGAGGAGATCATTTGCAATGTTTTATTTGTATGTCGAACATCACCCATGCATTTAACACGAGCATAGGGAACATACTAGCAGTTGAAGAAAGCCACACCTGTAGATCTCAGGTCGTGGAGCAGGTCCACAAATCCACGCAAGCAACACCGCAACATCGCAGAAGCTTCTTCGCATAAAAAAGCAGAGCGGGAGCTCCAGTATGAAACAAAAACGCTGACAGGAGCAAAAGGCTGGTCCATCGCTGATTTCCCAACTATTCTCGAAACGTATTTCTGCATAGGAGTCGCTAAGTATAACACAGCGACTTTATACTTTTACAATAGTTTCAGGATAACAGGCCAAGCGTGTAGACGGCTTGGATCTCTTCGTGGGCAGAAGAGGTGAGCGAGACATTTACCCCGGGTATATCAGCAGCCTCAGCACGGTACCGACCACGAGAACCGCTTAATCGACTCATGTATCCGGGTGTCTGGTACGGTTCTGCCACTCGGACCTGTCTTTCACTAGAAGGCCACCTTGAGGGTGATGCGTACCATTGGATAAAGTTTTGGTTTAAGACACAATCTTCCTATTGAATACCAGTGATTCGACTATACATTGTTTTTAGAAGTGACTGAAAATGAGTTTAATGAGCTTGTCTGAACATCTCATTCAAATAAAATTTCCTTCTTACAACTGTTCGTTCCATGTCGCCACAGTCCGTGTGGGCGGCGCCATATTTCATCTTGACGTAGTGGTGCGCACCAAGGGCCTTGGTACCGAGGCTGATCATGCATCTGGGGTAAGTGTGCTGCGCCATGTCCGGCTGCTCTGAGCGGATGCAGGCCCGGCTGTCCCGCTGGACATCCACCAGCAGCGCCAAACGGTGTTCTAGGTGTCAGAGGCGGATCCAGGGTCTTCAGCGGGATGGGAGGTGGGCTTGCCAGGTGGATATCATATGGATGGCTTTCTCACCTTCAGAAGATGGGTCCTAGTGACATGCTCTTAAACCTACTTGCCCAGCTGTTGCGGTTCTTATTCGAGGAGCCGATACCTACCTGCCTCAATGACTAGTCACATTCGTCGAATTGGATCGTTCTCAGAACTTTACTAGAATTCATTATTTACTATGGACCGATATTGAGGGAATGTTGACCAGCAATAAGCTCACGGTACATATGGCTTACAAAATATGGCTAGGTTAAAGAAAGCATTGGTGTGCCTGGGCCAGTTCCCATTGCTTACTTCTCCCATTTGGATGTTTCTCCCGACTCAGTTGTGTTGAAGGGGCAGCGGCTTCAAATATTCCGCGCTGAACTGGACTGCTGACGACTCAGTACTTTTCAGTCGATTCAGTTCTAACGCAAGGCTTTAAAAGGAATGTGGTACCTTGAGTCACCTTGGTCGAATCCTGGAATTTAGTGAAATTAGGCGTACTTTTAGCCACGAATAATGAAACCACTCATGATTTCTCTGAAATATGTACAATAGGCTCAGTATTTTGTTTTTAAAAATACTCCTCTAGAAAAAAGAAAGAAATATCAGCCTGTGGATGATGTCACGATCTGGCAAACACTACCATACTTGAAACGCTCCAAGGACTTCGATTGGCTGATGCTCATCGTGACGTCAGCATATGTCGTCACACCAGCAGCTCACAACAATGGCCGCCCGGCGACGGGCTGATGGGGGGCTGATGTCAGGTAGGATTTACTTTTTTACGGAAATATCGAGTTCCAAGACAAATTATATATGGAGTACCGGGTTTTCCGACTTGCTTTACAACTTGGCTATCTCAGTTAAAATAACGTTGTGAAGGTGCCACATTCCCTTTAAATCTGCTGTGGTGCAGACTCGGCGCAGCGAGCTGAGCCGGTGGAACGAATCTGATTGGCCCTGAATTCAGAAGTGGATCCAGAGGGTCGAGATTCGAGTGAAGTGGCTGGTGAGCCAGATGAGATCTTACTTAAATTTGGCTTTTGATGGAAAGATTCGCCGGGAGGAATGGCACCCCCTCCCCCTTCGGCCAGCCTTGCAATGTGAATGACCCCTGCTCAGAGCGATATGCAGTCATGAGCGCGGGGGTGAGACCGTCCCCAGACGGGCCCAGACCTTAGTAGCCAGAGAGAAAACAGCTGAGCTGAGGAGAACCCAGATCTCGAGCTCATCGGTCATGAGTGACTCCTCAGCGTCAGTTCTCATGCTCTACCTGCATACAGTGGCGGATCCAGGGGGGCAAAAAGGCAATTGCCCCCCAAACGAAAAAGCTCGGGGTAAAACTATGTTTTTGCCCCCAAAGTGATCGACCTCCTTTTTCCCCGACTCCTTTATAGCTTGTAAGCAAGATTTTGGTGCTTCAACTCTCAACTTCAAACATAATTAGTGAAGTTCAGTGTAAATATTGGGGCTTGGATAAAAAAGTATCTTGAGCCCATATTTTTCACCCCGTGGGGTTTTTTTCGTCTCCAGTTCCCAAAACCCTACCAAAAAGGCATATTGTAGCGCAATCTTTCACTGCGTGACGTTTTTTTTGCTTTTTTTGCTTTTTGACTTTGGTTTGCCCCTCCCAAACCAACCGGCTAGATCCGCCACTGCCTGCATATGCTCGCAGGATGGTAGGAGGCCCCTCATGCTGAATTTGTATTTTTGGAAATACTTTCACGCATACGGTGGCTTACCAGAACTTGTCAAGTGCCCTCGCAATTGACATGAAGCAATTAATACTATGGAAGGAGCGGTAAGAATCGGGGAGAGTAATGAGAAGTGGGATACTGGAGGGGTCGCTGCTGCACAATGCGCATGCACACGGTGCTTCCAGGTAGTTTACGCGCCAGGATGGTCAAGCTGGTCAGTCAGCTGGTTAAGGGACCCACTGAGTTCTGGGTAGGTCAGGAGAGTTAACGACACACCGACTGCTGATGTCATATGGGAGGTAGAAATGCCGCATCTGATAACCTGCTATCCTCAGATACTCACAAATATTGTGCTATCTGCCATCATATGCCGCCCCCATTAGCATGCTAGCAAGTTAAATTCAAATGCTGCGCCCCGTTTGAACACAGATCAGCTTTAACCCTCGCCCCACCGGGGGCCATCGATGGCCCCCTAAGGTTTTTCCGGGATAGCAGAAAAACGACGAGGCGCAGCACCGCGGTTGAGGGCTCTACCTCTCACTGCATCATTTTTTCATCATCCCTGAAATTTTTTACCCCGGGTCACCCAAGGTCAGGTCACCAGACGAGGTCAACCAAGGTCACCTCACTTCACCTTTAGAGCTCTGTAAGAGCTACATTTCAAAGTCGATCGATTTGAAACTTCCTACACTTCATGACCCCTCCAGGGTCTACAAGGTGTATATCCGGGATTTTTCGATTTCGTGCCCTGAGGTCAGGTCACGAGGCGACCTCTCCCATTGGAAAAGCATAGGGAAAAGTTGTTTCATGATATAAAAGCCACAAAAATGATTGCAAATACTCAGACTGCTCAGAACAACGTTTTTGGACACCCTTTCACGGATCCCAGGGGTCATATTTGCCCTTTGACTTTTCCAAGGTCATCCAAGGTCACCGGAGGTCAAAAACAGTATTTTGACAATAACTTTTGACCTAATTGAGCTAAAGCGGTGAAACAAACACCATCGTATTTGTCTTGTTACTGGCTTTCATTTGATATACGGCAAGGTCACTTTTTGACCTTTCGTGACCTCAGGTCATATTAGGTCACGAGGTGACCTCTGGCGGTCAAACCACTGGCGGGAGGTCTTTACGTTCCACATAGCGGAAAAAGTACTGGCAATTTGCTATCAAATTTACTTTACCAGGCCTCAATAGCTCTAATGACATAAGAGTTATATCCGGTTTGCTTAATCATTGCATATTTGAGTAAAAATAGCCGATCTTGACCTAATTTGACCTCTGGAGGTCAAACCATTGACCTGAGCACTAAAACATGCGAAGTAATTTCTTACTGAATTCACGCGAGCTTTCTATTGCACTTTGCAGATTTGCGCTAACGCCCATATTTTCGGAGTTAGAGGGGGGCCATCGATGGCCCCCGGTGGGGCGAAGGTGGCGCCGGACCCCCGGTGGGGCGCGGGTTAAATGTCGCCTTATCTTTTAGAGCTGGTCTCCTCCAGACTCGCCACTATGTAATAAGTGCAGAGCTGGTCGGCACTGATTTCAAGTACCGCACCCAGTGGCGGATCTAGTATCCAGTGGGGGGGCTGGGGGGCTCGAGCTTCACCCGCCATCGTCTCGAATCAGCCTTTGACTATGCATTTACTATAGGTACTCGGACATTTCGAGGGGGCTTGGGTCCCCTAGCCCCCCCTCCTTCGTATCCGTCACTGACTGAACCCATATCCTTTCTGAACGCCCAAAATTTGCATATCCCACTTTCCAGTGGCAGATCCAGGACTTCAATGCGGGTGGAGGGGGCTAAGGAGCTCAAATCTCCCCCTGACATTGCCTCGGAGATAGCCTTCCGCTGTAAATCAACTGTATGCACTCGGATATTTGAGGGGGTTGGCTTGAGGCCCCTGGTCCCCTTGTATCCACAACTATTACTCTCCCTGAGTTACGGATAGGTCGAAATTTTGCTCCAAATCCAATTACCGAGTAGGCCAAATCTTTCTACCCATGACGGCTGTGCCGTAATACATAACACATACATACGTTGAGCAGACGTTACAATGGGGACATTTACGAATTAAAAGGGATCTCACTAAATAGGTGCCTCCCGGTCGGTAGGTACTGGTGATCCCACCATCTCTGAAATATCAACAACAATATGTTTCAAGTGGTTACGGCCCCTGCAAATAAGCTATAGAAACCCAGACATATCCTGAAAAAATATGAAAATATTGTTTCGATAATACCAATATACGTACAATTGCAGCGCTACCGACGCACAAAAAAGATTCCATGCCAAAGAGGGGTCCAACGTGAATTGTTTTTGCTCAGAAACATCTTTGGAAATAAAAGCGCAAGAGCTGCCTGCCCAGGACTCTCGAATTCCACCGCCTGTGGAAGAAATCCGGATTATATTTCTGGTTAAAGGGCAATACATCAAGAACCTTTGAGTCAACTCAGCACCAACTCAGTTGCGTGTCTGACTTCGATAATGACTCGACTCGGCAGTTTGGAAGAGGGAGCTAATTACAATTCATTACATGTCGGGAAACATTATCTATTCCACGTTGATCAAACAAATGAGTCGCTGATTCGGAGTCGACTCGGCCTTAGAATCGACTGATCACCAGGCTGGTTGTTCCTTTCCTTAAAGTGTGCCGTGCGGCCAGCCACAGTTGTCTCATTAGACAGGCTGCTGCAGAAGTGCAATGCAGTTTAAATCATTAAACCTGTCTGCGAGCACAATCTCAAAATATCCGTAGCCTGAAAGTTTAGCCTTAGTGCTGCCACCTTTCCGCACGATACAGCACTAGCGCTTTTTCATTCTCCCGCGGTGGCTCTGCGTACGGCCTCAGGTGAGTCAGAGCAGGTGGTCGATGCCGGCCGATCACTCCCCGCTCCACGCCGGGACTAACGAGCGTGCCGCCACAGTCGTGCTCCCGCCAGCCACGTGTGAGGGTGGTGGACTGGCGACTGAACCTGCCGCAGAGACAAGGCCGTACTGTACCAGCACTGCTTCTTTAAGGCGAGTGGATAGCTTGCAAACAATGTGTGTGAGATGGACTGTCCATGTAGCTGCTCGTGGGTGAATAACCGATTGCAGAATAAATAAATGATACGCTGAAAACACATTTATTTTCTATTTTTTTGCAAAAAATTACTGGAATTATATTCATTTTGTCAAATTGACCAATACTTATGGCGTAGAGAGCCAACCGTCCAGTTTTGGTCTGCTACCATCGCCGTGGCCTTGCGTGGTGAGAATTGACTCGGAACTGGCCGGTGGTCCCAGGCCTATTCAGGGTATTCCCAGGTTTATGTGATAATAGACGCGTCAGGTTCGGAGCAGATCGGCAGGCAGCTTACACCACCAATATTGCCTTCTGAACCTGCAAACGGCTGGGATGTTCAACGGGCCTGGCGCGCATGTCACTTATTTTGGACCCGATTTTGTATTTATGTTGGTAATTATTAGCAATAAAAGTACCCTAATTATAGTAATTATGGGATTTTACACCAGTGCATACCACAAAACGTGCCAGGCACCTATGCAACAATCAGAAAAAACCGAATTACTCCGCCAAACGGGCACAAAACCACCTTCAATCAGCTCAGGAACGTGTTTAACACAAGGACCACAAGTCATACCATGTCAAACCTAAGAAAACAATCGCGACTGCATTGAAAATTCATATAAGTGTATGCATTTTAATGGGCGCAAAATAAGCCAGGGAGACGAGGGTTTTTACACTCCAATGCTGATGATTGTAATATGACAAGTTTGCGGCTTAGCAAGCTGCAGCTTATGCTGTCAGGCAGCCAAAGCACACACAGCGAAATGTTTTCGTCTATCTAACTACCTCTAAAAAGTCAGGAAATCCCTGATCTTTACAAAGCAGTTAAAAAATTATGGTGAAACAAGGAAATCGATCATTTCCTTCTTAATCATTTCACGTCTCGCAAAATTGAGATTGGCACCCACTGAGGTGTGAACAGGCTTTTAAACAGCTACAGTATCACTGTCGGGGACCCACCTACTCATTGAGAGCGTTGGGGAGTCATGCCTCTCTCGTAAGACTGACGTCATACCGCCCTTTTTGGTAGAAACGTGCCTCTTCCATCCAGGGGGGGATAAGTGGTCTGCATCGGACCAAAATAGGATTATTCTGAGGTCAGAGGTATTGGGGATATCACATTTGGCTGGCAAAACTCATACCAACGCACCTACAAAAAGTATAATATTTTAGGTATTCAGACCATGGATTTTTCAATATACTTGGATACGTTGCCAAGAAATACGCCTTTCAGATAGAAAAAAACATATGGTTTTATATTCATGTATATAAAAAACAACAGCTGTAAACAAGGACAATCATGAGTGTACAAAACGTTCCTTTATCTCAAATCGGTTAGGCTGGGGTTAGGGAAGGGGTGTGGATATTTTCGGATCACCACTTTCTGTTTGGTCCCTTGTGTTCATGACGGACACTTGAGTCATGACTGAGTCATGTACCTACCGGACTGCCGTGTCTGGTGCGTGAGCGACCTTGATCTTTAGGGCGGGAGTCTGCCTCGTGAGTTTCACAGCTGTTTTCTGAGTCAGGATCAATCGCCTGTTGTGCAGCAGGTCTGCAGCAGTAGAACCGGGGGCGTCATCGGCGCCAGTACTGTGGTTGGTTGAAACCATGCCGGCTGGCATGGCCTTGGCATGGCCCAGCATGGCATGCGATTCTCGAATAACATCGGTTGTCTGTTTCGCTTCCACTCTCTGGTTTCTGTTTTACATATACGCATTCGGGAGTTTAAATACTGGTGTTGAGATTTGTCGGTAACTATATACCTGATGGATATAAGTACATACATACTTACCTGTGACTCGATTGTGCAACTGCCTTTTCCGATGTCATTGCTGTGGATTTGGGAATTCAGAACTTATCGTGATATCGTCTGACGACTGTAAAACGCTTCCATCCTAGCCAGCTGGAATACATGAAATAACGCAATTTGGGGTTCATTGGTTTGCATCTAAGAATACATGGGTCATTTTCTAGTTGTTTCCCGGGATGAATGAGGTTTACGTTTTTCTAATGCATACTGACAGACATCATGATGTCCTATTTTTTCATCGATAAATACATTGCTACAATGTCATCCATGTTCTTGTCATGCAGGTTTGCAGGCTGGGATTATGAACCGTGCACTCAGGGGATTAGCGCCCACTGTCTGGAGGGCGAGCTGGAACTTGAACTCGGCCTGGTGTTGGATGGTAACACAAAACTTTTTAGACGCCACCGAAACCTCAAAATTGACACTGAAAAAACAATAAACCTTTCAAGTAACTACTTCCATCTCTAACTAAACAATCTGAAGCGCTCTTAACGTGTAACAAAGATAGATGAGCTAACGATATGCCTGTCACAGTATGGCTTCCATTATGTAAGTGGGCGGGAAAGAACATCAGTTGATCAGCTGAATGCTAGGTCCACTGTCCTCATCGAGCGTCTACAGGCTGGTGGAAGCAGCCCGACGAGAAAATACAGCCACGAATTCATAATGGAAAGGGAAGCTGGTATGCGCAGATTTTGACATACGGCGAAACCGAACCAGGGCGGCCCATTGTCCATACTGGCTGTCGTGTTTCACTTGCACCTCTGGCATGATATCTCGCTGTGAAAGCGTAAACGCACCGCACGCGGACAATGGACTGGTCGGCGCTCACATCTTGGAGCTGTTCACTTCCATTAGTATGTACTTGGCTGCCACTTCACATCTGATGGTCAAGCTTGAAACTTCTGAGACTTTTTATCTTAATTTAATGGCATGAAGTAGGCTTTCTATGGACCTCCAGAAGCTACTGTGACGTGAGGAATCGGATTGATCCCTTAGGGGACCATAGCTCATTTGCCTCACCCCTTCCCCCGTGACCATCTAGTGGGATATGAGAAGATTCGATCGCTTGGCAAAGTGATTGCTGGAAATTGCTGGTCAAATGTGCTATCGAGTTCATCCTGTCAATACAAATTTGCACACGTTGTGGGCAAGAACATCTCAAGAACAGCTAAACATACTATTTTTGAAACGGGAGCTTAAGAAATATTATGTAAAGTTTGAAATCCTAGTGGTGGCATGTTTATTTCTTCTGTCCACCCTGTGGTTGACTACATCATCCATGACTTCTGTCCTCTCTTGCCCTGTTGATATGAGTCGTGAGGCGTGGCGGTAAATTTATTATCGTCTTTTCCATCTTAAGAAAATTATCTGCAAGGTACACCTGATCCTCTCCTCTTAAAAATTGGATGAATAAAAAACGCCTCGATATTTAGCAACCAGACATTGACAATGGTTTGTGTACTCGACATAAAAAACTGGTACTTATAGAGGTTTAAGTGACGGCAAGCTCTAAACTTCTACATAGCCCTTAAAAATACTGATACATATAATCCGGCGTCCATGAGAGGTCCCCGTACCCTTAGGTTGCCTTCTGTATTTAAAATTATAACAATTACCGATAATAAGCATTATTTTACAAACAAACCACCATGGATGAACATGCAGATCCCAGTGAGAGCACTGTTTGTTCTAATGATGTCTGTCCAGACAGGGCTTACAGGATTGGTTACCATGGCAACAGAAGTTCCTCTTCTGTTGCCACAACGGCCGGCTTTATTGATTATCGGGTACCGGTCGGCTGTCAACACTAACGTGCACATGTTGCGGGCAAAATCGGAAGCCACTCAGCACAGGTGCAGGGTCGGATCCATACCAACGGTTTGGGGAGCAAACGGGACCCAAAATCGTGAAAAAACATGCTTTTTATAAAGAAAATCGGTAAAAATGGGGTGTTTGAGGGCAACTGTCCGGTCAGCCCCCCCACCCCCCGCCAACCCTTCCCCTGGATCCACTAGTGTACATGTGTAAACATTTAGAAGGTGTACCGTTTAGTTACTTGAGCCAAATGTCGGCAATGGAGAAAAATATTTTGAAAAATGAAGCAAAATAAATGAATAAATGGGAGAATGTTTAAATGAATGAATGGTTAACGGGCATTTTGTTTTCTTGATGAAGTGCATGAATACGGTTGGTTCTAACTATCGGCATTTAATATTTTCAAGTAATATAGTTTGCCCAAAATCCAACACTTGTGTCTTCCCTTTTCAAAACTTAAACATGGTTTTTAAACTCTACGGGTTTTTATTCCTTTCAAACATTACTGACTCCAGGGCCAAATCATAAAGGTGGTGTTATATACCCATTTTCCTCTTGTTTATGCTCCAGGGAAGGTATGCAGTATAAAAGGGGAGCCCATGAAAATGGTTGAGGAAGGTGTTTACAAATACGTGATGTGGTCGTTACATAAGGAAGTGCTATGAATTAATCACATAACTCTAAATAATTCCAGCGTGTGGTCTGCGTGGCAGCTGTTTGATAAGTACAGCCTTAAAACCCATACAATGCTATCCTATCTTCAGTGTATTTTGGTGATATACAGCAGCTGAACTTTGCAAAAAAATCCAAATATGATTTCTGAAAAGATTGGATTACCTACTAAGCGTGTATTTTCAGATTCAATACTAAGCGTTTATTTTCAGATTCAATACTAAGCGTTTATTTTCAGATTCAATATCTACCAGTATTCAGCTTTAATATAATATCCGTGAATCAGATAGAGAGATCAGTCCGGGCATCTGTGGCTGAGCTGCAGAATGAATGGGTGATCAGCACGCTCAGTGGTCTGTGAGGGTCTCTGCCGCCCGCTGTCACGGCCCTGCCCACCGAGGCACCCGTCAGGGCTTGTAATAATCGGAGCACCGCCGCGCTGCTCCCACAGACCGGCGTTTAGATCGGCTAGGTGGCGTTTTCACTGGGCTTTGGATACAGTCGGAGCCTCTTGCACAACAACGTAATCCTGCGACGGGAATAGACATTGTCCTGAGACGAACTAGATAAAAGTGTATGCGTTTTGTTTTAGGATAACTGTATCCAACAGCTCATTAAAAAAATTTATTCCGTACAAATCTGACACCAAAAATACATTTCCATGGGGGTCAGATTCCAAGGGCACCTCAACATTTTTGGAGCCTCCTCACTGAGGTAAATTAGATATTGAGTCATGCTATAAATAAGAATATAACTAACATTTTTGTGCAATTTGTTATCCTTATGTGCCATCAGACTCCTTTGTCAACCGAACACTAAGCATGCACGGGCCTTAAAGGGAATGTGGCACCTTGGTCGAATCCTGGAATTTAGTGTAATTAGGCGTACTTTTGGCCGAAAATAATGAAACCACTCATGATTTCTCTGAGAAATGTACAATAAGCTCATTGTTGTGATTTTTAAAATACTCCTCTAGGAAAATAAATAAATATCTCCCTGTGGATGATGTCATGATCTGGCAACCACTACCATACTCGAAAAGCTTCAAGGGCTTCGATTTGCTGATGCTCATCGTGACGTCAGCATATGTCGCCACACCAACATCCATGACAACTGTGGCCTGCTGCCAGGGGTACATGAGGGGTATATTGAAGGTAGATTTTAGCTTTTTCTACGGAAATCTCGAGTTTCAAGACAAATGATGTATTGAGTACCGGGTTTTCCGCCTTGCTTTACAACTTGGCTATATCAGTTAAAATCACGTTATGAAGGTGCCGCGTTCCCTTTAAACATAGATGTAGCCCGTATCAATGGCACTGGGGGCCTCCTCTGCCACTAGAGATGCATCCGCGTGCCACTTCTTCGTCGGCCGGGGTTTCCTTGACCCGTTAGGTGACCCAGCCTTACGGTATGGCAAATGTTAGCTCTTGTTGACATAGGAATAGCTCCTTCCATTTAGAAGGGCCTCATTTATCAGCTTGTGGCTTATTATGCATGCTAAGTGCCTCGGTTCCAAATGCGAGTCACCAATAAAGTTGTTGGGGCCCCCGCCAGTAACCTCCTGAAAAAACATCACAAAAAACAACATGGCAGCCCGCCTAGTTATGTGCATTTCAGTTAAATATATGCACGACCAACGTACGTAGTATTGCAATCCAAATCTGTAAACTGTTATTCAACTCAACTCACCGGTACTAAAAATCCTCCCCACAGGAAAGGACTGTAGTTACGAATTCAATCCTAAAGTTTAATAAAAAATATTTTTTTGAACCCTGCAAACCAATCTTGGCGATGCCCGACAAGTGACAGTGCCTTAGTGAAAAATACATACATAAGAGTTCTAATTTTTGGCAAAAAAACTATGATTTAAGCTAGCGGTAGTGGTATGGAAATAAGTTTAAGAGCCGAATGGTATCATCTAATGCGGCAGCTTCGTTTTGCCTTGTCATACCGTGTAATCCATGGAATAACGTCAAAGTTCTCCCGTGCCGGTTCAGCAAGGAAGATCTGTTGATTGGATTTGGCATCTCCTGCCTGAAAACAAGTGTTTCTCAGTATTTGTTTTAACGTGCCGTGTTTACACCTGGTGCCTTTAGTTCCACACGCTTACCATCAACACCGGCACAGAGCTAAGCACAAACTCACGAACAAAAACCTGCACCGGTCTTTGATCTCGCGCCATGACTCCCGGCTATACTTGCTTCGGTGACTACCCAGCTCATCGGGGGGAAACAAAGCCCATTTTTATCCTCAGCCCGGCTGCACCGGCTTCCCGTTGCATTCACACCGCGAACAATGGACATGAAAGGACAGCACGTGAGCGTGACGACCTGAAACAGCCGCTGCGCTGGACGCTGTGCGCGCGACGTTAGATCCACGCCGCGTCACGGATGAGGGCGCAGCCGCGCCGCGCTCAGATGCGGCCGGCCCGAGCGCTACACCCGCGGAGAGCTCACTCGGCTGGCTCTTCTTTTACAGGATGCCACGTTGCGGAAGCGGTGCGAGGTGAGGTCGCCGTCTCCGGCCGCCGGTGGTGATCGCGATTGAGGCTGAAGGCTTGTGACCTGCTTGCGGTATCGGTGAGACCAGGAGCTGGTTGTTGCTGAGAGTGGACGGCTGAGCCTTGGGAGTGTGGCGACATGTCGAAGGTGTTGGGTATTGACGCGACTGCGCTGCCGGCGAGCTCGGCGCCGGGGTCGGAGGAACCCACGTCTCCCCGCTCTTCAGTCATCAGCTCCATCAACACAGGTCAGTGAGAATGCGGATGTTACTGCTGACGGTGTGAAGGTAGCGCGCGACTTCCTAAATAGTGTACTGAAATATGTTTGCATGAGAATCACCTCTTGTTCTACAGAAACATTAAAATCTATGGGTGTCGTGCGAATATGATTGTAACGATTGTAGACCGTGAACCCACCCTCTTCCCTGCTTCCTGTCTTTAGAACAAAGTATGCACTCACTTGAAAGGTAGAATACCCAGTCAAACAAGATCACTCCGACCCCGAAACCTACTTAGTGGCTTTTAAGTTCCGACATCCTGTTATCGTGATACGCTTAAAGCTCGAGTGTGATATTAAAAGGCCGGCTTTCTTTTCTAGTGGTATCCCTTTTCACGGTCACTTGGCTTCTTCGCACTGTCTGTTCGTTCTGTTTTGAATCTTCATTATCAGCGGCTGTAGAATAGGTGGAGTATAATGATTGTCCGGCACTGTTTTTGAATCTTCATTATCAGCGGATGTAGAATAGGTGGAGTATAATGGTTGTCCGGCACTGTTTTGTTCATGGATCCTATAATTTTGGCGATATCTTGAATCCCAGACAGGTACTTGCCAAAATGAAAATTACGCACAATATTGATGTGGCAATATGCTATGAAAATATGTTAACGAAACCTTGCAACATGAAACAGCATGAAAGAGGATCGATGGATTCATAAGTTCAAGTGCTCGAGGCAAAACACTAACCGGGACGAGAGTCCATGGGTAATGAGAGTAGCTTTCGACCGTACGTGACCAAACCCATCTCTGATGGAGCCGTCCACGCCGACCCGCTGTAACAGCCAACTAATTAGTTCCAATGCCCATCTTCATGTTCGATAGCGGATGACCTTTTTGTTTACCTGCGCCAAAGGCAGATCCAGGATTGCCGATCGGGGGGGTGGGGGTGGGGTGGGGGGTGCACATGGCCGGGGTGCGATTCGAACCAGAGTTACTTTGGGGCGGAAAAACATGGGTGTACACCAAATCCCATCGCAAGAGCGCCGATACGATACGTCGACCAGTATCACCACTCCCCGTCCCTGGATCCACCCATAGCTTGCACTTCGGCGTAGGTAAATGTAACCGAGTATCTCAAGATCTCAAGATAGAACGTGTTGGCGGTTAATATGTGCCGGCATTAACAGGATTAACCGCCAATAACAGGATTGCTGGAGTTGTGACATTTATTCTAAATTGTTTGTACGTATGGCCCTTTGTCCCAACGACAGTGGCTTTTGAATTAATCTTATCAAATTAAAAATTATATAATTAGTTGACTGATCTTACATGAGCTGATGGTGTATAATCAAAACTCACCGCTGAAGTAATATAATCAACTAATTATGTAATTTATAATTTATGGACTAATTCAAGAGTAACTATCGTTGCGGCAAAGGGACATACGTACAAACAAGGTAGGTCAGTCAAGCCTGCCCCATTTTAGCCAAGCCTCATCGCACCACAATTCAGTACCCACATAGTAATGTTATCATTACTGGAAGAGTTGATCCATTGGTGGATACAAGAGGGCTAGGGGAGCTCAAGACCCCCCCCTCCCGAGATGTCAGAGTGCGTAAAGTTAATGCATAGCCGGAGACTGTTCTGAGGCAATGGCAGGGCAGGCTCAAGACCCCTAGCCCCCCTCCCGAAATGTTGTCCTGAATCCGCCAGTTCGTCGGTACATGCACAAATATCCAGTGTTCAGCTGGGTACCCCCGACGTTGCTTGCTCAGTGTGTGCAGTGATTGCCTCAGTAAGCGGATTGTCTGGCCGGTCAGGTAACCTGATCGCTACACGGAGGTGAGGTCAGCCTTTACGGGTGGCTGCCTGTGGCTTTTTCACGGCTGACCGGGCGCCAGACACATAGCTGTCGCCCGCCCCGCAGTCAGCACCTCCAAAAATGGCTCCTTATGCTGGATGCCTCGCGGCGCAGGATCGACCGGCCTCTGGGACGAGCGCGCTGACGTTTTGCAGAGTTACGATTGTGCCGAGGATTAGCTGCAACGGTACCTGGGATTACTGAGCTGCCTCTAAGTGACCTGCTGATCATGACCAACAGCTATTTTGTCGATTTCAAAAGCTGCTTTGCCAATTTGCGTGTTTTCTTCCAAGCTCCGTTGTTTGCACCAGGGGCGTAGGAACGGTTTGAAAAGTGGGGGGCCAACCTTAGGGGGCCCACCTCAAGGGGGCCCCAGTCCACGGGGGCCCATAATTATAAATAAAAAATTAGTTAGCTCGTTTGGTGTCAATAAAGCGCGCATGCACACAAGGATGTCAATATATGGAAAATTGAGAAATTAAATTTTGCCCTATGATTTCGAGTTGTACCTATTATGGTTTAATAAATCATAGTAAAACGCCAAAAAAACATTTTTGTTTTTTTTACCAAGGCCCATTTCAAATACGACATACATTTTTAAGCTTTTTTGGAGGATTTCAGTCATTTTTTACCACGAGCGCGTTTTTTATATTTACAGATGTTTAGGCCCTTTTCATCACATTTACAAAAATTAAGAACTGTTAAGAAAACTACAGACAATGCTTTGGTACCAAATAGCCAGCCCCCTCCAACAGCAAGCGCAGACCACCGGATGTGACGTCGCACCTCGTAGCATATAACATGGAAAAATTAAATGGTTAAATATCCAAACTTTTGCAAAAATAGGCCCAGAATCGAAAATAAAATGTTTATCCATTGCATTTGGGATAAATTTGATTACCGTGTATTCTCACAAATTTGTATGCTGGAAGTGCCATTAGCAGCAGTTTAACACACGGCTCAATGGTGAAGGAATTCCTCCACGCCCGTGTGACGTCACTCGGGCGTGGAGGAATCCCTCTTGAACGTACCTTTAAGTAAAGGTATCTTGGGATATTCGATATCCTCACTTCGCTATGCCTAACCAACTTGTATTTGCTTATTCAATGACGAAAATGGGAACATTTATTTAGGTTATTACAGATCTCTTCTTGTCATCATTACAGATTGATTTAGGTGAAGCCTGATCACAATAAATACGCCTAGCTATATTTCGATGCCTAAAATGCAGAGTTCCAGCATAACTGCAAGTGCAATGTAGGTACTTGATGGCCAGCTTTGTGATGCCGAGGAGGTGTGGGCATGGTGTTATAGTGGTTAGCAGCCTTGCTTTCCACGCGACCAACTCGGGTTTAAGGCACAGCAGATTCCTTGTGCAAGGAGCAATTTGACTCCCAAGAAACCCCTCCAACAGGGAAAGAGTTGGCGACGCCATATAACCCTGGCATCGAAAGACGTCGCGCCTTTCGATGGCTAAGGGACGACTGTTGCTCGGCATTTGGTGCGGGGACCGTGTCCGATTCATATTTTGTGTTGGGATTGGGATGGAGTTTGATTGGGCCCAGTTCTTGGGACTCATTTGGAAACACTCGGGTAGTAGGTGCCTTGGCTTTTTTACGAAGCGCTCCTCCTCCAGGGGCTTGCAGGCAGCGTACTACCGAACTTGAAAGTTCCCTGACAAGCTATCGGGCCCGTTTGGGTTTCTTGTTCTATATTACAGTTACTGATAGTTGTATATTCGTTGCGGGGGCCCACCTCAAAGAGGGGGGCAGTATCTCCCTGATCCCCGGTTCCTATGCCTATGCCGCCCAGGGACTGCTAAATTATCTCGAAGGGCCCCAAGGTCCAAACCATGGCTCAGGAACCCAGATCAGTCAGCTCAAGGGCCTAGACCAGTGCATTAGCCTCGGGACCAGCTTATCAAGGGATCCTACATAAGCACAGGACCCCTAGAAGCTCATCACAGGGGAGTTCCAGATTCCCACAGGGTGCCAGATTAGCTTAGGGGCCCGGTTCAGCTCGGAGGTCCCCAGGTCGGCTTATGTAGGGTCTCAAAACAGCTCAAGGGACTTGTTCAAGCTCACGGATCCCAGCTTAGCTCAATGATGCTAGAACAGTTAAGGGCCACCATACCAGATCAGAGGCCCCAGTTAAGCACAGTGGTACCCAGATTAGCTCAGGGCCCCAGCTAGGCTTAGGGGGTCCCAGGGTGGCTGATATAGAGTCTCAGAACACAGTGGCGTAGCCAGGATTCGGCCAAGGAGGGGTCCGAATACCGTCGGGGGCCCCAGGCCGGGGGTCCCCCTTAGTAACCGGGCCCATCTCCTATATTTTTTGTATAGTATTTTAACATTATAACATTCACACGAGGGAAATTTTGTTGTGCCTTTTTAAGCATTCATTCTTATTTTGTTTAAAGCTTGTTTTTTTCGATCCGACCAAGTGTTGGTAAACTAAGGTCACCAAATATTAAGGATGACCAATACCTTATATGGTAGCGTAACTATAATAGCAGCTTTGAGCCATATTTCGGGAAGTTCAATGTTGATGCGCGCATGATGTTAAACCTGAGTCTACCTCAATTCACTCGGGTAATCAGACATAAAGTTATTGGAGGTCAGTCGTTTTGAGTACGAAGAAATGATCTTCTACGGGAAATGACTAGCAATCATATCCCGGTGTCGAATCCACGAACTCTTTAATCAGGAAATTTCCAAAGAAACGAAAAAAACGAATAAAGATACAAGGGATATGGTAGTGTGTCCCGAACGTTGCATATCTTCTATTCCGTCGACAGATCCTGTTGAGATCCAGTTACTTTCTTACCCTTGCTATCTTGTAAGCGAGCAAAATTCCAAGACAAAAGGCGCCCAAGATATCTATCGCCTTTGCTCACTCTGTTATTGTTATTTTCAACCTTTCATATCTATTTTTCTTTTGGGATTATGCACATCAATTTCTGTCATTACCCTTGTTTGTCTGGTTTCCCACGAAAATATTGGAAAGTTGTTTATTTCAGAATATTTAGGAATGTAGTTATTGGTGTTAAGCTAATATATTAAAAATTGACTAAAGTGCCAAATTCCCTGTTAGATTTGCTCTTATGGTAAAATTAGATTAATTTTTGCCTTTCCTTCGATAATGGTGCCTGATCGTCATGTTTCAATTTGTGCTTTTTTAGTACGCAATAGGGGTAGGTACATTTTTCCGAGGCATATGATTTTGAAATTTTTATTTGAGCTCTGGGGCCACCTAATACCAATACTTGGCGGCGCTCACAAAGCTAATTTTCGGCCGCTCTCCAGATTAGATCTCAGGGGTCTCGGAGACCGATTCACGGCGCCTCTTGATCAAAACTGGGGGCCCCTGAGAATCTCTCGGGGCTCCTGAGAGTAGTTATCGGCAGCACCTCTGAGACTAATTATTGGGCCCCCCAGATTTGCTCTGGAGGGGGGGCTGAGACTGACTATCGTGGCCATCCAGATTAGCTATTAAGGTCCCCTGAGGCTGTCTTTGGGGCGGGGAGGGGGCTGGGAATGACTTCCGACAGCCCCTGAGACTTACTCTAGGGCGCCCCTGAGACAAACACCCTGGGGGGGTGGAATCACCTCTGAGGCTAAGTCTTTGGCGTTCCTGAGACTGACTCGGAGGCTCCAGATTAGCTCTCGCGGGCCTAAGGCTAACTCCGGGCCCGTGAGACCAAAACTCGGGAGCACCTCTGGAAATTACTCTCAGAACCCCGAGATTAACTCTCGGATGTCTCTGAGACTGACAACCGGGAGCCCTCTGAGACTAACTTTTGGGTGCTCCTTGAGATTGACTCTTGGGGCCGCTTATACCAAAACTCGGGGGTGGGGGCGGGGGCACAGCCTGAGGCTAAATCTCGAGGGCTCCCAAAATTACCCCTCTGGGGCCCCCTGAAACCAGCACTCTGCGGATCAAATTAGACTAACTCTCGGACCCCCGGATTAACTCTTGGGGCCACCTGAAACTAAATATTGACTCCTGAGAGAGAAGCCCGTGAGACTATGAGGGCCCCTGAGACCGACTCTTGGGGTGCTCTGAGACTGACTCTTGGGGTTCTCTGAGACAAACTCTCAGGGGGACCCCGAGACCGAATCTCGGGGTCCCCTAAGACAGACTCTTGGGGTCCCCTTGACCGACTCTTGGAATTCTCTGAGACTGACTCTCAGTGGCCCCCTGAAATAGACTATGTTGCAGGGCCCTGAGAACCACTCTCTGGGGGGCTCCTGAGACTTTCTCGGGCCCCCTCCCCTGAGACAGACTCCCGGGGCCCCTGATACCGAATTTTGGGGCCCTGAGACAAACCCTCTGCGGCCCCTAAAATCTACTTTCGGGGGCCTTGAGACCGACTCTCAGGGCGGGGGCCGTGAGGCCGACTCGGGACACCCTGAGAACGAATCTTCAGGGGCCCCTGAGACTGACTCTGGGGGCCCCGTGATCAGATAATCCTTTGCAGTGGTTCAGATTGGCCCAAGGGGTGGGGGTCTGCGGACGCCTAGGGCCCCCTTGGCTACACCACTGCATCCACACTTTCGGGGGCCCTCTGAAAGCACCATTTGGAGGTCCCTAAAATAATTGCTCCCCTAGACCAATACTCCGGAGCCCCTTGATGCTGATGCCCGGGG
This sequence comes from Lepas anatifera, assembly GCA_034440635.1. Classification (NCBI taxonomy): domain Eukaryota; kingdom Metazoa; phylum Arthropoda; class Thecostraca; family Lepadidae; genus Lepas; species Lepas anatifera. Next base: position 324,164 of record JAOTON010000176.1, on the reverse strand, counting down.
GTCCTAAGACTAAGCTCGGGGTCCCACTTAGATCAGGCTCAGGGGCACCCTTAGACCCATGCTCGCGCTTTTCTCAGGAGTAACTCGACACCGATGTTCCGGGGCCCTCAAGATCAATATTTCGAGCCCCCCCCCCCGAGACTAATGTTCGGTGCTCTGGAGTCCCTCGATGCCGATGCTCGGGGGTCCTGAACCCAGGCCTGGAGGCCCCTGGGATCAAACTCTGGGTTTCATGAGGCCAATGCTCGTGCCTCACTCATGAGTCCCTCGATATCAATAGTCGGGGGCACCCCGAGGAGGGGGCCCTGAACCCCTGAGACCAAGCTCGGGGGCCCCTGAGACCAAGCTCGAGGGAACCTTGAGACCAAGCTCGGATGCTCCCTGAGACCAAGCTCGAGGGCCCCCTGACACCAAGCTCGGGGGTTCCCTGAGACCAAGCTCGAGACCCCGTGAGACCAAGATCGAAAGGCCCATGAGACCAAGCTTGCCCCCTAAGACCAAGCTCGGTTGTCCCCTGAGACCTGGCTCGGGGCCCCTGAGACCAAGCTCACGGGCCCTCGAGATCAATATTCGGTATTCCAGAGCCCTCGATACCAATGATCGGGTCCCCTGAGACCAAGCTCGGAAGGCTCGTGAGACCAAGCTCGGGGCCCCTGAGTCCAAGTTCAGGGGTCGCCTGAGACCACGCTCGTGGGGCCCTGAGACCAAGCTCTGGGGCACCCTGAGACCAAAATCGAAAGGTCCGGGAGTCCGAAATCAGGGGGCCCCCGAGATCAATGTTCGGTACTCTGGAACTCTCGATACCGATCATCAGGGACCCCTGAGACCAAGCTCGGGGGTCCCCTGAGACCAAGCTCGGGCGTTCCCTGAGACCAAGCTCGGAGGGCCCCTGACACCGAGCTCGGGGCCCCTAAGACAAAGCTCGGGAGGCGCTGAGACCCAGCTCGGTGGCCCCCTGAGACCAAGATCAGGGCCCCTCGAGACCAATGCTCGTGTTTTCCAATGCATACGGTCAGCCTTATGCATCAGATGACCTCGGATGCCCCCTGAGACCAAGCTCGAGGGCCCCTGACACTAAGCTTAGGGAGAGGGGGCCTGAGACCAAGCTTGGTGGCATCCCTGAGACCAGGCTCGGGGGTCCCCTGGGACCAAGCTCGGGGCCCTGAGACCAAGCTCGGGGTTATCTGAGACCAAGCTCGGAGGGCTCTCTGACACCAAGCTCGGGGGCCCCTGAGACCAAGCTCGGAGGCCCTGAGACCAAACTCGAAGGGCCCCCTGAGACCAAGCTCGGGAGCTCCCTGAGACCAAGCTCGGGGGTCCCCTGAGACCAATCTCGGGGGCCCTGAGACCAAGCTCGGGGTTATCTGAGACCAAGCTCGGGGGTCTCCTGAGACCAAGCTCGGGGGCCCTGAGACCAAGCTCGGGGTTATCTGAGACCAAGCTCGGAGGTTTCCCTGACACCAAGCTCAGGGGCCCCTGAGACTAAGCTTGGGGGCCCTGATTCCAAACTCGAAGGGCCCCCCTGAGACTAAGCTCGGGAGCTCCCTGAGACCAAGCTCGGAGGGTCCCCAGACACCAAGCTCGGGGCCCCTGAGACAAAGCTCGGGGCTCCTGAGACCAAAATTGAAAGGCCCGTGAGACCAAGATCAAAAGGCCCGTGAGACCGAGCTCGGGAGGAGGGGCCCTGAGACCAAGCTCGGGGGCCCTGAGGCCAAGCTCGGGACCCGCTGGGACTGAGCACAGGAGTCCCCCAAGATCAATATTCTGTACTCTGGAGCCCTCGATACCGATTATCGGGGGCCTCCTGAGACCAAGCTCGGGAACCCCCCCGAGACCAAGCTCAGGGGCCCCCGAAATCAATTTTTGTGTTTTTAGTGCATAAGGTCAGCCCAAGGGGGTCCGCGGACCCCTGAGACCCCCCTCCCCTGGCTACACGACTGCCAGAACATCTCAAGGGGCCCATTCAAGCTCTCGGCCGCCTGGTCAGGGGCTGTAAAGCCTTATAGGGGTCCCAGACCATCTCAGGGGCCCTCAGTTCAACACAGAGGCCCATATTAGCTCTGATGACCAGATAAGCTTAAGGGCCCGGATCATCCAGGGGCCCCTTGTCGGCATATTTGGGGTTTCAGAACAGTTCAGGGTTTCAATTAAAGCTTATAAACCAATTTCAGAGCAGGGGCCCTATTCCTGTACAGGGGTCTCATATAAGTTTATGGTCTTCTGTGCATCACAGGGGATCCAGATTAGCTCAAGGGACAATATTAACTTTACGGTCCCAGCTCAGCTCAGGGGCCCCCAGGTCGGTGGATATAGGTTCTGGCCAACTCACGGGGCCCTGTTTTAGGCTACGGCTCCTAGCTCAGTTTAGGTAATTTCATGCTGCCCAAACCATCTCAGGGGCGCTCAGTTCAGCTCAAAGGGCCCAGATTAGCTCGTATAGCATCAGAAGCCAGTTCAAGGGCCCCGAGAAGCTTAGGGGACCTTAAAATCAACTCGTAGGACCTCAACTTAGTTTAGGGGCACAGGTAAGTTTAACGGGGTTCCGGGGCAAGCTATCGGGCCAGTTTGAGTTTCTTGCTTGATATTACAGTTGTTGATATTCTTATCTCCCGTTGCGGGGGGCCCATCCCAGAAAAGTGGGGGGCCAGTGGCCCCCTGGCCCCCCGGTTCCTACGCCTATGGTTTGCACGTCTCTTCACAAGCCTTACTTCCGTTTCCGTAGGGCTCAATTTATCACAATCACATTTCCCTGGACATAGGAAAACTTTTTTTCTCGTCGCACATCGTATCAGCGCATACCACATCTGCGGTAGGTCTTTCGTGAATAAGGCGCCGATGGCTTCTGATGGGTTGTTTGAAGAAAGATAATAGAACTGGTCAACGTCCGGACCAGTTTTGCTGGAATAAACAACGCAAATCTGCTTCACTAGGGACAGTTATATGTCAAGACAATTATGGCCACACTCTTAACTACTTTTGAAGAGAATGTTTGCAGATACGAAAAGTTATTTCGATATTTACTAGCATCAATAGCTGACAAACGATGATTGGTTAACAATGTACAGCCAAGGCTTAGCGATTTTGTAGGTCTATACGTTTTCTGAACTTGCAAGAAGGCAGCCTGATTTTGTTAGAAAAAGTACAAATACGAGAAGAGAGTGTTAAAAATTGCCGAAGTCATTTCATTGTCTATTTTCCTCACTATTATGTAGTAATATCCAATTATACAATCCCCTTTCTGAACTGGAGAAGTGTACCATCCTCCAGTTACAAGCCATCCGCTAAAATTTTTCACTGGGAGGTTTGCCAAGTGATCGGGGCCGCTCGCGCTCCAGGTCAGTACCCGTATACGCCGTGTTACACATATAACCGTATACACCGTGTTACACATATCTGCGCGCGCCCATGGTGAAACAAGAGCGGCGACGTGCGCCTTTCGCCGTCGTGTCGACACGGTCGCCCTGAGGCGGTGGGTGGCGGTGCCTGGGGCGCGGTGCCTTCAGCAGCCAGGGGTGCGGCGCCCGGCCTTTGTCTCACCTGGACCGGCACTGGGTAGACGGCGGCGGTGGGGAGGGTGAGCGGCGGAAGTGACAGACAGTCGGCCGCCGGCTCCGGCGGTGCCGCCAGGGACAGGTGGCCGGCGTGGGTGTTTTGCGGTGCGACGCTCCGCCGGCACCTGCCAGCTAACTGAAACAAACGCCGAGGACCGAAGCGGCCCTGATGGATGCGGCGATAAAGCAGTGGCGCTAAACGCCGCGATAGGATTGAGGTGGAGAAGCTGCTGAACCCAGCTGGGTTTTTAGCTAGTGGCGCTGGGACGCCAGGCCTGGATTGTGGTCCCATTTTAGATTTTGGCGCAAATTATGTCGGCGCCAGGTAGGTTTCGTGCCCCGGGCAACTGGACCGTAAACACAATGCTCACGGATATAAGGCTGGGAGCAGCCCGTTCCAAAACAAATGCATAGTCCAAGTTTCGACGGCTATGCATTGTGAGTTTTCGCTGTCACAAAGTACTACAGTTCGCACCTTGTCTTAGGTTGCGATGCTGATGAAGCCATATCAGCAAGGCGCTATTTTCCTGGATTTTAGATGCTTACATTTCATAGTTATCCAGCACCAGCAAACAGCGTTGCCCTAAAGTGCACTCAATATGTTTGGGGTTTTGAACTCGTGCTGACAGGGGTAAAGTTTGTTTTAACATTGTTGAACATTGTTGTTTGAACTTAGCATAACGGAGATTTGATTTTATCAGGATCATAGTCAATACCTTAAATTGGGGATGACTAAGCCGATATAAATATTAGACTTACTGGGGATGTTTATGACGGAACACATGTCCAGAATGATAAGGGCATCTCCTGGTCAAGGTTGCAACTACCGGCATTACGTTCAACGGGCGCTGCACACTTCAGTGTCACGTAAATTTCGCTAGTCTGGTTGTGAAGCTCCTCACAGCACGCTCTCATTACATATCCTTATACTTGGTCACGCACGATTGCCACTGCATTATGCAGAGACGCCTCAGAAATGTTTAAACATGCGCAGTCGTCTTCAGTGAGCAGCGCCATCCGTGCTCTTACATTGTCTACGTAGCTTTGGTGGCAGGCCAAGAGCTAGAGATCGCCAAGCCCTTCACTGTTTCGACATCCACATATACATATAGCTGGCTGACACTCTCCCAGGCGCGCTCTGTTCGTGACCTACCACCGCTGGTGGAGTGACATCGATTTGAGACGCTTCAGTAGTTTCCTAAGCGTCGCAGATGTTGCGGGTCGTTTAAGGGGAAACTGTGCGGCATGGTGCGATCGGTGGTCTTGCGTGTCAGCTGTTAAACCGACCAAGGAGGAGAAAAGCCCGCGAAGGCCTGCCCGTCATCTGTACCTACACCCGGTGAAACAAGCCATTTGTTCCGTTTATTGACATTCATCCTGTTTTCATTCACTGAGCGCTGTAAGCGAAATTCACTGCGCTTGTGTGCAGCATGGATGAAGACCTGAACAATTGAAGCGCTTCACGAGGGCTGGTTCAGTTTATACAAAGCCTAACCTTTCTATGTCCGTCCAACCAATCCATCTGCTATCCGCATGATGCGAGGACGCATTTTTGTACAATGCAGACCATCAGATGTCATTGATATTAACTTTACTGTGAGTGAAATACAGAGGCGGGAGAATACTTAGAACGTTGGGACCTAAGAGGTATGGTTGGGTCAGTTCTTTCCATTCAATGTCATGATTTAAAGGTTCATCTGAAGATCGGGCGAGGGCACGGACCCCAGGGCCACCTACTCAAGCCCATGTTGAAACAAACCACCAAATCTACTGTTGACGATGGAGGATCTCTTAAGCTTCCACACGGTTGAAACAAATTGGTTCTTATTGTCCGAAACTTAACCGCGTCGACGCATATGACACCTAAACTACTTTTTAAAACATTTTCGATGAAATGCTTTAAACTACCCATCCCGTTCTCTGAAAACCTTCCATGCTGTTATATCAAGTCTTTTGGAACAAGGTGAGACCTCCATGACTTCCTGTTTGGCGTTCCGTCCATCACCGTCCTCGGTCGGCCAGTCATTCGCTTCATCGGCTGTGATGCTTTCCCCCGTCCCTCTTCACTGCCCCTGCAGCTCTTCTCCGCGCTGTCTCATCACCCTCTCCTCCCCCGCCATCACACCATTCTCTCCTCCCCCACCATTACCTAATCCTCTCCTCCCCCGCCATCACACCATTCTCTCCTCCCCCGCCATCACCTAATCCTCTCCTCCCCCACAATCACACCATTCTCTCCTCCCGCGCCATCACATACTCCTCTCCTCCCCCCACAATCACACCATTCTCTCCTCCCCCCGCCATCACACCATTCTCTCCTCCTCCGCCATCACCTAATCCTCTACTCCGCCCACCATCATACCATTCTCTTCTCCCCCGCCATCACACCATTCTCTCCTCTCCCGCCATCACATAATCCTCTCCTCCCCCTGCCATCACCTAATCCTCTCCTCCCCCCGCCATCACACCATTCTCTCCTCCCCCCGCCATCACAGCATCCCTCCTGGGCCGCTACACCATCCGCCCCCGGTCCGCTCGTTAGGACTCAGTGGCCGCGGGTTGGTCTCAGTCCGTCACACCCTGATTACCGCCCGCAGCGGCCTGCCCATCGGCGACCTAGGCAAAAGCGAAGCAAAAAACGCCAGTCGAGCGGGTCACACTCCAAAACGCCGCGTGATTGTCACGCCCGCGCTCGGCCGCCTTTGAAGTGGGCGGCTTTGAGGCGACCGCCGTCCACTCGACAGTTCCGGAACCGGCAAACCAAGGGACCAGGTACGGTTCAAACACCGCCCTCATATCAAGCACCCCAATTTCTGCTCAAGGTCACACGTTCGCGAGCTGCAGGGAAACGCATAGCTCGTAGCTGGGAAAAAAGCAAATGGGCATTAAATGTGTAACTAGTCTTCGGATAAGACTTAATCTCCGCTAGTCTCAAGTCTCTTTATCTCTTCACCTAAGTGACAACGGGCCTGAACTTTTTTAGCCGAGCAGGTATCATGTGTTTACCGGATGTAAGATCTGAGTCAACGTCGCTGGAGAAGGATCGGCCAATTGCATCTAAAACAAAAAAGCCTATCTTAGCTCCTGCACCCCCCCACCCCCCACCCCCGCCCCCTCTTCCGACGCTGGCGGCTGAGGACGGTACTTAAAGTCGAGAGAGAGAGAGAGGGGAGAGCGTTTCCGATAGCGGCGACGCCTTCAGAATTGACGGATGGTGTGGGGTGCAGCCGGCCGAGGGCTTCCGGTCTGACTCAGCACAGTGGGGGTCACATATCGAGCGTATCAATAACTGTGGTCTCCGCCGGTTTCAGCTGCAATGGGCTTGACGTCGGCAAGGATATCGGGTCGCCGGCGTGGCGTGACTGCTTGGGGCTGTTCGGTGAACCATGTGGCGCGTCATGCCACAGCGTCTCTGTCGAGTGTTTATCTCAGCTGTCCGTGAACAGGAGGCCACCATTCCGGGAAATCCACAGACAAGAACAGAGCTATTGCACCGTTTTGTTCCTCAGTTTAACACCTTTAGAAATGGTCATTCGACCACAGTTAGTCAAGTATCGTGCGGTCCGCCAAAGAGATAAAATCTGGAGGTCTAAGAATCGTGAAACACTCAGATTTCAAACACGAGGTGAACGTTAGAAGGCACTATAAGCATCGTCCAGCATTTCTAGCATATCATCCTTGATTTATCAAAATTGTTTCAGTGGACGATTAAAACTCAGAGAACGAGTACTTAGTGACCAGTTTTATTTCCCTAGATGTCCCAGATTCACTGGATCCGGCGGTTTCTAGTCAGTTCTTGGCTGATATAACTTTTTCTTTGTTGAACAATGACAATTTTACACAGGCTGAAAGAATTCTGCACCCCATGGTTGACCAAAGACAATGCATGGCCCTGTGCATTTAAATGAAGAGGCCATTGCTGCGCTTCTTCACAAGTGCCATCGGTAAATAACTCCTAATATGTCATGACGTCCACGGAGAATCACACCCTGCGGAAGAGTTATTAAAACTAGCCGGTTGATTTCCTTAAAATTGACCAGCTGCCGTCACTGTAGCCGCAGGTGCGTGTGGGAGCGGGTGTAGTACGACAGGTATGGACTGGATATGGCCGGAGGCTATCTTCTTCAACTGCTACCCCTGTTCATAGGCGGGTTCAGGGGAGCAACTGGGGCACTTACCCCACCTCCCTCCCCCTCCCCCGATCGACCTTCGGCGCCTCCTGAAATGAACACGGCGCCCCTTGAAAGGTCGATGGTGGCCCCTGAAATATCGCTTGCCATTCCCGCCCCCTCCCTCCCCCAGGATACAAGTATGGGTGCCCGACGATATGATTTAGCGTCACCTTTTAAAATGGCTGTCCAATTTCGCTGAAATTTGAGAGACTTCTTGGATAAAAAGTGGGGACCCTCCTTCCTCCCCCCCTATTCCGACGCAAATAGCACTGAGAATGGTCCATTACGTCAAATATTCCTTTGAATTGCATTCTTGATTTTTCTTGCGATTTTTGCCGACACTGCTGTTTGTTTCTACATGATTGGCCCCAATAAAGGCAGCCAAACCAAAGACAACACAACAGAAGCAGTGGGGTCAGGACGTCTATTCGTAGTAAGTTATATCTGCAATTAGGTTATCATACGACTTCGAAAAACTAGTATGAACTCAAACTCAGGTTCTTATCGGTAAATGCACATCAAGCCGAGCTGGTTCTTGTCCCGGGATCACGAACGTTGCCTAGGAAATAATTTGTAAAACATCTTTTTGTGGCGGGAACCAAGTGGAAGGCACATCAAAATGCATCAGTATAATTGATAGTGATCCTAAATATCTCAAAAGAAACCTGCTCAACCAACAGATCATTAGGTGGACAAGTGGGTCTTCTTAGAGTGGTAATAAAATATCATGTATCAAGGCAGTGATCGATACAAGGGAACTAGAGGGCTCAAGCTCCCTCCCCCTCTCGAAATGCCAGAACGCCCCGTAGGAACTGCAGAGCCGGAGGCTGTTCCCAGGCTATGACGGGGAAGGGTCAAGACCCCTAGCCCCCCCAAATGAAGTCCTGGATCCGCTGCTGTAGCAGGGCCTGCACAAAGACCTAGCTATGGAAATAATCTGATAATGCATGCATGTATGAATCCACCAAAATGGTGTGCCTCAAAGATGGTGGGTGGTGGAAATGGAAGGAGGCAGTCTTGATAAGAACAAACCATATACATAATTATTGCATTGTGAGCTAAGGCTACATTCAGAGGACCCTAAACCCATAGTCTCTGCACTTATTGCAAACTTTTTATGTGTGTGTAACTAAGGAAATAACTATCATTTATGCTTTAAAAGTCAAGAATGATATTCATAAAGTAAGTTAATTGTTTGGGAGTGAGAATAGCATGGATGATATATTTAGGAAGAAGATAATGCTGATGATCGTTAAAATGCTAGCCGTTTATGTTTTTTAATGCGAATCACAGGTCAAATGAGTCAATGTATATCCATCGTTGAATCCTCGTCAGGTCTTAAATATATAAACCCGACGACAATGCAAAGATAACAAGGCATTGTCTCTTTTTTCTTGTGGTCTGCTGTGCTTCTTTTTACCCTACGGTGTGCAGTACAAAAATAAACTACTGACACTTAAACAGTATTTGAAATTTATTTATTCATAAGTAAAAGAATATGCTGCAAAAAGGTTTCAGGGCAATTTTCCTTCTACCTCTCTGCTGGTCGTCTATTTAGTCCATCAGTCAGACGGTGGGCGGGAGGGTCTCGTTTATGTGAAACATGCTGACACTGTTGACCGCGCTCTTACGATACTTGTCGGCACTGACGCTATTTCTAGCCCAGTTCTAGCCTAACCCATAGGTGTCGCAACTAGCGTTGGTGCCGGCCCACAGACATTACACAGAGCTCTTTATGGGCGACGGCAGCGTGCAGACCTTTTCCAGACGGCCGGCTGGTGGCAGAGAAGTGGTGAGCCGCAGAAGCAGTGGCGGATCCAGGACTGCATTTCGGGGCGGAGGGGGGCTAGGGGCTCGGGCCTCCCCGCCACTACCTAGGACAGCCTCCAGCTATGTAGCGTATTGCATTTACTATAGGCACTCAGAAATTTGGATGGGGGCTTGAGCCCCTAGCCCCCTTGGATCCGCCTCTGCGCGGAAGAGTTATTCCGGTATGTTCGAGATTGCGTGTGCTGCGTATTCATGGCGTATTCATTTTTGGCGTTTGCTATATTCATTGTTTAAAAATTGATTGGAATGTGCGGTATACGCAATATATTGGGTGAAAAGCAATGCTCAAGCTCGAAGCACACGCTGTCCCTGTACTGCCTTTTGTCCATGAAGAACAATTTTCGTCAAATTCACGGACTCCAAACTTTTATTTTTCTCCTGCCATTGAACGTGCGAAGATATCAATTTTCTGCATGCTATATCTATGCACGTGCATTAAGCTCTGAAGGCCATTAATATCCGCATGTTTGGCGTGGTGTGTGGCTGCCACTGGACAGCGTGACCCGCAGTGTATCAGAGCACGCTCCAGTGAAAAAGGGCAGCTGACACGCCAACATATCATAACTGGCATGCCTGCTGGCTGCACCACGCCCCGCGCGGCATCCAACACAGCGCAGGCCACACAGCTGTCCCCGCACGGGACGTACAGGTGGGCTGTTGATCAACAGGCTCGGGTACAAACAAACCTGTTCAGACGACGAGTTTTTGGTAGAAACTGTGCACAGGATCGAAGTGAGCAGGTTTGGTGTTTGGAACACATATCCTAACATGTCCTAAAAATGTCATTATCAAGCTGCTCTACAAGGGTTCCAACTCCAGCGTCAAAAACGTCATTCCGCAATCCAAATGCTTGCACCAAACGGAATAGTGAAATTTCCTCTCGTATCGCTTCCAGGAGCCCAAGAGGAGCCATATGCTTGCCTTGATTGCGTCTGTCGTCATCGAAATCCAGTAAAGCCGGCCGTTAATCACCAGCCAGATGTCAGACGGGCCATCGTCGAATCAGCACCGACCGTCACCGGATCAATCACAGCCACCAGCTCATGATAAACAAACGACCAGCTCGTGCTGGTCAGCTGTATGCTTTCACCCGTACGCTTCATCTATCCGAGCAGACTGTTCTCATCTCTGGCGGCTGGTGTTCGCCTGGCCTCGTGACGTCACGGCTCGCGCAGTGTCACGCCCGGATCCGGCGCTGCACACGACCGGCGCGTGACCCGTGACCGCCTCGTGACTGCTCCGTGACCAGAACGCGTGTGCGTGAGGTGTTTTGCCGCCGGCGTGACGTGCTGAGCCAGCTTTTGACGATGAATGGCTGCTGCTCCGCTAGACACTTCTCCTTGCTGCCGTTGTCTTTTTGCGATAAACACACTCACTCCGTCAAGGATCAGCGATGCTTGTGCAGTACTTTTTCTGGGGATCGGAAGGGGGACATATGAGGTTTAGCGAGATCAACTTATAATCACTGAATGCTGGATTTGAATAATAAACCATTACGTTGCCGGTGCACTTTTCAAACTCACGAAATCCACCCACCACACGCCATCGCTTATTTTCTTTATAAAATTTTTATTTGTATTTCTCTTAAAAATCAAAGAAAGCTGCTTAATGTGTACTACATAAACAATAACAGTTTCATTGCAATATATGCAAGCACAATCAATCACATAACAGACACATTGGTTCAATCTTATTTTGTTTTTTCTGGTGTATAAACATATTTCTCTCTACCTCCATGTCCTTTTTGTGGAGGTTGGTCGGCCCACCAATAAGCTGTCGGTAGCGGTAGCGCTTTGAAATTATTTTGAGCCCACTACCCGCTATACGGCTATATTTTGGCTATATAAACTGTGACTGCTACTCCTTTGCTGTTTGGAGAGTCCGCAAGTAGCGGAGTAGCAGACTAAAGTATCGGAGCGCACTGCTCTGTAAATGAGGATGGCCATAAGACAGTTGCATCCCCGAATAGCGTGTTTAATACTTGCAGTGGCCCTGTGCGTGTCCTGTAGGGGTCCTGGTAAACCAGAGCTGAGAGAGATTCACGGCCTCACACAAATAGCTCACAGTCAGTGCTGCGGCAAGATTACCTTATTTTGCACTGTGGCATTGAACCAATGCAATTAGTCCTATGATTCCATAATGAATTGCTACTTCACGTAATATTCAAACCTCAGCTATGAGGAATAAGATTGTTCCGTGAAAGCACTTGAAGAGCCTGTGGTATGTGAAAAATAAAATCATGTAAATGGAAAATACTTACGATGCCATAGTTGTGACACAATTCCATTTTCTGCTGTTTTTGCATGCGCTATACATTTTCGTAACGATATGTTACGTCCGCGACATTGCATTAAGTGCTACTGAAGGGTGACCTTGCTTTAAATCGGCCAGAGTCATAGCCAACTCGGCCATGTTTTGAAACAGCGACGACCTTGTTGGGTGTCCCGTCAAGCCACAAACGAAAGTGATGATTTCATATGGGTGGTGTATGCTCTGGTGGTCGCCAACGGGCAAGTGTAATTTACCTGAACGACCGACTAGCGGAAAGAACAGTCTTCAGACTCCAGGACAAACATCTCCAAATAAACATTTCGCTTACTAGGAAAATTAAATATTCATTTTTGACCGTGAACATTTTCCGATGATCCTATCGGAGTATGTAATTTATTTGATCGGAAGACAAGTCACAGTCTGAATATCACGAATAAGTATTGTATGATTCTTGATTTTATCATTGTATGAAGACGCCAGCAAAACGCGTTCACCTACAGAAGTATGCCTCACATTCAGTGTTCGAGCACTCATATGCATCGCTAGGATAACACTATTACCACGCGTAAAACTACCTGTCCACAGTAAACAGCAAGTTTAGCCTTCGCCAAACCCAAACTCCACTCGGTGTAGTTGCGGCTGGCCCGAGGAGGCCATCAGTGTCTAGACGGGTCGTTTGACGCCGACTGGCGCCGCTCAGGGCTGCGCCACTGTTGTCACACCCGCCGCCGTCACAGCCGCCGTTGTGACGCCTGCTCCACCGTCACCGTAACGCGCCGTGACGACGCCGCCGCGCGTGCAGTCACACCCGTGAGAACAGCGCCGCCGGCGACGGAGTCAGAGTCGACGACTCCGCGGTAGTTGGCGATGCTTCGATTGACGGAATGCTATAGACGTTCGGCGGCTGTGGCCATAGCCTGAGGGGGGTTAAACATGCCGGCCGAGCCAGAGAATCGATAGTGGTGGCGAGCGGCGGGGCTTTGGGGTGTTCTGGTGCAGGAGGCTAGTGATTAGTGGCTCTGGTGCAGGAGGCTAGTGATTAGTTTCGGTTGGGAGCCAGCTGCTCCTTCTGGAGAACCGTTGGCATGAAACAATGGGACAATACAAACATTAGAGGACAGCGTGCCGTTTTCGTCGCATTAATTAAATTTTCGTTCCAGACAAATATTCTTATTCAAATCGAGCGATTAGGAAAATATTTGTCATATTCTGTTTAATTTGGCGAGTACATTACAAGGTTTTATCATTTTGTGTGAAAAAAACATGAAAGTGAGACAATAATCAAACAAGCTCTGACTAATAATTGAAACAAATACGTTGAGCGAATTTGAATGTCAGTTGGCCTATAAGCTTTAAACAGAAAACCGTTATGAAAACGAGGACTTGCCATCCTGCTGGGATCAATAACAAAGTCAAAGGTCAATTGTTTGCTTAGATACGGCAAATGCGATGGAGACTTATCGATATCTCGGTGTGTGCACGCGACACGATTAGATACGATGAATGTGAAAAGTGCGCAGAATTCCACTCATTAGAAAGCTGGCATTGCGGATTCACTCGACGCCTCACTTTTTCTGCAGTAGTTTTTTACCAATCACTTTTTTGCGGTTCACTCTTTTGCCATGGTTCCAATCGGCGGTGAGGGCTGCAGCAGTGTGTGGGTCATCTTTCAAAATTAGTTTCATGGTAAGTGAGTAGCACAGGGATCGAAAAGCCTACCATTTTGCCATTTTTTAATGGTGACAGCCCAAGGTGGGCAAGGCGACAGAAATTAGCCAACCTGTTTCCTCCAGCCGAATACAGGAACAAATCACCGACATTGGCACCGGTAATTTGAGCTAGCAATGCTTTTCAAGTGCTAGGATGGTCCTCAAGTGTCCATTGGTCTCCACTTACGCAAAACGTGCCCATTTTGCAGCTTGGTCTTGTGACAAATTTATGGTTTGGCAGTTCCAATGGTGACACACTGAACACTTTGTTGGCCCCTGGGGTAGCGAAATACCGCATGTGTCTACCGATACAGGGGGAAAATATATTTAATATCTATAAAGCGTTACGAGCATGTCCAGCTACTGAAATAGCATGTGCAACAATAACGTTTCAACATGAGATGCGCCAATTAATATGTCGTGTTGTTTTGCATACCACGTTACCAGTCCAAGAGCTGGTGTGCAGTTTTTCTGGGCCTTGGCCAATACCCGAGTCCATACCCCGTCTGGACTCCAGTCTATTCAGCGCTGAGTCAGCGTGTTTTGAACTGCTGTGACATTTGACCGGCTCTGGGCTCGGCAGCGCCTCCCCGGCGCTTCACCGCACATCCTTATTACCAATCACCACAGGTGCACAGAGCCGTAGCACACCGAGTACAACTAAAGAACGGTTTTTGTTCCCGCCGCTATCCGCACATGTACCGAATACACACACGCCGGAGCGTGCGTAGCCTCCGTTCCGCGCCAGCACACGTGTGTAGGTCGACCTCGCGTCCGTGCGGCGGATCTGCACCCAAAACATGGTGGGTCGCGGGAACGCTGAAGCTTACGGCAGTTGAAATCAGCTGTATTACCGCAGTTTCTGCGTTACATTCAGATGCACTCCGCTAAAACAACAAGGTTCTCTCCTAAGTAAGCTTCCGTTAAACAGGGCGGATTATTGGTAACAAATTGCGGGATTTGACCTAACTTATCTTTAGCACAAAAAACATAGTATGAGGAGGGACCTCACCCTCCATCCGGCTTGTCTATCGCCGATGATCGGCGCACATGTTGCGTCACTATCGATCGTCGCCGCCGACTTTACGTCAGTCGTGAGTGGTGTCGGCGCCTGGTGGCCGCCCGAGGAGAGCGCGCGCGACCGTTGGCGAGGGTTACTGGCGCCGGTCGGCACCTGAGATAAGAAGCGAGGGCTCAGTGAGCCTGCTCAAGGCTGGATTTAGATAGTGTGCGAATTCTGCAGAAGAGCACGCTACATCCCGGCAGTTGGAGTCAGGTAAGATCAGGTCGTTATGTTATCGAGCTGCTCAGAAACGTTATGAGACTAGAGGTTGGGTACACTCAGAAATAAGATCGTCGCATACTAGATGCACGGATCTTGTCGTTTGATAATCATGCTGGCCGGTACCGTTTTGGGAACCAAAATGAATAAAGGCTACGAACAATTAAACATATTTTATAGACCTTTACCTCGAGATTATGATCCCATGCAAGCTTCGAGGCGCAGGGGCTGAACTGCAGTTGAGTTTGACAAAAATACGCAACTTGGTGTGATGTAGCCCAATTTATCTCTCCAGTGAGAAGAAATCATCCAACTTCCTGTAGTTGGCACCTTTGTCCCGGTAGATAAAGAATGGAGGCCAGTAAACAAGACAGTGTTATCGACTTATCGACAAGACAGTTTACATCGACTGTTTTATATACTTTTCGTTTCTGTGGCGCATGAACAAGTCAGATGTATATAATAAACCTGTTTGCTTACACTCAAGAGAAACTGTCAATAACTTCTTACACGTTGCCCCACCACCTGAGGATCATCAACCGGCTTTGGCAATGGATGATATGTATTTACGTAACTCTTGCGCGTATGGAGTCCCGACAGACATTATTGGAACAGGGGAGACTACAGCCACCACGAGGATACCGTTTGTGAGCTATTTACATGTAACAAAAAATTATAGAAGGGATGAATTAACCTTATTTAACAAATCTGGTTCAAAATCGCCGCACATATGCCCTGTGCACAAGAAAAAGCGTGTCGTCACTGAGACCACCAGTCAACACTCAGTTGTGGGACTTCGCTTCTCTAGTCCTGGCGTCGCCCCTGCCTGGGACCAGCCTGAAGTGCATTACACGGTGGAAACTCTCAGGCCCATTGGTTCCAGCCGGGAATCCGACTGCGACCTTGGGAAGAGGCAGGGGTGCATGGCGCTGTCAGCTGGTAACGGTTCTGCGAAGCAGCGATTGTGAAAGCAATGACCAGTAGCCGAGAAAAACATCCGCCCTGGCACTGGTTAACGAGGTACGCCGTCGATGAGAACAGAGCCGTGTCCCATAGAGATGAGTGGCACAATAGGAGGATCAATCGCTGGGGCACTACCTTCTTACTTTTTGAGTAGCGCTGTCCGGGAATGCCAAAACCGTACTACCCTTCACAAGAAAGTTTCGCTGCTAACAAAGTCGCCGTCTCAGTCACGCGCGTTGGTCTCTTGCGCCACCACCACGACGCATCTCGCAGCTGAGCCGGCTCAAGCCTACTGCACCGTGCAGATTGTGCGTGTGACGTTAAGTGCAGTGCAATGACTTCCGTTCCGATGGAGATGGAGGAGACCCGCGGTGTAGTAGCGAACCAACACTGCAGACAAAAACGGCGTGATTTCAGGTCTTATTCTGCCCTTTTGTTCCGCGGATCTTTTCACAATCCGCGGATATTTTCACCTTCGTATTTGCCGACGTTTGCGCCAGCCTGTTAGGTATAATTTTCTGCGAGATGTTTGTCGCTTCTGCAGCGTCTGCAGTATTTGATGTCGGCCGGACAATACGGCTTCCAGATCTGAAACGGGACACCAACATCCGGTGTCACGCCGTGTGGACCCGCGGGCGCCGACCGAGAGACCACTGCACTCCTCCTCTGAAAACACTGACAATCTGGTGCAGGAGCATAGGGTGTCTTTTTCTGGAAGCTCTGGGAAATTGTATTACGCAACTTGAGGTTGGCACCGGGCGTGATCTACGACAAACTGACGAACGTCAGCTTTGGACAAATCGAAAGATATGACCTTCATCCTACGGAATAAAAACATTTGACTGAGCTCCATATTTGACATCTTCATCTCCTTCATTTTCAGAAGATGCAAAACCATCCGAGGCGAATAAACTGCGAAATGTTTCCGCTTTGAATGGTAGCGTCACCTTTGCTTTCTGACCTGGTTTGCGAGTGAAACACCTCCGTATGGGCACGTGCTCGCCCTCACGCGTTGCCCGTGCATCCGGCACGTTCGTCGGCGCCGGGGGGGGGTTTCCGCGCGATAGCACCGGCTGCCGTGTAATCCATCACTGGGGCTGGAGCGGACATCTGGAGTGTTTACAGAGGGCAGCTGGCCATGTGGTGGCCTGGAACCGCGGAGCTGCGGTAGTGAAGCCCCGGCCGGGCCTGCACCCGAGTCGGCATCGCGCTCCCCTCCAAGCTCGCCGCGCCCGCGCCGGGTCTGTGTTAACGCGGAACTACCGGGCAGCTCCAGCGCGACTCCCGGTTTTACGCTAGCTGTGAAAGCACTAGCTGTGTGGTATAATAAGTGCGGTTTCGAACGGGACACTGGCATGTGTTTGTTCTATGGTGCTCGAGTGAGTGTCTGGTGCTACGCCGCAGCCTAGAATGTTCGACGCGATTCGGATAACTAGCCCATGCGTCTCGGCTTGTTCCGTTCTGATTGGGCTTCCAGCGGGCAGAACCCGCGACTGATCAGAACACAATGCCCAGAGATCGTTCTTACTCTAGTCCGTTGACGACGCTACACGATGTTTGGCAAGAGGGTAAGTTGAAGTCAACTTTATCATGACCTTGGGACAGTATCCAAAATGTCCAGCCTAAGTGGAAAGCTACAACTTTAGCTCATATTTTTATCCCTTCAAAGATATTTCAAATGTTTTGCATCCCGTAGGCAACTAAAATATTGGAAGATAATGTTTGGTACCAAAGATATACATCATGATGTGTTTTCCTCATTATAACAAACCCGAGGCTTATTGTTTTATTGTTATCAGAAATGGCCCGGTAGTTTGTCCGACCAATGCATTTTAACTACTAAAATGGAGTATGACAACGACATCTCCATACACAACGCCCGATCGACTTTCGGGCACTGAGAAGCCAGAAAATGCTGTAATCTGTGGATAGAAAACAAATTATTCCATAAATTTTCCTCTAAGAAAATGCAAAAGATATAGGCAAACTACCTGTTCACGTTTTAGTCTTAATTCCAGCCCATGACATGTTTATAAAGGTCTGAACGTCCCGTTACCAATGCAATTTAATCACTAAGAACAGTGTTTTTACTGATGATTCCCAAATTATTATTTTTAGATCTAATTAAAATAGATCAGTTACTGACTAAGTATCAAGTATGTCAAGCAATGCTTCAAGTCATCTAGTCATCAAGTCAACAATTCTCAAGATACTCAATCCGATTATACGTATCATTCTTAGTGTGTTTAGGTCTAAAATAAAATAATAATTTGGCAGATATGGTCAATTTCAACACCACTAAACACAATTTAATCACTTTAGGCAGCCCTATTGACTGACCCGTCTTTTAGCAGCGTTCCGGTCCAACCTCATCCTGTTCCCACTGATACCCCGATTTTACTGATGTTTCGTGCTTTTCCATTTCGGTACTCGGTGAGCGCCCGTGCCAACGTCAATTCTAGTCAAGGTCGAAACAATACCAACCCGCCCCGTTCAAACGTGATGGGCGTAAATACTCGAAATTGAGAGAGAGAAGTGGTTGTTATGCCACTGCGACTGAGTTACTGGTCTGTTTCAGTGACTGGTGCGGCACACGTGCTCATCGCCACTGTCGCTGACAATGCTGCTGCAGACTTTACTGTCACTGTATGAGTTCGCTACTTCGGCCAGTTTCACCCATAGTGGGCGAATGCGTTTCATACAGTGTCCCATGAAGCTCTTTGGCCAAATTGTGTAATACTTTTAAGAGGCCCAGTGCGTAGAGCTGCTGTTAATAAGTAAAACATCACGAGTCTCGTGCCGTGACGATAGCAAGTGACAGTTTTTTTGCTCAGGATACCGTATACTTGTATTTGCAGGATACCGTTGCCGCATGCTGTGGAGGCGTTGGTGGCCTGGCCCTTTATGGACGTTAAATGGTCCCAACCGTTGGCGTGTCCGTAAGCCCAAATAACTAACGGACATTTGACGAAGGCTAGGCTGTCAATTTTCTGTTATGACCGAACGCTTTCCCTGTCGCCATTTTCCTGTTTATAAAGTCGCCGACTATCTACAAATGATAGCATCCATGTCCTGACTCGTTCGTGAAATCCGGTAAGTCCCGCGGGATTCCTGTGGGCTCTGTTGGTCATCCACGATCAAACTCATCATAACTTCTGTGCTCATGATCGTTGGTTCCTCCCACTAGCCCACGTGATGAAATTAACAGCGGCGTTCCTTTATGTGCTGGTTTGGTAAATCAAACTACCATCAAATAGAATGGGCCGAAATTCTCAATGAGGAACTGCGTGGGTCAGGAAAGCGCCGGGACCTCTGAAGGCCCTTCACTCACAGCTGTTTTGAATTGCTAGCATGTCAGATACCCTCAACATCGCTGTCACGTGCCTCTTATTTGTTGCAGATGAGATGCTGGAGACGGAGGACTCGGCGCTGCCGATCCGCGTCTTCGACCTGGAGAAGCTGGTTCGAGACCAGCAAGACGAAATCACCTTCCTGAAGGCCACTGTTGCCGACCTTCAGCGGAGACTAAACGTAGTAGATGGCTCCAGAGGTCTGTCAGACCAGGCGCCAAAGTCCTTCAGTGTACGTCCTGTGTCCCTCAATAACGACAGGCAGCTATACTTAAAGTCCTACAATGTTCTTGGGCTGCCACTGCAGGGGCGCCGCTACGGAATTTTTACAGGGGAGACGGACCCAGGCTGGTGCTGACCGGGGGGAAGCGAATTTTGAGCATATTCAGTACCTGACAGAATTAATGACGATGGACCCAACAATTTTAGGGGGACATCCCCCTAGTTGTCCAACAGGGGGCATGTCCCCATCCCCACTTTTGGCATCCATGGCCACTGCCTAAAGGATCGAACGAATTTCCAGAGTGATGGCATTCGTGCGATTCCCAGTCGAACGACTCGGAAGCAGTCCGAGCCAATCACAAATCCGCTGTTTGAAGAGAACTTTAATCGGTTCCAAATTTAGTATGTCATTATGATTCAGATTATTAAACCCACAAGATTGAGTTGGAACGTTTTGGAAGATGACTTGCCCGTATTTTTATCTAGCATTTTTCGAAGATGACTTGCCCTCAGCCTTGATACCTGCAGTCAAGAGACGAGTCACAAGCTCCAACATTGAGCACGTTCCTGTCGGATAAGCACATGGCTAAAGAGACAAAAGCGAGGAAATTTGTAACAGCTAGATGTAAGTTACACTACTTCTCCTGACATAGGCGGATCCAGGATTCCTAATTGGGAGGGGGTCACATCGTCGAGGAGAGGGGGTCGCGCAACTTTTGGGCGTAAAAACCTATCAGGTGGGCGACAAATCCTACCCCGGGGGCGCAAACACTAGCATCCTGGGGGGAGGTGGAAAATGACATCTCAGGGGAGGAGGCGCCACCGACCTTTCGGGGGGGCGCTGATGGTCGATCGGGGAGGGGGTGTGCACAAGCGCCTCCTTGCCCCTTGTATCCGCCTGTTTCCGGATGAAATCAAATGCGTTTTTTTTAAATACCTGTGGCAAAATTATCACTTGACGTGGCAACGTCACAATTTGAAAAGGATGGATAGCATATTGCGTACGCAAAACATATTTTGAACGCCGTGTTATACTCATTGTATGTCCCTTGAACATTTAAATTATAGTGTTCTCATGAAGTGTTATCTGTCTTGCCAGAGGGGTGCGCTTGCTATACCCGGCACTGTATTCAGTGGGGATCCAGTGGGGGCAAAAAGGTATTTGCCCCTCCAAACGGAAAAAACTCGGGAAAAACTATGTTTTTGCCCCAAAGCGATCGACCTACTTTTTCCCCGACTCCTTTTAGTTTGAAAGCAAGATTTTGGTCCTTCAAATCTCAACTCAAACAGAACCAGTTAATTTCAGCAGAAATACGGGGCCTTGGATAGGAAAAAGTATCTGAGGCGTTGTCTTTACCCGGTGACGTTTTTTGCTTTGCTTTTCGCCTCACATACCCAAACTTCACGGGAAGCGATATTGTAACGCTGTTTTGCACTGCGTGACGTTTTTTGCTTTTCGACTTTGGGTTTGCCTCCCAAACCGACCGGCTAGATCCGCCACGACCGTACCGCCCCTAAAGGGCCATGCGTTTTGGTTTTTGGATTGCCATATTCTTCATAACATGTGGGTGTCTGTACCTGGGCGTGTTATTACCATCGATTGACTTCAAAGGCGTGCATCCACACAAATCAATGTTGCAAACGTTCACGTCGCTTTTTACAGCGTGCTTGATCAAAGTATTGGGTGGTATCTTGTATAAATCGTTAGCAGGGAAAACGAGCCTAAAAACTGTCCAATTCCATTCCAAAGTGCTAAAAATATACCACAATCTGTAATAAGAATCAGACAAACGTCGTCTATTTCGGGACACACAAAGATGGATTAGACAGAATTCGTGCACGGTGCAATGCTTCTATTAATATTTTTGACCGCGGCTCTTTCTTGTCTCAGTTAGCTTCGCTAAAATGGACATTCAAGATCCCGATCTATGAATGCATGAACAGCCTTACCATTTTAGGCCACCTAATGATTGATGCCTGGCCACTAAATTCTCATTTCGCAATTCAGGGCGCGTCATTTGTGACTAATCTGGGCTATCTCTCACATTGGCGAAGGCGTTTCTGTGGAATGGGCGGGCCTGAAACTGAGCTACAGTTCATTTTAAGCGGCATCCTACGTCTTACCCACATCACGCCTTTGCGCCCCCATCCCTCTCATCCCGCCCCTCCGCCATGCTGTGCCCTGCCGTTTTTGGCCCGGCCCATTGTTACTGGTAGTGGGTCGCGGCGTGCCTGGCATTGACCCAGCTGTGTGCCACTCACTGTGTCTGAATATGTTGCGTGGGTATGGCGGATTACATTTCCACTGATTTGCGATGACTAATTTTACCAGGACAGCACACTAGGATGCTTAAGCTTTCAAGTTAACCATCGGTGTAACTATTTCAAAAGGAAGGCTGGCCACGGAGGGAATTCAACAAAGCCGGATCCATAAGAGAAAACGAGGGAATAATCAATTATGAGGAGTGCCGCCTGCCTTTTTGTACCACCGTATGCCACTCACCCGAAAACGACCGGTCCAACTGGCCCCCGGCCGGTCTGAGACCGGTGAAACTGGCAGCCTGATAGTTATTGATGAATGCTGGCTAAGGTTTTACCTGGAACCATATAGTGAGGATTAAATGTTCACTTCTGCAGGATAATTATTTCAACACGGCCCAGGGTCTCGAAGTTGGAAAAATCGCCTCTTCTGCTGTTGGAAATTATATGCGGTATGCAAGCGCAATTTAGGCATTTCTCTGCTGAGAAAGAGATATCGGGAAAATTTAAATACTGGCGCGGAAATATTAGCTTGCCATTTTGTGTACATAAAATGAACAAACATAATGAACATATGATTATTCTCAGAAGTTCCATGATGATGTGCCAGACCTGTAAAGTCAAGCTCACGGTACATGTTTTAGGCATTCTGGAAAACTGCAGTCTTTCCACCCCGACAATAACTGTTATTGTCTGGTTATTTTCCCTCTGCAGCAGAGCTTCTACTTTATGTTCATCTCTTTGCACTCTAGCATTTCGTTACATTGAAGGTTTGTTCATTCTAGCACCGCCATGTTATTCCCGTTAAAATTACGAGTGCCTTCCTACCTACAATGACAACTTAGGGATCGGAATTAAATATTTTCACATCTTACAAAATTACACAACGTGACGTAACACTAGCATGAGTAACTTATTCTCTAGAACAATCCCCAGCTCATCTAAAAGCAGACAGGCACGCCCCATAGCGATCCCAACAACACCAGATTGTTATTACATCAGAAACATGAAGTTGTTTAGTGTGTTCATAAATGATAATCGAGTCATTGCATGCAGTATACTTATTTCGAATGAGTGAAGCAGAAGGGTCCAGGATTGGCTCCGCGTCTTCAGTGAGAAGGTGTTTGACAGCGCACACTGTTTCCGCAGGTGTCAGTAAGCTGACAAACTCCTCCGGAGCGCGAGCGTCTCCCCAGAGACAGGTCAACGGAGGCCCCGGAGGTCTGAGTCGGGTCGACCACGCCCGAAGACGGACGCCCGGAATCAACCAACGGTTAGTGCATTCCCCCGGCATGAATCAACGCTTAGTAAATTCCCCAGCGTCAACGACCGGTTAGTAAATACCCCAAGATCCACCAATAGGCAGTACACCTGTCCAGGATCAACCAACGGTCAACTTATGTATTCGGCATCAACCACCGACGGTTAACAAACGTGTCTCAAGCATCAACCAACCATATATATATATATATAATAAAAAAAAAAAATAAATATATATATAATAAATATAAATTTAAAAATATTTAAAAATATAAATATAAAAAATATATTTATTTTATTTTATATATATTTTTCATATGTATTTAATCATAATGCTAAAAGGTTTGTATTAATGAATTGACATACATTATTTATTTAAATTTTTAGTAAAGTGTCTTAAATAGTTGAAAATCTGTCTATTTCTTATGAAATTTAGAACACAAGTACAATACCCAATACACAAATTACATTACCGATAAGTACCATGCTAAATTAATTCAAAACTCAAGCAGAGCGGTGGCACCAATTGGTCCGTCTTTCGCGGTCGTGGCGTCTTGGCTGTCCGGTTTAGTATTCATATGAGGTAGCAATGACCATTGGAGTTTGAGCAAATACTAAACCGCAATATTACACGTGCCTGATGTCATCTACGTGCCATTTAAGCTTTTAGAGTGCGACACTTTTAAATATGCGCATGTACCTATTATGTTTGCATCATTTTCGATACATTAAGACGGGAAATATTTTATGTAAATAAACATTTATGAAAATGTCCACAATTTATCATTAAAATGAGCGTTTGTGGTGGATTAGGTTTTAGCATTTACGAACATTTAAAAATATCATTCTTTAAACACCCTATATATATATTTGGTTGGTTGATGTTCACCCTTGGGTCAACCAAGGGTGAACATGTGCCGGAGGCGTTTGCCGAGAGCCTGTTGTTCGTAACTTTGAACAGGGCGTATATGCCCCCTGTTGCTTGCCGGAGCCAGTTGTTGATTGCACCCGCAGTTTATACCAATGCAGGTGCTAGAAAACGTCTTCCCAAAGTAGCACCCTCCTAATCATTTTCACCATCATGCTGTTGGTAACAGAGATAAGCCTAGGTGATGTAAAAATCGGAACATTTTTCACAGTTGAGTCGTTGGCATCTAGGTGGTTTTCATTGACGTCAGGGTAGGATCTGACGCTGGCACTGTAGGCACTTAAAAGTGGCGGGCGGTGAGGCACTTAAAAGTGGCGGGCGGTGTTATTCGCTCTACACGCATTGTCAGTTCCCGGACGCGGAGGCTGTGTTCTCCGGACCTCGGCACACACCCCTGCGCTTCTCTTCAAATCGCACCGATAGAATAAACCGAGAACGCTGACGCAGACGCTCAGCAAATCGCCGGCACCGACTGATGGAATGCGTCATCATAACCAATCGGAGGATCCCACAGGCTGGCCGTCACCACCACGCGGCTCCCAGCACGGCACCATAACGGCTCCGTGGGAGACACCTGGCCGAGCCGCTCCCGCTCCACGATTCCTGCTCCACGCTCCACGCCCATTCCCCGGCATTCCCCGCGCCGATGGTCTGACTTGCACTCTCGGTGCAGATGATTAGCTGCATGCAGCGCAAAAGACTGCAGTATAACCACAGCTATTCACTCGGGCCAATGGAGGGCTTATTCACGTTTTTTTCCGATCGGGTCAGATTCATTTTAACGAAATCCAACTCGAGAGCTGCCCAGCACCTGTACACGCCAAGTGGTAAAACGACCGTGAAAGGGGTGGTAATAGAATACGGGCAGTGAAAAATGAAAGCTATTTGAACATAAGGTGAACCTCCCCGAAATATTAAATCGACGACTTTTGATACAAATATGCCGTTAATTTCCTGTCAGATATACTGATCAGTCATGAGACGGGAGTGCATTTATTCAGCGATGATTTCCAGAAAGTTGATAACGCGTCATCCTAATTCCTGCTTTGCAAAGCCTGCTTAACTGCAGACCCACACCTTTTTACATTGAGCGACATTTCGGGAGGCTGGAGGGTGTCTCCCATCGCGCCGACATGGTCGTGCAAGGCCGGCAAAACTTCCACTGCTCGCCCACATCATAAATGGGTGACCTTAAAGCACACAGCTGGGTGCCAGTTACGATATCAGATGACCTGCCATGGAGCGCTGCTCATGAGAGCAGCACCAGTCAGCCTTGAACGCGACGGGGCTGCCGGCCAGCCGACGGCGGGCGGTCGGCACAAGTCTGGTGGGTTGACGACGCCCACGCGCGGGCTCTGCGGGCTGTGCATTGCAGCCGCTGTCGGACAGAATCAACCGCACCGTCTTCTTAGCGGAGGACTCAGGGTCAACGAGAACATGTTGCCACATTCCTGTTTGCAAATAATCACTGAGAATTCATGGTTTGGTCTGTCAGAAAAATACAGGCAGAACTGTCAGTTTCACATAGCAAGTTTCTTTGTTTTGTTTTGTAGAGTTGGACTTCCAATCCTGGTTCGTGCCTTTGTCACACCGTTTCAATTCATGCAGAAGTTTTTTTTTGTTGTTATCAATCTCCATGCCTGATTCACATTCCCTCTAGAGCTCTGTGTCAAGTAGAACTACCTACAATGGGGCAGAAGAGTCTAATCAAAAAGCATATACATTGACCCGTCACGCCTCACCGCCAAGTTTGCCCGCAGCTTTCCACTCGCACGTGCTACTGACGTGCCTTCCGCGAACCTGATGCTGGTCCGCCACCGGGGCGGGTCTGGCACAGGCATCCGCTTTGACCTTTCTCACGCTGGTGTCAACCGCGGCTCTCCAGGTCAACAGCTCACTAGTCCAGTTGGCCAGCCAAACCTTCGCTAACTTTTGAAGGTGCGAAGGCCCAGCTCGACCCTGTAATTATCGCGCAATTATATTTAATGTGAACTTGATGACGGTTTCCTACCCATCTTGAAACCCAAATATTTAAAAAGCGGGTTTTTATAGCCACACTCAAGTACACGTGTCAAGTACATACCTCTCCATCTCGTCTTCGGATCAGTAGACACAAATTCACTGGCTACAGCTGTATGCGACTTTTTCTACCAAACGCTCAAATCTACACATATCCAGAGAGATTGTATTTTTATTTATTTTATTTATTTATTGAGGGCCACTCCCAACAGGCACACTTGCCCAATTACAGGGAGTATTGGCGTGAGTGTTTAAGGATCCTCTCCACCGGGTCAGATCGGACACGGAAGGCGGTTTCCCGCCGTGGGGATTGAACCCACGTTAATCCATGCTATCCGATCCGAAGACTGGCAACGAAGCCACTAGGCCACCTGGCCCCATTCATGTAATGGATCCTCAAAATCACAGCATCATGCCTTCCTTGGATCCGGACAAATTTCACCGGTAGTAACTATCGCTCACCGCGTGACGTGCCTTAGTGACGCAGTCCATTGTGACGGAGTGGCCTGTGACACCGGATGACGGGGTTGTGTGACATGTCATGAGTCAGTGACATTACTCTTCATATCTTTCGGTCAAAGTATGGCATGACACAAATGTTCCATGACCAGTGACATGTTTGTACACCCGAGCAGTCCAACCAGCTTTGGGACACCGGTCGTAAATAATAACGACGAGTTGAAACCAAGAAGCTGCGTGTCTTTTTGGCACAGCGAAGAACGATGGGATTGCCCTATCAGCGCTAGCAAACAAAGGTCAAACGTCAAAGCCCTGAGGTGAAAGCTAGTGCAAACCGGCCGTTCCAAACAAGTATTTAACCTCTTAGCCGAGCACTTTGGGCTTATGAGGTTATACATCCTGTGAAAGTGGGTGGAAGCAGGAAGACGTCCAGCACGTCCCAGAATCGGCACCGCTCCGGTCACGGCGCCGCCGCTTCATCAGCACCAGCACGCATTAACACGCCCCGCAGCCACCTTCCATCATTTTACAACAATGTAGGTAGGTCAGCACAAAATTAAGTACAAGACAACATCATAACCAAACAACCCCACAGTTCTCTAAAAATGATTTTATATAACCGGTCAGGCACAACCCATAAAACAAAAATTTACAATAACGTAACGATGGTGATAACATATTTACCATAACTCCCGGCTGTAAATGCATTTATATAATTACCCACCACCAGGTCAGGTCAAACATTACCAGCAAGGTCAAATATATATCATTCGATTCGGCTCAAGAGGATTCAATAGTTCAAGTCGTTTCTCATCTTACTGTTCAGATGTAATGCCCAAAAACAATTTACATGTTATCCCTATGACGGGCATGTTTGACCTCCGTACCTTAAATGACCTACAAAAAATGTTCAAATGTTTTCGATGGAAGTGGATGGGCAGCCCAACGCCGTTACCGTTTTCGCACCTACCGTGGTTCTCAAGATCTTAGGGGCGGTCCCCCCCGTCAATCAAGGTGGCCAGACCCCGTCAATGCGCGTGTTAACATGCGGCAGTCAGAACGTCGGCTTGGTATCACGTGATAATCGGGGCCCGGTGCGCAGCGGTGACTGACCTTGACCTTGGCCGCGGTAGCTGACCTTGGCCGCCGCAGGGGGCAGGGCGGCGCGTGCTCAGTTGGGTGGCGATGTGTCAATCGCGCAGCACGAGTGAAGATAACGACAGAGGAGAGAGTTGCCCGCCAAACCGACGATAATAGGTCCCGGCATCAGCCTGCTACGGGAAATTCGTCTGCAGAAGGTATCCGCATTGACCTTTCTGTTATCGTATCAATATTTGAGAGTATTTTTTTCGGAATACTTCAGCTAACTGTGAAACTTGACTCACTGCTAGCTGCTTCTACAGATAGGCTGCTGATGACAGGCATCAGCAGGGACGCTGGAGGTATCAGCGGGGACGTTGGGACCTGCTTTTAGCTGGCAGGGTTTATAAGGGCCGTTAATAAATTACGTAACGCATATTTACCACCCTCTCCACATGCAATGTGTTTACGCCCCTGCTTAACGATTGATAATGATGTGGCCGACTCCCTCTATCCCTCTTGGTCCCTCAAAACTTATGTACGGCCCCTGAGCAATGTGAACCATTGTTAATGTGAGCCCAGGAATGCTTAATAAGCAGGGGTTTTGTTTAGGGATAAATGACGCCGTCCGTGGTAACATATGTGCGGAGGAGTAAAAAAGGATCAATAATATCAATATATGTTTGGCAAAAATCGTCCACATGGCCCAAAAATTGATTTCAGAGGGTGTACCGATGGTTCCCTTCAAACCCTAAAAAATAAATATCCAGCACCTCTTATTGGCCATTCAAGATATTTCCGAAAAGTAATACGCGAACCTATAGCACCTCTGATTAGTCATGCTATATCCCTCCGAAATGATATGTTCTACGATGGAATATTTGTGAAGTTGTTGCATTCAGAATCGTATGATGCCTGTCATGCTACTGTTTGTTTATTTTTTGCCAAGCACAGGTGAACTGACACGCAACAACAAGCACGGTGTAGCGTCCACCTGGCATTTGATCGATACCACCGACAAAAAAGCCACTACAGGGCCCCGAAGGCGACGCACAGATGCGTGCAGCTGGCGTTTACCCCCCTCCCCGTCCCCAACCTCGCGGGACTCCGCCCAGCTCCCACAAAATGTAAACATTTTCAGTCGCAAAATTTTGCAGGGTACGACTGTAGCTGAGTATGAAACAAGGCTGAGTATGAAACGAGGTCCATCCATATTTGAACGTCTACAGCACACCTAGCAGCACGCTACACCACTGGGGAATGTTCCAAGTTGAACCGTAGCTGGTCGATATGAGTCAGAGTCCTTTGTACCACAGACCTTGTTGGCTTTCCGCGCTCTTATCTAGCACGTTGGCTCAAGATTCCCCCGCAAAGGACCATGCACTCATGGTTGAATTGTTTTACTAACGTGCCTGTACTTCGGAATAACACAACTTCAGCTGGCTGGGAAAACACAATTCAAGCGAGCGTATTTTATCTGGAGTTTATTTTGGAAGAAATGCTCAATTGGCTTGAGTTTCTTGCCCAGCATTCACGCCTCATTTAGGTCCTGTTTATACCGTGAAACTCAAATTTCAGCAAAGCGAGGCCTCACGTCTGAAGCTCGTTTCTGCACCTATATGTTAGAAATGTATTTTTGTCACCCTGACTAAGATGAAATAATTTTCTTAAGAACAAAGTCATTCTCAGTTGGAGCATTAAGTTAAGAGCTTAAACATCAGTATCAACCTGTAACTATTCAAATGGATTCCGAGTTTACTGGCTCCCGGGTTACCCCAGATGCTTTTAGATCCTGGAAGGAAAAATAATTTCAATCAAAATTTGTTTCAAGTCATGGGATACTTTGCTGCATACTTGATCGAAATGTCTCTTACTACAAATTGCGCTCGAGGTAACTTTAAAAAAATCGCACTTCTGAGTGTAAGTCTGCTCATCCGGGAACCATTTTAATAAGTCGTACATCTGATAACCTTAACTAGTGCTGGTGGTGCGTTTTCAGGAGACCGTATCACCACCAGTCTACGGGGTCCCTGCACTCGGACGGGCAGAGCAGCAACAGCGCCTCGCCCGGTGACCTCGCCAAGCCCGACCTACGCCCAGCAGCGACACCTGCAAAACAGAACTGCCAATCTCACCAAGAGATGGAGCTCCACGTCGGACTTCCAGGCACCGCGGCGTTCACCCGCTCCCAGCCCCAGTCCAGCTGTCAGGTACGACTGCACGTGCCATGCGATGCAATGTTGCACCACCAGTTAAAAGAGCTACCACGGTGAGAGCACGCCTGCTAAAACTTGCCGCACCTGTAATGGAGGCGGCTACGTTTTCATTCAATTTGGGTTTCGTGCACTGAGAGGTCCGGGTGGCCAACTAGCACCTCCCTCACAACACTCTATTATACCTACATCGGTGTTCCACGTTAGCTGAAATTACTCCCACAATATCTGAAATTACCCCCATTTTCTACATTATTGTTGAAATAAATTAACGTCATGTAACATGTTACCTCAAAACTTCATCCAGCTCACCCTAAAAAAGGTAGGTATTTGATACTGGAGCTCCTCCGACTTGCAAGTGTTATTCAGATATGACGTCATGCGATGCCTGACATCTTTGCAGTTCGATGGCACCAATCTTAAAACAATCTTGGCTATTTCCCCAAGAAGGAATGCAACCATTGCTTTCAGGAGCAGCAAATAGTGATTTAGGACAGGTCACGTTTTTACCCGTTTATGGTGCACAAAAACAAGACTAAGTCCTAGTAAAGGTGAGCTCATAGTGAGTGCAATCTCAGAACTCGCGAATGTTTACAAAGTCTAGATATCCAACTCTAAGAGCACAGCTGCAGCAACGACACTTCTTCCAGTGGGGATCAGGGGGCAAAAGGCAATTGCCCCCAAACGGAAACTGGGCAAAACTATTTTTGCCACGATCGACCTCTTTTCCCCGACTCCTTTTAGCTTTAAGCAAGATTTTGGTGCTTCAACTCTCAACTTAAACAAATTAGTGAGTTCAGTGTAAATATTGGGGCTTGGATAGGAAAACAAGTATCTTGAGCCCATATTTTCCCCGTGGCGTTTTTTGCTTTTCGTCTCCAGTTCCAAAATCCTACCGAAAAGGCATATTTTAAGCAATTCTTCACTGCGTGACGTTTTTTGCTTTTGACTTTGGTTTGCCTTAAACCAACCGGCTAGATCCGCAGACTTCTTCTGTGTGTATCTCAGAGCACCCATTTCCGCGCACTCGGTGTCGGTTCTTCTCCTTCGCTGTGTATTTGCACCACCATGCACCGGCCTGTCCGCAGTGGGTGACACCGCTAAGCTGGGCATGTTGACGCCTGTGTTGTAGCCTGCGCCGGAGGGGCCAGCAGACGCGCGGCCGGAGACCCGAGTCGTACGCCGGTGCCGGCAGCCGCCTTCCCGAGGAGCCCCCGGAGCTGTGGCGGCTCAACAGCGACGGTGGCGCCACTCCTCTGCAACGGTACAACCTGGGACTGATCGCCTGCTCGGACGCGATACTGACTGCTTCTTGTCTCGCTTGAGGGACGGCAATGTCTGATTTATGGCACAGTACGGTGGCAGCGAGTTCGCTCACTTTGTTCGGAAACCAGGTGATACAAAAATCGAGACCAGCAATGAGTAAAGCTTAAGTGTTATATAAAAAGACTTAACTGCTCCACTACCAATGTGTTCCTACACTGGTGGATCCAGGTACGGGTGGATGGAGGGGGCATAAAGGAAACCCCCATTGCCCACCCCCATTCCCCCGACACGCACACAACCGGTGAAGACCTACCACTAAATGTGTAACCATACAAACACATCGCCTGCGTGTATGGAAACTTGGCTCGACGTTTCACTCGCCTCGTTGTTTCACAGGCGGACGCTAAGCGGCTCCATGTCCAGTTTGAATCGGCCAACTCCCCTGCGCAATGCCGGGTACGCTACTATACTGACTCTCACGAGAGGCTCGGAGAATGTCACGGAGAGGCTCCGCACAGTACCTACGCTCTTTCAAATAAACAGGACGTTCTTGCTGCGGATGACTTCGATTTGCCAACTATGGCTGGAAACACGCAGTGGCTCTCATTTTAGTGGACGGTTTATGGCTTGATTGTTGGTTAATAATTGGTTCAACTAACTATGCAGTTAGAATTGTTAGGTTGCGGTTTTGAATCCAAATGTATACGATGGCTAATAAATGCAAGCATTATCATGTGATGTACCTTATGTTCTGACGATTGAACTACGTTTATTCGTTGTCCCACAGCGCCAAAGAGGTGACATACAATGCCGATGAGGGCGTGCTGAAGCTGTACCTGCGGGGGCGCCCCATCAGCCTATTCGCTCCCTCCTCAGTCAGAGAAGATTACAGCGTTAGCAACGCCCTCCCCGCGCCGCAGAGCAAACTGAAGATGGAGTGGGTGTATCCTTTTACTGACACAATAGTTTGTGTGGAGATGGCTGGTGCAGGGTTTAAAGTGGAATGATCGCCTTCGAAATCGGTGTTTTCTTCGCGTTTTCAAATTTTGAAACAAGCCTATGAGCCAACCGCAATTGACTTTTAGCCAATTTAGTACTTTAGAGGCGGGCGCAGGTACCCTGGACACAACCCTTATAAAAACCCCTAACTAACTAACTAGCTTTTACCAATTTGCGCCTTTCTCTCACGAGTAGGTTAGACGCAGTTCGAAAACATATAGTGTACTCTAGATAAATTTGCAGCAAATGTTCAGTTGACTTCATAACCTCATCTACGACAAAGGAAAAATAATACAGCATAGAAGCTCTTTTCCTACGTAAAGGGCCTCTTATTTCTGGACAATGCGAAGTGAGTGCAAGAAAGCAATTACAATCACACCCCAGTTTCAAGTGGGATATCTCGAAATGTGATCCTCTATCGTCATACCAAGTGATCACTTTCCCATCTCAATCGACTTTCCGACATCCAACCGATGCCTGCGACTCAATCGATGCCGTTGACCTCCTTAACCAGGTCCCAACAGTTACGGGTACCGCGGCAAGGACTGCCGCAACAATCTGAGCCTGCTGCCTACGGCGGAGATGGTGTACTTCACGGCGGCAGTGGTGGTGCTGTACAACGTGGAGGACCAGATGCAGCGCCACTACACCGCGCACACTGACGACGTCAAATGGCGAGTCTGGCCGGGAGGATGGGGGAGGGAGGGCTTCCCTCTCGGCCCGTACAGGCAGCAGAAAATCATAATTTAATTGGAATTTCCGCAATATACATTCTAGCAGGACCGCGCTTAAAATCAAACTATGGTATATTAATATCACGAGGGTGACGGCCAACTGTTAAGACGTACTAAAATTCAGATAATATTTTTGACCTATTTTGTGGAAAGCTTTTAAAAATGAAATATTATCCCACAGCGAGTTTGCACCTATTTCGACAAAGACGAGTAGAATAGTGACGTGAGTTTTAGACCGAACCAGTAACTTTTGACCGTTGCTTTCAGCTTGACGGTGCATCCCAACCGGTTCACGATCGCAACAGGCCAGAGTCCCGGCGCCAACACCGGCTCTCAGGTAAAAGCCGAGACTCTCGGGTGAATGCCGCCCGTAGCTCAGTTGGTAGAGCGTTGGGCTCCGGCCCGCTGCTCAGAAGCATGCAGTGGCAGTGCATGTCCAGGCTTGGGATCGGTTTCCCTGAGACGCTCCGGCGCTCAATAGTGTACCCGACGTACAGGTCGGCTGCCAACTGACTGGTGAGAGGGTGACCTGAGCGGGGCGGCCGTCCCTGTGCTTTGTGGGACGTTAAACTTTTGCTTCTAAATTAACCCTCCATTGAGGGAGTTGCTCGTTCGGGTGGTGGGGTCGGGTTCTCCGTGACAAGTCCCTTGATGACTTTAGCGAGACTCCGACTCCACCAGTCGTACTAGGACAACTTGTCAAAATTTATAAATAAAAATGTCGAGACTCTCAGGTGAATGCCGAGGCTCTCAGGTAAAAGCCGAGACTCCGGGTGACTTTTGAGACTTTCAGGTAAAAGCCGAGACTCTCTGGTGAATATATAGACTCTCAGGTCATAGGCCGAGACTCTCAGGTGAAAGTCGAGACTCTCGGGTGAAACGCCGATGCTTTCGGGTGAAGAAGGAGTACAGGTTTCGGCTTGTTTTACGCACTCCATGGCATTCTAACGCCATAAGTACAAGAAATAGCAGTTTTACAATTCGATTAAATAGTTCTTACTAAAAATACAATTTTGATGTTTCTGTATTTTGTTCACTTTGACTTCTTTAAATACAGAATACAACGAGTATAAACGTAGACGGATTTTAAGCTTTGTTCGAAATTGATATGGCACCATCGTGATGGTACCATACTGATGCATCAGTCCATGATGATCCATGATGACTGATGAACCATGATACTGATGCATCAGTCATCCGACTGCCTCATCCACGGAATTTCATCAGTCGGTGTGAGTACGAGAACGCTGCAGCTGAGGCCTGGCCGTCTCCACAGGCGGAGGTGCGAGTCTGGGACAGCGTCAGCCTCAGTACACTGCACGTGCTGGGAGGCGGCAGCCTGGAGCGCGGTGTAGCCTGCCTCAGTTTCAGCCAGCAGGACGGTGGCGCGCTACTGGCCGTGGTCGACGAGGGCCAGGAGCGTACGCTTAGCGTCTGGGAGTGGCAGAAGGCCGCCAAAATCACCGAGAACAAGGTGGGACGCATGCCTGAGTATTCAAGGTTTTATTGTTTGCGGTCAAACATACTTGATGATGTCTTCAGCCTAGTTCAAGCTTTTTTTGAAACGAGCTCAGAGATTTGATAGAGTTTTCATTTGAATTTTGGTTTTATCCTGTTTTTTCGCTTAAACCAAGTACATTCCTTGACTAGCTCAGCAGCCTTACCATCTCATGTAGTGGTGTTGTGACCCAAGCAGGCCAACATACATTGGTAAGAGCTCCTGCACGCAACTAGACGTTTACGCACACGACGGTATGATAACGCATCGCGCTTCACCCGGTGACTACCGGCAGGCGTCGGCGGAGACCGTGCTGGACGTGAAGTGGCACCCGCTGGACCGGGGTGTGCTGATGACCTGCGGGCGACAGCACGTCAGCTTCTGGCTGCTGGAGGCCGGTACGCTGATGCGTCGCCAGGGGTGTTCACGGGCCGCGACCGGCCCAAGTACGTCACCTGCATGGCCTTCACAGACACTGGCGACCTCATCACTGGCGACAGCGAGGGACGCATCCTGCTCTGGGAGCGAGGTAAGAGAGAGAGGGGCGCATCCTGCTCTGGGAGCGAGGTAAGAGAGAGAGAGAGAGAAGGGCGCATCCTGCTCTGGGAGCGAGGTGAGAGAGGGGGACGCATCCTGCTCTGGGAGCCAGGTAAGCGAGGGACGCATCCTGCTCTGGGAGCGAGGTAAGAGAGAGGGGACGCATCCTGCTCTGGGAGCGAGGTAAGAGAGAAGGGGACGCATCCTGCTCTGGGAGCGAGGTAAGAGAGAAGGGGACGCATCCTGCTCTGGCAGCGAGGTAAGCGAGAGGGGGGGACGCATCCCACTCGGGGAGCGAGGTAAGAGAGAAGGGGACGCATCCTGCTCTGGGAGCGAGGTAAGAGAGAAGGGGGACGCATCCTGCTCTGGGAGCGAGGTGAGAGAGAGGGGCGCATCCTGCTCTGGGAGCGAGGTGAGAGAGGGAAAGGGAGAGAGAGGGGGCGCATCCTGCTCTGGGAGCGAGGTAAGAGAGAGAGGGACGCATCCTGCTCTGGGAGCGAAGTTAGAGAGGGGGTGACACACGCATCCTGCTCTCGGAGCGTAATGTCATGTGGGTTTATTATTCCATCGGAAGCGTAAGCATACGGCTCTGGCAAGGTGAATATGTATATTTTGGTGTCATAAATGGACGTCAAATCTGATGAGGTCGAGTAACAGTAGGTAAACATAAATTATCAAAGCCATAATCTACAACCACATCTGGATAAGCAAACCAAAGCCAGGTCGTCCGGAGCTGAAAGATCACAGCCTTCCAACAGGACTAACACCCAGTAGCAAAATAAGAGAGCTGGCACACAATAGCAAATCCTGGCAGCACCATCATCCTGTAGTCAGGCATGACACCCAGTAACTATATGGGACGGGATCGACAGGGGGCAACCAGGTAGCGCGGACCATCAAGGCGGCTCACGAGGGCGCTGTGTTCACCCTGTTTGTGGACAAGACCGGCAGCATCGTCTCCGGCGGCAAGGACGGCAAGCTGGCGCAGTGGGACCGCAGTCTGAGCCGTACCGGCAACGTGCTGGAGGTGAGGCGGGGATAGCTTCCGTACCCCGCGGAATGTCGTCCTCAGTAAGCATCCGTTCCTGATCCGCTTCTTGTGGTGTCTTCGTTTGTTTAGTTTGTTATATCCATCATCTCTTGCATTTATCATCGAATGAACGTCCGGACGGCCCTTCTCTGTTGTTGATATGTTTTGCAGTTAGTAAAAAATAGTAGTGCGGGATAACTTCCCTGCCGTAGATGTAACCTTCATGCACGAGCTCCGAAGCGGACCGCGGTCTTATTCATTCTCACCAATAACAGTGTATTGGACGAGACGGCCTGAATAAAATGAGTCATCTGATATTGAGAAACTGACGGACCGCACTTTCCTCCCCATGCCACTCAATCTTGCGGCAGCCCCAAGTTGAAGATGGCCAGTGGTGGGCCCCAAAAAAGGTGGTGGCCCCGAAAATATCAATAATGTTAAGCTATAGCTTAATATCATGCCACTGTGATCAGATCATCGGGAGTGATGCTGTTTGACTTTTTCTGACATGTGCTTCATCTCTTCCACCTTGATGTAAGATGCACATTGGCTTATTTTCCCTTGCGGTACCCAGCCGATTTATACAGAGTGCATCCTGGATAGACCAATGTGTGTCTGACTCACCTGATCTTGCTTCCACCACATTACATCACATGGAGCAGCCTTTTCCTCCTTCTCAAACACCGTCCCGAATCAAAGCACTTGGCTGCCTTCACTCTCGGCACCAACACCGCCCCCCCGCTACACCACCGTCACCGCGCCCTCTGTCGCAGCTGCCGGAGGCGTGGGGCGCGCCTCGCGTGGTGGCGCGGGGTCGCGGCAACCAGCTTCTGGTGGGGACCACACGGAACTGCATCCTGACCGGCGACTGGGAGGTGCTGCCGCGGCCGGTGGTGCGGGGCCACACAGACGAGGTGTACGCGGCCGCCGTACATCCGGGGCGGCCTCAGTTCGCTACCGGCGCCTGGGACGGACAGCTGATCGTGTGGGACGTGATGACCCACGCGCCGGTCTGGGAGCTGGATATGGGGGTAAGGACTCAAAGAACCAACCCGGCTAGCGTGCTTCACTGTTAGCTCAGCCAGTAGAAATGCTTATTTTTTGGACCGATGGGATTGTTTTGTATGTAATGCGTATACATCCAAAGCGGGGGAGGATGGTTTAATTTCCTCGCGACTGGTGAACCACAAAAAACGGACGAACTGAAAGGTTGAAAGGCACTCTATCGAACATTTTTTTTCTGTCGGCCAACATCTCATCACGTAGAAGGTTCAAAACATATCGCACATGAACAGTCTCTAAAGTGCTCTCTCGAAGTTTCATTGAGTTTTTACTTCACCGCCCAACACTGCAGACAGGTCGAGGTTAACCCTTCAACTAGAGTAAAACACGAGGCCGTAAACATGGCAATGCCCCTGGTGTGTTCTGTACGGGGCTCGCACTGCACACTTTGCAGATACCAATGATTGGCCTGTATCAGGCAGTTCCTAGTCGGCAGTACATTAATTCACCCCAGTCCTGGCGCGCAGTGACGCGGCTGTAACCAGGCCGGCCCGCGCTCGGCAGGAGGGGATCCAGTGCGTTGCCTTCTCGCCGGACGGCTCCCGGCTACTGGTGGGCCTGGTCTCTGGCTACTGGCACGTGCTGGACGCCGACACCCGGGAGAGGGTGTTTTCACGCCAGGACGGCACCGAACCCATCCAGACGGCCGCCTTCTCCCCCGACGGCCGCATGATGGCGCTGGCATCGCGAAACAACACCGTGTTCGTGTACATGGTGTCAGAGCACGGACTCTCGCGACTGGCCAAGTGTGCGGTGAGTTTTACGCGCCTTGACATTTTGCTTATGCTACACATTGGATACGTCGCAAGGATGTCCTCCGTCTGGTGTACGTACACCGGGAGGTCAAAATTGCATCCTACTGAGCTCAAAGTTAACATTTGTAGAGGGCAATGATTGACTTGAGTCAGGCAGCTCTTCGTCGACTGTCAGGCAGCTCCTCGTCAACAGTCGACACAATATAGCTCCCTTTCTATGATGTAACCATAAAACAAGAAGCGCACACGTAGATGCGTCCATCTGGACCGTCACCAGCGATGTCTTGCCGACCGCTGCCCGCCTGAAACTTGTGTGTGAACGGCAGGGTCACTCCAGCTACGTCACACACCTGGACTGGTCGGGCGACTCGGCACACCTGCGCACCAACTCTGGCGACTTCGAGCTGCTGTTCTGGGCAGCTTCCAGCGGCCGCCAGCTGGCGCAGCCCTCACAGATGCGCGACACCGAGTGGGCCACCCACAGCTGCACCCTGGCCTTCAACTCAGTCGGTGAGCTGGCCGTGAGAGGGCTCTCCGCTGCGAGTTTGAGAGTGTCGTGTGGTTTACCCACTACAGTGTTTTATCTACCATGCTCATCGTTTGGATATGGTGTGTGCCCACTACTTCTTGCTCCTGCTTTCTTTTGAACAAACGGTAAATCTAGTCATGAAATTCGAGGGGAGCAGAATGAAAAGACCATGCCATTTTTTAAAAGGAAATCGTCCATTTCGAATGTGATCGTGCATTTTCCTTAGCGCGTATCCGCGATTGTGAGGCCGCCTTGGTTTTCAGGCGTGTACTCGGACGCAGCCAACGGCGCTGAGGTGAACACGTGCGCGAGGTCACACGGAGGTCAGCTACTGGTGTGCGGCGATGACGTCGGCCAGGTCAAGCTCTTCACTTACCCCGCCAACCAGAATAAGGTGCCTGATTACTTGCTATAGACCGCCCGGGTTAGAAAATCCTGAGATCGACTTATAGTCATTCATTTCGTTGTGCAGCGTCTGATTTATGTTCGGGTATGTGATGTTCAATTATTTTAACGTCCCATGTTCATTCGAAATCACTTCAATTCTTCCGTTGGTTAGGACTGGGCGCCATCTACAAGATATCGTCTGACCCTGTCGTCAAACTGAATTTAAATCCTAGCCATAAGAAGTTGTCTTCGCCCTTACTTGCCTTTGACCTGAGGCAGAGGATGAATGACCGTGCTGCCAGCCAGTTCACCGACACAAGGTCGAGCACTATGCTAGTTTAATTTGACCTTTTGTATTCTGCTTGTTCACAGGCACAGCATCAGACGTGCAGGGGCCACAGCAGCAACGTCACGCACGTGGAATTTTTCGGCGAGGACACTCGTCTGGTGTCCACCGGTGGACGCGACCTGAGCGTCCTCCAGTGGGCAGTAGAGTAACTATCAGTGCGATAACCCGACGTGGTGGCGGTGCTGTCGCGAGCGGGTCAGGTTGTGAAAAACGCGTCGTTTGTAAATAAGTTTTTGTATATATGTTGAGTTAATGTTCTAACGTGTACATTGAGAGCCTAGGAGAAGAATAGGCAGTTCGAAAATTATGTTCGCTACTGCAAATAGGTGAGATGCGTCGGTGTAGCACAACATCTATTTTCGAAACTCGCACAAAATACCATAAGGGAATAAAGTGCACCCGAAATTCCCCTAAAATTAGCAGTTCTCTATTTTCAACTGAGGTTCCGCTTGAGTATTCATCTGGAAAAGGTGTGAATGTAGTGAAGCAGTGTAATGTGTGAATTTGTTGCGGTGTGTGAATACGATGTGTCGTGTCATCACAGCTGAATAATGGTTTCGAAGCTAGAGAAAGGCAAGTGTGGCTCCCACGGATATTTGGAAGGGTCCCAAGTTGGGTCTGAGTAATTCTAGATACTGCCCAAATAAATGGAAACTTAAATTCAGCTAGCCATTGAAAACCGAGAGTGGGTAAAACAAATCCAATTTATTTGCCGCTTTCAGCTGCAGAAATTGAATAAAGGAGGGATTCACCTATCGGTGCCTCTTAAGTGTATTCTGCCATAAGTTTGTGGCAGCCCTTGTTCCCGGCCGA
This sequence comes from Lepas anatifera, assembly GCA_034440635.1. Classification (NCBI taxonomy): domain Eukaryota; kingdom Metazoa; phylum Arthropoda; class Thecostraca; family Lepadidae; genus Lepas; species Lepas anatifera. The sequence goes on along the minus strand of JAOTON010000176.1, from coordinate 284,637 downwards.
AACGAGCTTGGTTTTGTCTTCCATGACTCGCTTCAGGTGGCCTTAGTTCTGCGACCCTAATCTATAAAAAAACGCACAATGGACGTCGCTAGTATGTCTTGAAGCAAATAGACGAGAGAATAGTTACACCTATTTGGCTCGGACGCATGCAAAGCTTAGGTAAACTTGAGCTAGGGATTGGCCAGGGCTCCCCACGTACTACATGAATTTATCCGATACAATGGTTGGCTTTGCCTATATGTGTTCAGACTGGTAGCATTGTGGGTATATTTTCCAAGCAAGATCATGCCCTCATGAGTATTCTGCACTGCAATGGAATAATAACGTATGTCGCATGCCCATTGATTTCGTCATTTTTCCTTTGCACAGCAGTGTTGATGTCGACGTAATAAATAAATTATTTTCCAACTACGACGTGTATTACCTGCTTCTGAGTTATAGTCATTTCCGACCTGGCTGGTGCATGCTTTGCAGTTACAAATGATTTAATTTGGGCCGAAATAGTATTGCGGGTCAGTATAGAATGGGAGGTTTAGCGGATTTAGAATATTAACCTGATTAAAAATATGGCAAAAAAGGTGACCATAACACGTGGTTGAGGATGTGATGTTCAGTAAGTGTCAATGCGAATTCAGGAATATTATTGCCTGGTTGTTTTGTATCAATGTACGTACAATTTGTCACATTATTGGTGCTTCAGTAATGCCCTATATTTAAAAGTTAAAAGCGACAGCTATCGGTGCTAGACATTTAGTTGGCGACAGGCTTGAGGTTTTTACCCCCCCTGAGTCCGCCAAATGGTACTAAAGTGTTAGTTGTAGTACACATGCATTATAGGGACCATATCATACTGTGACGTCATAGGAATGTACACAAAAAGTACAGAGGATTTCGGGGACAAATTTCGTTTTGGCGAATAGTGTTGGCGTTGATGGCGTTGATCTCTGTATTTGTGTGCCCCTAGAGTTGTATTTGTGTTTTCCGAGGTAATAACGGGGCAGGGTCGAGCCCCTGGCCTCTCCCACGAAATTGTGTCCTGGATCCACCAATGGCCACGTTGTTCTCAACCCCCCCACCGCCCCCACTGAGAACGCGAATAGCAACGCCACAACATTGCGATTCGGCGCCCGCTAATAGTTCGCGCGTTAAATCTCGTCCCGGTGGGGGTGTATGAACACCCCCTCAGGTTTTTTCCGGTGGCACGAAAAACAGCGACGCGAAGCGCCGCCGTACTTCGCAAACTTTTGCATTGATCAATTCCGCAACTTTCCCCCAAAAATTTAAGGTTGCGTCATTTCAGGTCAGGTCACCAGTGCAGGTCAAGTGGTCTCAACCCTAAAAATGTTTAAGGTGACATAAGTAAGAAATGGGTGAATATATTGGATTGAAACTTACACCACATAATAGACCAACCACGTTCTACACACTACATTCCGGAATTTTTCATATCGGTGGCCTAGGGTCAGGTACGGATCATGACCTCTCCGAAAATGCATGGAGAAAACAGGAATTGGGCTGTATTTGTGTAGAAAAAGCTGCAAACTCATTCATATTCTCAAAATCGTAGTATCCTGGGGCCCTTTCCAGGTACATGTTCCAATTTTTACCTGTGATCTTTGAGAGGTCAACTGGGGCTGCTTGAGCAGGTTTCAGACTCGGGGCAATAACTTTGCAGAAAAGGATGATAAAACTTTTATTTTGATAACGTTACGTTTGGGTTGTTATTGCGAGTCGATACATAACTAAATTGACTATGCCAGGTTGGAGAATGGCCTTCACCTGACCTCGGGTCAGGTCATTTCAATATTTTGACCTAACATAGTCATATTATAAACCATTCAATTTGTCGTAACGAGCGGAAGCGAATGGTGCCTAAAAATTGTTCTAACCCCACTCTGGCAGACGCTAGAGCCCGGAAGCTCTTCTGTAACTTGCCACCTTCTTTGACCTGGCATGACCTCAATATTGACCTGAGCCAAAAAGTGGCCGATTTAGTTTCTTCATGAATTTGTATGAGCTATCCAACAGCATTCGCGTAATTTCGGTATCCCGCGTAGGAGCCGAGTTCGAGGGGGGTGTTTGAACACCCCCACCAGGGTGAAAGTGGCTCGGAAGCCCACCGGGGCGGGTGTTAACAATTGGCGCCCCCAGTGTCCCAACAGCACCCACGTCCTCTCACGTGCGCTCCTTTTTCTGGTTCTGCTTTAGCCTTAATTGGATCAGGTCTCCAGTAATCATTCCAACACTTGGATTAAGACAACTCATGCTGTACTAAGCCTAATCCGCGTAGCAACAAAAGAGCCTACCGCAGTCACGCTGAAAATTACACCACTGCAGTGGTGGTGATTAACTCTGAAGTAAAGCGGCGATCTAGGTGGAAAGCACCATCATTTTTCCCACACAGACATCGGGATCATATTATACTGTGAAGCATATGTTCCCATTGATAAGCGAGGATAAGACACTGATCAGTGCCGCTGAATATAAAAACTGTTGGTGGTGCTAGAATACTTACCGGGCAATGGGCAAGGGGTCTGGGCGGTGTAGTCGATTAGTGCACGCACTCGGCTTACGACATTCTGTATGTGCAGGGTGTTGTCGGTTCGAGCCCACCCACAGGCAGGATTTGGCGCCCTGTCCTAGCTCAAGCCTAGTTCATTCCCCTTCCCCCTCCGACGCCATATGACCTTAGCAGTTGGTGCGTCGTTAAACCTTAAAAAAATATTATTTGGGCAATGGACAAGCTTAACGATTTGAATATCGGTCGTTCCATGCCAACTCAGCCAGAGAAGTGCGAGTGTACACGGCAATTCCACATATTTCTACGAAATCAGGTACATGGGGGTTCTCGATAACATAGAATCTGAATATATGGTCGAAAAATATATCTCCGATTTTAGTTTCCTTGCAATAGTGACGTCACTGCATGCTCGAAAACATTGACGTATTGTATCTCAATAATTACAATAAAAAAATAACCGACTTACATTCATTCTATATATTGAAGAAAACAGGCCAAAGACAATAAACTTATTGTATAAGTTTACTGTTTTGGCCCGTTTTCTTAAATATATAGAATATATAGAATGAAGGTTATCTTTAGAATTATTGACAATGACAACATTCAACCTTTCTATCTCCAATATCGGAGTATTGCATCTCAACGCATTTAGAGAAACGGGACACACAATCTGGGTCCGGACCAAGCCTATCTCATTCAAACAATGTGTAAACCGGCAGCATTTAGCTTAAAATAAGAAAGGTCCAAACTCATAAATATAAACATGGTAAGCTATAAAATGCTAGTAAACATAAACATAAAAGCGCCAGCACATATATCTAATCTAGATATCTAAAGAGTAAAGGGGCGTCCACAGATTGGGGCATGCAAATTATTTAAATACAGCTAACCTGGGTTTACCAACTGATGAGCTAAGGGTATGTTTTGACATTGTTTTCAAATGCAGCTCCTTGCGTGCCTTTATCTATGATATACTAAGCAAACTTTAAGATTGAAGGCCATTTTTTTGCAACTACGAAACGATATGAAACCATGAATCCCCGCCGTCATGTCCCTCCAGCTCTCTAAATTTGTCCGGTAGATTAACAAGCTATCATATAAGAGCCCTTCAATCTTGCAAGACCCGGTAAGTAAGGATTCGTTAGTACCGCAACGACTTCTAAGAATTGTCTATACTTTTATCAGATGGGATGCGTATTTTCCGCATAATGGAGCTGAAGATCAGTCTCGTGTTTGCACAAGATACATAATTTGCGCTAAGTTGGATCACCCAGGGAGGGACTCAGGGCTATGACGGACAGGGGCAGTCTTCCCTTTCAACAGATCAGAGAGGTTGGCACCACACTGCGCCGAAATCTCAGGGGTAGCCACTGAAGTCACTATCCGACAGCACGGGATAGTTTGGGGAGGGGGAAACGACATTTACTAAACAACCCAACTAGCATTCAAGCTGCCTTATGATGTCACCGCTTACCTAAAATGAGGCAAGGATATATGTCCCGCCATTCCTCAATTCTGATTTGTCCTCTTACTATTTATGATAAATCGTTATTTCTCCCGCCATCAAACCACAGTGAGCAAACGACCCCGGTGACTTGAGGTGCGGATGTTTCTTGCAACAGCGTTTGGCGGAAAACGTGCAACACAACATTTTCGTGCTTTGCAACTCGACAGACAAGAAGATAAACTTAAATTAAATGTCATGTTAACGAATCAGTTCATTCGTCGCAAGACCATGATGTTCAGGATGTCTTACTTCATGCACCCTGGCCTTGTAGATGCAATCTTCGGGCTCCGCAATTCTGTTCCGAAAAAATTCCTGCACCGCATGCACTCCCAGTTGGAAAAGCTGTATCTCGTCATCTTGCGGTCTTCCCGGCTGCTAATCCTCGACTGGGTGCTCGGCTGAGCTGGCTGGAGAAACACGTGCGAAAGAGCACCGACTGGCCGATTAGTCAGAAAGATATGCTCCCTCGCATCACCGTCAAAAATCACCATGGCACGACCAGTCGCTTCAGTGACGATGGTGCAGCCACGAAGCCATCATCAACATCATCCCATCAGAAGCCTCTCTCAACAGCCAGAATACGCAGTTTTGTCCGTAAGGCCATTTTCGACAATAGGAAAGTCATGCAAAGATTTTAAAAAAGTCCTTACCTGTCTGACAATCATGGTGAGTGCATTATCCGGTCAAGGTCAGTGAGGACGCTGATGACTTTGATGGTCCATGAAGAACCGGTCGCGCACGCGGCGTCAAACGGCATTATATCTGTGAGGCAATTATTACCTGAAGGCTTGCCCTTGCTGGCAGTGCACTAAAACCTTATGACACGCCAGCTAGCTAGTCAAATGCGTGGCTGAGCAGATAAAGAGAGGCAGCCAATAGCGCAGGAGACGTCCAAAATTTCGCGCAGTGTTGCAGAATTAGGCTGCAGAGTCGGAAAAGTACTACGAGGCAGTGGCAGATACAATGGGAGAGGGCTAGGGGCTCAAGTCCCCCCCGCAATGTCAGGGTGCTTATAGTTAATGCATAGCCGGAGGCTGTGCCAAGGTAATGGTGGGGAAGGCTGGAGGCCCCCATAAATGAAGTCTTGGATCCGTACCTGCCACAATTTTTCTTTTGGTATGCTCTGCACGCCTGATAGCTCAGTATAGAAGCAGCAAAGATGTCGCAATCCTCATTAAGCAGCCCCTGGTCTCGAGCCGCCATGTTGTGACGCCATCAGAACACCATATGATCCCTTTTCCGCGATAAAAACAAATATTTACCAAGCTTCGAAGTATTCTCTACGAACACAACCCGCAATAGACATCTATGGAAGAATGTTTTTCGCTTTCTCCCCATTTTCCTGGAGAAATAGGTCCTAACTTGTCATTCAATTATTAAGACATTGTATTTACATGAACACGCTCGGTGGAGGGGTCCTCAAGTGCACCCCACCTATTCTTCCAAGATGACCGGAAAACCGTTGGCTGCTGGAAACGCTACTGGCCAAATTTGAGGGAATGAATGACCAATGGTGAGGAAATTTTGAAAGTCGGTCAATATTGTTTTGCTTACAGGCTTTCAAAGTCAGACCTATATTTTGAGACCTTCGCAATCGCGCGTTCGCACCAGTTCGCCTGCACTGTATACAGAGTGGTGACGTCATAACGTCATATACGCAGGTTATAAGTCAAGGGTCACCATACGAAGGTCAAAGTCAAGGTCAAAGGTCACAGATCAAGGCCATTGATCCCAGCATTCCAGTCAGATGGCATTATTCAGTATGAAGTATGTTATGCATGACTTCAAAGGGTTAATCAAGGTCAAGGTTAAATGACAAGGTCAAATGTCTTTTACAGTCACTATCACCCCTACGCACCCCCCAACGGGCGTTTTTCTAACCCTCTTGGTTTTAGCAATATCAGGGGGACACTTTAGGTGCCCCTCCATGGCGCGTTTTAAGAGGCCTTGTAAGGCGGAAGAGAGGATTCCCTTCACACACAACAGAAGCTTTTCGGCATTTTGCGAAGGAAAAATCAGCTCATCTCACAGAACTGATGATACCGTGTTAAAGGAATATTGTAGCGAATGGTTATTAAACTATTGCGCGAAGTGTTGTCAATGCTGTTTTACTTCTAGTAAAAAAGTGACGTTGAAGGTAAAAATAGCATTCAAATTTTATGTCATAGAAGTAAAACATAGCCTATAAGTTCTTTTGCACCTTGAAAACCTCCATACTACGTAGCTAGGGCCCTCAGTTCTCGTGGGGTTCAAGTACCTAATAATAAATGTATATTGCATCTAACGGCAAAACCAAAGCAAACCGTTCAAAATCGCCTTGGAATTGTTGCATTTCGTCGAAAAGAGCTAGAGTACTGCTTGAAAGTTGCGCTGCAGACAAATGCTTGCCATTTTAAGAGTTTTACATAAAACTAAGGTAAAAAGGCATTCACCTTCGCCCCACCAGGGAGGGGGGCCATCGATGGCCCCTCTAAGGTTTTTCCGGGATAGCAGAAAAACGACGAGGCGTAGCACCGCGGTTGAGGGCTCTACCTCTCACCCCATCATTTTCCCACCACCCCTGAAATGTTTTACCCCGGGTCACCCAAGGTCAGGTCACCAGGCAAGGTCAACCAAGGTCACCTCACTTCAAATTCTGAGCTCCATAAGAGCTACATTTTGAAGTCGATCGATTTGAAACTTCCTGCACTTTATCAACCCTCGAGGGTCTGCAAGGTGTATATCCGGGATTTTTCGATTTCGTGACCTGAGGTCAGGTCACGAGGTGACCTCTCCCATTGAAAAATGGGGAAAAGTTTTCTTTTGATCTAAAAGTCTCAAAAACAATTAAAAATGCTCAGCTTACTGAGAAAAGCGTTCTTAGTCACCCTTTCCCGGATCCCAGGGGCCATATTTGCCCTTTGACCACTCCAAGGTCATCCAAGGTCACCAGGGATCAAAAACAGTATTTTGACAATAACTGTTGACCTAATTAAGCTGGAGCGCTGAATCAAACACCATCGTGTATGTCTCGTCACTGACTTTCATTTGATATACGGCAAGATCACGTTATGACCTTTCGTGACATCAGGTCATATTAGGTCACGAGGTGACCTCTGGAGGTCAAGCCACTGGCGGGAGGTCTTTACGTTTCATATAGCGGAAAAAGGTCTGGCATTTGCCTATCAAATGTACTTGACCAGACCTCAATAGCTCTTATGGCATAAGAGTTATGCCCAGTTTGCTTAAGCATTGCATATTTGAGTGAAACTAGCCGATCTTGACCTAACATGACCTCTGGAGGTCAAAACATTGACGTGAGCGCTTAAACATGCAAATTAATTTCTTCCTGAATTCACGCGGGCTTTCTAATGCACTTTGCAGATTTGCGCTAACCCCCATATTTTCGGAGTTAGAGGGGGCCATCGATGCCACCCGTGGGGCGAAGGTGGCGCAGGACCCCCGGTGGGGCGCAGGTTAAGTAAAAACGAACGAACAGTGGCATATGTGTTATGCAACCACTGCAACCACACAGTGGAAAAAATCAGCCCGATGCAGACCAGCGCTATTGCCTAAGAAATGCGGGAAGGCGAACGCTACACCAATGGAGACTTATTGCTACACTGAGCGGGACTGAGCGACACGGGACGGTGCAAGAGCAGGCCGGACAATCACTCGTAGGGACGAAAAGTCGGATCAACAGATGGTCTGATCACCCTCCTGCTGCCGAGGCTCCGAAGGCAATCACCGTCACATTCTAAATTTTGAACAAACAGAAGTGAACACTTGCGGGTTTTCATTCCGGATCTGTTAATGGCCTTTCTGGTCATAAATATGACTTTGCAAGCTGATTTTTGTACCGCAACATTGGCAAACCATTCATTTTGAAGCATTTTTAGCATATTTTTTAGCCTGTAGGGGCAGCCTGATGATGTAAGTATTGGCATGCTTGTCCTTATCTGAAGGTTTCAAAAAGGCACTGATTTCATAGATAAGTAAGATGAATGGTATTGCAGGCCACGCAGTTATGGAAGATAGCGTTGATAAACAGGAGAAGTGATAGCGATGAAACTAAAACTTACCCGTTAGGGCACAGGTTAACCTGAGGCTATGACTGACGTAAAAACATTCACCAAAAATGTCACCCACGCAACAGTCCACCCAGTGCGCGAATTTTTCCCGGCGCACTGGCTGATATCATTAGCGGTTTCAATTTAGCCGTTGTCTTGTCGCTAATTGCTGGTCCACGACAGGGCGGTCGTTATCGTCGCGTTGTGCAGCTATCTTGCAGCGTTAATGGTGTCTGCCTCTGAGAGGACGCCACCGGACCTGGCGCTCCCTGCAGTGATTAATGCGGGAGCGGAGCTCGGGAGGAGCGGCGGGTGGCGGCCGGCAGAGAGGCGACACCGACGACGCTGACGACACCGGCCCGCTCACCAGAGAGACGGCCGCGCTCTGTTGACACCGGGGACACCCGCACTCCCTCGGCAACGCCCACCTGTCTGTTCAGCGGGCCTCGGAGAAAGGGTCAGCTGGTTAATGGAGGTCAAATCAATGTACATTTCTGGGTTGTATCTGACTTTAAAAAAATGTCTGAGCTCATTTATAAACCGGTACTGTTTGTGTTATTCCCGCCCCCACAGAAGTCGCCCGTGGGATCTGGCCGGGTCTTGTAGGTAACTGTGTTGATAATCATGGTTTCGAACAAACGTAAGGTGTCCAAATGCTGTTGTCGAAATACTGTGTCAGGGTTGCGTGGTTCAGTGGTAGAGCGCCTGCCTCCTGGGCGCAGGTCCCGGGTTCAAGGCCCAGTGGGTTCTCTCGATGAATACAACCTGATCACCAAAAAACTTCCAATGTATGGTAGACCTGGCGACGCCGCGTAACCTTAGCAGTCTTTAAACCTAAATAGTTATTGAAATATTTTTTGGCGATTTATACTGTGTTGCTGTACAATGAAGCTTGAGTCATCTCTGGTGACTTATGATGTTATCGTGGATTAACACATACGGGTGAGCACTGCATCGGGGGGGGACTAAGATCTCGAGAACCACGGTAGGTAGCGAAAACGGTAAACGGCGTTGGGCTGCCATCCACTCTATCGAAAACATTGAACCATTTTTTGTCAGGTCACATTTAAGGTACGAGGGTCAAAAATGACCGTCATAGGGATAACATGTAAATTCAGTTTTTCGGCCGTTAAATCTGAACAAATAAAGATAGACAAAACGACTAAACTATAGAATCCTCTTAGCAAGCCGAATGAATGATATATAATTTGACCTTCTAGGTCAAATCAAGGATTTGACCACCTGAGGTCAGGTCAGGGTCAAATTATATAAAATGCATATCATTAGAACCGCAAAGCCCAGGCGAGTCTAATGCACTAAAATAAATGCTCTATCACCATCGTTACTGAGTTATTCCGTAAAACCATTTTCCCATGTATTTCCAATGGAGAGGTCATGCCTCGTACCTGACCTAGGTCATCGATATCAAAAATACCGGAACATATTTTAGAGAACTCGGTGGGGCCATTATGTGATATGAGTTTCAATCGGATAAGTTCACCCTGCTCCGACTTATGCTATCTTAAACTTTTTTGAGGTCTGGTCACTTGACCTGTACTGGTGACCTGACCGAGATGACCTAACCTAAAATTTTCACAGAAGTTGTAAAAATGATGAGGAAAAGGTATACCAAGTACGGCGGCGCTACGCGCCGCCGTTTTCTGCTATCTCGGAAAAACCCGAGGGGGCGGGTACCCGCCCCGTCAATCGCGTGTTAAATCTTGCAGAAATCAAGCCGTCTCTGAAACTTTTAAGATGAATGCGGTCAGGCTTAGAATAAGCCAGTTGCGTTTATAATCCAAGACGGTCGGGGATGAAAGATACAGGGCGTGCAAAAATGTCACCTTCGAAGTGATTGTAAAAGATGGTCCAAACGCAGTCATGATGGCAAAGTTAGTATACAAGAAATGCAATCTTGAGACCATATGATGTCAGAATACCCAAGCTCACGAAAGCACATGTTACATCAAGGTCTCCCTTGATCAAGGTCTCCCTTGATCAAATTCTGAGGCCTCGGAATTTGGGGGGGCAACCGACGAGGACCTTGAGACGGACGGAACTTGCCGCTTGGAATCCCTTCCAACAGGGAAATATTCTGTGGATGATACAAGAAAGAGGGCTGAGGGCTCAAGCCCCCCACCCTCCGAGATGTCAGAGAACCTATAGTAAATGCATAGCCGGAGGCTGCTCCGAGGCAATGGCGGAGGAGGCTTGAGCCCCGTAGCCCCCCCCAAATAAAGTCTTGGATCCACCACTGGACAAAATTTTTGGTGGTATTTGACATTAGCAGTTGACATATCCTCAAGCCCGATTCGTCTTGGGAAGCTTATGTTGGTACTTACACAGCTATTGGGACATTGGGAGAGCACAGTTAACCTGTCTTGCCAGCTGATGTTGCAGGTGTATGTTATTCCAGTGTAAATGCAGCATGGGTGGCAGACGCTCTGAATTAGCGCGTTGGAGGCAGTGAATTATGTTTGATAAGGGCATACATCTATCTAAATTTGATGCCATTTTTCCACTGTTTTCTGTTGTCAGTGCGTCATTTGGTGCCAACATCTCCAGAATGACTGCCTTTGCTGAAAGTGCGGTGCGTGATATTTCTGTGCAGAGAGACTGCAAGTCACCAGGTCCTCGTTATCCGATCCGATGATTACCGAGATTTGAGGCTGAAATGAGACACTGACTGAAAATGGGCATGTTAGTTGGCATTCGATGTCTAATGCTAGAAGCTATTCAATCGTACTTTTTCACTCAAACTATGCATGAAACCGCACCGGAGTAATATGGCTTGCGGTTATCTCTAGTGAAACTATTATCGACCTGAATTCAAACTAGTTAAAATAATACTTGTTCATCTTGCAAACATATTTTAACACACACAGGGCCTTCTCCAAACTCTAAAAGAAGTTGAGTTAGGCATCACCGGGGATAACAAGAAATATGTTGTGCATTGATTTAGATAAGGCATTGCGTCATAATTCTGCAACCTAAACTTAAAATGGGCACTGGAGAGGGGTCAGGCGTCAATGAGCAGTTGAAACGGACACAAGTGCCCCCTCCCTGATATATCATAAAGCAAAAAGTTTGGGAAGACTCGTTTGAAGGTTCGGAGGGCTTTGGTGATCTACATTATAGCCAAACTTCATTTGGTCTAGATTGATATCTTCAAAGTCAAACAAGACCATAAATCTGGGTCAAATCTGGGTCATACTGGGAACCTTTTGGAAAAATGTCATAACTATGGGAAAAAATAACGAATACACAAAAAGTGAAATGGGATCATGGATTCAACGTACCATACGGTTTTGTAACCAATGCGTCCAAAGTCATTGACTTATGGCGTCACATACCGATATATTCATCACAATGCACATTATAGCAGCCATTGGACCATCAATAATGATTTGACCTTGAACAATTACCTTTGACCTTGACATGTAACCTTCACATTGAGTAACCTAACATAACATACCATTATTCTTGACGTGATTATCCCTGTATTCCTAACATAACATACGTCAAGGGACCAGGTACAAAGGGCAATCCTGAAAAAGGAGCAACCAGACCTAAACAGCGCCTAATTGAGGACACATTACATCGACAAATGGGATGACGTCATCACGATCGCAATGAAAGAATAGGCGACCGCACATGTGGCGACGAAATAGGACTAAAGCCTACAAATACAAATTATGACCGAATTTAAAAGTCGCCAATCGAGGGCCATCAATTCGAAGAAGCCAGGGGCCAAAAAGTGTCAATGTGCACCATTAAAATGTCAAACCAAAATGTGTCACCAAAATGCCAAAAGCACGGTTTGCGTTAAGGAACCAATACCGGACCATCCAGCGCTTAAAACACACGAGTTCAAGTTGCAGGTCAATTTGGATTTGTCGCCGTATTGTCTCGAGGAAACATGTCGGCGATTTTTGTCACCTTCCCACCTTGGCCCGTCACCATTTAGAATGCCAAAATGGTAGGTTTTCGACCCCGATGAGCTAAGACCAGTGTTTTGCTTCAACCAGTCTTCGGCACATTGAAAAATAGAGGAAGGATGGGGGGAAGGGCGGCAACTCAGGGCCCCTACAGCCGAAACCCCAACCCAAAGGAGCCCCCACGATCTGCCCCACGGGGGGGGAATGGAATCCCCCGACCTCGGCCCTTTCGAAAAAAAAAAAAAAAAAGACGGCGGATACCAAGGGAGGCCAAACTAACAGTCACGACCAGATCAATATAGGCCAAACAGGTAAAAAGGACATGCAGGGAACCTTAAGGGCCGGTTTCGATTGAATTAACCCCCCCACCGGGGGCCACATGGCCCCCCTAAGGTTTTCGGGATAGCAGAAAAGACGAGACGCGCACCGCGGTTGAGGCCACCCACGCATCATTTCCCACATCCCTGAAATTTTTACCCCGGGTCACCCAAGGTCAGGTCACCAGACGAGGTCAACCAAGGTCACCTCACTTCACTTTAGAGCTCTGTAAGAGCTACATTTCAAAGTCGATCGATTTGAAACTTCCTACACTTCATGACCCCTCCAGGGTCTACAAGGTGTATATCCGGGATTTTTCGATTTCGTGCCCTGAGGCCAGGTCACGAGGCGACCTCTCCCATTGGAAAAGCATGGGGAAAAGCTATTTCATGATATAAAAGCCACAAAAATGATTGCAAATACTCAGACTGCTCAGAACAACGTTTTTGGACACCCTTCACGGATCCCAGGGGTTATATTTGCCCTTGACCTTTCCAAGGTCATCCAAGGTCACCAGAGGTCAAAAACAGTATTTTGACAATAACTTTTGACCTAATTGAGCTAGAGCGGTGAAACAAACACCATCGTGTTTGTCTTGTCACTGGCTTTCATTTGATATACGGCAAGGTCAATTTTGACCTTTCGTGACCTCAGGTCATATTAGGTCACGAGGTGACCTCTGGCGGTCAAACCACTGGCGGGAGGTCTTTACGTTCCACATAGCGGAAAAAGTACTGGCAATTTGCTATCAAATGTACTTTACCAGGCCTCAATAGCTCTAATGACATAAGAGTTATGCCCAGTTTGCTTAATCATTGCATATTTGAGTGAAAATAGCCGATCTTGACCTAATTTGACCTCTGGAGGTCAAACCATTGACCTGAGCACTAAAACAGCAAGTAATTTCTTACTGAATTCACGCGAGCTTTCTATTGCACTTTGCAGATTTGCGCTAACGCCCATATTTTCGGAGTTAGAGGGGGCCATCGATGGCCCCCGGTGGGGCGAAGGTGGCGCCGGACTCCCGGTGGGGCGCGGGTTAAGTTAGAGGCCATTGCTAGACATCATTAGACCTCTAGTTACGGCAAATCGAACAAATGTATACTATGGCCATACGAAGATAACATGAACAAGTGTCTGACCCAAGGTCAGTCTAATGTCACTACCGGACCTAATATGATCTTTACGGAAGTCAATCGGCTGATAATGATAATTTGGTTCAAATATTGCCAAACTTATAATATAGGAAACGAAGAGTGTATCACTTTCAATCAAAACATGCTTGGAAACATCTGCGAAAACCCCAGGGCCTCTCCGATTGGACTGAAAGGTGGTGAAGGTTTTCAAACCAGCTCACTGCATCCACAATCCAGATATGAGCAAATAGCGCAGAAGTAGTTATAGTGAGAAAACATAAAAACAAAAGTCAACACCTGATTTGGTAAAAAATTTAGCACCACAGGGTTAGAGACCTTGAATAAAAAACATGCAAGCCCGATACTCTGATCATGTTCAATGATTGAAATTTTCGACAGCAAATTCAGAACTGATAAAAGACTACGCTGTTTGCAAATGAACCGTGTTCCAATATAATCTTGATAAATCTAGATTTTCAGCTTGGGTAGCAATTGCAATATCCAAACAAGAGCGTCGTCCCCGGCTCAGAAGAAAGGCGGGAGGGGAGATGTGGATGGGGGTTCACAAAGAAGAGGTTCACAAGATGTGGCAGATTAACTCTGTATTCCTCATTGGCAGAACCTGCTTCGTCTAAGACCATAAACATTTGGAATTTGTTTCATTTGTCGTCCGAGGTCAGCACGAGCGTCCAAACACGAATAAAATTGACCAAATTATCAACATTCCAGCATGCGATGCCAATGCGTGTAATGTTTCTGCTCACTTTTGTCCATGAAAACTAGTTTAGCACACACGATGGAAAGTTTGATTTTCTTCTCTCAAAATATTGTCCGACAAAGGTAGCAAGCAAGTTCACGTCTCCTGTGGCCTCCTTTCGTTACATTCTTCTAATGCTTCTGATATAATTTAATATGTCATCACAGTTAGACAGAGATTTGAAAACTTCGATGATTAGTTGGTTTTAGGTCTTCATTGTTTCTCGCTCCACCCGTGGATGGCAATGCCGCTACAGCTCCGAAGCAAATGTGGTTATCTGGTGCACATAAAACGCTCGAAGGAGGGTGAGACGGATTTAAAAAAATCGCAGCTGTTCGTACGCCCGCCCTTTAGATAAATCCATGAGCGCCTGATACTGAAACCCAAAAAGTTAGCTAGACGTCATTAGTACATAATTATAATTTGCGCTTTCATTGTTTGGATTGACTTCTTCCGACCGATCCCTAAAATATGTTTTATGTAAGAAAGTGTTGGAAAACACGCTATTTTGAACAAACTGTTTAAAAACTAGCTTTCCTCTCATTACTTCGGGTGGAGAAAGGAAAGCAATAGTCCACTTCCTCTTACTAAAAACGCATCAAAATTGCAAGACCTTTCCTTCGGCACGTCAACAGCAAGAGTGCGCTAAGTTCATGTGAAGTCATAGCCTTGCTTTCCCAGCCATTGAATCGTGCAATCTGTTCCACAAAGGTTCAATTGCCTTCAATAAACATGCGACAGCAGTAACTTCGATACAGCATCGTGCATGTTACTGTGTATATGGCTGTTTATAATACACATATAAGCCGACCAGTACATTGAGCATCAATAGCCGATGCCCGTGCAGGCAACGTCACACTCAGGGGTTCCACCGACGGGCACGGGCCGAACCAGCACGGGGCACACCGACACAAAAGCGGCTCCACCCTCAACAAGCCAAGAGATGGCACGGCGGACGTTTATGGCGGGTCGCAGGGTCGCCGTTTAGTCCTGTGGTGTCAGGACCGCTTGTTTACGGTCGTTGCCCAACGAGCGGGCGGGTGCCCGCGGGCGCCGCTGCTGGTGTGTGCGGACTCCGCGACCGCGGCTCAGCTCCTCGCCGCCGCCGGCCATCGTCAGCACGAAGGTCTCCGATTTGCATTGAATATAAGAATGGATTTTATTATAATCACGATAGTGCAGCGCCGGCCTCCCAGGCACCTTCGAAGGCACATGACCGAGGACAACATTGCGTGCCTGACGCCCATTATGCAAATGGAGGCGTGTTCGCTAAAATAATCTGGACAACACGCAAATAGCTAAGAAGCCGGTTAAAGGTTATGACAGGCGTGATAAACGAGCACAGTATAACCAGATGGGGATAAGTGGCCCAGTGACTGTGTCATCGCGGACCTGAGCCTCTCCCCCGAACCAGAGGGCCCGAGCTCAAGTCCCGACGGGTTCTCTATATGTGTGATGGAATCCCAAATATTGTTCCCATCAGGGCGGAGTTGTCGAAACCGCGCGTCCTGAGAGATCCTGAAAGTTTAACGCAAGCGACCTCACTTAGAAACACTTAAGAGATGGTTTTACTTCTATTATTTTTGATTGGACGATCTGAAGCTCACTTGTGTAGTGAGGGCAAAACAGCCACATTGCTACCGTGCCTCCAGCGTTTCCTTGTTAAGGATATTTGATTTGAGGGCCATCTTTCAGCAATAGTCACCACATAGTTCCGCTTGGGCAGGGCGTACCTGAAGTCGGCTTTTGCCTTCTCCCCATGCGCTTGATGCCACGCATATGTTACCTCCTGGAAAGGGACCTGGAACTGTTGGTAGTAGTACGTCAGGACCCGAGTGAACTCCCGCCCCATTCTATATCCATCTGTAAATGTAGAAAATAAAATGTTTATGGTAGTCCTCTTAAGGTGTTGTCGGTATTGGTAGCGATGCTGGTTCTCATGAGTGTAAACAGACGATCACCACGGGGAGCCAGTAGGAGGAGGAGGAGGAGGAGGAGGAGGAGGAGGAGGAGGAGGAGGAGGAGGAGGAGGAGGAGGAGGAGGAGGAGGAGGAGGAGGAGGAGGAGGAGGAGGAGGGAGGAGGAGGAGGAGGAGGAGGAGGAGGAGGAGGAGGAGGAAGAAGAAGAAGAAGGAGAAGAAGAAGAAAAAAGAAGAACAAGAAGAACAAGAACAAGAGGAGGAGGAAGACGAGGAGGAGGGAGTGAGTGATTATGTAAGTGGAGGCCTGTGTAGATGTGTTCCTCAGCACCACGCCGTCCCCCGTCATCTGCGTCAGTTGATGTTGAAAGGCTGTTCAGCTTCGGACATCCTGACATCCCGAGGTCCAAGAGGTCCACCATCAGCTCCCTGAAATTTGGGCAGCTGGTGGTTTCAAAGTGCAGCGTTAAGAAGCAAAGATAATCACAAAGAAGCGGGGGGGGAGGAAGAGAAAGCTATTGAGTATTGTTTGGTTATGAAGTTTTTCAGCATATCTTCAGATTCTTCACATTCTTTTCACATCAGAAATTCATGTTTGTTGCAACATACTAATACAAAGTAGCCCATTGTTTGAGGAAAGATAGTCGTGTGTTCAGAGGGGAATTTTTCCCCAGGTATCCACTTTCTGCGTCCAAGCGCCTCCACGGTTCCCCATCATTGCGAGAATGTGATGGAAAGGAGGAAATACAAGACAGGCTGGTCTGTCTCCTTCAGGAAAGTTTTGCATCCATAAGTGCTTAGTTTTGGGGCAAGCAAAACCTAAAACCAGGTGTTTTTCAATACTATCCACAACGCCGAGATAAAATCAGAATTTCGTAATTGTGCCACTTTCCTGCACACGCAACGCGGTAAGGCAATCGTTGCAATGGGAACCATAATAATCTGGACCCTGTATTCCTACAGCCGAACTAGATCTACTTTAATCTCTTGATCTGCTTTGTAGCTTGCCCTGGTGGCGTTATTTTTTCACACGCTTGAAATTCTAGGACTGATTGACATCTGCGGATTTTATCCCTGAAGCTAGAAGCGGTACTAAAAATAATGTTTAAAAATTATGATGGCTTGTTAGATGATCAAGAGTCATTTTATCATAACGATTGCAGGGTTCAGTCACTGTTCGTTCCACATCAAAGAATACTATCGATTCTGATGTTTGCAGCTGTAAAATATCAGAACAATTTAACACAATTTGGCCAAGTATCTAGCACCACTGAAAAACAACATGATTTCAAGATCAACTTATAATTTGGGAAGGGAGTGGATATTATTTTTTCCAGCACTACAGATGTCGTGGAGAGTTGAGGGCGCGTGGTAAGTTCGAGGAAACGATAGGTGTACAGGTGCCGGAGGCTGGCCTGTGTGGTACCTTACTGCCAAATCAAAGATTACAGCGCTTTTTGTTTGCATATGCTTATTTTTACTTGCTTGTTTTACTTTTTGTACTTTACTTATGCAAAGAGACGAATCGTGAAAAAAGCTGGTGCATACAATATGTTTATTTTAACGGTTTACATTGATACAATTAGGGATACAAAGATACCAATATGAGGGTTGAGGATATTCCATATTTGTCTAGGTAAAGTTTTGTAATCACTGCCCTGAAAAACGCTTTACTTAGTGGGATATTTTCCAGTCTTCTGATTTTAGGGATAATCACATTATTCCAGGTTCGTGAGGCCGCAATGAATATAGAAATTTCCTGTACATGGTTGAGGCGAAGGGGACCTGAAAGTGTTGGGTTCGTCTTATATTAGGGAGAAGGGGATTTGGGTTAGTTGTATTAATCCTTTTATTGAGGGGGCACGGTAAAGTCTGTTCGAGATGGCTATGGAGGAGTTTTAATTGGGCTTCTTCCGTCAGATCTTCAATTTTCAGGATTTCGTATTTTTTAAATAAGAGACTGGTGTGAGCAAGGGGCTCAGATTTATCTACCATACGGACAATTTTTTTTCTGTAGCACCATCAGCTTATTTAAATGATATTTGAATGTCCTCCCCCAAATTGGAAGGCAGTAATTTAAGAAAGGGAGAATAAGAGCATTGTAAAGCAGGAGAAGATGACCAGAGTCCAGAATATGTTGTGACCTACGTATAAGACCTATATTACGTGACACTGTGTTTTCTATACTTTGCATAGATTGTACTTTGTATGTACTTTGTAAATTGTGCTGAAACCACCAATAACTTAGAATTGAAAGAAAAAAAACATCAGCGGCCCAAAATTCAGGCCTTATAATATATATATATATATATATATATATATATATATATATATATATATATATATATATATATATATATATATATATATATATATTTGTGTATTTTGGATATATTTTCTCCAAACACTGTCGATTGAACTTCAGCGAAGAATTCGTTTTAGCTTGTTTTTGTTTTCGTTTTCGCAGGTTTGTATCAGTTTTTCACTCTGTTGTCGTTGATGGAAGATAATATAAGTCCTAAATCGGTAGGCATTACACAGTTATATTATTCACGGCATTTACAGGTACAGTCGACGTTTCGAAGGCTTTCAGCGATCATTATCGAGACATTAATGACATAACCACATAATAATATTACAGACAAAAACACATATTATAAAAAGTCGTGGCAGGGTCGAGCGGATTTCAAAAGATAATCGGTTGTATGAAGAATGAAGCTCACAATATGTATGAATATATGATAACGTGACTAAAGCTTTAACTTCCTCTTTTGAGCATACACAAAAACATGAGGCCTAAAGTCTTTCACAATTTTTTCTTAGTTTACAGTTGTCATGTATTCCACAGATGGAGCTTCTCAGTTTGATTGAGTTGCGTGTTTAGTTCAGGGTTGTGTTCGCGGATGTAAAGTGCTTCGTGATCCATATTCTGAGATGATCATTGATATGCTTGTGCGTAAATGTGTTGTCGGTGAGGATTTTCTGGTGAGCTGTGTTTGGTGGTGTTGTTCTACGTGGTTCTTGATGGAGCTGGTGTGGCCTGGTGCTTTGTGTAGAGTGAGGCGTCGTGAGAGGGATGTTGTCGTGGCACCGATGTACTTAGCGGCAAGGAGCCTACAGTCTCCTAAGGGGCAGTTAAATTGATAAAGTACATTGGTGCGTGACAGAGGGTAGTCTTGTCTGATGTGTTGTTGCGAATGATGAGGTTGGAAGTTTTCTATTTTTGTAATAGATAGTGAGATGCAGCTGGGTGTCAGAATTTGTGCACTTTAAGTTGTCGCGAATGATATGCTGCATGATTCTTTCGTCATCTTTATGGGCCTGCCATAAAGTTGCGGTAGTAGAGCCTGATGGATTTCGCTTCTGGCGCCTTGTCACTACTGGTCTTTTTAGATGTTTTTGAAAGTCTCATCAACAACCTTGTTAGAGTATCCGTTGTGACAAGAATCTGACGGATTCGCCTTAACTCACTGTGAAGAGCAGTTTGCGAGGAGCAGTTACGAACTGCTCGCCTGACAAACGCAGTTATAACACTGCGTTTGTACCTCTCCGGGCACTCACTATCTCCGTTGAGTACTCGGCCTTCGTTCGTGGCCTTGCGGTAGACATCTGTCACAAAATTGTCATCAATATCGGACACCATTACGTCTAGAAAGGGGATCTTCTTATCAATACTTAACTCGTGTGTGAACTTGAGCACACTGTTGTGTTTGAGTTTAGAAATCAGGGTTTTAGATGATCCTCATCTCTCACATCACAGAATATATCATCTACATACCTGCAATAGATGTTAGGTCGCACATCAGGATCACATAGGACAAGGTTCTCAACCGCCGACATGTAAGCGTTAGCAAAGAGGGGGCCCAGGGGGGCCCATCGCGACACCTTCTCGCTGTCGGTATAAGGTACCGTCTGGTCCTCGGAAAGGGGCCTCACTGGTACAGGCTTGAAGCAGCTGCTCAAGGATGGTGGCAGGCATTTTCAGAGGGCATTTTGTCGGATCTGGGTTGTGGTACACGTAGTCGAGTATTATTTGAATTGTGGCATTTACAGGAACATTGGTGAACAAACTTTCTACGTTAATAGAAGCCAGCATGCCTGTAGGTTTGTTTGTTCTTAAGATGTCTATAAACTCATCGACTGATTTTAAGCTAAAATCTCTGGAACGAATGGCTTAAGCAATTCGTTGAGGCGTTTGCTAACTTGTACAAAGGGCTAGGGGTTTGGGAAATTATAGGCCTTAAGGGATTGCTAGACTTATGCGTTTTAACGTTCCCGTAAGCATAACCCGGAGCGTACTCTCCCTTATCTTTTGCAACTTTATAGAGTCAACGGCACTATTCTGACAGTCTATGATTCTATTCACCTTTGCTTTCAGGTTGTCGGTGGTGTCGACACTAAGCTTCTCAAACTTCATCTAATCTCCCAGGATGTCGTCCATTTTCTTGAAGTATTGGTCGCGATCCATGATAACGTATACAGCTGCTTTGTCCGCGCGCCTGATGAGGATCCGTTCATCTTCTCGAAGTTGTTTGGCTGCTTATATATATATATATATATATATATATATATATAAGCAGCCAAGTTATCTTCAGTTTTATATATATATACATATCTAAATATATAGATATATAAATGTATATATATATATATAAACATTCGAGTATTTCGGAAAAATGTTCTCCTTGATACATTGGCGATTAAATATCACGGAAGTTTCACATTTAGATGCTTTTCTCTGTAGTTTTTCGATATATATATATATATATATATATAATGACAAAAGGAACATTTAAGCTTCGAGAAAGACCAATCACCCAACAATATCCTCCAAAGTTGCATTCCTGGCCGACCAAAACTCTAATAAGGTGGTTTGTTGCCGAATCAGCCTATCCCAAAGGCGAATAACGAAAGGCGAAGTGGAGACATCCCACCTCTTTCGGTGAGATTGTGTGTGTCTACCAGTTCTGCAGCACCAGTCCATAGACATTTGATCTCGAAATACATTTCCCGAGGAATACATTTCCCGAACCATGAGCAATGTCATATCCTGAGTTTAAGACCTGCAAGTCCTGACGTGGTGCCAGATCTCTGCATGGACGCCATGGCCATCTCCTCCCTCTGGCAACTGCCAACAGTGTATCTTCGTTCAACCACCACGTCCATGCGGCTAAACACATCGCGGCTCTCACTCCCGTGCTCACCGATTCATGCATAACTCATGCACGTGCCCACGGAGGCAGTGTTCCAGCTCGGGCCGATGAGCCATGTGACTTACCTGACTATAACATCATCATTCACACAGTGCGCGCCGTCGGTCGCCGGCCGTGCAGTCGGCTGGTGGCGCTGCACCATGAGTTGTGGCCGGCTGCAGTGTCGCTGGCCGTCGAGGGCGCGGCGTCGCTGCGGGATCCCCGTGTGGGGTGTCGCCCGCGCTCGTGCGCCGAGCCGAGTCGAGTTACGGCGCACGTGCAAACGACACTGACGACGCCCGCCGCATGCCCCACTCCGCATGCCGCTGATCGGCCGGAGCAAATCACCGATCCGGCGTAACTGGTGGCTTTGATTGAGGTGTGGTCAAAAGGCGGACGTATGTTCCTGGATTGGTAACTGGTAAGAACACCCGGGTTTTTTTATTACACATGGTACATACATTTCAAATTCTGGCATAACCTTGGTGTTTTGACCTGTTCTCACTGCGTCGCGTAAGTGAGCATGGTTTTTGCGAGCTTCCTCCGGCAACGTGATGGGAGGGAAGGAGCGAGGTATAGCAGAGACTACTATCATGAAAATGGTTCCATCTATTGAGTATTTCTTGCCTTTCCGAGGCACATCTCAAACACAATAGAGGTCGTTAAAAACTACATGAAACACAACGGAAAAGGGAGACGCTTCTTTGTTACGTTTCACTCAACAGAGAGAATACGCTTCTGGAAGTAGATTTCTGACGACAACCAAGATAGAATAACGTTTGACCAGGGCCAATACAGCACCATAATAATATAAATGCAGTATGCTACATTTTTACAGGCCACAAGGAAGGTGTCTTTTAGCTTTGTCCACTCCTCTGTCTTCCCAATGTTCTCCAGGTTCCAAACTATTGAAGGCCAATACACCGATTCGAATCTGGTATGCATCTTCAAGATGAGCCCCAAACAGATCAATAATTGATTTGGATGGATTATTTGGGTTTATTGTTGACCTCCTCGGTCATATAACCTTAACATGCGCACTAGAAGGCGTGCCTCGAAGGCCCTCCACCTATTTTTCCAACGTGATTGGAGACCCGTTGGTAACCAAAAACGATACTTGACAACATTTGAGATAATTCGACGGCGCACAGATTGGTGAAAAAGGTGTTGAAAATCGATAGAAAAATGTTCCGTCTTATGATTTTACTGGACCTGTTGTCACAGCGTACCTTTATACCTCTCTGTCTCAGCGTACCTTTCTCTCAGTCACTCAATTGGGTGGCCTTGGTGACAACTAAGACTTTGAACATAATACTTTATATTTAAGAGCAAAATAGTGTGCATGACAATGTAACTTTTACTGTAAGACTTACATTATATAAAATCTGATGCAGTTGACGACCAAAAACGGTAAGGTGGTGTTGGAAATGATGCACCGGCTTGATTGGCAAATTCTGCCAATTCAGTTTTGTACTAAAACAGACCAAAGCACAAAATCAACAAGCTCGCTGAAAACTGGCATAGCATTTCTACAGCAGAACCATTTGGCAAGGACACACTCTCCAAAATTCTCACCTCAGCGGGCAAGCGGCGTTACTTGGGAATGCAGATTGTTCACAGGAGGCTTACGCTTGACACCAATAACCAAGCCATTTAGCCTGACAGAGCATTATCCATGCGCGATGAAAGAGCCAATTGTGGCCTCCTGATGCCACCTCTACGCACGGCATGCTGAATGCTGATTTAACGCGACTTCAATGCGACACAGCTGCGCAGTCCTGCAGCGTTGCCCTCTCGCCATGCTTCCAGCAGAAGGGGAGCATGCTATGTTGCATTATCCCTATTCCTGTCAGGATCCTGGATACCCCTAGTCCTGTCACGGCGGGGGAGGGGGGAGAGCGGCGGCGGCCCGCTCCTAAGATTTCAAAATCTACCCGCCCAATTAAAACAAGCAATATGGAATCGATTTTCTCATGCTGAGCACACTTTAAAGACATTAAAATTTTAAAATTGTAGGCAAGGGAGGCCAAAATATACTTTTTGAAAACTTGTTTTGCTTCCCCATGATTCTTGGTCCTGTTGTTATTTTTTCATAAACTTCGTACGCATTGATAGAGAATCGATGCAAAATTGACAAATATTCCAGTAATTTAAAATGCATTCCCGGTTCCAAGGTCGTAACTACATGGAGAAGCATATAAGTAAATGCATTATTCTTTTTTGTATATATTAAAAAAGTCAAATAGTGCGTGACATTTGTGACATCGGGGCAAATAGTATAATAATAAATCATCCGAGGCGGACGCAGGAAAGCAGATAGTGGATCAAGATGCATACTGCCACTTTGTTGATACATTTCATATTTGTCAACCTTTATCCGCCCATGATAGATCCGGGAGATGGGGAAACCTGAGGGTCTTGTCTCCTTGATCCGGCTCTGAATGAATTTTCTCCGCTCAGTCTTGGAGCCAAATGTAATCCCGATATACTTTTCTAATCATTGGTCCATTCTAGGACCAGACAACTCTTCGTATTTGAGCTCCACGCTGCCTTCCGCACTGCTTGTTTAAAGTTTTCCGGTTTCCTCCCAATTGGACTGAGATCAGACAATTTTCGGAGGAGAAGTGCGGGACCTGGTCCCCTTGCCCCCCCGTTTTCCGACGGTCACGCATTGCCGAATCTTCTTCTAGGACGAGCATTTAGAGGGGGCGACGGGGCCACCGAGTCATGAAAACGTGTTAATTTAGAAAGGCGACGAAAGTCGGACGGGTCGAATGCCTTTTCGTTCCCCTGGACCTGATGTAGTAGTCTGGCGTAGTAACATTTTCAAGCTGGGGTGGGGGCAAAAGTTGTCGCCATTGCTGGGGCCAAGTGTGAATAAAATTGGGTCAGCTATCCGGATATTCAGCTCCGATAGCTCAGTTGGTAGAGCGTTGGGCTCCGGTCCAATGCTCAGGAGCATGCAGCGGCAGTGTATGTGCAGGCTTGGGAGCGATTCTCCTGAGATGCTTCGGCGCTCAATATTTACCCGACGCAGGTCGGCTAGCAACTGACTGGTGAGAGGGTGGCCTGAGCCGGGTGGCCAGCCCTGTGCTTTGTGGAAGGTTAAACTTTGGATTCTACATTAACTCTTCATTTTGGGAGTTGCTCGTTCGGGTGGTGGGATCAAGGTCTCCGTGGCAAGTCACTTGATGACTTTAGTAGTACGCCGACCGAACTAGGAACAATTTGGAAAAAATTGTAATCTGGTTGTCTAATCTTGCATATGGCGAGCCTAATCAGAGGCGGCTATAGACGGGAGCTTCCAGAAGCGACAGGATCAAACGCGAAGAACATTGTTTGTGTAACAAAATCAGCAAAACTCAAATAGTCTGAGGGCGGCAATTTGTTCCACCTTCAACTGTATGCACGAGTGAATATAACACCACAGCCGAAATCCTAAGTCCGGCTAGCCGGCATGTATATTGTCTGCATTTGATAGCAATGAAAGCGGGGTAGTGAGCAGGTATTCCCAGAGAAAAGTCGTCTATTATTCAAATGTAATGAGCTCTCATTTTTAAGCCATTGCTGGTGATTATTTCATCATGGTTCTAGTTTTCTAATATTGGAGATACAAAGGTCGAATGTTGGCATTGTCAATAGTCCTAATAATAACCGATTTACATTCATACTATATATATATATATATATATATATATATATATTGAAGAGAAACGGCCAAGATAATAAACCATATTTCGAACACGATTCTTTGTCAAGTTTAGAGTCCCTCTTTTGATTAGTTCATCAGCTGCCACGAACTGTTTTCTCTGGATTACTTCACCAGTATAAGGTTTGTGTGGACGAAAACTGAGCAGGCACCAATCATTGGAAATGTAATGGTTAGATAATAATGACCGACTTTTTATGTAGCAGACCCCTGTGAACTTGATAACTTTTTGTTTTCTGCATCGTATGAACATCGCTGAAGCTGTTTCACAGGTCCAAAAAGCAACGTTTGCGATAAAATCCACACATAGCCGAAAATGTAGGCAATATTTTGTCCACAGGGAAGATAATTATGTACCTTTTAAGCTTACAATTTGAACTTTTTCAATATCGTGTTTTACTTCCCCAGGGTAATAACTACACGCCCCCTTGAAAGTATTTGTTTTTAAGCCTAAACATAAAATTTGCGTGTACTGCTTCAGTACTGTGTGATATCGTCTATATAGTTTATCCTATAGACATGCTTCTTTAAGTACTGTTTAAGCTCAATTTATTTGGTTCAATCTACTCAACCTGATTGAAGTGGTATGCTGAACATTTTCGTTAACTTTCATATCTACATGATTTAAATTGGAATGAATTGTGATAATACAAAGCCGTTGAACCTTTTACCACAGCAAAACTTTTCAATTTTAAATGAAAATAGCAATATGAAAGGGAAACAATCGCACACTACAAAACAGCGTCAGCGAATTTATATGTATAGACCTCAACAATATTTCAAAGGCAGAAGCAAACAGAAACTCTGCAAAAAGAGAGATAAGACTCTTAACATATTTGTGGAAGATCAAGCGGCTGTACCATATAGAAGAACTACAAGTGCATGGCTCAGGGTTTCTCAGCATGAGTGCAAGGCTAATAGCTCTCTCTTTCCTCCAATGAATTGCAAACGCATCATTCAATTAGAAGTCAGATTTTATCTTCATCCATTTTAGGAATAGAGAGGCACCTGCTCGGACGCTGACGAGGTCACTGCAAACTTCTTTAGTGCTATATTCACCTTGAAAATTCATGTCTCCTCGGACAGGAGCGTCATTAATCTGCACGGGTTCCGGTTTGGGTACATCCCGTTCCGACCGAGGACCACCGACTCGTCAGTGTCACCTGGGTGCAGACCAGTTCAGTGCTCGTGCTGCCCCCCCTCTCCCACTAGAGGGGGTGCAGCTCCAAACCGACACTGACAACCTGACCGGAGCCAGATAAAAATGCACGGCTATAACTGCTTTCTCTTTCTGTGCAGAACGGAGAACCCGTCCGCGCCGGCTCTCCAGGCTCGATAATTGACATTTGCGACATCGCCGGGGCCGATATATCACCGGCCATCACCGGCGGCCGGCTTCTACAAGACAGCCTCGTGTTCTGAGGCCCGCGCCCGGTGCACCGTCGCCCATTAGCACTGATTGGCTCCGGACCCACAAGCTGGCACTGGCTGTGTTGGACCGTCAGGTGCGCGTGCTACAGTACAAACCTGTAGCTGTCAGCGCCCGAGAGCGATTTTTATCGGCTGCTTCAGCTGTCATCCGGTGTTGCTCCCCCTGTACGCCGTCTGAAAACTGTGGCTGTGATTGTTGTCCGTCAGTTTTTTTTGTCGAGTTGCGCCGGTGTTGTGCTGCATCGTCGACAGCGCCGCCGATTGGAAATGATAGGACGTTCGTCAGTCTCGGCCCAGCTCTTAGCCGTAACAAAATGAAAAGTCATCGCACATGCTGTTATAGGGAATGTAAAGTTTTCTGGCACAGCACGCCATAGTGACACAAACTGTGCAAAGTGCACGTAAAATTCAACATGATGAATCGGAGCACAGTAAATGCGGTGTGATGCTCCTATGTTCTGCCACTCATTGTTCCGACTCCACTCTGTATTCACCGGAACAATTAAGAACGTGTAACTTCCTTTTGTTCACATTGTGCTTTATCTGACGTTTGGTGCGCAATCATGTATCTAAATATCCAGTCAGTAAGTGGTGTATATACCTATGCAACAAGTCGCAAACGTTTTGATTGAGCATGCTCAGTGGTGAGAGCAAAGCAAAAACTAGAAAAAAAGAGCGAATTGTGCTCCGTTGACCGGGTCTGCAAGCTTGCAGGAGTGGCTCTATTCCAAAACCTCAACCTAGCTGGGTAATTCATTGTACACGTGGTCAAGCAGATTTTCAGGGATGCGCCCAGTCATAAGCCGATTATTCTCACCAATACCCCACGAAGGATCAACTCTAATTTTTGTGGGATTGTTAGTCAGCATTTGCTGTTCTAGATAAGAAGCTTCTTTGAAGAGACAAAATTTTGTGTAATAAGGTGTTCCTCACCTAATCTTTTTATAAAGTTTTCAGCTTTAAGAAGATTGTGTGCCATAATTACCGAAAGCCCGTAAGCCGATTGTCGAGGTCAGTTTAAGCCCTGGAATCATATTTTTTGATAGTATGGTTATGACTATAGTAGTCAGAATTCGATTGTTATGGGCCAAGTTGATCAGCTGCGAGCATCAGTTTGCGAGGGGCTCTCCCACCCCAGCGGGGCGAGCAGTGACGGATTCAGGACCTCATTTCGGGGAAGCTAGGGGCTCGAGCCTCCCCACCATTGCCTCGCATCAGCCACCACCTTTGCATTAACTATAGGTACTCAGACATTTATGGGAGGGGGCTTTGGCCCCTAGCCCCCCCTGGAATCCGCCGCTGGGGCCGGGTACACATCTGGAGCGTCTGTTTTCGTTTGTAGTGCTAACCCTCACGACTGGTTAACACCACCTCGCAGCGCCGAGCCGAGACCACTCGATTTGTGGCTTGTTATAAGGACGCGCCGTGACCGACAGGTCGTTCCTGATGCGCCAATGCAGGAACATTAGCCGTGTCATGCTGGATCGGCATGCGTGAAATCTCATGCTGACACCGATCAGGTAGGTACGGCCGTGAACACTTGACCTCTATGCAGAGCCTCAGGATGCGGGTAAACGTGTAAAGGTGACGCAGGCGTGAGTATATTAAAATGAATGGTTTGTTGTTAGTTCTATGTTAAGTAAGTAATAATGGTTTTATCTGGTAGCTTGGTTATGTTTTAGAGTGGCCTTGCGGATAAGAAGTACCGATTTAGGACTGAGTAGCATTCCCCCAAGACGGTTCCTTGCTGTTTTATTAGTATAGGGTAATCACCCATGTGCTTTAGAATCATGAATGTATACCGTGAGTAACTGAATGAAATCTTTATTGAAATAAGAAGCAGCTTGATTGTAGTTTGTATTGCACTGAACCCGCGATATAAGGCCAGCGTACTAGTTTTAGCCGAAACAAAATATTCAAAATGGGACACATTTCGTAACTGTCAAGGGAAACGCCAATGCCAAGTAAAAGCCATGTTCGTAAGCGTCAAGTAAAAGGTCACAGGTACAGTCACCTTTTACTTGATACTTGTATTATCTAGGGCCCTAAGCCATTTCCCTTGACACATACCTACAGCATGGTGCCCTACCTCCAGCCCGCTCTTCCAGAACTGATCATATTTCGCACACTAGAATTTCAACCAGAGCAGCACAGCAGCACATCGGCGTCCGACATCGAAGTATCACAGGTTCTGGCGCTATATGGGATGACTTTGCACCAACTATCACTAAATATATATCATTTCGTGGTTGCCGAGCAGTATTTCCCGAATAGCCACTGGAAGTTCACCCAGTCCTGGTATCCAAACAGGATGGCCCAAATCTTAGAAGCGGAGAGAGTCGGGAATTATGGTGCTGATAACGTAGCTTGCTGGGTTTTCTGTATAATCCGTCGGGCGGCGCGGCGGGCCGCACCCCGCGCCTCGCGCCAGTCTGACGTTGCGTGCGCCCGGGCTGGCCCCCTGCAGCGGCCCTGCAGCGGCCTGCCTGCAGGGTCGGCGGCGGCTGCAGCCGCTCCGACGCGCAGGCCACCGCTCTCACCAGCTAAAAGCTAATTGACAGCGATGGATTCAGAGGGGCGTGCGTCAGTACCGCACAAGCACAGGTTTTCATCAGATGATGCCTGTTGACCTGTACTTTTGGCACGTTTCCTGAGATGTACTGTTGGAGGAGGACCGGCCTTCTTGTTTAAATCGTTGAAGTGTGTTCAGTCGGATAGATCAAATATATTTTCACTTCTCAAGGTGAAAGCCTCTTCTTTTCAAATGACTCCCCTGCCCTTCGATATTGCAGTCTAAGTCTGCCTGTCAGTCATCTCTAAAAGTGATTATGTAAATTTCATTTAAGGCGTGTTCCACCTTTTATGGGTTTTAGAGTGGAGATGACAGTTTGTATTGAACTGTATTGTATTTCACTTCATGAGGTGATTCCATCATTGGAGGGCTATTCTTCATCTCGAGTCAAGTATTTAAAACGTTGTAGAGAAAATACAAAACATTCGTACATCCCCTCACATTCAAAGCACCACCATATACATCCTTCATGCAAATTATATCGTATACTGCACGTTAAATATGGATTCACCTGGAACACCAGCAGTGAAAAGTCACTGTTACTCCTTTGCCTGCTGTTTCAGGTGTTGCTTTAACCTGACTTTGAAATGGCCGATAGTTGGCGCATCTCGGACACTAGATGGCAGTTTGGTAGAGCATGTAGAGAAATCACTAACGGCATGTTTCATTTCACTCAAAGTTCCTGGTTTTTTAATTTCCGCACAATATATAATTCAAAGTAAAGGGCACCAAAGCCCTGCTTCTAACCCGGGAGTAATTACTTTAAATATGGTGGAAACAGTTTGATTAATTTAACTCCAAAGCTCCTGTCACTCACTTAAGATGGCATCCTAGCGAGTGAGTCATTATCACTAAATGCCTACTGCCCAGTGTGACATAGTTGGTACAATGCAGTAAATTCCCCGAGCATTCGGATTCAGCTCAAATTGAGTTCATTTTGTGCCTGAGATGTAGGCAATTATTTTACAGGTGGCTAAAACTGCTCTTTCGATGACGTTATCATTGATAACAACAGAAGATATACTTTTGTATTGAACAATTTCAAGAAAAAAAGATGATTTCCAGCTTTTCAAATCTGTTTTTTCCATAAAAATTCCTTTCTAGAATTTAAGAAATTAAGATTTTCTTTGATGTTTAGGCACCTACTTAGACTTTATAATAGAAGAGGATGCTCTTTTGGTCCAGATTGGGGGGCGGCGAATTCTCAAGGTCTGACCTATCAGAGGGGCCCCGAATTACATCTTATGCGGTTCTTATAATTACATTCTGGGGGAGCGAAGAGGAGGGCGGGTTTCAGGGCGCCAGATGGCAGTCAGACTGGAAATTGTGATTTTAGGACACATGAGCGAAACTTGAAACGGCAGACAGTATTTTAACCACCGCGGAATGACCATTGGCGGATACCTTTGATGCCAGTCTGGTACACGATTCACAGGGGTCCAGAATTAGCGTAGGGGAGAAATTAGCTTTGGGGACCCAGTTCAGCTGACTGGGGCGACAGGGCCCGTTCAAGCTTACGGTCCCCAGCTCAGCTCAGTGACTCTTAAGTGTTTTAGGGGACTCAGACCATCTCAGAGGCCCCCAGTTTAGCACAGAGGGTCCAGATCAGCTCATAGGGCATCAGGGGCAAATTCAGGGCTCTGGGAACAGCTCAAGGGCCCAAATCGACTGATAGGACTTCAGATCAGCTTAAGAGGTTGGCCAGACAACCTATAAGGCGCCTTTGAATTTCGCATTTTATATTATAGTTGCCGATACTTTCATATCCGTTGCAGGGACACACCACAGAAAAGTGGGTGGCCAGTGACCCCTGACCCCCCCCCGTTCCTACGCTTATGGCTCAGGAAGCGACCTCCTCCTCCTCCTCAAATGTCAATGCAGATATCAACGAAGGTGCAAAACACCATATAACTTTGACAAGCTTCTCAGTGCATGAAATAACCGCAAACTCATGCGGTTGAAGACATACCCGTCGCCAGGGGATAATTGTGCAAATCAATGGTTTTTCGTAAACTTAATCTGACAAAATAGGATTTCAGAAGGTTAAGAACAGACATTATGAAGATGTAGATAACGGCTGACATCTGAAATGGCCAGTTAACTTGATCCGTATCCGGATACCACTGTGTCTGTGCACTGTGCAGGATCCAGCCCGGTGCGGAACCGGACTTATCGCCCAGGACAGGAGCTGCTTTTTTCCATGCGCTATTGCGGTTCCACGGTGTGAAGTGAGACAGGTCTGTTCTTCGCGGAATAAGCAGCGATGGAATACAGCCAAGAACACTGGCCACGCAGGAAAATCCTGCCACTAGCATAAGAATAGAGTGAGTAGCAAAGGTATCGCCACGGGGTCACTCCTCCTCTCGCGCTCGGAAAGTCGGGGTTCGGCCCGTGCTGGTATATTTTCACTTCTGGCTGTGAATATGTATATTAATGAAAATAAAATCTTCTCTAAAATCGGCAACAAAAAGCAAGCCTAACACGCGCATTGACGGGGGGCGGGTACCCGCCCCTCCTCAGGTTTTTCGGAGATAGCAGAAAAACGGCGGCGCGTAGCGCCGCCGTACTTGGATTACTTTTTCCCTCATCATTTTTACAACTTCTGTGAAAATCTTAAGGTTAGGTCATCTCAGGTCAGGTCACCAGCACAGGTCAAGTGACCCGACCTCAAAAAAGTTTAAGATAGCATAAGTCGGAGCAGGGTGAACTTATCCTATTGAAACTCATATCACATAATGGCCCCACCGAGTTTTCTAAAATATGTTCCGGTATTTTTGATATTGATGACCTAAGGTCAGGTACGAGGCATGACCTCTCCATTGGAGATACATGGGAAAATGTTTTCACGGAATAACTCAGTAACGGATGGTGATGAGCATTTATTTTAGCTGCATTAGACTTGCCTGGGCTTTGTGGCTCTAATGATATTCATTCTATATAAATTGACCCTGACCTGACCTCAGGTCAGGTCAAATCCTTGATTTGACCTAGCAAGGTCAAATTATATATCATTCTATTAGGCTTGCTAAGAGGATTCATACAGTTCCAGTCGTTTTTCTCTACCTTTACTTGTTCAGATGTAATGGCCGAAAAACTTAATTTACATGTTATTCCTATTACGGCATGTTTTGGCCTCTCGTGACCTTAAATGTGACCTGAGAAAAAAATGGTTCAGATGTTTTCGATGGAGAAGTGGATGGGCAGCCCAACTCCGTTTACCGTTCTTCGCTACCTACCGTGGTTCTCGAGATTTTAGGGGGTGGGTACTCCGCCCCCCGTCAAAGCGAAGGTGGCTCAGACCCCGTCAATGCGCGTGTTAACAACCATGTTACACTCTGCTACCCATATGGAGCTGCAGCATTGCCTAAGACGACATAAGTTATACTCATATTTGTGGCCAACCTAACGAAGACGCCAGTGAACACAGGTTTCTGTCACTCCATCTGTCAACCATATGTCGCTCGCAAAGCCGTGGGTACACCCTCACCAAGAAGACCAACAGTAAAAAACACCGATGTCCTGAAAAACAAGCAATGAGAGCCCTGCGCTGGGTTCTTTCAGACGAAAACCGCAAGGAGAGAGTCGTGATTTATGAAACGTGGTCGGAATTGGACACGGGGAAGCAATGGCCGGAAAAATCAGCAAAGGTTATAAATGATGCATCGGTTCAGTTTGCATCGGTGCCGGTGAACTCCTGACCCCACTGCACTGACAATATCAAGATCCAGACGTTGGGTGATTTGATGAGGTACACATTAAGCCATGAAAAGTAGGATGACTAGGAATATTGTCCCTCATTCAAGCTCGATACATCCGGGTATGCGGCTTAATCCACTTTTCCACGATATTGCAATTTCGCTAAGCAATCACAATTAAAACACGTGGCCGTCGTCCTACCCGAGCGCAGAGACATGGTGTTGAGCATGATATTATGGACAACGTTTAAGCCTTCACAATTAGTCGACAGGAATTCTGGAGCAAGAACATAGGAAAAACAACTTTTACACGTTTTTTATATCTGTCGAGCATTAACCCTATTTCCAACAGGGGGCAGATTCTGCCCACCCCTCAGGTTTTTCCATAGTATCTCCAAAACGGTTTGAGATAGGCTCTTGAAATGTTGTCACTTTTCCTAGAACTAAATAGCGCGTGTTCCCTGACAATTTTGAAAATACATATGGGCCAGAGGCGGAGCTATGGGTCACTTATTTGGAGGGCTTTATCCAGAAGTCAAGCATTGTCGCCTGCGTTGCGTTTGTCCTACAATAAAGCGGCCTGTTACAAATTGGCGGCAGTTGTAGTGTTTGAATGCTATTTCTGAGATTTAGGGCGACAGTTGATGTATATTTTGATATAATTTTGGCCAAAGGCGGTTCCAGAAGCTCAAAATGGGGGGTTTACAATGTTATCCGTCCGAACTCTTCCAAAGTGAATAAACGGCCTACAGAATGGACGGGAGAGGTAAAATAAGGATGTATTGATCCATCCGTGTATAATATGATATAAGGATATCAGAGGCGTGCTCAGGTACCGTAATTAGGAGGTTCACTACCTTTCAAACGTATTTTAGTGTTGTGTCTGCATTGAATGGGGCAGAAACGTATTTTGAGAGTGCCAGACGTTCCCTTTCTGGCACATCTGTCTTGCACAAACATCGGCGACTGTACCGAGCTGACGGGAGAGCTTCCAGGCGGGAGAGCTCTGGGTGACTTACTGATGAGACACACCACGCGGCAGTCGCGGTGGCAGAGGTCCCGAGAAGCACGAGATCCTAACCCAGGTACTCCGAGCCCCGGGATTCGAGCCTGGCACCTTTCGCCAGGGAGTTGCATGTCTCCTCATGAGCTGTATTTTGGAAGGTTCTGCGTTACTGGCTGGTACACGTAAGAATCGAACAGAAAAATATATAATCTTTTAAGCTGGTGAGCCAAGCGAGCGCAGTCACAAATGCGACAAATTCAAATGGATGTTGCACCTAAACGATTATTGCCATATAATGTCGTGTCGTTCATACATCTTGGCCTTCCATCACGCTTTCTTATCATGATTTATTACATTTATTCAAAATCGCTAGCCTCTCGTAAATAAGGTATCAACATGATTTATGTTTCATTCAAAAAATAATCATGGGCAAGATAAACTCCGCCCACTTGCTTGGGAGCCTCCCATTTCACGTCCCTCAGCGTCGAGGCAGGGGGAACAGCGACAAATTTTTCAGGTTTCTTTTGGCCGTGTCGAACAGAAAAGCGAGGAGTTTTTATTCGTGCATTACTTTGTTTTAATTATTTTACGAGTAAGTGTCCCGCAATCGATCCGTTTAACATCACATAACCTACTTTTAAAGGTACTGTAGTGAAGTATACCAAGCAGCACCCGTTTTGACTCTAGTGTGGCTCTTAACCCGCGCCCCACCGGGGGTCCGGCGCCACCTTCGCCCCACGGGGGGCCATCGATGGCCCCCCTCTAACTCCGAAAATATGGGCGTTAGTGCAAATCTGCAAAGTGCACTAGAAAGCTCGCGTGAATTCAGTAAGAAATTACTTCGCATGTTTTAGTGCTCAGGTCAATGGTTTGACCTCCAGAGGTCAAATTAGGTCAAGATCGGCTATTTTCACTCAAATATGCAATGCTTAAGCAAACTGGGCATAACTCTTATGCAATTAGAGCTATTGAGATCTGGTAAAGTACATTTGATAGGAAATTGTCAGTCCTTTTTCCGGCATGTGAAACGTAAAGACCTCCCGCCAGTGGTTTGACCTTCAGAGGTCACCTCGTGACCTAAGATGACCTGAGGTCACGAAAGGTCAAAAAGTGACCTTGCCGTATATCAAATGAAAGCCAGTGACAAGACAAACACGATGGCGTTTGTTTCACCGCTCTAGCTTAATTAGGTCAAAAGGTATTGTCAAAATACTGTTTTTGATCTCTGGTGACCTTGGATGACCTTTGAAAAGTCAAAGGGAAATATGACCCCTGGGATCCATGAAAGGGTGTCTAAGAACGCTTTTCTGATCAAGCTGAGCATTTTCAATGGCTTTTGTGACTTTTAGATCATAAGACAGCTTTTCCCCATGCTTTTTCAACGGGAGAGGTCACCTCGTGACCTGACCTCAGGGCACGAAATCGAAAAATCCCGGATATACACCTTGTAGACCCTGGAGGGGTCATGAAGTGTAGGAAGTTTCAAATTGATCGACTTCGAAATGTAGCTCTTACAGAGCTCTAAAATTGAAGTGAGGTGACCTTGGTTGACCTCGTCTGGTGACCTGACCTTGGGTGACCCGGGGTAAAAAAATTTCAGGGATGGTGGGAAAATGATGCAGTGAGAGGTAGAGCTCTCAACCAAGGCGCTGCGCCTCTTCGTTTTACTGCCCACCTAATCCACTTCTTAAGGTATAAAAAGTTCCCGTTTATTAAAAGCGAGGACTAGAGATAATATATACAACAGTCATATTGTAGGGGGGGCGCCCGGCCTGCGCCTCTTCGTTACACTAACCCGGAAAAACCTTAGGGGGCCATCGATGGCCCCCCGGTCGGGCGAGGGTTAAGCATGCGCACTCTTGCCCAATGGTATACTGCGTGCTCTTGCCGGACATGCTCCCCTGGGCAGAAAGTCTTCATAAACATGCTGGCAGACGTTATAGCGTAAGCTCCGGTCCTGGAGCACACTCTTAGCTCAGCTTTCTGACTGATGCCAGACCGTAATACAATTTTTTTGATAATAGAAGCATGGTCTACAACATAAAAAAAACTAACTAAATATAGTACCAACTTATGGTCCTTCAGAGAATAGATGCGCTTTTTATTTGAATAAAATTTTGGAAGCGGCGCCACGTTATGGTCTACAAGTTCACCCAGTTAAGAAATATTACTTCAAGGGTGCCCAGAAACTTATTTTGTTCGGTACTCCCGTGGAAAGAACAGGAGCACGCTGATTTTTGGTGTGCAGCCTAGGCATTGAACTTGCTTTTTTATACCAGGGTATCCACCATCTCAGTGGTTGCTAAGTAACCAAAACAGCTGCTGTGTACTCTTATCTCCTGCGTACTCTTACCCGCCCTTACCCTATACTGGATGGGTATCGCTAGCACGGCAATACAAGCCCTGTACAAAGCCTATAGGAGCCCCAAAATTCGGGGGATTCTGACGCCCAACCCAGTCGGACCTCCACCTGCAGGAAATCATCCTGTGTGGATAATTTTTCGTGGCTAAATTGATCATAAGAAATCAATCCCCATATGGATGAACGGAAACGAGAGATGAAAATAAAAAACTGCGGTCAGGTATTTCTTATGTCAGCTTCGTAAGTATGATCTGTACTTGGTGCGTGCAATAGCAAGAACCTATAGTCTATGGGCTAAATGTGCGGGCTATAGGCTATAGGCAATAGCCTATAGCCTATACTTTTAGACAACAGGCTCTATGATGTCAAAAGACGTGTTGTAATACGACGAACCAGGTTTACCACATGGATTAGTTTGCACTAACCAAAAAAATGTCGCGTATTAATCTGGTCTCTAAAAAAGGTCAGTCCTGTTTTTAAACTCAAGAAGACGAGTATATAAATCACAGCCAATTCCGTGAGTTTTGTTCTAACGGTTACGTGAGGCAGACCACAAAAAAACGATAGCCATTGATCACAGTAATAAAGAACACTAATCAACATTTGCGTATTTCTTCTGCCTCCATCGTGTGCCTTGGGACGTTGTCAGTATGCTGATATCCCTATATTCTTGGAGCTATAAGTCATAGCCGTTTTGTGAAGCCGTTTTTCATTTCCATTCAGTTGTATTACATTGATTCTGGATCGACTTTTTAACCTACCCCTAGCTTCGCCCCACTTATTCAATTCGTGCACTGCTTTAAATGCATATGTCCTTGGTCTTAATCACCGTATGCATATGGTATCAAATTTTCGAACAAACTGCCTCACAAGATCCACGTAGCAGGCCTGATAGTATCTAAGCACTATATTTAAAAAATGAGCTGCATTTCCAAATCTTTCTTATCAACTCCATCGTGTCATCTGTCGCAGTAGTTTAACGATGCTCCAAATGCCAAGGTGATATGACATCGCCAGCTCTCATCAGGTGGAGAGGCCTCTCGGTTCCCGGGACCGATTACATTTTGTTTCAAGAAAGCATAGTGTTCAAAGAGATGCACATTTGCCCATGGTTGGGTCCGCACTCGATCGTATGCATTTGAGTCATTGCAGTTGCGAAATAATAACATGTGGGTATGCATTCGCTGCGCTCTGTATGTAAGCGAAATGTATGCATGCACCAATGTGCCGACATCAATGGAATACATCAGTGACACACATCGCCATGGCAATTTGTCACCGACGCCCCTGGGTTTGTTGCTAACGCCAAGCCTGGCTATTTACCGGCGACTCCTCTCATATGTTTCTGTGATGCTGACACGAGCATGGCTTAACGCCGACACGCAAAATTCTCCTGCAGACACGCAAGTCTGAAGTCAACACATATGACAGCCAACAGCAATATGGTCGATGACGCTTGGCCGCTGGGTGCAGAGATTTGCGGTAACACTGCGTCCTGAGACGTGGCTGTTTGTGAAGAAACGCCGGTTGAGCACGAGGCCTTGAGAGAACCGGCTTGGGAGAGGAGAGGGTCGTTTGACCGACGGCCTGCCAGAGCTCTGACATGCCTGGACGGGTGCCGGCGGCTCCCTGGTGCGCAGTGCCCGCTCCCTATTGTCCGCGGCCCGCCTGCCTTCCTTACCAAAGAGCACTGCCACAGCTGGCTGCAGGAGCTGGCTGCTGTTTCTTCGTGGCTTCCCAGGCACACATGTTGGATTTTAGCCGGATGTGGATTACTTAGCTCCGCGGTTTCCGGATTGAGCCTCACGCCCTAGTTTCGGGGTTTCCAGCCTCAACGCAGGGTGCGAGGCAGGTCGATACGGCACGAGGCAGAATGCGACCAGGTGATGATTGTTCCTCAATTCTGTGACTACGGATACAATAGTTCAAATGACATTTGAAAGATGCCTTGGAAATAGAGAAATAAGAGGGCAGAATTCAAGTCCCAGTAAACTGCTGAGCTCACTGTATAAATATATTCATTACTTGATTCAGTAAAAACTCCTAAATTATCTCGAGCAACGATCCTTTATAGATAAATTTTATGGCATAATATTCACAAAACATCGATACGCTAAGGATAGTGGCTTGAATATTAATGATCGCACGAGTGGCCTGCATCTTAGCGCATTAAAAATGACGGCATCATTTACTAGCAACAAGTTTTTTTCTTACCTAATTCATTTCACCCCACGGTTTCTGGCAGTGAGGTCTTGAGTTCCCTCAGCAAAATTTATCAGTAATGCTGATATTAAAAAGTCCGATTTAGGATAAATCATGCGGCTCCAAGAGCTAATTCAACGGAATCAATCCAGCCGTGACCTCCTCCAGGGCTCCGCCCTACGGCTCCAGGGGCTGATTCAAAGGGCCAATATTATTGTCCGCCCCCTCCACCACTCAAGCGAAAGAGAGGAAGCCAACCCCTTTTTTTACTCGCCAAAGAAAATTAATGTTTCATAATTGATCAATTAGGAGAGGGTGGACCCAACAGTAACCAAATTTTTAAAGAGAATGCGTCAGAGATTTGAACTGAAATGGGCATGTGAGAGAGCATGGTGAGATACCACTGGATTGACGCTTCATTTGTCACTCGATTTACCGTTCCACGAGAAATAAGGTAAACATTCAGCCCCTACAGATCCCCTCCCCACCCCCTCCGGTGTTCCCGTGGCTTGAGGTTACCTTGGGAATGTGAAATTTTACTCAAACCTCGCTGCGCGTGCTTGGCGGAAAAATTATCATTCCTTGGACTTCTTTAACCCGCGCCCCACCGGGGTCATGCGCCACCTTCGCCCAACCGAGGGGGCCATCGATGACCCCCTCCAGCTCCAAACATATAGGGTTAGCGCAAATCTGCAAAGTGCATTAGAAAGCTCGCGTGAATTCAGTAAGAAATCATTTCGCATATTTAAGCACTCAGGTGAATGTTTTGACCTCCAGAGGTCAAGTTAGGTCAAGATAGGCTATTTTCACTGAAATATTTAATGCTTCGGCAAACAGGGCATAACTCTTATTACATTATATATATTGATATTTCTAAAAGTATATTTGATAGGAAAATGTCAGACCTTTTTCCGCTATGTGGAACGTAATGACCTCCCGCCAGTGGTTTGAGCTCCAGAGTTCACCTCGTGACCTCATATGACCTGAAGTCACGAAAGGTCAGAAAGTGACCTTGCCGTATATCGAATGAAGGCCAGTGACGAGACATACACGATGCCGTTTGATTCAGCGCTCCAGCTTAATTAGGTCAAAAGCTATTGTCAAAATACTGTTTTTGACCCCTGGTGACCTTGGATGGCCTCGGAGAGGTCAAAGGGAAAATATGGCCCCTGGGATCCATGAAAGCCTGTCCAAGAACGCTTTTCTGAGCAAGCTAAGCATTTGCAATCGTTTTTGTGACTTTTAGATCATAAGACAGCTTTTCCCCATGTTTTTTCAATGGGAGAGGTCACCTAGTGACCTGACCTCAGGTCACAAAATCTAAAAATTCTGGATATAGATCTTGTAGACCCTGGAGGGGCCATTAATTGTAGAAAGTTTCAAATCGATCGCATAAGAAATGTAGCTCTTATAGAGGTCAAAAGTTGAAGTGAGGTGACCCTGGTTGACCTCGCCTGTTGACTTGACCTTGGGTGACCCGGGGTAAAATTGTTCGGGGATGGTGGGAAAATGATGGGGTGAGAGGTATAGCCCTCAACCTCTGTGCTGCGTCTCGTCGTTTTTCTACTATTCCGGAAAACCTTAGGGGGCCATCGATGGCCCCGTGGGGCGAGGGTTAATCCCTACGTTTTGAGCATGACTTTGGTACTGACGGTTATATATATGTGTGACTTACTGTATCTATTAGTTTCACCCGTGAAATATATTATAACATATCCAGAAAAGGTAGAAACTGATCAGTGTCCTAGTGAATCCCAACAACAGCCTCTTTTAGCCAAAACTCATATTTTATACCAGCATTTGTTTATGGCCGAAGCGAAGAGGTTTATTACAGCATGAAATATTTCCACATCTTACACTAATTTGACGTCACTCTGATTTGGAGAATTTTACTTCTAACAGAGGAAAATGTATGCAACAAAAAATTACGCTTTTTAGCCAGTCCACCAGAGAAATAAGGTAAAAACCATTATATTCAACAAACTTTGTTCCTAAAACAGCTACAGTCTGGCTGGCACCTGGGTGTTACATTCCCTTTAAGCGTTTCTGACCGTTTGAAGGGCTCCTGTTTGAAACTGAGAGAAGTTCCTTCTGAAGAGTAAGACAAGTTGAGGACATTTCCGCCTTTCGAGCAAGATTGGTATCTAAGTTAGATGGAATCCAAATGTTTTGCCATGGCGCGCTGGATAAATTTGAGAGTCGCCCTTGTTTCAAGGGATCACTTTGATATGAAAACAATAATTCACTCTACCAGTCAAATCCCACCAACCAGCACCTCTGCTGATGAACTATTGTTAAGAGCCAAAGGCTGACATGGGTCCTCCCCTCAAAACCAACCAGCCCTTGTACGGATTCTATTATTTTTGATACAATGAAAAATGTTTCCTAGATGACAGACGGTAAGGTTGTTGTGGGCTCCCATCATCAGGTCTACTCACGTCTCCTCCACTGATTAATGAATGGTCGGTGGTAACACCTTTGTGTATCAAAGTGAGCTCCTTAATGGTATGCAAATAATCAAGAACACCATTGCATCTTTAGCACGTTCTGTTCAGGGCAGTCCACCTCCCCCACATTGCTTTAAAGGGGTGCTCTGGTCGGGTGAATGTGTTGCACTTGGCACAGAGCATGCGTCGAGCTAAAAGCTAAAGCGTCAGCAGCCGTAAAGACGAAATGGCCCACTTGGCTCTTCTGTATCCTCCGCCCAGCAGGCACAGTCCTCACCGTGCATACTAAGTGGACCTGTCATACTCATGTCGCATGGCCAGCGTGGTGGGTACCTAAGGCCTCCACTGGCGGATCCAGCCAGGTCAAAGCGGTCAAGTACCCATCCCGCCCAACAGGTGATCTATCCTTACCCATACCCAAATGGCCCAGTAGAAAACTCACACTAATCGTAGGCAAAATCATATTTTGTTTCCCGAGCCATGCAGTCCGGAATCCCCCGTCTCCTGCACATTCATATTACAGCAGTATCCCACAGTCCTCCCTGTGTTTCTAGGGGCATTACGATGCACTGACTGCTGAGGTCATTGGCGTCCCCAACCACTTTGCTGAAAGAGCATTATAGGATTCGGAAAGACTCGTACAGAATATCCACCCGGGAAATGAACCCCGGTGAACATCGTGGAAGACGAGCACGCTTCCTTCATGCCACTGCACCCCCCATCCTCTCTGAACTTTCGTCTAGGTTAACCTATTGAAATCATCAAATCATCTATGCTCGCTGTAGGAATCCCCACCGGTTTTAGGGAACAGAAAATATGTACCAAATTCTCGATTTGAGAGCATTCTGAAACATGTTCCCTCGAACTGCTGCACAGCATGGGTTTAGAGCGTAGCACTGCATGGCCGTGCATTACGCTGAAAGGTGCTCACATGCTGACATGCACCTCCGTGTGTAACACACGCAGGTAGCTATGTACGCATTAGCATACATACGATCAGTGGCGGATCCAGGACTTCATCTCGGGGGGGTGACTAGGGGGCTCGAGTCTCCCCCACCATTGCCTCGGATCAGCGTTCGCCTATGTATTAATTTTAGACGCTCAGACATTACGGAGGGGGCTTGAGCCCCTAACCCCCTCCTCCCTCCCCTGTATCCGCCATTGCGTACAATGCATAACGGTACGGTTAAATAAACAAGGTCTGCAGCAGAGAGACGACGGAAATAGTATGGTTTCAATATACTGAAAAATAGGGAGCGCATCACTGACTGCAAGGAAAGGAAACCACGCCTAAAACCACACATGGAATGTTACGTGCAAAATATTCAATGGACGTTTGCATACTGACTTATTCATTCGTGACCACCTCTTTACTAAGCCGGTACCAGAAACATCCAAAAAAAATTACAGCACAGACTTGAGTGTCAAATAGACAAATAGCTGACGATTCGTAAGCAATTTAGTGTGAACTTTTTCAGCCACTGTACCTAAATTAACAGTGCAAGGTATATCTCGCAAAAATTGAACCAGCTCTTTTTAATGCAGCTGCGTAACTTAATGAGTCCAAACGGGTGTAAGTCATTACCGCAGTGCGATGTGAACCATTTCTCATTGTATGGGTGCGTACACGTGGCATCTCGTAAGTCGAGTTTTCTCCGTGATCGTTGGAGAGATACTGCGCTCAGGTACAGCGCTGCACGGGGTCCAACTCTACCTGGAATTGCATCTGAGCGAACGGAACGGCACAGGATTCCACTCGACATCGTTTTGCGAATCTCCGGCGCGGCGGTGCCTTTGCCGCAGAGTCACAGAAACCTGCAGTGCAGCATTGCATGCGGTAATTGCAGCGACAGCATCAGCGGCGGAGAGGGCCACAGCGTCCGGGATGGAGCCCGCTCTGTCCGCTGAAGCACGCCACATTCCGGCTGGCCGGCCGGCGCCGGGGCAGGCACGGCAGCCAGCGCGGTCCAGCTCCACCACCCCACCTGTCGCTGAGCTGTCGGCGCGACATCACACGCACCGAGGGAGCGGTGCAGGAAAAGTGGCTGAGCCGTCACGATTTTGAAATGGTCTCAAATTTGGAGGTGCTCAGGTAGGCTAGACACGTTCTTAGATAAAGTAATTTTACTTCGCAGAAACCCTTCCAGCAGGGAAAGAGTTGCAACCGCTATATAACCTTCACAGTTGGTGTCTCGATATGCCAGGAAAAATTTTAATTATTTCATGACGTGTTTAGATTTTACAAAA
Source organism: Lepas anatifera (assembly GCA_034440635.1). Lineage (NCBI taxonomy): Eukaryota > Metazoa > Arthropoda > Thecostraca > Lepadidae > Lepas > Lepas anatifera. The sequence goes on along the minus strand of JAOTON010000176.1, from coordinate 241,630 downwards.
TAACGCAAATCTGGCTACAGTTGAAAGAGAAATGCGGCAATAATGATTATATATCAAGCATAATATCATGTCAGACATATTCTCTCATTTAAAGGTAGCCGAATTCAGATTACAATGTACTCCTCTAAAGGTAATTCAAACAAAAACTTACGATGACCCGAGTCGATGGGCAGGGTTATAACTTGCTGGTTATTTTACTCCCCCTTCCTCTTCCGTTTCCTCACCTCCTAAGCTATTAATATTTCTCGATCACTGTTTTCTGTGGCTGATGCTTCCCTCTTCCTTTCAATATGACACACTCGTGACCACCGCCGTGGCGCAGTTGGTTAAGGCGCCTCGGTCCAGTGTGGGAGGTCCTTGGATCAAAGCTGACCTCTGGCAGACTTTTCCTCGACCGCCTCCTACCCAGGAGATGGCAGTACACTGGGTAGTGCCCGCCTTGACTAGGGACTTCCGCTGACCAACCAGCGCCCTTGTTATTGGGAGCACGGGCTTGATCTGCCTTTAAATAGATCCACCGGTCCGGTGGCACCGCCCGAGGGCACGGCCTCGCCGCGTGTCACCGGAGCAGTCCTCTGTTCCGCCGGGTCCGAGAAATCGGGATAGCTCCACTGCCTGGTACAGTGGGGCGTGTGACAGGAAGCGTGCGGACATGACTGTCCCGCAAGGGTGCCGATAGCGTAAGCCCCGCTGCCGTGTACATAGTGTGTGTCTGCTTGTGTGTAGTGCAAATGTGAAAAATGTTCCCAGGTTGGGAACGCAAAAATATTTTTATAAAAAAATATATGACACACTCGTGTTTATAGCTGTTTTTCTCGAGTTGTACATTGAAAAAACGTACAAGCCTGGACATTTTGATTGTCTTACACCCCTATACACATTCGATGACTTACGACTTTGATAAAATAATGTGATAAATTATTTAGTTGCCAATATACAAGTACACATTAAAACAAGCCACGGAGCCATGAGAGGGGCTCGATTTGATAGGTTACCAAGCTGCATTTCAAGCCCTGCAGCACCGTCGCGTCGCGACACAGCGCTGTTCACTTTGTTTAAACACGCTGTCCTACCGCTTTCTTCCTCACGAAGCATCATCAATGCATGGAGCATTGGCTCACAAGGTGTTAGGCGTGAGTTCACGTGTGAACCAGGGACGAGGTCGCAACTAAGGCTGGGAATACAGATAGGTATAGTTGGTCCGTATGAGGGCATATCTGGGTTTGCATTGTAGTTGACTATCAAAACATATGCTTCAACAGGCACCTTTAACAAGATCAGTCGAGCAATATTAAACAAAATGAAAACACAGGCAAAGAACCAGGAATAAAGTTGGCCAAAAACCCTTCGTTACGAAATAAAGCATGCGTTTAAAATAATTGAGTAGCTAATTTCCTTTTTGTTTTGTTTTTTTAACCGATTGAGCTTATATGGAAGACACGTATGAAATTACACACTCACCCACCAGCGCAGTAGTTGTAAAAACACTATTTCAACTGCTCCTCCCTGCGCCTTTCGCTAAAACCATTGATAATGGGAATGTGAAGGTATTTTAACCCGCGCCCCACCGGGGGTCCGGCGCCACCTTCGCCCCACCGGGGGCCATCGATGGCCCCCCTCTAACTTCGAAAATATGGGCGTTAGCGCAAATCTGCAAAGTGCAATAGAAGGCTCGCGTGAATTCAGTAAGAAATTACTTCGCATGTTTTAGTGCTCAGGTCAATGGTTTGACCTCCAGAGGTCAAATTAGGTCAAGATCGGCTATTTTCACTCAAATATGCAATGATTAAGCAAACTGGGCATAACTCTTATGTCATTAGAGCTATTGAGGCCTGGTAAAGTACATTTGATAGCAAATTGCCTGTACTTTTCCCGCTATGTGGAACGTAAGGACCTCCCGCCAGTGGTTTGACCGCCAGAGGTCACCTCGTGACCTAATATGACCTGAGGTCACGAAAGGTCAAAAAGTGACCTTGCCGTATATCAAATGAAAGCCAGTGACAATACAAACACGATGGTGTTTGTTTCACCGCTCTAGCTCAATTAGGTCAAAAGTTATGGTCAAAATACTGTTTTTGACCTCCGGTGACCTTGGATGACCTTGGAAAAGTCACAGGGCAAATATGACCCCTGGGATCCGTGAAAGGGTGTCCAAAAACGTTGTTCTGAGCAGTCTGAGTATTTGCAATCATTTTTGTGGCTTTTATATAATGAAATAGCTTTTCCCCATGCTTTTCCAATGGGAGAGGTCGCCTCGTGACCTGACCTCAGGGCACGAAATCGAAAAATCCCGGATATACACCTTGTAGACCCTGGAGGGGTCATGAAGTGTAGGAAGTTTCAAATTGATTGACTTTGAAATGTAGCTCTTACAGAGCTCTAAAGTGAAGTGAGATGACCTTGGTTGACCTCGTCTGGTGACCTGACCTTGGGTGACCCGGGGTAAAAAATTTCAGGGATGATGGGAAAATGATGCAGTGAGAGGTAGAGCCCTTAACCGCGGTGCTGCGCCTCGTCGTTTTTCTGCTATCCCGGAAAAACCTTAGGGGGGCCATCGATGGCCCCCCCGGTGAAGCGAGGGTTAAGACGCATCTACAGAAATGGAGCCTTTTGCGCCCAATTTCCGTTTTGCTCATTTATTTTCAGTGGAGAGGTCATAACCCGTACCTGACCCTAAGCCATCGATATAAAAACTCTCATTATCACAACTTGTGGTACATGGTCGGCCCATAATGTGATACAAATATCAGATGAATGGATTAAACCTGCTTGCACTGGTGCCACTTGATACATTTTTTGGGAGGAGGTTACTTGACCCGGCCTGTTGACCTGACGAAACATAAAAAATCAGACAACTTACGGAATTGGCTAAAAGATGACAAGTACAGCAACGCTACGCTTTGCGACGCGTTTTCTATGCCGTCGGAAAAAAACTAGAGAGAGAGAGAGGTATGCTCAAACACCCCCACCCCCTCACTAGAGCAAGGGTTATAGTTGAAAGTGTTCATTTTTTACCGATGATGGCCTCCGCTCACGTGGCGGGAATAAGCCACCTTAACTGGAGAAATGAGGTGCACTCACGCAACATCGTAATATAATTTATGTCAGAAACTAAATTAGCTAGAAAAGTTTTCCCAACGTCATTCAAAGCACTAAGAATACGTCTTTCATTAACACGCGCATTGACGGGGGTCTGAGCCACCTTCGGATTGACGAGGGGGGCGGGTACCCGCCCCCCTAAGATCTCGAGAACCACGGTAGGTAGAAAAAACGGTAAACGGCGTTGGGTAGCCCATCCGCCTCTCCATCGAAAATATTTGGACCATTTTTTTGTCGGGTCACATTTAAGGTCACCAGAGGTAAAAAACATGCCGTCACATGCCGTCATAGGGATAACATGTAAATTAAGTTTTTCGGCCATTACATCTGAACAAGTAAAGATAGAGCAAAACGACTTAAACTTTATGAATCCTCGCAGCAAGCCGAATCGAATGATATATGATTTGACCTTGCTAGGTCAAATCAAAGATTTGACCTGACCTGAGGTCAGGTCAGGGTCAAATTATATAAAAATGCAGATCATCAGAACCGCAAAGCCAAGGCAAGTCTAATGAAGCTAAAATAAACGCCTATCACCATCTGTTACTGAGTTATTCAGTAAAAACCATATTTCCCATGTATTACCAATGGAGAGGTCATGCTTTGTACCTGACCTTAGGTCATCGATATAAAAAATACCGGAACATATTTTAGAGAACTCGATGAGCCCATTATGTGATATGAGTTTCAATAGGATAAGTTCACCCTGCTCCGACTTATGCTATCTTAAACTTTTTTGAGGTCGGGTCACTTGACCTGTACTGGTGACCTGACCTGAGATGACCTATCCTTAAAATTTTCACATAAGTTGCAAAAATGATGAGGGAAAAGGTATACCAAGTACGGCGGCGCCGCGCGCCGCCGTTTTTCTGCTGTCTCCGAAAAATCCGAGGGGGCGGGTACCCGCCCCCGTCAATGCGCGTGTTAAGATGGCATCGGCATAATATTTCGGATGAGATCAAAGTCTTGGCACTACAAGTCATACAAGTCAGATAATATCAGAATAAAAGTCAGATGACTGTATACTTACAGGTTGCTAGGGCGCTACTTATGGCCCGTATGGGACCCTGGGTCATCGACATCAAACTTTTGTTACCAGATATTGCGGTACTGGGTGAACGTATTTCGTGTTACGAAGCTCCGACCAGTATATTAGCACGCACCCCGCAGGGGTCCTTGGCATGACGCGCTCCGTTGGAGGTCATATTTGTCCTCCCTCCACCTCTGCATCCAATGTCCTGGAAAAACAAAATCAAAACCACAGACGGCGTTGGAAAAGTCTTGACAAGATAAGGCAAAATAATTCGAACAATTTTTATGTCAGGTGAATATTGAGGTTATCAGAGGTCAAGGTAGGTCCATAGACTTATCACAGGGCATTGTAGATTTTCCCTTGTATATTTTTACTGGCGGAGCTGTAACAAATGTTTAGGCTTCAATAAAGTTATCTCATCACGGCGAATCGTAAAATGCTCAATAAGACCATGCTAGGTCAAGTGTGGGAATTAACCGGATTTTAAGCAAGATCAGAGGCACATGGGTACCGGGTGTATTCATGTTTCCATTGTGTTTTCATAAGATCGTATATAAACAACCGGGGAGGACGGGGTTGGTAACTGGTGAATGTTTGTATTTTTTTCTACACGAACGACAAGCTCTAGGACAAATTAAATATTGATTCGGCGGTTTCTCGACATACTCTATCACATGACTATCTCACTTCAAATCCAATTATGAAAGTGTCACATTACCTTGAAATATCTGCACAACGCATTAACAAGCACATTGACGGTGAAATGGTAGGTACCCGCCCCCTCGGGGTTTTCTGAGACAAAATAAAAATGGCAGCGCTACGAGTCGCCGTATTTGGCAGGCCTTTTCTCTGATCATTACGTATCTTTAAGAAAATTATAAGGTTTCGTCATCTCAGGTCAGGTCACCAGTCTAGGTCAAGTGACTTCACCACAAAAAAGTTAAAGATAACATAAGTCAGAACAGGCTGAATACATCCGGTATTCCGTTATTTTTATATCAATGACCTAAGGTCAGGTACGAGTCATGACCCCTCCATTGGAAATACATGGGACAAATGTTTAAACTGAATAGCTTAGTAAGGTATGGTCGTAGAGCGTTTAGTTTAATTGCATTTGATTTACATTATCCTTGGGTTTCTAAGGATATGCATTATGACCTAAGTTGACCTTAACCGGAACTCAGGTTAGCTCAAGTCCTGGATGTGCCCTAGCGATGTCATATCATGTATTATTAGATTTGACTTGCTGCAAGGATTGCAATGGTTTATATTATTTTGCTCTATTTCTACTAGCCCTTGCCCCGGTGGCGGGTACGAGCCACCTTCGCCCTGGTCGGGGTTAAAAAAGACCCCAAGATCTTAAAAAGAACTAAGAGAGCTAGAAAAAGCGCAAAACGGCAATCGAAAGCTCTTCAAAAATGATATCGAAATTATTTCAGTTATTTTTCTCGTCAGGTTAATATCAAGGTCACCAGAGGTCAACAATTGGTCAAAATCGCTAATATGAGGTGTACTAAGACAACCTCATATATGTCAAAAACTATGATATCTAGAAAAATTGTTTTAAAACCATTAGAAAGCTTTTTGAGCTGCTATTTCATTATAGTAGCAATGATTTTCGGGTCAGGCCAAGGCCTAGGGAGCTGCGGGTCACTGAATATTGGGAATGTTCTTGGGAATATCCATAGCCACCCATGCATAGGGAGAGCGGGGAGAGTTGTATCATGGACAAGTTGTATCAGAGCGATTTTTTCCAAAACTATCCAAGAGATAGCGCTCCCGACACGACCACATGATGCGGCATGCGGTCCGCCATCTTTCTTTATACTGCCGTCTGCTTGGCTTGGCGCGTTTCGCAGTGAGTGCAGAAAATGTGTTTTCGGGGTGTCATTCTGTAAAATTTCGTCGTAAGGAAATGTGTGTTTTTGTCATTCAGATGATCACGAATCGGAAGGATCGCTGTAGCAGTGGTAAGGGTAGCTTCTAAGGATTCGTGCGTGAGAAGGATTTTCTCGGCTGGCCACTGGTTATTGAGCACGAGGACTTTTTTTCCAATGTGGGAGGGTGGTACATGTTGTATCAAGGCCAGGTGGGGTATGTTGTAACAGTGATACAACTCATCCCAAGGTTCATGCAGCTCATTAGGGGTGTCGCAACAGATTCGTTTTTTCCAAAAACACTATATTGTCACATGTAGCCACAACGAAAAATTAGGTAAAATATTTTTGATGCAAAAAGTGCGGGTCAGGATAACTGCAGGACGGGCCGCGCTGATGGAACGAAAGCAAAAGCAAAAATTAAAGTCTAACAAGTCCAGTGACGAATCTAGGATTTCGTTAGGGGGCAGGCTCTGAAGGGGGTGGGTGCCGAACCTGGGGGCGCGGAATCTGAGGGGCGCCAATTTACCACCCAATAGGCCAGGGGTGTAACTTTGTGAAATTGTTTAGGGGTGCTTTTTCCTAGCCAGCCCATACAATTTTTTCTGGCGATGTTAGGTGATGAAAATCGTTCAAAAGAAATAAAAACTTTACAGTCTGGTTGAAACATCTCTAATGTCTTATTTCTTGCTTTATTTCCACTCCACACTGTTCCCCCCGCGGGCTAAAACATGTTTTGGCCCCCTGGTTTGAGTGTTTGGGGGAGCATGACCCTATCCCTCCACCCACCCCCGAATCTGCCAGTGACTGGACATACTTTAAGCCATACGCCCAAAATCCGTGGTGGCGGCTGCAACCCTAACTTTCGGACTATGGGGGCAGTGCCCATTTTCCAGCCGTTTCCGTACCATGTTTTCGGTAACAAATCAAGCGATAAGCCGGGTCATTTTTGACCCCCACGAACGTCGGAAACCATTTCACACAACTTCAAAATAGTTCTTGCGCCCATGCTTAATTAACCCTCACCCCGGTGAAGGGTAGTTGAACACCCTCGAATTTTCCGGTGGCACGAAAAAACGGGGGCGTGAAGCGCCGCCGTACTTGGCACATCTTATCCTTGATCGATTTCGCAACTTTCCCCAAATCTTTAAGGTTAGGTCATCTCAGGTCAGGTCACCAATGTAGGTCAAGCGACCTCACCTCCAAAAATGTTTAAGGTGGCATAAGTAAGAAGTGGGTGAATCTATCATATTGAAACTTATGCTACATAATGGGCCGAACGAGTGCTACAAAACATTATCAGGGATTTTTAATATCAATGACCTAAGGTCAGATACGGATCATGCCCTCTGCTTTGGAAATAGATGGGAAAACAAATTGGGCTGTATTTGTGTAGATAAAGCTGATAATACCTTTATATGTCCAAATCGGCACGAATTGGATCATATAAATTGCATCCTGGGCCGCTTTTCAGGTTCATGTTGCAATTTTTGCCTGCGACCTCTGAGAGGCCATCTGGGCTACTTAAGCAGTTTTCAGACTTACGTCAATAACTGCATGAAATGATGATACAGCTTTTATTTTGATACCATTACGTTTGGATTGCTATTGCGAGTCGATTTATATGTATATTGACTATGCTGTTATGTGGGCTGCTGCACGGGCTACTCCATTGTGCGCTGACCGTGACGTCAGCTCAGGTCGCATTGTGGTTGGCTGCCGCTGACCCAGAGGGTCTCTGATCATGAATGCACCAGTCGAGACGGAAAGTTCTTTGGACGAGGACGTGCTACAACACTAGGTTAAGAAGTGACCTTGACCTGACCTGAGGTCAGGTCATTTTTTGTGTTTGACCTAGTATGGTCATATCATATGTCATTCGATTTTCCGTGCCGAGAGGAAGCGAATGGTGCCTACAAAATGATTTTAACTCAACTCTGTCAGACGCTTGAGCCCAAAAACTATGCTCAAAATGCCACCTTCTTTGACCTGTCATTACCTCAATATTAACTTGAGCCAAAAAGCGACAGATATAGTTTGTTCATGAACTTTTATGAGCTATCCACCAGCCTCCGCGTTTTTCGCTATCCCGCTTAGGGGCCTAGTTCGAGAGGTGTTTAAACGCCCCCCACCATGACGAAGGTGGCTCGGATACCCACCGGGGCGGGTGTTAAGCTTACTGCTCATCAAAAGGTCACAGCTCGAAAAGCTGAAAACGTGGTGAAACCAGGAGCTTTGGTGTTTTTTTTTGCGAAAAAACTTAGGCTGCAGAGAACCGGCTACCTATTAAGTGGTATTGGTTGCATTTTGCCGCCATTTAAAGTTTATCTGCGGTGTTACATTGTTGTTGGACTAACAAAGTATTGAACACGTATTTAATAGGGGGAGCTTCAAGTGCCGACGTGATTTGTGATAGACAATGCATTTTCTCGTAAGAGCCTTACGTTGTATGATAAGTGAGATGTAAAGTTAAAACCGTAATTTCTGGTCCCATTGACACGCGCATTGACGGGGGTCTGAGCCACCTTCGCTTTGACGGGGTTGGCGGGTACCCGCCCCCCCCATCCCCTCCTAAGATATCGAGAACCACGCCAGGTAGCAAAACACGATAAACGGTGGTGGGTAGCCCAACCACTTCTCCACCGAAAATATTAGTACTATTTTTTTGTCAGGTCACATTTGAGGTCATTAGAGGTCTAAACATGCCGTCATAGGGATAACATGTAAATTAAGGATTTTGGTCATTACATCTGAACAAGTAAAGATAGAGAAAAACAACTTGAACGATATGAATCCTTGCAGCAAGCCGAATCAGATGATATATAATATGACGTTGCTAGGTCAAATCAAGGATTTGACCTGACCTGAGGTCAAGTCAAGGTAAAATTAGGTCAAATGCATATCATTAGAACCGCAGAGACAAGGCGAATCTAATGCAGCCAAAATAAACGCTCTATCACTATCAGTTACTAAGTTATTCAGTTAAAACAATTTTTCCATGTATTTCCAATGGAGAGGTCATGGCCCGTACCTGACCTTAGGCCATCGATATAAAAAATACCAGAACATATTTTAGAGAAATTGGTGAGCCCATTGTGTGATATGAGTTTCAATCGGATAAGTTCACCCTATTCCGACTAATGCTATCGTAAACTGTTTTGAGGACAGGTCACTTGACCTGTACTGGTGACCTGATCTGAGATGACCTGACCATAAAATTTTGAGAAAAACAGTTGTAAAAAGATGAGAGAAAAGGTATGCCAAGTACGGCGGCGCTACGCGCCACCGTTTTTATGCTATCCCCGAAAAACCCCAGGGGGCGGATACCCGCCCCCTCCCCGTCAATGTGCGTGTTAAAAATCATGCAGGTTTTCACATAAAGCTCTTGTTGGCAGGGTTGAGAATGCGTGGCCGGATGTGCCCCCCCCCGACTTTTGAAAACGTTCCGACGCGCCTGTTTTAAGAAGACTGTTCTTAAATAGCCTGTTGTTGACTGATCTTTAACCCGCACCCGGGTGGGCCTCCGAGCCACCTTCGCCCTTGCCGGGAGGTGTTGGAACACTGCCCCTCGAACTTAGCCCCTATGCGGGATAGCGAAAAAACGTGAGCGCTGGTGTATAGCTCATAAACATTCATGAAGAAGCTATATTAGTCACTTTTTGGCTCAGGTTAATATTTAGACCATGACAGGTGAAAGGAGCTGGCATTTTGAGTATAATTTTTGGGCTCTGGCATCTGACAGCTTTGATTTAAAACTATTTTTTAGGCGCAATAGCCTTTCTCTTGTCACGGCGAATCGAATGATGTATGATATGACCATACTAGTTGTGAAGGCGTAGATGAGCTCTCTTCCTGTACTCACCAGCTCCGGATCGTCCTCCCGGCGCCCCGCCGCCAAACGCTGCTGGTGGCCACCTCGGCGACTGATTGGTCACAGATCACATGACACCGTTCACGGCGCATCCGCAGGCTAAGGCCCCAGCACTAGGTCAAGTACGAATGACCTGACCTCAGGTCACGTCAAGGTCACTTTTTAACCTATCATAGTCAATATGCACATCAATAGACTCGCAATAGTAATCCAAACGCAATGGTATCAAAATAAAAGCTGTATCATCATTTCATGCAAAGTTATTGACCTAAGTTTGAAAACTTCTTAAATAGCCCCAGATAACCTCTCAGAGGTCATAGGCCAAACAATGCAGCATGGACAAGGAAGGGGCCAGGATACTACGGTTTGGATAATATGAAGGTATTCTCATCTGTATCTACACAAATACAACCCGGAAAACAAAAAATACAATACAATACAAAAAAAATCCCGGAATAAATTAAGCGGCTCTAGCGTTAAGCTAGAGCCATAATGTAGGCGAATCCTCTCGTTACGGGGAATCAAATTATGTAGGGGTATGAACATGCTGTGGCAAAAATTTAATAATGACCTAACCGAAGGTCAGGTCAAGAGCATTATCTGGTCCGGCATAAATGATATGCATACCGATTGACTCGTAATGATAATGATAACATCTCTATCATCATTTCCTGCCAAGTTGTCCTGCGAAGTTGCCTGGGTTTCCTGCGAACCCATATCTGAAAAAAGGCTTAAATTGTCACAAATGATCTTACAGAGGTCACAGATCAAACATGTCAAGTTGGATCTTTGGGATGGTCCAATATACTTATATTACGAGAACAGGAAGTTGATTTAACCCTTGCCCTGCCGAAGGTGTTTTACTCCCTCGCCCTACCAGAAGATCAATTCGACCCCTAACCGGTTGCAACCGTTTGAAAACTAAGAGAGGTGGAAAAACGCAGTAAAGCACAGCGTGCTACCTGTGACCTGAGCTTTCCGGCGGTGTACAATTTTCTTTTACCCTAGGTTAACTGGTGACCTTTTGAGGTCCCAAAATTGTGAAATTTTGACACATTTAGAAAATCTCTTATAATTTGGGAATCAATTGACCTAGAGTAAAGCTCAAGGTGTCAATGGGTCTGTCTTGACCCAAGAAACTCCACAATATGCGGCATGAACTTGTAAAGCTACGCGTAACCTTGACCTTAGGTCAAGGTCTAACCTAACCGTTAGAACACCTCACATAACCTTAGGTCAAGGTCAGAGTCAGGTCGCCTTGGGTGATGCTCACCACTATGATACTAAATTCATTGCTGCATCTTGTCCCGTTCATGAGTTATTGCCAACAACAGTTACTAAAACAGTAACCTTTGCTGACCTTTGACTCTGGTGCCTTCGTTATGGACTTGGCCTCAAAATGGATGACATATTCCAGATTTCCTTTTCAGGAGCTTTTGAGTGCTGTTTAAAAACGTGATCTAGCTCTTCTAGAAGCTGGGTAACGCCCGGTTTTTCAGACTTATTTTTAGCACCAAAATTGTCTTACATGGGCTTAGAAATGACGTCATAATTCGGTGACCTGACATGACATGTACTCGAAATTTGTTCAAGATGTGTCAATTAAATTAATTTTGTTATGAAATTTCCACGCAGCATTGGGCTAAACCAAACTGTTTTTGTGTCATCGCGAAAAATAGCGAGGGGCGTCGAATCGGCCCCCCGAAGGACGAAGGTTAAGCAATATTGACTGAAATATAGTCATTTAAAAGTTTTTCCATGTATTTCCGTTGAGGAGGTCACCGGTAAATGAAACTGTCACCGATTTCCAAAAACCCGGAATATATGTTGTAGCACCGGTAGGCCCATTATGGTGTATACCTAAGTGTCGCATTGCTAGGTTAAACGTGTTCTTACTTATAAGTAACTTAACTTAACTTTACTCTACTTCTTCACAAATGCAATCCGATTTTTTTGTAGATGAAGTCACTTGCCTTAGCCTGATGACCTGATCTAACATGACCAAACTTAGTTTTTTTAATGATGCAGAATTTATCAACGAAGAGATATTCAAAATACGGTGGCGCAGCGCCGCCGTTTTTCCGCTATACTTGAAAAACCTTATGAAGCCCATCGGTGCTCCTCTCGGACGGGCGAGGATTAAGCACAAGCTACGTTTCCCAGATATTGGTCCGGATTTCCCTCCCCTTTTAAACAAGTTTCAAAGATGCACAGCTACTACACGTTGCCTTTTTGACCCTGCTTTGTACGTATAGCAGCTATGGACAGGTCTGATCTACATACAGTCTAGATAAATTCAGGAAGAAACTGCACCGTGACATTTTGGAAAAGAAGTCCAGCAGTGAACTTTGTTTTTTTCTGGAAGATATTATCAAGGATGCAATAACGAGTCTAGCTGCACTCAATGGCATTGCTTCTGAGACCACGTTGACACGGCAGTTAACATTTTGGAGAACGCGCTCTTTCCGCTTTGGTCGCAGGTGACAGTTACCTAATTTCCATGGTTACTCCCGCCGTTTAAATATGACCTCATGCTGTAATATGAAACCTCCAGATCACTTAAGTAGTCTTTTAAGCTCGATACTATCTCTCCAGATCAATAGTTACTAGAGAGCTCAGAGTCTCTGACACTTTCTATTCAATTGCTAAATAATCCTGGCATTAGGTCCGATTAGAATGTCGCAGAATAGTTTTAGGGGTGCGTTTGGAAGTTAAGGGGTGCTTTTAAAACTGTTAGGGGTGCTCGCGCACCCCTAAAAGTATACAAAGTTACACTCCTGCAATAGGCGGCCAGTGTCAAATAATAAAACCCGTTTGGAAAACGTATTTGTAAATGCTTATTTTCATGAAAGCAGCCTTTCACTGAAACATGTTCACGTTTACCATCAAACATATTTAGGGCCGGCAAGGTTTCGCCCAGAAAGTAATGACTGGTACATTGGTAGAAAATGCTGGACTGATGCCAACTGAAGCACCATGAGCAAAGAATACAGCTAACTTCGGTCTTGAAGAAAACTGAGGTGTCGTATCGACCACATCCACATATCATAGTTATCTTGGCTAACGCTGGGTCCCTACAAAAACCCCGATTAACGCTACATTAAGCGCAATTAACAATGAATACAGTGAACTTTGGTGAACTTAAGTCCTGGCGAAAACTAAGGTGCCGTATCGACCACCTCCACATATCACAGTTGTCTTGACTAACGCTGGGTCCCTACTGAAATCCCCTATTGACGCTAACCTAAGCATCATAGGCCGCAGAGCCTCTGCGGGCCTGGGCCTCTGAGTTTTTGGTGGCTACTCTGGGCTGATAATGAGTCCCCTCAGTTGATCTGGGACCGCTTTAGGTAACCAGGCCCTCACACTGAACTTGAATGTGTCGCCACTGGAGCCTTCTGAGTTTTTTCGGGGTCCCTTAACTGGTGAAGGGCCCCCTCAACAGATCCTGGGGCCTCTGAGTTAATTTGGAGCTATCTGAGAGCGAGTTTTCAGGTTGCCCCTGGGCTGTTCTGGGACCGTGAAGGAGTATTGCACAAGAGCTTACTGGCTTAGCCTTAGATCCTTTGCTGCTTTGGGCCCCCTAAGCTAAAAATAACCCTGTAGGTGAAATTATTGAGGCAGCCATGAGCTGGGTCTAGGGCCCGTGATAGGATTTACTTAAGGGGCCTCTTGTTTGGTCATAGGGCCCCTAGCTCGATTAGTCTCCCTTGAGCTGGCAAGGGCCCCCTGGGCTGGTATCGTGTTCGTTTAACTGATATAGGCCCCTTCAGCTTGTTTGGGGCCCGTTGTGCGTACCTGGGCCCCATGAGTTCGTCAAGACACCCAGCTAGTCTGGCCATCTTAGTTTGTATGGGCCTCCTGAGCTGCTTTGGGGTCCCCTCAGCGTGTCTACGCCCCATGAGTTGAAGGTTGGCCCTCTGAGCTAGTTTTTTGCCCCTGAGCTTATTTAGGACCCGTTTAAATGGGTAGGCACCCCACGCTGCCTATACAGCTCATTAGGGATGTCGCCACAGATTCATTGTTGCCAAAAACACTATATCATCACAGGTAGCCACAACGAAAAATTGGGTAAAAATATTTTTGCTGCACAAAGTGCGGGCCAGGATAAGAGCAAGACAGGCTGCGCTGATGGAATGAAAGCAAAAGCAAAAATTAAGGTCTAACAAGTCCCGAGAAGTTATGGCCACATCCCCACCTGCACTTCACAAATTCGAGGCACACCCCTGCTGGCCCACCGCCTCCTACTTCCCACGTCCATGCAATTCATCTGTATCCCTGAAACAACCCTTCCCGTAACTATTGTGAGAGGATTACTTAGTAAGTCCATAACTAATACGTTTAGGCTTTTCAGATTGAACAGTTGCAGATTGAACAGACTTTAGCCCTGGCTTAAGTCTGCTGGTACCTAGTCTAGAATTTGCCCGTTTCGACGCATTGTGTTGGCTTCTTTGTTCCAAACGGGTCACTTTTACACCTGGACGGTTGATGTTTCGTTTGCGTTTTTTGTCGCCATGATTTTCGTACTGTATTGGCCATAGTTTGGTGCAATAAAATGCAAGTTAAGTTTATAATCAAATTTTAAATTCGTTGAAGGTTGTTCCCACGGCCATGATCGGTATCAGGCACAGTCTCCGAAACGTGACAGACTGATACAACTTAACCCACCATGTGATACAACTCACCCAACCGGTGGGGTAAGTTGTATCAAGTGAAAAGGTCCATTCGCCGGGCAGTAGGAGACAAACCAGAAAAGATTAAGAAAAATCTATCGGCAAAGGGAAGCCAAAGAATGCAGCTACGAGATGGTATTGAAATCACGAGGCTATCCCAAGTAGTTACGAAATTAATGAACCTGGAGTAAAAACTGATACAACCCACCCCACCCTCCCCTAAGGACGTTTCCCTTCTCGCTAATAACTTAAACCCTAAAACCAAGCAAGATTCAACCATAGTTGATGCACCATTGCAATCCTCTCGTCAATACGAATTGGATGATATATGATATTGCTATGCCAGGTCCAAATTAAAATTTGACTTGACCCAGGTGAACGGTTTGACCCAACGTGAACTGTTATGGTCGTGATTTATATCATTTGACTTGCAGTGACCATACAAACACTTCGGTGACAAAATAAAAGTTCTATCTTTGTGTATTAAAAATGTATTTTGAATACACAAATACCTGTCCCCTGTCCCATGCGCGGCATTATTTACATTATGGCATCATCACGACTCTTGTAACAGCCCCAATTATCTCGGGGGTCAGGTACTGTTTCTCTTTATGCGGAAGTGGGTCGAAAAGGGATATGGTCAAAATTAAGAAAAAATACTAGATTTTGGTCGCAGGAAGTTTGATCACGTGCCTGATCTGCGAGAGAGGCTGGGCTGCCCTCAGCTGAACAGATGGCTGATGTTGCAGACAAACTCGTCTAGACGCGAACGTGCCACTCGTGAGGATCTCATGTTGTATGTCCCTAGATCAAGAACAGAGATCGGGAAACTCAGATTCGAGAGCCGGGCCCCATCTCTCTATAATAGTTTGCCCTCGGATTTGAGAGAGCTGGACCCAAAACGGTTCCCGCGGGCGCTGCGCCGCTATATACTTGGCAATGTAAGGTGACGTGGTGATGGTGGGTCGAAGTGTGGTTGTGCTGGTGCCGTCGGTGTGGAGTGTTTGTTGTATTACTTCGACGTTTTGCCTTTTTAGTATTTTAATGATTAGTTGTGCTGTTTTTACCTCATCTTGCATGCTTTTAATGACTCTGGACTTAATAGCCACGACCAAACTGTGGATGTCCTACGAAGTATGACAATACAATACAAAACAATACAAAACACCGAGAAAAGCTCATTTGACCTAAGGTGACCTTTCAAAGGTCACAAATCAATATTTTTGGTATCAACCTCAGAAATGGGCTGAGAGCAAGTCGTAACCGATGTTTGAAGTTGATTTCCATCCATACTCACTGAGAAAAGCTCATTTCGTGATTTTCCCCATGTATATGCAATGGGGAGGTCATGCTCTGTACATGACCTTAGTTCACCAATATAAAAATACTGGACCATATGTCGTAGCTCCTGGTGGGTCCAGTATGTGGCATGAGTTTCAACTTGATCGATTAGGCATCCTTTTAGCTATGCAGTCCTAAACATTTTTGTAGGTGAGGCCACTTCACTTGGCCTGGTGAACTGACCTAATATGACCTTGAGCTAGCGTTTTCAGAAAAGATGTAAAAATGATGAAGAAATAGCTAGACTAAGCTTGGTGCCGCTGCATGCCGCTGTTCTTCGGGCACTTTTGAAAACCCCGAGGGAGGTCTAAAAAGACCCCCCACCCGGGCGAAGGCTACTTCAGATGTAATGGTTAAAACTGGTATTTGCATATTATCCCTATGGTGGCATGCCTTGACCTCTAGTGATCTTAAATGTGACCTGACCAAAAAGTTAACTGATATATATATATATATATATATATATATATATATATAGAGAGAGAGAGAGAGAGAGAGAGAGAGAGAGAGAGAGAGAGAGAGAGAGATTGGGATGGACTATCTAGCGACTTTTACTGTTTTTCTCTACCTAGCGTGGTTCTTAATATCTAAGGGAGGGGCGGTTACCCACCCCCCCCCACTCCGTCAAAGCGAAGGTGGCTCAGACCCCCGTCAATGCGCGTGTGAAACAGGGGATGGGTGAAATAGTGGCAGAGCACCTGCCTCCTGAACTACAGGTCCCGGATGCACGTCCCAGCAGAGCCTGTGAATAAACTGATCTGATCTCCCACAATCCCTTCCATCAGGGTGAGAGTTGGCGATGCCGTATCACCCTAGCAGATGGTTCACCGTTGCACCCCAGAAATTACTATATATGCACCAGGCACTTCCCAGTGGTGTTTCCAGACTGAATGAAGATACGAAAAAGTTTATATCAGCATCCAAGTTTGCCCCGCCCCCTTCCCCTCCATTCGAATTTCCGAAGCAGATACGCTGCATTTTGTCTAAAAGGAAAATATGTTTTCAGTTAAAAAACTATAAACGTTTAGATAGACTTTTAAATGGCTACAAAACAACGTAGGTAGGTACGTGCTGTCAGTTGTTTTTCCCTTTTGCGCTGTTGTTTTCACAAATGATATTTCCTATCACTGCTTAGAGAAATTACGGAAGTAACCTCGACAAACATGCATGGCAAATCAGTGGATTTGCTTGTCACAGAGGCAAACAAATTGTCAATTTTCCCAAACCAAGTCTAGATTTTACCCGAAGATAAGGAACTCTCTCAAAGCGAAAAAAGTTTCCGAGTAATATGTATAAGAGAAAATAATTACCCCCAACAGACAGAATGAGTAAGCTAGGCAACATATTATGACACCCTGCCATGTTAAAGGGATTAGGTATCTATAACCCACACCACTGTTTGTTTTGAAAGTGGTTAAAAGTTTTGAAAGTTTTAAATTCTGGTTGGCAGATATTTTCCCCAATTATGTTAGCGGGATTGGTTTTTTCTCAAATCTCACTTGATAGCTTCCATCAATATAAACATTTTGATTGTCAGTTTTCTGGCGATCAAATATATCTAAAACATCAGCAAATGTAAGCAATATCGTCCAGATTTGGTCTCAGGCCAAAAGCGACTGTCATCGCAGTATATTTTCGAAGTCCAGCGACACTACCTGAACGTGACATCCAGGAGAGGAGCTGACAAAAACCAGTAGAATCTGCCGAGCTAGCGGTACCCAGTGGCCGGCAGTCACGTGCTGACGGCCTGAGATGCGTGCGAATGTCCGTGCGTGTTTGCAGTAGCCACCGATATGTAAGAAGAGCCTAACAATTATCATTATTCAGTACAAAGTACTGAAAAGTACACCACAATAGACAGAAAGTCAGCATCAAACAATGTATGAAGATCCGCGTCCGGCCCTTCCCGGGCCCAACACCGGGGCCCATCCGGACCAGGGCGCCACACCCAAACACAGTGGGCGCCACCACGTGGGCGCCGACTTCGCCCGGGGGGAAGCGACATTCGGGGCGCCTCGACCTTCGGGGCGCCGAGGCGATCGGGGCACCCCCCCCCCCGGATCCGCCTATGATGAAGATTCCCATCCAGTACAGCTTTAGTGGTAATTAAATGTTTTCATAATCCAAAAAAGAACATTGTACCTATGAGTCACGAAATTTCACAATGCTGGAAGCATGTTTGCTTAGACATAGCCAACAGTAGGAAAGACATTAAGTTACCTATAGGCGGATCCAGGATTGCCAATGGGGGGCGCCTTCTCAGAGAGGGGAGCGCCATGCGGACCCGAGGCGCCACTTTTGACCGGCAAAACCTTTCAGGTGGGCATCAGATCCTATCGGTGGGCGCCGATTTTTGCACCCTGGGGGGAGGGGTGGGAAGCGACATTTCAAGGGGCGCCATCGACCTTTTAGGGGCGCCGTGACTATTTCAGGGGGTGCCGGGGGTTGATCAGGGGAGGAGGTAACTGCCTCTCTGTCCCTCCTGGATCCGCCTATAAAGTTGACGCAGCTGCCAAATGATCACAATGTATAAACCTAAATGCCAGGGGTGGTTCTAGCCCTTCACAGTAGGGTAAACAGAATTCCCGACCTGCATGACCTTTTTTCACCTCCGCGGCTGTTGAACGCACGACAGCTCTGTCTCCGCCACGCCACCCACATTCGGCCACCCACGCTCTGCGCCACAACCCTGCGGTCCGTAGACATCGCATCACGGCCAAATAGTACCGAACGGGCGCCTCCCCCCTCGTCGCTTAACAGCACCCCTACCCTGTTAAGTTACCAAACTTGGGACCAAAAATGTACAACCAATCAGGGCCAAGGGCGGTGGAAAATAATTTTAAATGGGAGGAGTGGAAAATCTAAAAATGACGCATGTTTGAGGTTAGGTTAGGTAAGTTTAGGTTAGGTTAGGTTAGGTTAGGTTACCTGCCCATTTTCAATGTTTTCTGCCAATTCGACTCACTCTTTGGTTAATTTACCAACATTTACGGTATGATTTTACATGCACAGTAAAAAATGGCTGGGCGAATCGGAAAGGAGACGGCTAGGGCGAAAAGGGCACAGGAAGGCGCGGCCCGCCGCCGCCCGACTCGAGGATGTGCGAGCCGCTGCAGTATCCCGACAGCTCGGCAATGCAAAAAAGGCAGTGCCCATCTCGTCGGCAATACCCTAGTATTTCTCCTCCTCGTTGACCAGCTTGTGTGCGGAACGACGCTGGGGTCAGTGGGAGCGCGCCAGGCAGTGGAGCAGCCAACAACAAGCTACATGTGTTCGGAGCTAGCTGGGAGGCCAGGAAGACTGGGAGACTCAGAAATGTGTGGGAGGCCAGGAGGCAGGAGCTCATTCGTTCTGGATATCCCATATCCTTAGGTGGAGAGCGGGGCACAAAATTTTAAATTTCACAAACCCAGAAGGGCACCATTAATGATGTGCCCTATCCATGTAGGCCTCTCGAACTCTGAGCGGGGTGCCTCACCTGGAGATGGGAGCGGCACATCCTGCAAGGCATGTTGCACATTTCCGATACCCTCGGTGGAACCAGAATACAGCCTTGGCTGAAAAAGCTCTTTTTGCACTCTCGGCACCCAAATTATTTTTCCCTTTGAGTCCCGAAAAACAAAATATGTTTTCTATTCTGTCACATGTTGGGGGCATTGGCGGACGCAGGGGGGCCATTCCGGTCATGCCCCTCCTCCAAAGCGCTGGAGGGGCAAACTATCTGCCAAACTATCTTTTGGCCCCTAAACGCCGGAGAAATGTTTGAAAAAAGTGCTTACACTAGGTCTGTAGAGCAAAAAAGTTGATATAGATCACAAATCAGCAGTATGAGTCTGAGCAGCGAGGCCGAGCCTTGTCCGTCATGCCAACAGAGCATGTACTCGAGCGTGGAACCTGACTTTCCTGTGGGTCTTTACCCTAAGGCTGCAACGTATAGGCCGCCAAGTTGTGACGGTTTCTGTCATCCTGCACATATAGTATCTCATCTTCTTAAACCCCATACGCATTGGTCAAAATTCTTTCTAAGAATGCCCTTTCAAAAAGTGAGGCTCTTGAGTGTACAATTCCATATTCCTATAAAACATTGTCCCGTTCGTTGGGGCACGCTTGTAAGCCGGAGTCAGGTATGACTAGAGGGTTTGATGGGCGCTTGCTGGCCTTTAAAGGCGCATTTTGTACTTTAGAGGCGCTTCTGCACCCTCACAAGTATGCAAGTATACGCTCCCATCGCCAGAATCCATCTCGCCGAAGATCCCTAGAAGCATAGACGGATCCAGCGGGCAGGGCGAGTACCATCCCCATCCATCCACCCTCCCCCTTCCGATCGACGCAGCCGATGCTTCCAGACAGTGCCCCGGCGCCCACTGGAACAAACATTAAACGTCGCTCCTCCAACGGCGTTGGTACGCTGATCATGCAATTTGGTCCCTGTCTGGCAGGTCACACCTTAATGATTGGCGTCCTTGGCCCAAATTTGGCGCACCCTGACCAAAGTACTCCCTGCTATCGGAAATCCTAGATCTATCGATGCCTATAACAAGAGTCTCTGAGGATCTTCTACAAACCGTCAGTTTCCCTCCTCACACGCACGTTGACACACTGACACACAAAACATGCTAGACGAAGTACTCAGCTTGCACAAAACTAGTGTTGTTCTACGTTTCATTGGAGTGACTCCTTCAATCCAAACCTGTTGATTAGCTCTCGCCTGAGACAACCATCCTGAGATATCAGTCACCACACATCCCTCCACCACGCACATGGAGTGGCGCCTGGCGTACAACAGCACCGCGCCGCAGCCTTTTTCCTGCACCCTCCAATCGTGATCAATGGGGGCATTTTTAGTGCCACCCTGCTCCAATCGGATCGGTGAACGTCCGCACACGTCGTGTGACCCGGTGGGAACCTGGCTGCCGGAGCTGTCATGCTGGGGGCCGTGGCTACGTCTGCGGCGTGCAACAGCCAGCCGTACCGTCTCGGCCGCGCGGCGGTGCGCCGGCGACCGCCGCCGCGCGGCAATCTCGCGGCGCACCTCCACCGCGGAGGAACAGGTTCTAGCGAGCAGCTCGGCGTTGTCTGAGAGCGTCTCGGAGCCGCCGAGTGGAGTGTCGTGCTGGTTTTGCAGCGGCAGCCGAGTCGCCCACCATACTGCACATTCACCGGTTCTCTCTGAGAGGACAGCATTCCGGCTCAGTGGCCGTTCGGCGGTGGCGCAGCGCGGCGCGGTGAGGTCCGTGACGGCGACGGAGGCGACGCGGGAGTGTCCAGCCAAACGTGTGATCCGTGCCAACCGCCGGGCACAGTCAGGCGTGCAGTCTTGTAGGCAGGTGCAGCGGCCCACCTCATTAGGACCAGACAGGTGCGGTGCCAGCATCGGCGCCAGCTCTGCGTCCATTAGGTGCCTCCGGTACGCAGGCTTTCGGCTAACCCCGTGGTCGGGTGGTGACACTTACAGTTGACGCCTTGCGAATACTTGTAACTCGACGAGGTCTTGTGGCGCGCCTGCAAACAGCACGGGGCCAAGGTGGGGACTACCGAAGTTGTCCACAGCTGGCTCTGTTTTGCAATTGAGTGTGAAGTAAGCAGGACACGACGGCTTGAGCCGTTAATAACAGACACGGAGGACTTGAAAGCAGGAACAAATGGAGGCAAGCCTAGCGGCAAAGCTAGAACCGGGCCTTGACGAAAGGATGGGGCCTGTGCACGATAAACTGGATTCCATCCATCACGAAAGCATCAAAGAAATACACCAAGATAGACTTGAGCCCAGCCACTACGAGCGGCTGGAGCCGAACCTTCACACAAGACTGGAGGTGATTCACCACGAACGGCCCAATTCCAGCAGGAGCAGTCTGCTGGAGCCCATCCATCACGAGCGTCTCGAGTCCACTCTTCTGGAGCGGTCCGACATCGGCGTGGGAGGTCGGCTCTCCGACAGACGGTAAGTCTTCGCCTCCCTGTCACCCTTTTGTGGATGTCCATTGTTCTTCTACGCTAGACAGGAGGCTGGAGCGTCATGACGCGATCTCTTCACTGACAGTACTTTTCGGAGGTACTTTTCCAGTGTTCCAGGTACCAGGTCCTTTGCCCTAATTGGCCAGTGTCGTGCCATGAACCAACCACTTGGCTGGTGCAGTACTGAGTGCGCTGGCTTTACGAGCTTTTCGTTTCGAGCTCAAATCCCCGTCGGGCCTTCTGTTAACACGCGCAATGAAGGGGGTCCTAAATTGCTCTTATCTATTCTTCCGAGCTGGCTGAAGAACCGTTCGCCGTCAGAAAACGGTACTAGCGCACATTTGAGAGAATTCATGAGCGCTCCGATTGGTGCCAAAATGTTGGAAAATCTGTGAATATTTTTTATTTTACTTATAGACTTTCAAATTCAGATCTAAATCTTAAGACCGTCCCAATCGCGCGGTCGCACCAGCTCGCCTACACTCTAGACCGAGTGGTGACGCAATAAGGCCATATAATCGGGTTATATGTCAAGGTCAACCCACAAGAAGGTCAAGGTGACAGGTCAAGGTCGTTGACCCCAGTATTCGGGTTAGATTAAATTATTCCGCATGACGTATGTTATGATACGACTTCATAGTTAAGACGACTCAATGTCCAAGTCAAGGTCAGTTCAAGATCAAAGGTCATTTTAAATGTCAAACCCTCATTCCCAGCCCAAAGGCTGCTATAATTCCAGCTATATTGTGCATTATAGAAAATGTCATGTTGTTGCGTCACAGGTCGGTGACCTTGAATGACCTTGACCTCAGTCTTTCAGAGAACATTATATGGGACCTACTCTCTATCATTTTAGCCCGCTTTTGGAGTATTCCCGGCTTTTACGCATCATCGCAGTATTTCCCAATAAGTCTCCAGCACGAGCCAGATATGACATTTACAACCTCCTTTGACCTTGAAGATATTGAATATATTTACCTAGGTCAATGAAACTTATCTTTAATGTAGATAATCATCGCCGCACATCCCTAAATGGGCGTTTTTCTGACCCATTTGGGTTTTGAGATCTCAGGGGAACTTTGGGACCCTCTCCACTGCACGTTGACGCCAAACCCCCTCCATTGCGCGTGTTACCGTTTAACAATATCCTCTGCTGCGGCAACTAGCAATAAGGTGATGCTGGATGACATACCTAAGCAGCTGAAGTGTATCATGAAACTTTGAAAATAATTACTTAGAATCTAAGAACACAGCAAACGGGAAACATTCTTAGGGGAACAAGGGCATATCTTTCTGACACAGTGCTATGACCCTGTCTAAAGAAAGAAGTTTAGGCAGGCGTGGCGGTGCCATGGGCGTGTTGGTGTTTTTTTTAGCATGTTCCCGAATCTGGAGAATTTGCTTAGAAACCTAATGCCGAATATAAAAGCTGATCCAGGGCTCAAGCTTAGCAAGGGAACGAGTGCACGTTCTCTATCACGTTCACATCCATAGTTGCAACTCTTCGCCCATCCAGCCGTCGTATTTTGAATGCTCGGCGTTACCGAGCCTCTTCAGTGACAGCTCTCTCGGGCGAACGTCACCGTTTTTGGATAGCAGGTGCACTTGCGCAAATCTCGACAGGTCAATGTTACGATCAGGCTTGGGAAGGCTTGGGTCGGGAGATAAACTCGATTTTTTAATAATATTTATATTTTTGTTAATTCGGGCATGACATTGGTTTTAATTGTATAGAATTGTTGGAAATCGCAGCCTTTCCTTGTCGATGAAACACATTTGGTGCCAAAATTCAGAGAAAGAACGTGCTGGCCATCTGGGGCCATGCACTGCAGCTTTGAAGTTCGTGCAGTTTCCCTTCCCCTTGAACATATATTTGGCAGCTGTGCCAGGAACAGGTGTACCAACCTTGACTTGAAGCCGAAGTTGAGGTGGATGTAAGTAGAAATCATTTGGGCTATACGACGCACCGACTGCAAAGGTCCAATAGTATCTCCAACTCTCACCCTGTTGGGATGATATATATATATATAATAAATATAAAAAAAACATATATAATAATATATAATAATGGGGAGCGGATGTAATTATAATCCCAAGTGTAGCACGTACAAGAACATTATAATACAGCAGCACCTACGTCGAATAGTACAGCAGATTGCTGAGCTGCAAGAGACAGGGTATTTCTCCCAGTTGATTTTTACCCTATCTCTCAGAGGTCAGAAAACACGGCTTTATCCAAAAGGCAGGTCGACGTCCGACCAACTTGTCAGAAAATCAAACAAAAGTCGCCAATAGAAGAGAAGCATTGCAGAGCAGGCTAACAAAGCAGCAGATGCTGATAATATCGACAACTAGCAGAGTGGAATAGCAATGCGATAACTAATGTTTCGGCCCTCTGCTATCCTACAAACATGGCCAAATCAGTGCGAACGGGGCATTCGATGTATTGATTTCCTCTTGATTATATTCATCAGTGTTCGCGAGTTGTGAGGTTTTCTCACTTTTTTCGTCTTTCGACGCCTCAGATAACGATTTTCCGACGAGCTTGTCGTTTCCTGGTCCTCCATTTCAGAACAGTCAAACATCCAGCCAAGGAGAGAAAAAACTCCCGAAGGGTTCTATTTGGAGTATATTCATATCAAATAGCTAGAACTATCAAGAGTGTTTTGCATCTTGTTTTGTTTTGTCGTTTCTTGCTTTGGAATACACGGTGTAATGTTAGTGGTAATCAGCTGTAATAAATATAGAAGACAAATACATCCGTGCTGAAATTGTTGGCCAGCTGTGTGCACCTTGGCCGAGGGCAGCTGGTGCGCCGTTCACCTGTCGGGAGCGGTCAGGAATGCCCAGCCGCGCCGTACCGCGTCCACGCTTCCCAGTAGCGCACCACGGCGATACATCCTCCTCCGACTCAGCTGACCGCAGTCCGACGCCCCCTCTCTTTACAGTGTGACTGTGGGCGCAGGCAGATGGTGCGAGGCCAAGACACCTTTATTTAAAGGCATGTTCAAGGGGGTTCCTTCACGCCTGAGTGACGTCACAGGCTCACTCGTCTAAGGCTACGCCAAGGGTGTATCAATGCTATCCGGAATATTAAAAGACAACCATATTAAAAAACCGGAATGCTGTATTTCTGCATTCGGAAAACAATTGAATTCCTTGCGTTCTCTCGCATTTGTAAGCATTGCAAAATTTGGAATATCTTCAATACACCCAGCGGAGGAAAGCAGCTTCTGCCCACGCATTGGCGGATCCAAGAGCAGCTTATGGAGGAGGCTAAATCAATTTATTGGGGGCTAAATCGAGAAAAATATCGAAAACAAAGTATTTCTAAATAAAAAAGGCCAACATTTGATTCTTGGGGGAGCAAACGATACTATTTTGGGCTTTGGTGGGGCCATGACCCCTTTGGCCTCCCCCTTGGGTCCACCGGCCGGAGTGCCCATATGACGTCACATCACTGACCGGTCCCTGCTCTTGGAGAGAGGATGATGAGAGATAACGTCCGCCACAGGATTAAATGCCAACTTGTTTACCGCGCTTGGTTTTCCGGTCCCGGATTTGCATTTGTTTTGGTCCTTAAATACGCAGTTACTGCACTCCACGTTTGCAAATGTATGCACTTCCACAGCTCCATGCACATAAAGACGAGTAAAGAGGGTCCGCCATCGCTACAGCCATGTCTCAACACTAAAATCATGACCATCTGACCATTTATGGTTAATGACGTATAAGAGACAGTGAATTAGGAGGCACTGGGCTTACCACTGCAGACCTAAGTTGAACTTGCAGTTTGGAATGTCTGACAGCTTGAGGTGGAAAATACAGATACCTCCTTTGTGGGCACACAGATCACACGATTTGGGGTCTTTCATGTTGAACTATGCTGAACCTCTGTAATCAAGCTCGTCTTTGCAGGTATATCTCCAACATGCGGCTTCTGTGGTTTCTTGTAGATACAGTTGAGATCTTGGAATGTCTATGTTCACTTCAAAAGTATAAAAACGATATTAAAACGTACCGTGCTGTCGCTTAAAATTCATTTTCTACGTGATAACCACCCACGGATAATACGATGAGACAACCAAAGCAGAGCAGGCGTATATGAAGGTATTGCAGGGACCTTGGAGCATCGGCTGCGCGTACGCTATATAAAATACATGTGAAATAGCCAAAGAGAAGAACGTGAATTTTCCCTAGGCTGGCCTTACTTCAAACAAATTTGTGACGCCTCATCTAATGTGATGCCTCATCTTTCAGTAGCAGCCTCATCTAACTTGTAGGTCTCCTCCTCCGATGTTTGCATGGATACAAGTAACTAAAAGTTCGGCGGACAATTACAGTTGGTAAAATAACTTAATAAAAAAACGGAAGCCATCTGAACTTCTTACTCCAACAGATACCATTAATCTGTACTAATTTCCAGGGACATGCTTTTTCTTATTTCGTTTACATTGTATGATACCTGTATCCATGTCAATGCACACTACAAAATGAGCCAATACTTGGCGATATTTTTACTGACACCATTCTGTTATTGTGCACACAATGCACTGTCCACAAACAGCTCACCACAATGCACGGGGTGAATGCAGCGGCAAGAATGAAATACCTTCTTCTAGAACTACTCTGAAGCTTTGATCCAATGCGTGTGAACCATAGCACATATGAATGCACGAACCACATTAAAAAGCAGCATTGTGTTTGTTTATGTGCTCCTTTAACCTGTTCGACATTACTATCATTACTATCATCATTTACTATCATCATTTACTATCATCACATTACTATCATCGAGTGGCGTCCGGCGTGCGGGCGGCGTCTGAAGGAGTACGAGGCAGGGAGTGTAGTACGGACCGCCTCCTCCCGGGAGCTCTCAGTCCAGCTGGGTAACGGCCATTCTCTGACTGGCGTAGTGGGAGCTGAAATCTAACTGGGCCTACCATTAGACAAGTGGTTCCTGCGCGTCCCTCTCCTCGGGTGACGGGCAGTAGGAGTTGATTAACAGCTTTAGCCTCCCCTGCAACAGACGAGGAGTCCTCACGACGAGAGGGTGAGAGGCTATCCCAATCACCTCCCCTGCCCTTCGCCACGCCCCGTCTTACTAGCATGGGAGTTTCTGCATAGTACACAGTGCCAAAACAGTCCCAAGACTGTTCCCACTACGGACGTAGAAGTGCTGCGTGAACAATCACTCGTGCTGAACGACCATGAGTGGCAACAGCTGCAGGTCCTTACGCAATATGGCATTGCACTGACAGTATTTGAGCGCGTGTTCCAGGCCGTTTTGTGATCACATTCGCGTGCTTACCACGTATCGGAATTGAAAGACCGCTTCTGATCCCCAAATCCCTTCCAATAGGGTGAGAGTTGGCGACGCCGTATGACCATTGCAGTTGGTGCGTCGTTATACCCCAACAATTATTATGAATGCAAACTGTGGTGCGACTCAATTTAATTTATTTATATTCATAAAGAGGCTGTTTACGGTGCGTAAATAACAGACGTTTGGGCTCGCAAGGGCGCAATGATCGCGCTACACACCCTTGCTCGTTCTATCCGGCACCCCGGAACTTATATTGTTCACTGACATGAAAATCGGCCTAATCAGATCCATTGTCTGACCACCGTTTTGTGAGCATCTCGCAAACATTGTATATGACACCTCACACGTTTGGAAGGGAACCGTTCTAAGCATGTAGAAGTATTGAAAGCGGTGAAATCCTATTCGGGGTGGTTTTCTTTCAAGCGGTGAAGAGGTAAGCTGTAGCTGAAAAAGTCAGGAAATTTTATTTCTTTATTTTTAGATTGGTACTGCAACTTCTCTGATCGAACCTATCATTTGACAAAACACCTGGTCACAAATAACTCCACTTCCGAATTATGCACTTCAGGTCCAAGCTGCGTGCCAATTTATGCCGATTTGAGCGGACAGAAGGAAGAGGCCTCCTCCAGAGCTCGTGTGCCACGGGTTGCCGGCGAGGTTCGTCAGTACCCGCGGTGCGTCCGGGGTCGCGGCAGCGCGTGCCGCCGCCAGTTCCGCGCCGTTTTTGCTGTAGCGCGCCAAACCTCCAGCTGGTGCGCCGTCAGGCGGTGCAGTCAGCTGATGTCCTGTCAGATCGGCCGTCCGATGACGGCTTGCCAGATGATGGTCCCGCACATGATGTACTGTCCGCGTCATCCCATTCGTCTTCTAACCGAGAACTACAAAACGGCATTCTATCTAGCTGAGTTTCATCATCAATCAGACGTGGAGTCTACTTATCCATTGTGAATTTGGTGGATCTGCCTCTTATTTGAGCGTTAATCTCAGTCAATCCATGTAATGTTAACAAGAAGCGCAGGAAGAGAGTTGGCGAAGCTTGCGCTCTGGAGCCCAGACCAGAAATATGTAAGACGGCAAACTTTAGTCACATTTTGGAGATGGGCATTTGCATTTCCCATCACTATTGACTTTCTGCCTGAGATGAACTACCAGTGTGTCGCATAAAAGGACATGTATTCGTTGCTTTGGATATCCATCCGAACTTTAATAAAATGTATATTCAGAGGCAGGAACAACCTAAGGTATAGTGCCCGCTAGTTTAAGCATCAGTGACCTTAAGCACATGTCCAATATCCTGAGAATGGCTACATATTGAAGAACGCTCATTATCTAGAGACTAATTTAAACAGAAACAAGGGCGAGACGTAAGAGCAGGCGATCCGCTACGCTTCATGCTCTGGTCTCACCTGGGCACCCCAGACGAAGAGGCCAAATTTCAACCAGGAACAGCAGTCACTGCCGGGACCGGTCACGTCTAAACAAGGAAATATATCCCAGCTCTTTCCATGTACCTCACAGAGCACTGGCTTTATCATGGGTTCAATGCAGCAATAGCTATGCCCAGAGACTTTGTATTGTAGCAGACTCAGATGAAGCACTCGTATACGAGTAAGGACTAAATGCCAACTTGTTTACCGCGCTTGGCTTCCCGGTCCCGGATTTGCATTCGTTTTGGGCCTGAAATAAGACGTTACTGCACTCATCGTTTATAAAGTAGGCACTACCACAACTACATACCTGTAAGACTCTTTATGACAAAAGCAGGGTTTTATTTACACATTCGAAATTTCTCACATGGGAAGAGTTGTCCGTTGAAAAACCAGAAGTGCTACCAAACAGAAGTGCTATTATTCGTAGCAATGGAATGCAGGAAAGTATAGCAATGTGAAGAATCGGACAACACAGTTGTACCACAAACAGGTAACCCGAAAGATAGAATCAAATTAATAATGCTAAATGATTCATAGTTAATTATGTATAAATTCGACCTTAAAATTCTATTTGGCTGTTTATGGTACAAAAGTTGAGTAACTTCAGCAACTTAAGATATTCACACGTATCGAGCTGATGTGCAAACATCGACACCCGTAAACAAGGGGATAATATATATATAATATATATAATATATATATATATATATATATATATATATAAACATATATATATATATCAACATCATGAATGTCCTGTCAAATAAACGTAAATTTCGGTTATATTTTACGCTAGGCTATGGCTGAATAGGTAAAACCCAAACAGGTGATATTTCTGTCGACACATTTGGCTGCAAGCCAGTGACGAAGCTAAACGGTTCCGAATGAAGGAAACTCTACCCTCTCGCTGAGCTAGAATTAAAGCCGAGAGATGCAGCGCAGGGAACAGTTGTCTGTCACATATTAACAAATGCCCGCATCTCTACTTCTAATTCTGAAGTGAATCCGTATCCCTGGATAAAATACCTACCAACTCACCTTGAAATATGTGTGGAAGTTAAGCAACCTATAGCAGGACTCCAGTGACGGGACGACGCTTATGCAAATATCACACATCACCAACACCGACCACCCGTTAACACATTTTCAAGACAACTGATGAATTATTATTTTCTTATTTCGATTATCTTATTTAAAAAAAATTGCGCTGCGATATTCAAATTTTAAAGCGGCCCACATGCAAGTTCACCTTTTGACCAGGTTACAGTGATTGACGCCAATGTGTAACCAGTCATAGCCAAGAGACGCCCATTGAGACTGAAAGCTGACTAGCGTCTGACTCAATTCGGAAAAGCGCCCGTCGAGGCTGGCTGGCGTCGAGTTCGCCCTCACCAACTGGTAACGCATTCCATATAAAGTCCTCCTCATTTCAAAACGTTGTACACTACTAAACATATTGTTTTGAGGCACTACTCAGATGTTGTCCGATGTTGCTCCCTTTGCCTCTGAGCCCGCGTATCATAGTTAGGTATGTTGAGGCGGAAACTACATGTCTACACTCACAGCTGCCTTACCTGAAAAACGCTCAAAGACTAAACCAGATAACACCAAAGCCACAGTGTTGATTTAACCACCGTTTACGAAAGCAGGAGTGGTTTTCTTCTTGGCAAAAAAAAAACAAGTATATACATCGCTTAAGCTGGTATTTACCAAGATATGTAGTGTGTTCATCATAAGGCGTGCGACCATAACCTAAAGTACGGACCGTCTGGATTGCCATAACAAGATTTGGGACTAGCCAAGGCCTCCAGTTTTACAAGCCATCAATTATTTACTGTCGTTGGATAAATAGCCTCAATTACGGGTCACTGCTTGTGCCGCAGGCGATCTAAGCATATTAGGCAATGTCCGAACGGACTGCAATGCATGTTGGTGAGATGATAGCGGCGAATTTACCGGCTAGGAGAGTACCGTTGCAGCTATGTTATTCCGTACTAGGTCAAGCCGTCAAGTACCCGTTGTAAAATACCAAACGGATCAGAAGTGACGTGTGCTGAGCTACCCCGTCGGTGCCAGTCTGCCTTTGGGCGTAACTACTCTGAAAACAAAATGGTCGTTCTGTGAGCTACAATTTTGGTAAAAACAGAGTAATGAGAACACTATGCGCAGTCAAAATCGAAGCACCACTTTTGCTCTACCAGCCTCTCCAGGGCCCAAAAATGTCACTAAAATGAGGATTGGCGTCACTGCCCATCGCTGAGCCCAGTGTTATCTTAACCGCTTCAACAGCGCCCACGAAATCATTAAAAAATGGTCGAATTATGTCTTTTCTGGGGGCCCGTAGGATTTATCACACAGCTCAGGAAGCAGGAACCTATTCATTTTAACAGGAATTTAAATAAGTTAATAATTTCGTCTTAATAATGTTTAATCAAGGCCCTACCAGGCGAATAAATTATTTAAGTCGTCGACCCTCACAAGTGCATGGGAATTGTCCTCGGGGTCTTCCGAATTCTTACTGAGCATCCGGAATGGAAAGGGCCCTAATTACCAGGGCTCGAATTGGCCCATTTCAGGAGTCAAAAGGACGGTGCTGTTTCTTTATCCTATTTGTTTGTTCCTATCTTGCAAAATAGACATAGTTTGGGGTAAGAGCAGCATTTAGCAAATAACACTTGCTGAACGGGAAACATTCATTTAAGTACATACTCCAAACTGGAAGGACACTGGTTCCGAATGAAGGGAAACTCTACAGGCTGGGGACCATTGGGGCTTCTGGTGACCAAAAAGGAACCACAATTCGCATGAAAAAAGTAACCTGAATTGTATTTACAATTAGTTTGCCAATCGGCCAGGATGCCACAATGCGAATGTTTATATCTTATCGTCTTGTAATCATGCAGATAGAGCGCTTATTGGAATAGTACTGACCGTTCTTCTTTCTTGATCAACAGTTTTGGAGTCACCCGTCAATTGCGCCAGATTTTCTAAATACGGAAAAAAGTGATCATAATGTGTCTCCTGTTTAATTGTATCTCTTACATTAACCACGTCCAGTTATTTGAGGGGATGCCATGGTTCACACAACGCTCTAGAAATGTTCAGAGAACGATTTAAGTATCCCTAAACGATCTGTCACAGGGAAATATACAAGTAAGTTTCTCGCCGGTCCTCGAAGCTTATTTCATCACCAGTTCGTGCTTGGGTCCGGAATCCAGTGGCTCTCGTAGCCAATCGAGTGATTTTGTGAGCATTGGCTATCAAAGGATTATGCAGCTCAACAATCCGCATGGAGAGCTGGCACCTGACACGGACAGCATTAAACATCGCTCGCAGGGTCCCCTGATATGACGTCCCCCGCTTGGGTGGGGGGCAATTTCGCTCCCCCTGCCTGTCTCAGCTCCTGAAGAAGCTAAGACAAAATGTTGGGTGACAGTCGAAACATCTTGGAGATGCAAGAGTATATTATATAAACCATGTTTGGGTCAGATCAATATGGCGGCCCCCAGAGCGGAGGTCGAACAATTATCAACAGTATTGATGATTAAAACAGATCAAGCCGGTGAAAAAACAGGCAAGATAGTACTCATCAAGGTGAGGAATTTACGCTCAGTTTGTCAATACGTTTTGTAGAATTTAGGACTTGGAGGCAGGGGCGGATACAAGGGGGAGGCTAGGGGCTCGAGCCATCCCACGGGACATCTGAGTGCCCATAGTAACTACATAGCCGGAGGGTGTTCCGAGGCAATGGCGACGAGGCTCGAATCCCCTACTACCTACCCCCTCCCCCAATGAAGTTCTGGATCCGCCACGTAATATGTGCAACCAACATTTCGGCACACAAGGTGTTATTTCCGTGGTGACACCACCCACGTCCACAGAGTTCAAACAGTTCCTGGATATAACAAAAACATGTTTCCACCACAGACTCAATCACTTTTGCAAGTCAAGGTCAATAAATTATCGTACCAATCAAATCATGTTATATGCAAAAAAATAAAAAACCCCCACCAACCAAGGTGACAACAAGGCACAACAGGAGGGCAGGGGAAACCCCAATGTCAGAGTCCCACATAATACGAGTGGACATTGCAATGGGGGGACCCGTCCCCCCCCGAAAAATTCCGATCCATCCACCACAACACTTACAAACACACTTGGCAAACCAGATTCAGTAAAGGTATGGCAAAAGGCAGGGATCCATCATATTGATAATTGGTTAAGCATAACAGGTCACAACACAAACAAAAAACTCAATGTATCACACAAAACCCACATCAGAACAAATAGTCAGCATTACTAGCATCAGTACATGCGAGGCCCGCCGCCACATACAGTACATGCATTCTAATATACTTGTTCCGAAAGTTTTGAATATCTAACCCAGAGATAACTCTCAAGACGACCCAACTTCCAACAAATAAACTAATGTTCAGTCTTATGCCAAAGCTTAAAAAGTATCAAGAAAACTGTACACAATTAGTTACGGGGTAATAGCAAAGACATTGTCGAGCCGCGCAAATTGAATGATAACGTGTACATATGTCATATGCATGCCCGATGAAGCCATTTGACAACGCTACAAAGACAGCATCACAGAACAATGGGCATCACCAGTGTGCGATGATTTATGCCGCGGGTAGGAATATGTGCATTGAAGCTCTGCAACAAACTGTTCTCAGAAGGCATCGGACGCTCCGTCTGAGAAGTCTATTGTGGTGGGAATGCACTTTTACTTTCCACCAGGTGTGCCTCAATGCCAGGTAGGACTTCCAACACTGAATCGTACAAATATATGATCATACTTGTTATACATTTCTCCTCTCACTGGAGGAGGTGCTACGGTAACTCCGACCCATTTCCAAGGTCAGTGTGGTGCCGTCGGCAATCACGCACAGTCAGCTTCGCCCCTGTGACGTGTTTCTACATGAGAAACAGTAGAGTTTGTTCGGCACGTGTCGAACATATCTAATTTGTCTGCCTAGTGCACGAGGTGTGGGAATACAGACTTTGGAATAGAATTAAAGAGTTTACACCTTCTATGAATTAGAGAATAATGAACAACATATAATCCCACTTCTGACACCATGTTTCGTTCTCTATTGTTGGATTATATGTTATTCATTATTCTCTAATTCATAGAAGGTGTAAACTCTTTAATTCTATTCCAAAGTCTGTATTCTCACACCTCGTGCACTAGGCAGACAACCTTATGTGTTATGCAGAGGCAGAATTCGGTAGCTTTTGGTAGCCCTAGCTCCTGCCTAGCTTACTTCCTTTCCCTTATCGTACACTATAGCCTCGACTTTGGCGCCTTTATCTTTAACATCAGCTGGTAATGCCAGATATTGTATAAAATGAACACTATGAAATTCAACCGCTATGCTCCATAACCATCGGGTTTAGTTTCCTACTCACACTGGTCCTATCTTTACTTATCAGAGATTAGTCGTACAACTTGCATACAAAAACGTTGCCCTTATATGACGTTATCATAGGCACTGAGCCTCCATATCATTGAATTATAAGTGATGCATTTTACTAACAAATTATGAAAATTATATTTTATATCATCAGAAGCATGTGATGTTTCAGAGAAGAATGATTGCAAAGCAGAGGTGTATGTTTGCATATCAGGAGATCTCTCTAATATCCAGGTTTCTAGACGATTTTGTTGCAGACTTCATTGAATGTTTATTTTGTACACAAAACTGAACCTATATATACATGCACGAACAACAGTTTAATTTGTGATGTATATCATAACGTTGCTTACTTCTTGAACATAGTTCGAAGCTTCTTTACGTACCACAAACATCAATCAGAATACTCTCTCAGCTGATTCATTGTCCATGCGTGTCAGTGCTATCATGTTGCATTCGTCCGTTAAAGGGAATGTGGCATCTTGGTCGAATCCTGGAAATTAGTGTAATTAGGCGTACTTTTAGCCAAAAATAATGAAACCACTCATTATTTCCCTGAAAAATGTACAATAAGCTCAATATTTTGATTTTTAAAATACTCCTCTAGGAAAAGAAATAAATATCTGCCTGTGGATGATGTCATGATCTGGTAAGCACTACCATACTCGAAACACATCAAGTGCTTCGATTGGCTGATGCTCACCGTGATGTCAGCAT
This sequence comes from Lepas anatifera, assembly GCA_034440635.1. NCBI lineage: Eukaryota > Metazoa > Arthropoda > Thecostraca > Lepadidae > Lepas > Lepas anatifera. The sequence goes on along the minus strand of JAOTON010000176.1, from coordinate 206,885 downwards.
ATTTCGTCACACCAGCAGCTCACAACAATGGACGCCTGGCGAGAGGTACATGAGAGGTACATTTCGGGTAGGTTTTTCTAACTCGGTATTCTTTTTCTAACTCGGTTTTTCCAACTCGGTATTTTCTATGAAAATATCGAGTTCCAAGACAAATTATATATAGAATGCCGGGTTTTCCGACGTGCTTTAAAACTTGGCTATCTCAGTTAAAAAGCACGTTATAAAGGTGTCACATTCCCTTTAAATACTCAAATACCGTACTTCTGCAAGTTTCATTCGAGATTTCTGTACATTACAGTGGCTAATTGGGTGGTCCCTACCGTGATAAACGCGGCTAGTTTCAAACGGGACATTCCCAGGGCGCTCCATATCAGTCACAAAATCGTGCAGTGACAATGATCAACGAATTATAGTGGTCGTGTTGATTAATCTCTTCAACAGGCGGCGCAGTTATCGGTGCTATTCGCAACCATGTTCGAGCCATACTGGCGCGAGTGCGTAACCGCACAGAGAGCGGGCCCACAAAAATCGTTTTCTGGGTATTCAGATTGGCGATGAAATGAATGCGGGCGCAACGTGGCTGCATAGGTAAATATGTCAGAGTAAGTGACCTAAGGTCCTAGAAGATTAAAGTATCGGGTAAGATACGGCAGGAGTGAGAAGATCCATAAAAACTAAGCAAACCAACCCTAAATAAAAAACCTTCCGTGATTCCAAAGAGAACAAAATTATCAACTCTGACATGTTTGAAGGCCTTGAAAAATATCGGCCTGACAATGTATTATTATTTTAGTTTTAGAAACGCATAAGGTTTCTCCATGAGGGTTGAATTGTCGAGTTTTTAAGAATCTTCTTACACCTGTTGCGATTTGCCCGACATTTGAATCACCTAAGGCATGAGGTAATTTACCATACCACATACAGCACGGTTACCTATATCCAGCAAGCTCTCGGAGAACCTAACAAAAATAAATAGTGAGATTAAGTTTCATCCATGATCTCAGTCGCATCGAACTTTAGGTACATGAAATATGCCCCGTCCCATGCTGGCAGGTGTGACTACCTTGAGTAAGTACGAAGTTGAACCTTGTCCGACATGCTCTGCTGACTAAATGAAGCGAAAAAACAGAATTGTTGGGTTTACCGCTTGAATAAGTGGTCATCACACTGCTTCTGCAATGTCCATAGATGTGCGCGCTGCCGTTGCGCGGTCTCCTGCACAGCAGGCGTTTAACGACATCTATCGGCAAGGTGCTGAACTAAGCTGGCGCCTGCGCACCGGACCTGACTTATGCGACGGCCGAAAATTGAGGCCCAGAGCGACCTAACCTCCACGCGTCCCAACATCCGTTCCGCGAATATTTTTTTAACTTTGCAGTGCATACATTCAAAGCTCTGGTGTGTCACCTTCATGGTACAACGTGATCCTGGGCCGACGTGTCAGGCAAAATATTCAATTTGACGTAACAGGCGAATATACCTAAAATGGCGTAATCTCCTCCGCATTTAATTGGAGCTGGAGCCCCTGTCGGAGCCAGCAGGCACCGACGCACAACATTCCTTTAGAAAACACAGACTAAAGCTTCCAGATCCCACAATGAAGCAGTTGTTCCAATCACGAACCGGGACCACGGTCAACCAGACAAACGCCAGAGGCGGTCAACACCGAGCGGACATCGGTTATTCACAGACCGACGCTAAAGACAGCTGACGAATTGTTAATGCAGAGAAACTGTCAAAAATAAATCTCCCGTCTGATTGTAACAGCCTTGAAGCCGTATTGCAGGTCTAAACAGTTCAATATGTATGGAAGGGAATACCTGCATAATGCATGACTTGCAAAATATTTAGCCTACAGACAGTAGAGGATCCAGGGCTTCATTTTGGGGGGCCTAGGGGTCTCGAGCCTTCCCCACCAATGTCTCAGAATTGTCTCCGGCTATGTATTAGGGCTATAGGGACTTGGCCTCCTCCTTGGCCTCACTTGCGGTGAATTGTTAAAATAAATATGAATTTATAAACCGACTATGCTTTTCTAGATAAATCCTCAAGTCATGCACATGTTTCCCAGAGAGCTCTTGTGTGCCTTATGTAGCCAGTGCATGACTGGAGATTTGACTCGTTGCTGTAACGTGGTGTCAGCATCATGCAGCAACAGTTTCGGAAACACGCAGTCCGCTTTGAACCCAAAGCTTTTCTTTGTTTTTTCTTACAAATACTTCTGAGTCTAAACGTTACTACAGTCAAAACATTATCAAAGACAGCGCATCAAACCACATGGCATTTCACTCTACACCCTGCTGTTAGGGCTCTGTGTTGCCATGGCGACCAATTTTGGTGCAACGGGATGAAATCAGACTTTTTGTTTCTTTTTTCTAAATGTCGTCCATATTTGTCTAGCTAGATTTATCGAACCAAAGTCTCAGTTATGTTCTTGAGAAACATTTCGGAAATCTCGCAACCACCATCTGAACAAACAACTCTCGCAATGGCTAGCAAATCTGACAGCCAACACTTAACGTCCACAGAGCACAGGGACGGCCGCCCAGCTCAGGTCAACGTTTCACAAAAAAGTTGCCAGCCGAACTACATAGAGTGATTATTGAAGGCCGGAGCTTCTCAGGGTATCCCAAATCTTCACCCATGCACTGCCACTGCACACTTTCTGAGCAGCGGGACGGAGCCAAACGCACCACCAATTGAACCACGGGGGATTCCATCCCTTTTCTTGAATAATCTTTGAATCCCTTTTCTTGGATTATCTGTCATACTCAATGCTGCATGCGCAATGCACATGCGTTCACGTGATTTCACAACCATCCTTTAGGTGGTCACATTGCAGTGTTGGGGCTCACAGATAAGAATCGGTACCAGTTAACTCAGCTCGCAATAGCCATCTAGCGCAGCTGTAGGTGTACTTCAATTGTGGTTTAGTGCCACAGATGCTGTACACCTAATGCTGTAGCTGTGGGTGTTCTCTAGTTGTGGGTTAGTGCTACAGTGCAGCTGTGGGTGTACTCCAGTTGTGGGTTAGTGCCACAGTGCAGCTGTGGGTGCACTCCAGTTGTGGGTTAGTGCTACAGTGCAGCTGTGGGTGTTCTCTAGTTGTGGGTTAGTGCCACAGTGCAGCTGTGGGTGTACTCCAGTTGTGGGTTAGTGCCACAGTGTAGCTGTGGGTGTACTCCAGTTGTGGGTTAGTGCTACAGTGTAGCTGTGGGTGTTCTCTAGTTGAGGGTTACTACCACAGTGCAGCGGTGTTTCCGCTGAGCCGGCCGCTAAGCAGCATTGATTAGAGAGCGCGGCATCGGTAAGCGCTTAAGCAGCTTATGCCGGGGCGACAGCCGGTGCGTGCCGGACTGGTTTCCGCCGTCGGCTCGTTAATGGGCCGCTGCTGCCAGCCCGTGTTCTGGCCGGCTGGCTGACTGGAATGGACCAAACTAATGAAACCGTGGCCTGCATCTGCCGTCCTGCCAGTCCACTTCAATCTTGGCAAACAATCTTGGCACTTCTGATAATATCAAGAATATTGGGGATGAGGATCTTTGGGCCAGTTCTGTACATAGAACGTCGTTGTACTATGGCTGAGAATACAGTGTTTTAGGGATGGGACCCTTTCTACGGCGCCCACGGGGACTTGTTTTCTAATACTTCAGCTTATAGGTGTTTGGGTGGGGTTGTTTTTCAACTCAAGTAGTGCTGCGCCCTCTTAACGTAACACACGCCCCGCCGGGCTCCCTGGCATGACGCACCCCGCTGGGGAGGGTGAATTTCGCCCCCTCCCCCTCCGTATCTCATTTCCCAGGAAAGCTAAAGGAATATTACGGACTGCGTTTGAAAGCTCTCCACAAGACCAAGATAAATTAAAATAAGTATTTCTATTTCAGGTCAATATTGAGGTCAGCATAGGTCAAAGAAGCTCCCATAGGCTTACAACACGGCAGTGTACGTTTCGCCCCCTAGATTTTTACTCAGCGAAGCTAGAACAAACATTTATACATCACTGAATTTGGCTCATCGTGGCGAGTCGAATGATGTATAATATGACCTTTCTAGGTTAAATTGTGAAAATGACCTGACATCAAGCTAGGTCACGGTCACGTGGTGACCTGGTAAGGCCATGTTTCATATCAATCGACTCCTCGTGACAATATAAGCACAATGAAAGCAAAATGGCAGCTTTATCTCAATTCAATGAGAAGTTATTGGCAAAACAATCATTGTATGCTCCTGTGACCTGACATGACCTTTGAGAGGTCAGATCGTCAAAAACTTAACTTTATGATCAATATCGTGGTAAGAGTACACGGTTTGAGTATTGTCAGCTTTATTTATCCCGTATTTACCGAAAACAAGCCCTTTCTATTTTTCTCCATATACTTATAATGGGTTGACCAAAAATTGACCTCATGTTAGGTCAACAAGATCGAAATTTCGAGATTGCAGATCTTTTTACCCTAATGGCCTCATCATATCGTGAAAGTTCCAAACTGATCGGTTGGCTGATGCTCCTTAGGTGCCGCTTCAAACTCGTGATTTTAAGTTTTGAGGTCAGGTCACTTGACCTTGAATAGCTCCTTGACCTGAAATGAACTGACCTAAAAAAATGTGAGAAACATAAGATTTATCAGAAATTAGGTACTGTACGTATCGTTGTTCTGCGTATCTTCGTTTTTGCGTTATCCGGGGAAAACCAGGAGGGGGCGAATTTCACCCCCCAGCGGGTGCGTGTTAACAGATGTTACATCAAGAGTAAACTGTAAAGAGGCATTAACAATAATAAAAATCAGCACGATATATTTTGAGAACTACTCAATAACTTCCTGCGAGGAAAAGAGGTCAAATTAAACCAAGGTCACTAAATCATTGACTTTGATATTAGGTTCCAATAGAAACATTTGAGATACCTCTAGGACAGTGACTGACAAAAGAGTGCGATGGAATAGTTCTGAAGTATCGAATGTGTATAAACTTGATCCATAAATGTTTAATTAAAGCAGCCTTAATGTAGACGATAGATGATACATGCTCAGACAAACGTAACAGCTATACAGAGCACAGATATTTTTCCCGTAGTGTTTTTACGTACTGCTTGAAAACGAAGAGGCATCTGTTTCAAACTCCATGCACATCAGGCACATAGTAAACCGCTCTTAGAATTTGTTTCAACTGCGAAGTGAAACATTTTACTACAAGACACTAAAAACAAGCGACGCATTACACCGCAATACAATACAAGCAACACAATAAAATACGCAATTCACAACTAATACATTCACTGCAAAAAATATTGAAGATATAATGATAGCCATTCCTGACTGCCGAAAAGGAGTAAAAAATGGTAAGAGCTTTGAACCACTGATCGAGGTCAGTATGAATGAATAGCGCTGGTGTTCTTAAAATAAAGTTCATACAACACTGGATCTAGGCTGTGTTTCTTGAATCGTGTTTATTAGTAAGTTATAAGTTCTCCACACATCAAAAAATTCCTGTTGGAATTGTAGTGCTTAACTTTGCCTTCTTCTACTCATCTGTTACCAAGGTGTTCTGTGCCCATCAGGAGATGTTTTGGTGTTCAAGGTGTTCTGGTTTGAAGGTGTGCTGTGTCCTTGCGGATCAGAGGCTGGGACGGGCGCTGACGCGGCGATAGCCCTCCTGGTCCTGTCGAGTCACTCACCAAAAACCTTGAAGTACACCACCACTGGTTCCCTTCTGCAGAGCTGCCTCAGTCAAAATGCACTTATCTTTCTGACGTAATGCCTGTGCCCGTAAATCTAGTATGCGCCCAAGTGTGTAATCGGATTTGGCGGGATTCTGTGAGCATGCAGAATGGTCTGATCTGGAGACAAGTTTTCACCATTTCACGTCACTGCCACACTTTTGCAGTCGGGACGGGAGCGCCCACTAAGAAGTTATTGAAACAAATCCGAAGCACAGTGCAACTGTGCAGTCAATCGGTCGCAGGAGCCCGGATTAGGCTTCACCATGATGAAAGGAAGCCGGGCAAGCACGCGCAGGCTCCGGCGCCGGTCAGCACTTGGAGGGTTTCAACACAGACGAACAGAGGCGGAACAAGGGCCCAGAACTGTCTGTAGCTGGAGATGTGTATCGATCGTTGCCTTTGCAAGGTTGTCAGAGTGGCCAGAGCTGTCCGACACATGTCTCGGAGATCGAAAATGGGACAGAAATTAAGCAGAAAATTATCAAGTACCGATTAAATGCTAGAGGAATTCATTTAATACATATGGAGTGGTATTTTTCTTCTAGCACTAACATATTATTCTGGGTAATACAAACAAAATCAAATAAAATAAGAAGTATAATTCTGCCCCAGTAGTTACCTTGGTCTAAGCCCCCAACAATTCGCTCATTAGTCCCATATATGCTATGAAACAGCGGAAATACATAAATGATTCTTCAAAATGTTACAATAAAAACTCAGTAAGACTATATTGACGTAGACAGAAACACAGTACCTCAGTCTTAGTTTTCCACGTACCCACTGCCAGAGTTAACAGGCGCAGCGGAGTGGCAAGGTATTGAAGCAACCTTCCTAATCCCTTCCAATAATTTTCCCACCGTGGCCGGGGAACCGTTTGCAGCAGAAAAAACGTTTTTCAGTTACGTTTGAGAGAATTGGTCACGGCGTCTGTTAGGTAAACAATTGTTAAAAGATGTAAATGGGTCATTCCAAGACAAATCATCAAGGCAGGCACGAGAAATCTCACCATGATCCCTCAGATTTCCTCTTAATTTTTTTACCCAAGGACCCATACACACCAAAAATGGCCCCATTTTTATGTCCCAAGATCAAAGAGGTCACCAGATAGAACTCATCAAAATCGAGATTAACACAAACATTGAAGCAAAAATAATTTTGGATCTATAAGTAGCTGATTGAAATTAATCAAAAAGCATATCGCTGGATAGAACATACAACGGGCTATATATGAAAAATAAAAACTTTGAACTCAGGGCAGGTTTTGACCTCGTGACCTCATTGAGCTTTTCCTCAAACGAAGATTTTTAAAAGCCCTATTTTCAAATGCTATTTTTCACTGGGTCGTCCTCAGGGTATAAGCTAGTTAGTGGTGGGTGGAAGTTTTGTAAATCAGATTTAGTAACAGGTCACAGAGGTTAGGTTAGATTAACGCTAGGGCAAAACGCTCATTGGAAGCCCCTTTAGTGCAGATACGCAGCAACATAGCGAATATCGAGGTCAAATTAAAGCTGCTCACTTACCTACTCCAGATTTTATCACGTGTGCCTTGGATCTGAAATGACTCTTTTAACCTGACTAAATGGCCTAGCTTGACCTTAAATAGCATTTAGAAGACAAATACGCAAATACGTCGTTACGGTTTTCATTTTTTGAGCCAGTTCACAGTGTTTCTTTTTTGGGTCTGACGACGCACCAACTGCTGAGGTCAAACAGTGTCAAAGGGGGAAGGATAATGAGCTAGGCTTGAGCTAGGACAGGGCGCCGAATCCTGCCTCTGGGTGGGCCTCCGAACCCACGACACCCTGCACATACAGAATGCCGCAAGCCGAGCCTGGTGCGTGTGCTAACCGACTGCGCCACCCCGACCCCGCTCATGGCGCTCCGGATATGTTGGGAACATAACTTGAATCCAATGGCGGGTCCGATAGGGGGGGCTAGGGTCTCAAGCCCCCACCCCAATTTCCGAGCCCCTATGGTTAATACATAGGCGAGGGGCTGCCCGAGGCACTGGCGGGCGACAGTACTGGGATACCGGTATAGACAATACTGGTATGTTAAGGTACTGTCCCCCACCCCCAGCCCACGAAATGAAATTTCTGAATCTGCCACTGATTGAAGTCCTACCCACCCTGCGTGATGCTCATTTCTTAACTAATTGGACCTGCGCTATGTTCTGCGTGATTTGATTCTAGCTATACCATTTCCAATGTTAGCCTTGCGACGCACACCGTATACCTACCCAAAATATCAACTTATCAACCGGAAACTTCTTACCCCCACGGCGGTACTTCCATGCTGCTCTAGCACTGTTGATAAATGAAACAGCTTTAGTCGAGGGAAATCATGGCACTCACGCAAAAACAACGTGTCAAGAGCCAACAGCCCTTTATGGCCCCTCGGTGTTTCCGGCTGCGGCGAGCGCCGCCCGCGCGGTGTCGGCAGTGCGCCTACTGTGGCTTCATCGTGTGTTGCGGTGGAAGGATGTTTTTTTCGTGCTTCTTCTACTTCCCCCTCACATATTCGAGAACCAGGGGAACGCCCCCTTCTAAATGAGCCTTGGCTTAATGTGTTCACAATATCTCCCTGCTACCTGCGTGAATCTGCCGAAATGTGTTGGTGAAGTGTATCGTCGCTATTGTTTCATTGCCTATAAATTTTAGAATATGTCTCCCCACCCACCTCCCCCGTCACCGTCAGTCGTCTCCACTATACGTTAACCCCATTCCTGTTTGGAGAAGGGGGTAGATTCTGCTCACCCATAATGTTTTTTCAGAAGAATACCTCTCACAGCAGTATGCGATAGCCCTTTGAAACTTTCCAACCTTTTTCTCCTACTAAATTGAGCAGGTTCCCTGAAGTGTTAATACACTTTACCAGGGGCGGGGTTACGGCTCAGTATTAAGGGAGGATCTATTCGCAAACCAAGTATTATCGAGTACGGTGCGTTCCCCGTACAACAAAGCCTTCCGTAATAAAATCGAGAGCAGTAGAATGTTTTAACGTTATAAATAATATGCCAGGCGATAGTTAATTTACATCTTCCGATAATTTGTTTCAAGAGACGGTTCAAGCAACTCAAATGTGTGTTTGAAATTTAAATGGATTGTACTCTTGTGGAGTAGACTGCTTACATGGCAGTCGGGAGGAACAGTACGGATCATTCCATGCACCCAAACCTATATTAGATGATCAAAATATGCAATCAGGGTGCTCAGACATTGTAATTAAGAGGCTCTCAGGTATGTGCAAGCGCATTTTAGGATAATAAGTGCAATGAATGGGGCAAGCACCCAACATCGATCAGAGACACTTCTTTCTATAGGTGAAAGACCATCTAAAATCCTCCCCCCCGGCTTTGACATGGGCTGATAAAGGTTGGACAATATGAAAAGTACCAATAACCGGGTAACATAGGTACGCGCCTTTTAGATATTAGCAATATGCACCTCTCCACACTATTCTGTTTTCTTGTCTCTGCCTCTGATGTTTTTTTACATTATACCATTTTTCTCTATGTGAAAGATGTCATTCAGTATCTAGCTTTTTCTAGAATACGCAACAAAAAACTAGTTAAATATATATTTTTGAATATTTCCCATCGTTATTGCGAGTCAATTGATATGTATATATATATATATATATATATATATATATATATATATATATATATATATATATTGACTCTGCTAGATCAGATAATGATCTTGACATGACCTCAGATCAGGTCATTTTAAGTTTCAACCTAGTATAAGCATAGTATACCTCATTCGATTCGTCGCAACAAGAGAAAGCGAATGGAGCCGAAACATTGATTCTAACGCAACTCTATCAGACGCTAGAGCCCAGAAACTTCGCTAACACGTCACTTTCTTTGACCTATCATCAGTGATGGCTGTACTTCCAAATTTAGAGGAGGGGGGCACCATGATTTTTCAAACCCATCTGTTTCCAGCCAACGCCATAGTGTTAGCGTTAAAACTTCTGATTTAAGCGGGGCCCAGTACCGGTGCTCCTCCCCCCCCTTGTTCCGCCTCCAATGCCTGCCATGACCTCAATATTGACCTGAGTTAAAAAGCGACGTACAGTTTCTTCATGAATTGGTATGAGCTATCCACCAGTATTCGCTTCTTTTTTGCTATCCCGCATAGGTACTGAGACCGAGAGCCGGAGGCATTCGAACACCTCCCCCCACCATGGCGAAGGTGGTGCGGAGGTCTACCGGGGCGTGTGTTAACTCTTGATATGGCTTACCTCTCAAGACAAACAAAACTAGAAAATAGCTCAACATTACGGTGTAAAAAATATACAAAACGCTTCTAAAATCACCTGAAAAACTGGAACCATAGCTGCAGATTAGTTCAGCCCACAAACAAAAAACAAACAACAAGCACAAACACAAACAAAAAAACAAATTCCTTTCTCAGTGGTAGGTGGAACACTCTAACGCTAGCTAGTAAAAAAAACACTGAATTGGTGCGCGTGAATTGCGCAACATGAAGAGCTTCCTTCAACTGCCATACAGACCAATTAGGAGGTTGGCCGGCGCCGGCAGGTGACAAAGTCAACCTGGCGCTCGTCCGGGCATCGAGCTTGCACACCAACAGTTCACCTATCAATACTGTTGAAGGCCAAACAGCCAGCGGCTTTTCCTGATTCGATCGAATTGGATTTAAACGAGTCACTGAATCTTCTTTAAGTAGATTTGATTTAGTTTCAGGTCAAACTGTCTTTCTCCATTACCGTGAGATTACACATCTTTTAAAAATAGAAAGCAAATATTGCTGGATCGCTTGGTATTTCCTATTTCACAGACTGTGCTACTAGCAGTCAGTCCTAGAATATTACGAATCATATTTTTAAAGTGATTTGAAATTGTGTTTAGATCACGCGACCCTTTTTTCAATTATGAGCTAAAACATTTCAAAATGATACAACGGACCTTTTACCAAATGTGTATCAATATAGGACGTTTAGTTTGTATTTCAAAATAAGACCACGTTTGTAAATCTTCGTTGATCAGGTGAGCTTTCAGTGCCTATTTCTTTTGCATAATTCAAAAGCATGATAGTCTTCGAGTGGCACAGTAGCTTGTGCGTAGGCGTGACATCAGTGACCGTGCGCTCTCTTCCAGCGGCAATGCATTTGCGCTGCTGGGAAAAAGGTGTTTAGACATATTAACTTTCCTCCTGTGGGCATCCAGGGTCTACTATTACCAGCTTTCACTCGGCACCGTCTGGGCTCCTTTCGTACAAATTTCGCCCTTTTCGTGCCTTGGGTCCGATCGGACCCATCCCCCCCACTCTCTACGATCTCGGGAACGGGAGGTCATACGGAAAAATTAAAACGGCGCTAAAAGCGCCTCACCGTCTCCTACTCTGGAATCGAGTTTGAACCATTTCTGTTAACCCGTGACGTCACAGTGGGCCAAAATGGGTCAATTTTAGACCTATTTAGAGGTCTGCTACAACTCGGGAACCCGCACTTGCTCCTGCCCCTGGAAGCCAGGGTCAAGCCCGCGCTATTTTACTGCAGCTTTTATCCAGCCAGAAACCAGACTTTACCGAGACCGAACCAAAACTGGGGATCTCTTCTGGATCCAGGGGTCTCTGAATTGGCAGACACTGACGACGTTGTATGAACTCCAGGGGAGACCAATTCCATGGACTCTACCCTGCTGTAGCTAACAAGCAATGGTCGGCGGTATCACGCGATGTGCCACGGCGACGTGAAGGTCATGCAGCTTGGCTGATTTGAGAGGGATTTTGCGGATTATAAACATTTATTCAGATATTTAATTGATGCTAAGAAAAGGCCTATATCATGCAGTAATCCGGTACGTTTTAAGAAATGCCTGATGAGGATGTTTCTGCAACGAGAGGTCTTCAAACAAACTCCAGTTTAGAGCTCAATCAGGCAAATATAAAAACACACGATGAAACATCTATTCAGAGAGCCCATCCAAACTTTCCACCCGGAGCATGTGGCTCAGGAGGTAAATACCTGATCCTGTTCTCTCTAAAAAGTGCGTGTGTTTCACAAAAGGGGCAACTGGGGCTTAACTACGCACCAACTTCATAGGTTATGTGGCACAAAGGGACTGGAGATAGGTATAGTGGGTATTGTCACCAGCAGCTGGGGCCGCATTGCTTAATTTCCCAGAGGCTCTAGACCGGACTGATTTTGTATTACCCACAGTTAATAATTTCATCACAAATAAATTGCCTACACCGGCTGATCCAACCATACCAATGTCAAAATACACGCGGTGGAGGTGCATCATGAAGTCGGTGTAAATGAGGCGGGATTTACCACAACCCACCGCCACCATTGCGATAAAAATCAGTACTCGGATTTTCCATTAAGCCATTTTTTTACACGGTATGTTTTGACACGACAGTCCTGTTCAGCGCACAAACACTGATGCAATTTCTGAAAAGTGGCATTCCCTACGTTTGGAAATATTTCTAATACAATCTTCAACCTTGGAGCATAAGCTCGCTATCCAGCATGTTTCAAGAACTCCTTGAGCTGCAGCCAGAGCATTGCAACCGGAGGGCTTACCCTGGGATCTGGAAGCCCTTCCAGTAGCTGGCAGAAAATAGCGTGGGAGTACAGTATCCCTGAAATTTGTTTCCAGTTCAACTTGAGTGAGGGGGAGAACCTCATATTGATTGGAAGGCCCTGCCCTCCTTTACGAGACCTGTGAGATACACCGTAACAGTCTTTGGGCCAAATGTAGAACACATTGCACCGAGTTCGAGCCGACCGTGCGTTCTCTGGAACTGGAGTCCAGAGATCGGAAAAGTGCATCAGTGTCACCAACGGAATTTAAAACCAGATATGTCACCAAAACGCTGATATACACGCAAACATCAATTGTTTTCTGGGAGCTCTGAAGGCTTCTGAATGTTAAAAAGCGTATTATCGCCGGGCTAGGTGTCAATTCCAGCCTTCCAGCCTCGCTAGTGTGCTGCATAGCTCATCCCCACGCGTAGGCTTTACTGGTACATGAAGGCGATATCTGAGCTCTGAAACTTTAAACAAGTACCAACAAAGAAACAGGAAATTAACATGGACGTTGGCACTGGGTAAGCATGGTCACCATCTGATGACTGAGCGGGCAGGACATGATCTGACTTTCGGAAGCTGCTGGAATTACTACCATTGTCTGAAATGGACCGGGGTGCCTCTTGCGCGTAGCACGTACTAAATAAAATTGACCTTGCACATATAAAATAAAACGAGCAAAGCGGAAACGTTTTTCTTTTGTGGGCCATATTGAGAAATGAAGTGTGCATTTTTAAAATGTTAATTCAATACCCAAAAATATAACTGAGCACAAGTTATTTTTTACCAACACTGTAAGCAAGTTGACAGATTTGTCTACCCCTGCCGAAGCAACGTGTAGTTGGTGGAGGGCCATGGCCCTCACTCAGTAGATCTCTAGATGGTCTATCCATCTATTCCCAGCCGATCAGCTCCATTTCAGCCGTTGTGAGGCCCTAAGGATTCGATGAATCCGAAACGAATGCATATCTGGCTATTGTCTGAAAATACAGCCGAAAAACATTGCCAGTTTTCGCGCACATATGCATGATGGATTTTCACATGCAGCATACAAGAGACCTGAGGTGACCGTTTGACAAAGCTAACAAAGAAACTCCTACCTGGTCACAACCAACTTCCGCATCCGTACAATAATAATCCTGGACACGTCTCAGCAGTTTGGGCAGAGCCGTCGTCCGCCATATCTGAGCGGGCAGGTGCGCGTCCTGTCTGCACTGGCTGATGAATCTCACTCAGACAGAGCAGAGATACAGGGCCGACAGTCAGCAGGCGACAGCGACGACAGAGTCCACCTCAGAAATTGCAACACACCGCCGGCTGTGTGGCCGCCAGGGGATTGCCCTGCGCATCTGTCCACCTGTCCAGGCTCCGGGGCCCCGGGCACGGGCCGGGAGGGGCCGTGCCGTCATTACAGACACCGCGAGCAGTCCGGGATAGTGATAGATTAGAATGGAGCCAAGCACAAGATTCTGTGATTGATAATGATGCGACATTGTCGAGCGCTTATGAAAGAGGATAAGGTATCGGTAGCACACGGCTAAGACGGTGCAATGAGCCACCCCAGCTGCGTATAAGAGGTTTATGAAACTGATGCGCACTGTCTTTGTTGAGCTTGGAGGATGATAATAAACGAGATAGCTTATTAGGTGTTTGGAAGGTATTAGTGACGGTAAAAGGAAGCAGACAGACTTCTTGAAAAAAATATGATTGCTGGTCTTAGCGGGCAGATGGTAGATAATCCTGGGAGCTAAATCACTCTGGTTCCGGATCGCGATTTCCGCTTCGTAAAATGACAACTGTGTTCGCAGTACTTTTCGTAGTAAAATAATGGTGGTAAACAGAGACCGATACTAAATAACACTGGAACACATTCTCGATGACAGAAGTTGAGTCCTATAAATGTTTTCTTTTGGCTAAAAGGCTAAAAGGCTAAGGCTAAAAAGCCTAAGGCCTTCGTGCGGGTGCGGAAATCTGTTTTACCCCTCCTCTTAACGTGTTTTCATTGTTGCCGAAAAACAGTACCGCGCAGTGTCACCGTACTTAGCTGTTTCTTGAACCTTCCGATATATTTACCCCCATACACGTTTATTTCATATACATGTTATGCACAATGCAAGAGCGATCACGAGACCGGTTGCGAGCGGAGAAAAAATGAAAGAAAAAAAGGAGAGAAACATGGGTGTCAGGATATATTCACCCAATTAGTTTGAGGGGATGTGCGAAAGGATACCCGGTTCTGAGCCTGCCTACCAAGCTCGACAGACGCGGCCGGTATTTTTTCTCTGAATTGGAAGTCAAGTCCATGGCAGGTCAGGTCACGAGATAAGGCCACCTAACCTCACCTCCAAAAATAGTTTAACCTTGTACTCCTCTGACATATTTCGACTGAATGATCTGAAACGCATTGGGTGTCATGGGGATGGCCGGGGATGACGTTCTGAAGGCGAGATTTTTCATGTATATCAAATATTTTTTCACACCTTTCTAGACTGTAAAGCCTATCTGTTTAAGCCCCTCTTAGCCGGTACAATTCCCCAGTTACTGGGAATACTGACCCAGAGGCCGTTCCAGGATCGTCTCCATATAATATAACATTCATTGGCTACACTCATTTTTTTAATGATAAAGTCAATTCGAGCGTCCGTAGTTCACTAATCAGAACTGACAAGATTTAGGAGAACTCACATGGTACATCTTGAAGCATGATTAGTTTTTGCATCATGCTCGCAGGTAAATAAACAAAATTTCTTCCGGAGAGTATGTGCTTCAATCCGCTATTGTTTGTGTAAGAAATGTGTTCAAGTCAGGGCTGTAGATCCTTTCTGAATCCAGGGGGTTCTGGGTGGGTTAACGCTGGCACGGTAATACAAGGCCTATACAAAGCCTATGGGAGACTCAAAATCCAGGGGGTCCTAGTACACATCTTCTAGTACGTCAGTCACTGTCTTTTAGGATGTTTTGCCATCCGTAAATAGTTTTGAGCGCGTGCTCGTGCGGTCAATGCGGTCTAAGTTCATGAACAAGAAGGTTATCGTCAACTTTGTCAAAGGCCTTTGCAAAATCCATCACCCAGCAATACAGCAACCCCAGGTGATGGCTAAAGAGAACAAGCAAGCGAGTTCATACGACTTCAGCTCCAACAAAGACTGCTGCTGTAAGTGAAAACGAGGCAAAATCCATATTGCGTGACTGATTCGGAGCATATAACGAGCTGGCTGTCCGCTTTGCGGATTAGCGAACGTTTCCCTCTTAGTGGTCATCTGAGCCCCGCTCGAAAGGCGATTACTAAACAGTGGCAATAATACCCAATGCAGCACTTTAGTGTGTCACGAATGCAGAGCACCGCGGCGCCCGCCGACAATGTCAAAACTGACGGCTGGTGATTGGTCAGAGGGTTCAGGAGCTCGGCCAATCAGCGGCCAGTGGCGGGTGCGTGGGCGGAACCAGTTGTTGGACTCCACCCCGCGCTGGCACGGTGAGGTGGTGAGGTCGCCAGCCCGGCCAACTCTGCAGTGATAATGCGGTGTTAGACGGCTTTAGCAGGTTTTACTGGCTCTCTAACAGGCTTAGTCGCGCATCATCCTCACTGTCAGCCTCGCCGAGAAGTCATCGAAGATTACGTGAGTAAATATCTGTTAAATGTACCAGACTGAAGCCATAATCGGGTAGGCTTTTTCATAGTTTACCCAGATAATCCGGTTTCGATGTAAGCTTCTTAGCGCTCGATCGGACCAGGGGAGATTCCCAGCTATCAGCGTCGCCTAACCCGATCTCATAAGCACAGTCGAGTGACGCGTGGGGTTTCCGCACGGCCGTCCTGTGCGCCCTTTCCGCTCGGAACGCAGTGTTAATGTCAATAGTGAAGCGTGCGGAGCGCCAGTGCCTCACTTTTCCCACGCGTGAAATGTGATGTTTATCTTGAGAAGTGAGTTTCCATTCTTCAGGATAGGTCCATTTGTTTTGTTTTTTTAGTGGAAGCACAACCTGACTGCAGCCAAAATGAGTACCAGCAAAGTTACGGTAGGTGCGCTTCTCTATTTCAAATAGCCAGACATATGATCGGTGGTAACTTTTCCTTTATGTCCCAATCCACTATCGGGATCAGGAGGCTGAGTGTTCCGGAGAACCGAACCGTGGCAGCTAGAGCGGGCTCATGCTAAAAAAAATAAACAATCTAAACACACAACCGTCACTCATCCTCAGACTTATCAAGAGGGGGCGGATACTGGAATGGTAAGCTTAATCAGTAGCTTAAGCTGTAGAGCCATCTGTGAAAGAAAATGAAATCATGAGAAAGCTTTGTGCATGCCTCTGCGGTAAGGCTTAAATGGCCGACCCACCCCCGAACCAAAAGCACCCTATCAAAGCATTTAACAACCGACCGCAATGTTTTCAGTGTTTTCCTATTGCTCTTCTTTGCTTGGGATTTACCAACGCGCTAACTTCTATGTTATATGGCATCGAGGGAAAGGGACCCAACCAGGTTTGGGCTGGGGCTAGGGCAGGGCGCCTAATCCTGCCGCTGGGTGGGCTCGATCCACTGACCCTTAGCTCACTGCAAAGGTCACGTGATCGAATCGAACACGTGCACAGATCAGCTCCGCCACTCCAACTCCCACCCCTTCCAGTGTTTTTATTATACAGCTGTCTTTTTCCTCGTTAAGTATTGAATGTTCATTATTATAGCTGCCATGAGTATTGTTCAATGTTATGATGGTACTTACTTATTCGTCGAAAGTCGGGATTAGATGTGTTCAGCTTATATTCATACTTATTAAACGTACGTCTTTCGGAAAGGCCATGAGCCGATTTGGAACCACTGACTACACCATAAAGATAAATACATAAATTTCGAGTTGTCACACTATATTTGTATTCAAGACACAATATCTGTTCCATGTAAGATATAATATTCCTGAGGGCACCATTACGTACTAATTACATTAAAATGTCAATTGGTACAGTAAGCTCAGATAAACACTTGTGTTATGAAGCTGATCGTGCAACATTCCAGAAGAAATCTTCAGGCATTCAGTAAAAATATCACAGACATGTATGGTGGCAGATGTTCGGTAAGGCAGAATTCCTTCGTGCTCCGGAGGAAATCACGAATAGTTAGATGCCGTCAAGTGGTGGTCATACATTCTGGAATGCATACGACCAAGGCCAAGCCCGCCGATGCGCACCATATAGGGTCAGAAAATGTTCATTTCCACCAACGCATATCAAGTTTGACCTCAAGTTTAAAAATTTAAGCCAAAATAAAATGTTTTTGCGGAGCATAACTAGAGAATAAATGAACATTCACCAGCGTACACAATCACAGCGTAGGAATAAAATTGTAATGCCGAACCACGTAAAAGAACGTATTTGTAGCTTAGGAGGCACTAGAACCGAGTTTTCAGGGAATTAAACAGGCCAGGAATAAATTATCACTCTTCTGGTTTACCGACATTGTCCCCGACTACGTTATCAAGATGGGGACATCGGCGTATCTGCTCTCTCGGAGTATGTCCCTTTAGCGCTGCATGGCTCAGAGGTAGAGCACCTGCCTCTTGAGCCTGATCCACTAAAATTCATCCCAACATGGTGGCCCTAGCGAATTCATATAGCTTTGACAGCTGGTTAGTTGTTAACCCCAACATTGTTTTATTCCCAGCAGCAATTCAACTAACAAACCATAACCACAGAAGCGATGGAAGATCTAAGCAGGTGTTTCTAAGGGCGAGGGTGCAACAAGTTCAACATTCACGACAATACAGTGTTTTAAATGAAAATTGGCAGAACTCGGAGGATGGAGGGAGACTAATTCCTGCCTCCCATGAATCTCCCAGCGCATAAGGTGCGGGGTGCTACAGTAGTTAGCATGCTCGTAGTTGCTTTCCACGCGGCAGATCCGGAATAAAGGCCTGTTAGATTCCCTGAACAAGGAACAATCTGGCTCCAACAAAAACCTTCAAACAGAGAAAATTTTGGTAACGCTATATGACCCTGGCATTGGTGCGTCTATAAACCCCACAAAAATTATCAAGAAACCCAAATGCAAAGAAGACCAGAGACTGACATGACTTCCGACTTGCCATCGCGAACAAGCTGTAGTAATCTTGTCAGCAAGGTGTGGTCTTCAATGAGGAAAATAGCGCCAATTTTCAACAGTCCGCCTCTCCCTAATAGCCTCTTTCACCGTCTGCCAATATTGTACGTGGTTGTGGCGATAACGGCCATATTAGGAGCCGTCCACAAATTACATAACGCAAAGGCGGGCGCGGGGAGTCAGTTACAGGGGTCCACAAATATCAGTCGGGTCGGGGGAGGGGGTCCAAAAATCGTAAAATATGCGGTATGTAGTTCATGTGTATAACATGTGGGAACCGCGCCGCAACGACGTGCGTATAGGCGGGTACGCAGGCTGTACCGCCGAACACAAGTCGCCTGTGGATATGCTGTACCGCAAGACAAACACCGCCTGAGGAGTTCGGCTGTGCCGGCGGGCCTGTCACACTTCTGGCTGATGCACCGTCCAAAACTTAGGAATCAGGCATAACAGCAGCTTTCACAAAAATTATTTTCAAAGCATAAAACGTGCCACCTGTTCTGAAGTTCTGACACCACCGCTGTCGGCGGAGATGAAAATGGCGGGAGCCGGTCTGGCGCTATCTGGCGGGAAGATCGCTTCCGAGAGGATCTGCCAGCGCTGACATGGAGCCAGGGACTGAGACGAACGGGGAGCGGCCCGCCGCGCGCTGCCCTGGACCCTGGATCCGCATTGATGCACGAACGCTCGGATCGTGCCTCTGCTGCCGAAATATAATGAAATCAGCTGGCGCCTCGGAGCTCAGAATCTCACCCAAACATTTATGTAGGAACACTCTGTCCCAAGATTAAAAAATAATAATTGTTGGGATTTAACGACACACAACTGCCAAGGTTATACGGTGGCGCCAACTCTGGCCCTGTTGGAAGGATTCGGGGATCAGATTAATTTATTCGAGCCTCTGTCGGAACATGAACCCAGCATCTGTGCACAGAAAGCAGGCCGCTACCAATGGGCCAGGCATACCCCGCCCCAGATTAGAGGGATGGATGGACAACCGTTCTAGATTCTACCATGATTATATTTTACAACCATTTTCCGCACAGGAATAACTATTCAGTGGTCGTTTTGTTAGGGGTTTCATCAGGATTCACTGCCAGGATATTGAAATATTTAAATCATATTTTACTTCCGGGAACGATCCAAGGTTAGGTCAATATCCTTTACAATGTATGATCCATATCCAGTTCTATGTAGATAAACAACGGGTGACTGTTTTGAAATAGCCTACGTGTATTCCACAGTATTATAATCACGTATTCACACGTAAAAGTACATCCAAAAATTACTCTAGAACGACACAATGAATCAGTCAAGGTGAAATTCCCGTCCACACACTCTAGGAACATTAGAAAACCTTAAAAAAGCTAGGCTGGACCAAAGTCGTGGTGGTTAGCTCGAACTCAAATGTTGGTTGGGATAGAAGTGTCACTTACTTCCTCATTTATTTCGTGCTATAGGTACCGGTGGGAGTAGCAAGTTTGTCTGCAGACAACGTGGAGAAACGCATGTTGGGAGCATCAGCCTAATACTTGAAAGCAAAGAACATTTAGCTCCAGAGATATGCTGATAAATATTTTAATGAAATACCGGCAAGTATAGCGCAAAAAAACTAAAGGTGCAACCTTTACTAAACAAAGTCATCTTTGCCTGAACGGTTTTTAAGCAATAATTAATCCAGCACTTCGACTGAATGTATACTTTTCGTCTTGACTTTTTGTAAAAATAAGCTCTCCGCTTTGTAGAAAACAAGTTTTACGAAGAACACAAGATTTAAACTTACTCACCCTTCCCACTCGTTCATGTTTATTGTCTGGCGCTGTAGGGTGTCCCACTCTGAACGTAAGCTCATAACATTGTTTGCAATCTTGATATGGAAATTATTCGTATAGGGCTTTTACAATGTAGTCATCTGCAAATGGGCGCATATATGAGTGAATTAGCGAAATACAAATACGTGATTTACTACGCATACTGTAAAGAGGCATGAACGGCTTCCGATTTTTGTATTTCTTTTTCTAATGTTTGCTATTCTTATTATGATCACCGAAAGGATATATTCTGAATATTGTTTGGTGTCATGTTCTACATACCACATCCGGAAACCACGTGACATCTAAAAATTATTTTTGGTTATGTTTATTCACGATATACATTACATATCTTCCGAACAAGCATCCCCCTCTACCAATGTTAATTTTCGAGCTTAAAATAAACACTTTACTCAACGCCTTGTCTTAAAAAGACGACCTTTTATCCCGTCCAAATTGACGCCAAATGACAGCTTCCATCGCTACCCCCACAAAAATACACACAGAAAGAAACACACCCGAAAAAATTGAAAACTAATTTTCGGAACACCCGGTATTTCATCATCCAGCGCGGGGCAGCTCGTGGGAGGCAGTCGCCGCCCCACGGCGCTGCGTTAAGATTCATCCGCCGGACCGTTCAGGGGGTGCAGGCCAGTTGCTGCCCGGATCAGTGCCAGCATGGGCTCGCCGGAGGTTGCGGGAGCGGGCACCCTGGCCATGCCGTATTTAACCACAACCGAGTGTGCTCTCTCGAGAATTGACGTCGCCAACAGCTGCAGTCCAAGGTATGAACAGATGGCGGGTTTCGAATGGCGAGGAAAGGCCGCGTTCAGTTCGCACGGCGGTGTTCGTACGGAAATGTGGGCTGATTGTTACACTTTTTGAAAGGTGTCTTATATACTGGTTCATAAAATGCCGGAACAAAGTGCTCTGAGATTTCACAAGAAATGGTTTTCGGAGCAGTTTTGGAAAAGGGTGGAGGAACTGAACCGTAATGAAGTATCAGCCTGTACAAAATGTGCACGGTCTTGATATGTTCATATCGTAGACATTAGAAGCAGAGCACGAGCAAAATTATTTCGTTTACGCCGTAAGAGCTTATACCAAAATCATCCCCATCGAACCTCGACACCTGATAAATAATTGTCTTTGCAAAATTCAAAAAGCTTCGCAAACGAAAAAGTGTTTTGAGGAGACAGACAGAGGTAACAAAACCAGCCGAAAATGACATCCTGTGGTTTCCATATTCCAAAAACAACTATAAACCAAAAAGGTTACACCCTTCCCCAAAAAACCCCCATGTGCACCGGATCCGATTTGTGTGTCGCATTAATTTTATGTACCTATCTATGTTGATTTCATTAAATTTGTGTCCTTGACAGAGCAAACGAGTTTTTGCATATTTCCTTTTGCTGTACGTTTTCGATAGCGTGTTAATCTTATCTCAGATTGACTAATCACTCTTAAAAGCCGAAACGGTTAATCAACAGTTTTGTTTAACTATGGATAAGAATACAGCACAGGCAATCTTGGGCATTGTGTCATTATCACGTCAGCAGCCGTGCGCTTGCCTTCAATTAAAGAGAAACACTATTTCACAATTTTTCATTTTTCATGACAGAATTTTGCGACCAGCTCTAGTGTAGAAACTTAGATACCAGCTCAAGCTAACACCTATCTGAAAAGTATATTACAAACATCTGAAAATATATTACATATAATCTGCTAAATATATTGAAAATATAATCTGAAAAGTATATTACAAGCATCGTTGCAATCATACAGTGCGTGCTGAACTGTCCAGAATGGAGGATTTTTAAGGGCCTTCCCCAGTCCTGCCCAAAGGGGCATGAAAACATGACAGTGATGATGATTATGTTATTGACTAAGCGGGGAGCTCTCAAACTACTAAAGTGGACGACTCAATACACGAGGACAGGAACAATGTCTATGCAACACACCAGTGGCTGATCCAGGGCGTCATTTGAGGGGGGGCTAAGGGGCTGAAGCCTCCCCTCCATGGCCTGGAAACAGGCTCCGGCTATGCATTTCTTACAGGTTCTCTGACATTTCGGGAGGCTTAAGCCCCCCATCCCCCCTCCCACCTTGTATCAGCCACTGCAACAGTCTATACACATGCCACTATCGGCATATGCGCACATGTTCCCGAATGTGTAATCATGATAACCACAAAGTAGGGAATAAAGCATACAGCTGAAGCGAGGTGCACATTACGTGAAGCAGCTAATGGGGAAGCTTTCCCTAAAGCTGACTGCTTGCTTGTGCTCTTTTTCCTCCCCAAACTGAAAATTGTCTTCCTCTCCTTGCTCATTCCATCTGAATGGTTAAAGGATCGATGCAAACGTTTCTTGCAATGACACATGGCAGCAATATGATGAGTCTAACCTTGAAGGAGGTACCGGTTACTATCGCCAACTGGACGCGGTCCTTTCGGCAGCATTCCTGACCCCATGCCAGTCGTAACATCACATAGACCGACCAATGCGCAGAGCACCCGAGACCCGCATTCTGACTCAATTACTCATGTGCAGACCCAATTCTGCACATACGCGCCGTTTTGAAATAGCCGTAGTTCAGGAATGCACTGATAGATATCGGTCAAACGATGGATCTCAGACGCATATAAACCCTGCTCTTACTCTCACGTTCCCCTGTTTTCTTTAGAAAAATGTACTTGTCCTCGGTTTTATGGGTGAGTTTTTTCTGAACCTCCTTTATGAGAAAATCTAGATTGGACACTCTGCCTTCTCAATACGGGTAGAGTTTCAATGGAACAGGCTTTCTCATGAAGTTGCATTATGCAAATAGAAACGTCGTGACACGAAACTGCAATACGAGCATTTCATACATAGCGGTGCAGCAAGTTGTAAAATCTCGGCGTCACGACAGGCTAGAATGGAAGCGTATGTTCAACTTGCACCGCGCTTTAAATGAAGTTGTGCTAATGCAGTATTAATTGGTCACTGTTAAAGCAAGGGCATAGTCACAGCTTCAAAATATTTTAAAAAATAGACATGTAAAAAAATTGGCCTGGTACGTTACGCATAGGCCAGTGAACGGACAGTGTCTGTGTGTGTGTGAATAGCTACGAGTGTGTGTTACCATGATTGTGGTTATACGGATGATTGTGAGCGCGGTGCCGTGACCTAAGTCTTTAATACTTTTGCTAAAACCTCGTATCACGTTATGATTTTGTACTGTTGGAAAAATGTGTATGTCTTAAATACCACCTAGCAATGTTAAGCTACATTTTCAGAGATATTACCAAGTAAAAATTATACCGTAACGTAACGTGAGCCATTTCTGTTGTAAGCTAATTTCTCATTCCATGAGGGTGGTAATTTTCCCTGTAATAGTTCCCTGTTACTTAAACAAATTCCCAGAGAGAGAGAGAGGAGTAGCAAGCGCCAAACTTCGCAAGGGGGACAGACCCGGGCTGGTGCTGACCGGGAGCGACTTTTTGAGCATATCTCTAACTGACAGCATTAATGACCATTGACCAAAAATTTTCCCCTTAAGGACGCCCCCCCGCTATCCGCGCCCATGGAGGAGATGTGGGATTACATCTACACTGAGTTTAGGCTGGATTTCATAGCCCCTGCGAGCCTCATTAAAAACATATGCAAAAGACATCACTATACCACACCCAGTGCATCCAGGACTTCAATGGGGGGACTAGGGGACTTCGAGGCTCCCCCACCATTGCCTCAGAAGAGCCTCCGGATATGCATTATCTATAGCAACTCTGACATTTGGGGGGCTTGAGCCCCTATTCCCCCGCCCCCCTGTATCCGCCACTGCCATCACCTCCCTCGGCATCACATCTGGCCATGAGGACCGCCAGCGTGCTCTCCGCCCTGACAGTGCGCCTGCTGTGTGCCGCAGCGCGATGGCCTTCCCGCCGTTCGGAGCCGCCCCACACACCGCCGCCGGCATGGTGCCCGGCTACAGCGTGGCGCGCCCCAGCTACCCCGTCGTCATGCCGGACGGCTTCCCTCCCGGAGTACCGTACGCACCAGGTGAGTGGAGCACGGCGGAGTGGGGACGCATACCTCCTTCGGGAGTACCGTACGCACCAGGTGAGTGGATCACGGTGGAGTGGAGTGGGGTGCATGTCTCCCTCGGGAGCACCGTACGCACCAGGTAAGTGGATCAGGGGAGGGGGGGCGCATACCATTCCCCCTCCGGCAGTAACGTACGCACCAGGTAGGTGGAGCACGGTAGAGTGGGACGCATACCTTCCTCGGGAGTACCGTACGCACCATGTAGCACGGTGGAGTGGGAGATGAGTGTCTTTCTTAGGAATACCGTACGCACCGGAAGAGGGGGGCAAGCTGGGATAGGAATATCTCCTTCGGGAGTTGCGACAGATCCAGTGCTATCGAGGGGTGGGGGTGGGGTACGGAGCTCGATCCTCTCCTGCCAATGCTTTGAAACAGCCTCAGGCTATGCATTTACTGTAGGCACTCTGACCTTTTGGGGGCATGAGGCCCCTAGCCCCCGCCCCGTATCCGCCACTGCTCGGGATTATCGTTCTCACCAGAAAGAACGATGGGACCCCATGGATGGGAAATGGATACCCAAAAAGACCCGCTGGGATGGAGTGTCTCCTTCGGGAGGACCATTGCTCCCTGTAAGTGGGGCATGTTGATGTCTTCCGGGATTACCGTATACGCTAGATGAGAGGGACTTGCTGGTTTCAGGGCGTGTCTCCCCAGAGAGTTCTGTACACACCAGGTAAAGATGAGCATGCCAAGGTGGGGATTGTCTCTATCGTGCGTACCCTAAGCACGAGGTGAGTGGAGGCCTTTGGGGTGGGGCGTGTCTCCCCCGAGAGTACCGTTCGCACCAGGTAAGTGGTGGCACGCTGGAGCGACAATGTGTTTTTTATCCGGGAGTGTTATGTGCACCAAGTGAGTGTCTTCACGCTGATGTCTGGACGCGTGTTTCCGCCCGAAGACATCAGGAGAGTGGAGGATGGAGGCAGGATAGGTATTTCGTCACGGAGTTGTGTGAGAATACAGAGTGCATGTGACACTTCCATGATGAGAAGGTATACAGCTAGGCTTGGAGAACATTTGAGAGATAATGTCGCTAATGTTGTGTCCCGTCATTCATCAATGCAGCCGCTGGAAATTTATTGGGGGGACGTCTTATAGGACAGTGTCCGGTTGTTAGTTGTTGCATAGTTGTGGTGGCTCATGTAAGATGCTGGCCGTCGGGTGATTAAAAAAATGGAGTGTATAGTGACAATTATCACATCCTCCGAGTTAGATGATGGCCTCTGAACACCTTTTTAATCAAACATAATGGTCATTAAATGTTCTAAAATTCAATTGTAACCATAAGTGACGGAATTTTCGGCATTATTGCTGAAACGTTGTGTGCACCTGGAACTATCAATCTCCAACTTCTTGCAAATAATTACATTGTTTAGGTACATACCACCCCCTTCTGAATGCACCCCCCAGCGTGTCCGCTCTGATTTGGTGCATTCGCTACTTATACGTCCCTTTCGTTCACAAATAAAAGTAAAGAAACTATTTTCTTCCATTCCCATTATCCTGTTACGTTGCATTTGTTTTTTACCGTTATGACTGCTTCTGCTACCTTTTAACATTCATTGTACCCTCAAAAAGTATGCAAAGGCATTTTTCTTTAAGTTTGTGACACAGTCAAGGACCCCGAAATGTTAGGAGAGCCTAAAATAAAAAAACACGCCCAAGAGTAGAACTGTGCGAAAATAAACATCCAACATGCTTCCATTTTCAAATTTAATGGTACATAGGCCACAGAGCAACACGATACGGAAACTTATTATTTTTAAATGCAGTTCGCCAAACATTTTATAACTGAAAGGATTTTGTAAGCCTCCATTATGGGATATCGGATGCGAAGAAACAAGTAAGCAACAGGAGTCACAACAAGACCCTGGTCACAGAATATTGATCCTCGCCGGCCTAAGAGCACGTCTTGCCTCGACCCCAGCGTTTTCACACCAAAGCCGTATCCGATGTTTGTGCTCTGTGTGAGGTCAATGACCTGGAGGCGGTACACCACGACTTAGTGTTGGCGATCAATGTGCGCTGCTGTGCAGAAGCCCTGCGGGGCAGCGCGCACGCTGCCGTCAGCGATTCGATACGGCCGAATCTCTGCAAGTGCGGAATGGCCAGTGGCGGGTACAAGGGGGTTAGGGCCTCATCCCCTGGAAATGTTAATGCATATGCGGAGGCTGATCAGAAGCAATGGTGAGGGTTTGAGCCCCTAGCTCCCCCCACCCCTAAATGAAGTCCTGGATACGCCTCTGGGAATAACTGATGGCGGGACGTGTGAGGCGCTATGTTTACTGCACTGGCTGCTAACAGCTAGTTAAGCTGATGAAAAATACAATTGAAATCCTCTGATGAAAAAATATGCCGGATATGCTAGGGATACAATGTATATGCGACTATACTTTCAATAATTATTCGCTCTATCGATCTTAAGACCATTACCTTAAGAAGGCGTATACATGATGCGAGGAAGCTTAAAGGACAAATATTATTTTAACTTCTCATGTGCAGGACAAGCGCTTAAGGATTACCGACTCCTATCCCACCCTGGCACACAACACCAAGGCGAGCTTACATAGATGCCAAGTGTTTGGAAATCTTCAGGATAGGTAATCTAAGGATATTCGTGTGAAAACATCTGGTCAGTGTTGAAACGTTCCCGGTGGTCGACAACAGCCCGGTTCAAATTTCTTAGCGTGGGTAACAGACAGTACTTAGGTGCCTGGCACGTTGAACCGGTTATGTCACCATTTATATACCGCAGACGTTTTGCAGCTTAAAGGGAATGTGGCACCTTGGTCGAATCCTGGAATTTAGTGTAATTAGGCGTACTTTTAGCCGAAAATAATGAAGCCACTCATGATTTATCTGAAAAATGTACAATAAGTTCAATATTTTTATTTTTAAAATACTCCTCTAGGAAAAGAAATAAATATCTGCTTGTGGATGATGTCATGATCTGGCAACCACTACCATACGAAAAACGCTTCAAGGGCTTCGATTAGCTGATGCTTATCGTGACGTCAGCATATGTCGTCACACCAACAGCCATGACAACTGTGACCTGCTGCTAAGGGTACATGAGGGGTACATTGCAGGTAGGTTTTAGTTTTTTTCTACGGAAATCTCGAGTTCTGAGACAAATGATATATTGAGTACCGGGTTTTCCGACTTGCTTTACAACTTAGCTATCTCAGTTAAAATCAGGTTATGAAGGTGCCACATTCCCTTTAAGCCTACGGAAGATTAGGTGTGTTTGGAAGAATGTGGAAACAAGCCTACGGCGTTGATTTTCTTGAAAGTTGCCTGGTCTAGCAGCTGCTTCCCCTGGCCAAAACCGGGCCTATGGCTATCTTGAATAAGACAACACAATTAAATAAAGCTAGAACCAAACTGCTGATAGACCCTTCGCTGACGCCGCACCCCTCTGCTTCAGGGTCAGGCAATGCTGGGGGTCGGAAGCAGCGTCGAGAGCGGACCACCTTCACCCGCCAACAACTGGACATACTGGAGGGTCTGTTTCAGAAGACTCGCTACCCGGACATCTTCATGAGAGAGGAGGTTGCCATCAAAATCAACCTTCCCGAGTCTCGAGTGCAGGTTAGTACTCAACACAATGAATAAATCTGCTAGAGGAGGAGGGCTGCAGTGAAAGGGCGGCAGGGATAGCCAAATCTGCTGTCAGGGCAGATTTATCAAATTTATGTGCAATGAAAGTCTTCTGCCACGTTGACCCCGGAATGTTGTACAGGCAGGGACAAACGGACGAGCCTATCACAGTAAGAACATCTGTGAGCCCAAAAGTGGTCAGGATAATCCAGCATATTATGCTTTGGAAGAAAATCAGGGAGTTGGATTCCAGGGGTGGGGACGGGGAGTGATCCCCATTCACTTCTGAAGCTGAAGAAATGGCTGCAGCTGAACTGTTCTTCGACAGTTGCACCCATCTCTCCCTACTATGACATATCTGTGTTGCGCATCTCTTCTCAGCATCCAGTAAATATCCTCGGGGCCTGTTCAGTCTGGTCAGCCGGAGCTTTTGGTTTGACAAATGTGTGTGGTCGCATTAGCGAAGCCATGTATACGCTGAGGTGAGACGTGCACGCCGACTGCCGTCGGAGCGGTCGGCTGTCAGACAGCGTCAGGCTGCGGTCACAGATGGAGCGCAGTTCAACGGATGCTTGGGAGGTGGCATGTCCCTGCTGTGTGGGTTCTCCGTACGGTAGACACGAGTTGTCTGCGTAGTTCCAAAGAGGCTCTTTGTGAGGTGCGGCTTTTTAGCGGTCTGCGGACAGGACTGATGATCCAGCAGGTCTACCGTTCCGGTTTGACTTCAGCTTTCACTACATTCCTATCGTGTCGGAGACTGGCCCTCGACTTTTATGAGGAGGCAGTGCAGTGTCCTCTGCATCGCATGTGTGGTCTTTGTCACGCCTGACTATTGGTGCTGGTGCGCAAAATTCAGGTTACAGGGACTATCGTTCTTGACCACTCAAGGTGCCAACACAATTTCAGTATTGATTTGTTTGAGCGGCAATCAGCTACTTTCAACCTCGTAGTATGACAGATTTCAAGTCAGACCAGTGTGCAGATCTAGGCTCTGGACTCACCTTTTTCTGTTCAAATGTCAGAGCTTAGGCTTAGTTTGCAGCTTCTTGCACTCGGTCAGATGGGACATTCGCCGTAAAATGGATTCTGCTGGTTTATTGTCGTGTGCTGAGTTCATAATCCTCAAGGGTATCCCCTTATTTGCTAGGCAGGTGTACCAAAAATGTACACAAGGCGCTTCAAAAAGTAACTTATTGAGCATGAGAACAATAAAAAGTACGTTAAAAATGTGTTTCACAGCAGCTTCGGAGCCACTCCCGAATAGAACCTTTAATTAATATTTCAGAGTCAGAATTAATGAAAAACCGCAATGCATTTTCCAATCAAGATGCCTTCAACACAGGGCATGTTTACGAGAACTAAGCGTCCAAGCTATGCAATAATTAGGTTTTCAAGATACAAAAGAATGCATGAACTCATTTTCTGTCTGCTACATGCTAATAATGAGTCAACAAACTTCAATTGATGTCGTTTCAGTGTCGTTTGGATCTATGTTTGCATAAAGTTAATTAATAAATTATATGTCACTTTTTTCACTAGAAGCCAAAACACCACCGTTAACACTTTGCGCTATACCTGAACGATCTGCGCCAGTAACTGCAATATTCATCCATGATTTCATTATTATGAAGGTAACATAGTTTTCCTTTGTAAATACACAAAAATCAACTGTATGAAGGAAATTCCATCTGCCCTGCCCTGCAGAGCCTCTTTCAAGAGCAAAGAAAATGTAGAATGAATCCAAACTCGACAACTTAAAGGATATTTTCCGAAATAAGCAAAGACTGCAGAGTATTGCAAAAACGTGTCTATCGCGCTTCAAGTGCTGGAAAAACACTTCCAATCTCGGATCAAGTTTTAAAAAATCAAGCAAAGTCAAAATCAAACCAAGTTTCAATGTAGAATAAAGGTAAAATGTTTATCTGGCGCCCGCATGACGTCACAGCAAGCGGCTCGCGACCAGAGACTTGGCTCAGATGACTTGTCTCCAGGCAGTGCCAATGAGTGATTTCACATTCATTCGACACGGCAGGGCAAGATCCTGTGAAGTTCAGGTCAAATGTCAAGGTCGATGTCTCCTCTAAACTTGCTGATCGCGTACAGTAAGTGTGATTTCATGTGAATCTTTCAGGTGGATGATCATTATTCGCACCAGAATTAAAAGAAAGTAGGTACTGGTGTACGCGGTGTATGGGGATGAGTGGAAACCAGGGACATATCCAGGATTTCACTAAGGGGCTCAACTCAAATTTGGTTGCAGCCTTTGGAATTATGAAAGGAGCCTTTATGACACTAATTTTTCGTGTTTGTGATGCCGTTTTAACAGCACTGACAAAAAACGTCGACAGGGAAAAAAGAATTTCACAAAGCGCCTCTGGTCAAACACATATAATTGAAACAGGGCACCTCTACCTGGACTAGTAAGTCAAATTCACGCTGGGACGGCCTTCAGAGATTTTGAGGACAAGTTTTTACCCAAATTTGTCCTGCCTGCGCAGAGAGAATAGTGGTAAATCTATATGATTCTACATGGGGGCGATTTCTTTTCTGATGTACTCATTTTTAGGGGACGGACGCAAAATTCTGCAGATGCATTGTACCGAGTTTTCTATTTTTCAAACAGATGCGTACGAATTTTTCATTGTAGTCTATAAACAATTTTTCATTTGTGGTACAGCGGAAAAAAACACATCGACAAGATAAGTAAAAATTCGAAGTAAAAAACACACAAACATAATTATCAGTACATTCGGAGTATCGGTGAACAGGTCAGCTGCAAATATTTTTTCTTGGTTGTTTTTTCTTTGCAAATGTTTTTTTTTTCAAATGCGGTTTGGTCTAGCATTCACTGTTCGTAACCAATGCGTCGCTAATTTCTCGCAGGGGGTGGCGCTTAGGTCCTAAAGGGGGCAGGGGCAGGCGATCGCCCCTCCACCCCCACCACCCGCTTGGATCGGTCTCTGGTGGGAGCCATACTGGGTCAGTGAGAAACGTTAAGCCTTGATAAATATTCAAGAACCGTTTATTCAGCTTCAGTCTGGATCGCGTGCCAGCACCTGTAGCCCGGGCCATTCACAAAGTGCGTTTTCTTGTCATTATCGCATTATGAAAATAGCCAGTTTTGGCTAGCTTAGCAGCCAAATTGTAAGTGATAGGGGGATGTTCCCTATTTTTGCCCTGCCTTAATTCGGAAGTGGTGAAAAGAATGTCGGTCACGAAGCACACTTAGAGGTGCAAGTAAGGTGTGCTACCCATATAGTACATAAGTTTCTGCCTTCTACAGGACAATGCAACACAAATTAAGTGAATCATTATCACTCTGTTCAGGCTCCACTTGACGAGTTGTTAAATTGATAAATGTTTTGATACCTAAATCAGGTTTCAAATATCACTGCGCACTTATTCCGGACCTTGTTTCAGAATGACGCTTGAGGCCAACGCAAGAAACATTAACTCATCTCACACAAATTGTATCATGCCCCAGTTTTCGCAGTCAGCAAGTGCAGCACCTCAATCCAGTAACCATTGTGGATTGGGTGGGACAAGCAACACTGAGTTGACGCTGAGACCTGCTAAGCAGCTTGGTTGTGCTGGCACGCGTTAAACATCCCCCACCAACCAGCACTCACCGATACCTTCTAAGAACGTGTACTTTTGTGGTCACCATACTTAAGACAGCTTACGAGGTGCTTTCAGCCTTCGGGACTGGTTTTGTCGTGGCTGCAAGATGCAAGCAGCCATGTTTTTAAATATGTACACTTTTCTTACAGAGCTTGGATATTAAGTAGCAGCATCTTATCTTATAATTCTCCGGCACTTGGTGATAGCGTTGCTTAATCACGTTGAGGGCGTGCACGGAATCATCAGCTTTGCTTAATGTTTTGTAAAGTACCCGTTGGTTCCTCATCTAGATATGCCATGCTCAGAACATGCAATGTGAATATCTCTGACAGGTTTGGTTCAAGAACCGACGCGCCAAGATCCGGCAGCAGGCCAAGCAGACCAACACAAACGGTACACCTGCCCCCATCGAGTCGAAGCCCAAGCCCAAGCCGCGCGCGCACCCTCCGGCGACTGGCGGCTCGCCCGGTGCTGTGGTTGCACCTGAGCCGGGCGCGCCTGTGGCGGCGCCCGGGGCGCCAGTCTCAGTGGTGGCTGCGCCGGGTACGCCGTCGCCGCCGACCGCCATCCAGCGGGCATCTCCGTACTCGCCGCTGCCGTGCTCCTCCACGCCGCCGATCACCAGCACGCCGGGCAGCACCCCGCAGCAGGTGAGGCCGCAACAGGTCACCGACAGCTGGACTCGTCCTACAGATGCTCCCGCACCTTGCACTTACCCTTTACACACTACAGATTCCCTGCTGGTGTCGGGCTCTGGCTCTGGCTCTGGCTCTGGATCTGGATCTGGATCTGGACCTGGATCTGGATCTGGATCTGGATCTGGATCTGGATCTGGATCTGGATCTCTCTCTCTCTCGTCACGTGCTATAACACATTTTTAGATGGTAGAAAAATAATATAAAGGATTGAATTGAAGTTGAGTACCTACAAAGTACTAAAGCTCTCTAATCCCAAAAGTGCAAGACAGCGGAATCCTGCGGCATATTTAAGCCAGCTGATCACATCATGCTATCAAAGAATGTGTTAGACGTAATACCATGGTAACGTTTTTGGATGTTTCCAGTCTCCCTCTTAACTCTCACTCAAACCGTGCATACCTTACCGCTTTACCCCTTAACAGAAATGTAATCAAATTCCCATTAAGTTGCTGTCGAAACCTGCACTCTATTTAAAGTCCAGGGTATTGGGATAAAGTTCCATAGTCTTATTTAATTTAAGACCAGAAAAAATGTCTTCGTAAAAGCCAAATACAGTGTCTATTCCAGATTTGCCGAATTGCATGGGATTTTGATGTTCCACGCTGGCTTGAGGTGTGCAACATGAAAGAAGCGGAAAATCTAATAACGCGTACCTCTTTTTAACTAATCTCCCTCTTCGTTCAGAGTTATGCCGCCTACAACACAATCTGGAACCCCATGGGTGATCTCGCGTCACCGCAACCCACACTGGAGCGGCCGTACTCAGCAAACCAGACCACGACGTACGCCAACTACGGCACCTACTACGGCAACATGGAGTACCACCTCAACCCGCACAGCCAGCTGAACGTGCAGGTGAATAGAATGGTGGCGAAGTAGAAGCCGAGAAGCCTAGTCCAACTGACTTAACATCGTTTAGTGTCCATTCTTGCATGCGAAATAAAGCTATATTGAAGATGTACCGAACTATAATGCACAAGTCTGGTCTGCTTTGTGTTAACCAGCGCACGTCCGAGGTCTGAGCAGCCTTCGACGGTCGGGAGGTGGGTGTGACCCCTTTCCCGAATTTATCGAAAGCAAACATGGGGCATGATGCATATAATTCAGTTTTCAGTGGCAGGACTAACAAAATGACCCAAAAGTAAAGCCTGATTGTGATTGTTGCAACTCATTGTGCTTTATTGTTATTTAACTTTAAGTTTTTTTTTAAGGAGGCATCGAAATGGACCTCGAGACAGATATTCCAAGTACGATGGTGTGACTCTTTTTTCGCTAACAGCTAAGAAACAATGTCACTGCACGCTGCTGTTCTTTAGCTGTTTACGAACGACCATATATTGGGGACACCTGCCTTTCCCTGGACGTGGGCTGCTTAACATGAAGTATGTGTGCGAGTTCAGGTTTTTTATTTTTAAGTTTTTTGGTAAATCATACAAGTCTTCTTTTAGATACTGGATAAGCAAAGGGTCCTTTAAAAATTCAGTCCAAGGCTTTATGGGAAAAACTAATAACGACGAAAAAGAGCATGCCTAAATCGTAAACCATAAAAACATACAGACATCGTCTCGAGTGTCTTAGTGGAGTGATGCGCTGACCAATGATGCCCATCAGGCATCGTCTCGTGTGTCTGATTGGAGTGATGCGTTGACCAGTGATGGCCATCAGACATCGTCTCGTGTGTCTGAGTGGAGAGATGCCCTGACCAGTGATCGTCTTCAGACATCGTCTCGTGTGTCTACGTTGAGTGATGCGCTGATCAGTGATGGTCTTCAGATATCGTCTCTTGTGTCTAAGTGGAATGATGCGCTGACCAGTGATGGCCATCAGACATCGTCTCGTGTGTCTGAGTGGAGTGATGCGTTGACCAGTGATGGCCATCAGACATCGTCTCTTGTGTCTAAGTGGAATGATGCGCTGACCAGTGATGGCCATCAGACATCGTCTCGTGTGTCTAAGTGGAATGATGCGCTGACCAGTGATGGTCTTCAGACCTCGTCTCTTGTGTCTAAGTAGAATGATGCGTTGACCAGTGATGGCCATCAGACATCGTCTCGTGTTTCTGAGTGGAGTGATGCGCTGACCAGTGATGGCCTTCAGACGTCGTCTCGTGTGTCTGATTGGAGTGATGCGTTGACCAGTGATGGCCATCAGACATCGTCTCGTGTGTCTAAGTGGAATGATGCGCTGATCAGTGATGGTCTTCAGACATCGTCTCGTGTGTCTAAGTAAAATGATGTGTTGACCAGTGATGGCCATCAGACATCGTCTCGTGTGTCTGAGTGGAGTGATGCGCTGACCAGTGATGGTCTTCAGATATCGTCTCCTGTGTCTGAGTGGAGTGATGCGTTGACCAGTGATGGTCTTCAGACGTCGTCTCGTGTGTCTAAGTAAAATGATGCGTTGACCAGTGATGGCCATCAGACATCGTCTCGTGTGTCTGAGTGGAGTGATGCGCTGACCAGTGATGGTCTTCAGATATCGTCTCGTGTTTCTGAGTGGAGTGATGCGTTGACCAGTGATGGTCTTCAGACGTCGTCTCGTGTGTCTACGTGGAGTGATGCGTTGACCAGTGATGGCCATCAGACATCGTCTCGTGTGTCTGAGTGGAGTGATGCGCTGACCAGTGATGGTCTTCAGATATCGTCTCGTGTTTCTGAGTGGAGTGATGCGTTGACCAGTGATGGTCTTCAGACGTCGTCTCGTGTGTCTAAGTAAAATGATGCGTTGATCAGTGATGGCCATCAGACATCGTCTCGTGTGCCTAAGTGGAATGATGCGCTGATCAGTGATGGTCTTCAGATGCCGTCTCTTGTATCTACGTGGAGTGATGCGCTGACCATCAGACATCGTCTCGTGTTTCTGAGTGGAATGATGCACTGATCAGTGATGGTCTTCAGACATCGTCTCGTGTGTCTAAGTAAAATGATGCGTTGACCAGTGATGGCCATCAGACATCGTCTCGTGTTTCTGAGCGGAGTGATGCGCTGACCAGTGATGAACTGTCGCTGGCAGGCTACCAGTCACGTGGGTCCAATGAGTCCGGCCCAGCCATCTGTCAGCCCAGGCAGTAGGCCCAGCGTCAGCGCAGACTTCGACTACCGCTACCAAAACTTCCAGGTCTTGTAGCTCCCCTCTGCACGCTCGCTTCGCTCGCAAAGAGCAGCTGACCAACCAGGTGGAACGTATCGCGGAGGATACGAGTAGGCGGACGGCAGGTGCTGCGTGGTGCGCACACAAGCTGCCTGCCCTGGTCGGCTGTTGTCTCCAGTA
Organism: Lepas anatifera; assembly: GCA_034440635.1. Taxonomy (NCBI): domain Eukaryota; kingdom Metazoa; phylum Arthropoda; class Thecostraca; family Lepadidae; genus Lepas; species Lepas anatifera. The sequence goes on along the minus strand of JAOTON010000176.1, from coordinate 171,423 downwards.
ACTTGAGGTGGCGGTCTGCGTGTATGCAGAGCAATAGAGCCTGACACTGGGTAAATAAGATTATACATTTCTTGGAAATGAAATATTTTACATTCCATTTCATTTTAGTCGATACTGAATTGTTCCTGCTGCGTAGATGGAGCCCTGTTTAACCATCTCCATGGACAAATTTCGAGCAGCTATCTTTCTGACTGACAGGAACTAGAGAAGCCCGCACCCTCCTGTTGGGTCCGTGCCACAACGTGTCATAAAGAAGGGGAGGGTGTATTTCACACCCTGCCTAAATCGATTTCCATGCAGAGTTAGAGACACATTTTGGGTAGTTTCGGGAAGTTCTTGACGAGATGAATTGAAGTCATACGAACCAATATTACTTCATGTCAATGATGAGACTAGCAGTAGCAAAAGAAGTAGCATTGCATTCGATTAGGACATGTCTGATATAATTCACAACATATACGATTCGGAGTCAAATTGGATAACAGCAAAGTTCGAGTGCTACCTGCGGACTGGAGCCTATTCCCCGGCAGATCTGTGTCAGTCGCCGGCTTTTGATAACTCTGGGTCCGTGTCAGTGAGTGACGGGACCGACATTTTTAAACAGCGGAAGGAGAAGATAGGAGCTACTGTTGTCAGATGTGTGTTGTTCATTGTCAGTGGATATATTGCACCGTGTACATACATTGGTACCTGGCCAGCACATGCTGTGCGGCCATGCCAGCCACGCTGGACACCGCATCACGCGTTCGCCAGCATCACATTCTACATGTTCGCCACCGTCGCCTTCCATGACAATCGCATTAGACATCTGTTCCACCGCTGCCGGCCAGTGCTTTCGCGAGCAATCGGCGGGTGTAGCAGGCAATCGGTGGGCCAGTGTACTGGCTCGCACACCCAGAAGTACACCCGGTACCTGTGATAGTGCGAAAGACATGACAAGCTAGAAATTCGCTCGTGGCAGCCACGACCTCAGAGAGCTGCGGTGAACGTGAGCCATGTGACAAGCAAATAGTTGAGATGCTGCCAGTGGCTTACACCCGCACGATAGCTTTGATCACGCGCCAGTGTACATATGGTTAGCTGAGAGTTGTGAGGAGCCCTAAGTCACAGCAGTGTGCGTGGATTCCTTCCTGGCCTGTAACTGTATTCGTACGGCTTGCCACCTTGTGTCTGCATTCTTTTTGGTCCGAGTGAGCTTAAAGTGTGTGCTGTGTCTGTGAAAGAGCTTGCATACATGGTGTGATCCAACTATTCAGCGATATATGTCCTGAATGGATATTCCGTCCCTTGGTGTTGATAGCAAAACGAGTCAGACACAACTGGACATGTTGACCTTGCATTCATATGCAGTGAAGTTCGGTCGGTGTTTATGTTCATCAGCTGACTGGCTAATATGACATCTTTAACAGCATGCTATTCAGATTCACCCGTTGTGTTGGTGATTTTTCCGGACTATTCAGGTGTTTCTTAACAGTACAGATAATCTGGACGCAAAGCTCTGACCCAAAATTTCCGGCCATAACAAGCTCCGGCAATAACAAGCTCCAAGGTCTAAAAATTTCAACAGTTATTTACATACAAATTTAACAAATGTATAACATCTCACTTTAAACTTTTCTAGATAAAGTGACATTAAACTGACATATTTCCAAATTTTCGGCTTATCAAAACGAGTCTCTTAAAAATGAAAAAGTAGTTATTTGAACTGATAGTGATTTGGCCCTCCAATGCTACTTCGCATTGTCAAATAACCCCACTGGATGACATTTACCAAATGTAGCAGCTTCCGTGGTGTGTTCTACACTTGTCTCTTGCCCCGCATCCTGTCTGGAATTTGTGCCGTTGTCGATGGGATGGCGCGGATTAATGGGTGTGTGTGAAATTTTAGCTGACTATAAATGTCAATTTGTGTGGTGCAATGCTGGAGAAATAGAGAGCGAAACATCATTTTGTGTTTTATTTCTCATAAGTCAACACCGACAGACCAAACCAGCCGATATAAGGGGAGCCGGTCACCGACGTTGGGATGGTCGCTCTCATTAGCAGAATTCAGGGCGAATGTTAGGCGGAAGAGGGGTGACGCGGTAGTTCTCGGGTGAGCTGGGGAAGGGCACTGATATCCGAATCACTTCATTGAGTGGGGGTGGGGGTGCATACACGTATAGACTTTGCCTATTCATAACAGCGCGGCTACTAACAATTTTTCCATCTCCAAATATTATTGTAAAACCACTAACAACAGTACACAGAGATGTGAACTTTTCGTTTAGGTTAAGTATTGTTGCTGCACATTTAACACCTAATACGATTTTATAAACCTTTAGGGATAAAATTAATGCGAAAGTTTACACTTTCAAGCTTAACCAGTTCACTCATGGAGGACACATATCAACGTCCGTACCCCATTTCCAGATTAAAGTATCGTAGCAGCCATCTAGCTCCCTTTAAAATTGATATATTTATGTTGGCTAAAGAGATTAGCCAGCCATGATTCATTATTAGTCATACATATTCTATTCTTGTTTTCGACTGTGGTTTACGCGGCGTGGTTAACCCGCTTCCCACCGGCGCGGGGGTCCGGCGCCGGCGTCGCCCCACTGGGAGCATCGATACCCCTCCCTCTAACTCCGAAAATATGGGGATTAGCGCAAATCAGCAAACTGCATTAGAAAACCCGCGTGAATTCAGTAAGAAATTACTTCCCATGTTTAAGCGCTCAGGTCAATGGTTTAACCTCCAGAGGTCAAGTTAGGTCACGACGGGTCATTTCCACTGAAATGTGCAATGCTTAAGCAAGCCGTGCATAGCTCTCATGCCATTCAAGCTATTGCAATCTGATAAGTACATTTGATAGTAAAATGTCAGACCTTTTTCCACTTTGTGGAACATAATTACCTCTCGCCAGTGGTTTAACCTCCAGAGGTCACCTCGTGACCTAATATGACCTGAGGTCATGAAAGGTTAGAAAGTGATCTTGCCGTAAATCAAATGAAAGCCAGTGACGAGACATACACAATGGCGTTTATTTCAGCGCTCTAGCTTGATTAGGTCAAAAGTTATCCTCCAAATGCTGTTTTAACCCCTGGTGACCTGTGATGGCCTCAGATAGGCAAAGGGTAAATATCGCCCCTGGGATCCGTGGAAGGGTGTGTAAGAACGGTTTTCTGAGTAATCTGAGCATTTTCAATCCCTTTGGTGACTTTTAGATCATAACACCCGTCCCAGTTGGCCTCCCTTCCGCTTTCGCCACGGTGAAGGGCGGCGGGGGGTTTGGACATCCCCCTCGATCTCCGAACCTATGCAGGATAGCAAAAAAACACGAAGAATAGTAGATAGCCCACACGAATTATCAGGGAGCTATATCGGTCACCTTTCAGTTCATGTAATTTTTTGTAGGTCATGACTGGTAACAAAATGTGGCAACTTATCTATTTGCTTTGCCCTGGTGTCTACCAGGGTTTAGTTAGGGTCAATTTGTTGGGCGGCATTCCATTCCTCTCGTTAGGGTGAGTCAAATAATGCATGATAGGACCTAGTTCAAGGGTTGAAATTAACCTGATATAGGTAAGAACAAAATCGCCATCTGACCTAACATAGTCAATATGTATGTGTATATCAATCGACTCAAACCGAAACGTAATTGTATCAAAAGGAACGGTCTATTGTCATTTTTCTATGAAGTCATTGACCCATGTTTGAAAACCTGCTCAAGCAGCATCAAATGGCCTCTCAGAGGCCACAGGTTCAAACTAGCAACATGGCCCTGGAGAGTGGCCTAAGATACAAGGATTTTGAGAATAGGAAGTTATTATCAGCCGTCTCTACAGAAACAGGGCCCTTTTGCGGTTAATTTCCGTAAAGCACGGACAATACTTAGTCTTTCATTTTTTATATGTTTAGGGCCTCTCCGAACAAGCACATATGTCCAATTACGAGGAGTATTGGAGAGGGTGTTTAATGATATTCTCCAACAGGTCAGCTGGGACACGGGTGGCAGTCTCCTTCCTCCATCCCCCCCTTCCCCCAATCTGGACACTAGCAATGAAGTCATTGGGGCACCCGTCTTCGAGACCACCATCGGTACAAAAATACGTAGCAGAAAAATTAAAACCCTGTAGCTTGAACCGGCTCCCAGTCCACTTCAACTTGAACTACCTGCCAGTCCACATCAACTTAAAAAATCTCCGGTGAGTACCCACCAAACAACAGCAGCTCTCATTGCCACAGCCGATGATAAATTATTTGACCAGCCACAGGAGGGACATGGGTCCCATAATTAATGTCTCCTGGTTTTCCCGTACACCACCGGACCGACCTGTTGGGGTGGTGGGGAGATCCGGACGGTGTCTCTGGCAGAGGAAGGTTCCGAAGTCGGCAGTTTGGGACGAACACCATTAATTGCGCAAGCAGCGCAAGAATCTACCACCTATCTTTACTAGCTGCCAACCCTTTCCCTTTCAGAGTAGAGATGACTCCTCAAGCATTTCCGTCTCGTTTATTTTTTAAGTTAAATCAAATATTGAGTGGATTTTAACTTCGAGCTATGGTAATAGGGTTTATGCCTATGTCATCTCACGTGAATGGTCTCAACTATAACAACATGATACCTATTGCCTGCTTTTTACATCAGTTGAATGAAAATATCTTACTTATGGATACAGTAAGCAACTGGTATTAACCACCCAAGGTATACCAGGGGGGGAAAACCAAGTACAGTAAAGCCCCAGGTATTTAGCCCTTCACAGGGCGCGCGCAAGGGGTTTCAAAGGACAAAGGCCAGCCCGGGCAACAGGAAATCAAAAAGTAACAGCAGAGGCGACACACTTCAAAATACACGCGCCCAATTATATAAACCCACCCCCCCCGCCCACCCCCCACCGGAAAACGCCACCACCCCCACTCCCCCCGCCTACAAACAGCCGGCACAACAACGGAACAACCGCTCACACTCAATACAGTAAAACCACAAAGAAAAACAAAAAACACAAAACCCCCTAAAACAATTCTTTTTAAAATCAGGCAGCCATTCAAAATCCCGTACGGGGCCCCCCCGGGGGCGGGCCGCGGGTTAATCTTTGAACCAATCTATAGATCATGCGACAGATGAAGATGAAAGCTATACAATTTTTTTATACGATAGGGAAGGCCTTCAAATTATCGTCAATGATTGTTCATGACCTTGTTGTGCCCATATCTGACTGAATGTACATACAAACGTATTTTATAAAAGACAACGGCCCGATGACAACAATATTGTATCCCACACGCAGCTAATCCAAGCTTTTTGCTAACGATGATGTTGAAATAAAGTCCGAAGTTTGAAGTCGATCGTTTAAAATTTTAACATTTGCATCTGTGCAAGAATCGATTTCACCAATAACTGATAAAATGTAGTGAAGTAAGATATTCTGAAAAAGTTCCATCAAACAAACAAGGTGAAGATCATGTTTTTGTTCATGAACAATCATCGCTAAAGTTTATAGCTTTTACCGGTGTTTTCCAATTTAACCTTTAAAAATTGCCACAATCAAAGCTTGCGCAATGACTTACCTATTTCTGCAATTTAGTTGTTTTATTCTATCTTCACGCCTAGATGGTGTAAAACAATTACAATTGAACATTTACGAACCAGAAACTAATCAGTAGAAAACGGAAACGGAACAGACGTAAATAATGTTTTCTCAAGCAAAAAACGAATGTCACCCATCAAGGAAAAATACGGTAACAATCACCTACTGTACCTGCATTGCATTCAAAAATGTTTGACACACAACAGGTTGGAATATGGATCCCCTGTGAAGTTGCTCCCGGCCTTCGCGCCCCCATTCGGACTGACCTGATGATGAAAAGATCGCGACGTTTGGATGCGGCTTCTGGTAAAAGAGGGCTTCACCTTCTGCAGACAACGCCGGTAGAAGCTCAGGTAATGCAAGAACTGATGTTCCTTGCCACCAGCTCTGTCTTTCTGACAAAGCCATCGACGACGGCTAGTTCGTCCTTAGTACCTTCTTGCTCGCTGCGACACTCTTTGGCCTGTGAAATAAACAGCACCGTCAGCATCTAGTATGATGAAATGAAAAATAAAACATGCTATTAAAAAACATGTTCTTAAGGGCACATTCAAAACAACATCCCAGTTTCATTTGTCCTCACCTATTTTCATCCTCATAAGCATCGCCAACGGTAGAAAAGCGAGGAGGCAGTATATCCTGAAACAGCTGCTGACACAAGCTTTTCCATCAGAACCACGAAAAACTCATAGGATCTAGGCTGTTACCTTTCGCACTGGATAGCTACAAGTATTTCCGGTTTTTTTCTCCAAATTAGCTGAACTCCGGAAATATTCGCTCAAAAGTGTGAAGCCTGGTCCCAGTAGCGGATCCAGGCGGAGGGCAAAAAAGGCATTGCCCTCCCCCAACGGAACAATTCGGGAAAAACCATGTTTTCCCCTTTCCCCAAGCTGACGACTTCCTTTTTGTCCCGCCTCCTTTTAGGTTGTAAGAATGTTTTTGGTGCGTCAACTGAACCAGTTGCCTTCAAACTGTACCAGTTAGCTTTGGTGTAAATATTGGACCGTGGTCCTATTGATATTCAAAATCGTTTTTTGATCTTTGGATAGCAAAAGCAAGCATCTTGTGGCCGCATCTTTCACCCTGTGACGTTTCTTTTTCTTTTTTTGCTTTCAGACTTGAGTTAATCCCCAAACCTACTGCATAGTTAAATTGTGGCCAAATCTTTCACTGCATGACGTTTTTTTACTTTGTTTGTCCCCCCCACCTACCGGCTAGATCCGCCACTGCCGTGCCCACCCTATTCCGCCGCGTACGCTCATATCTGCCGAATCTTATCGTAGTTATCAATCACCCACAGGGGCGGACGCAGACCCGAGTTTTGGGGGCCAAACCCATGTCTGCCTCTCCTCCTGGGGGGAGGGGGGTGGGAGCGCATATTTGTTGCTCTACAGACTTAGTGTTAACACCTTTTAAAAAACAAATCCGGCGTTTGGGGGACCAAAAGATAGTTTGGCCCCCTCCAGCACTTGGGGGGCCATGGCCGGAATGGCCCCCCTGCGTCCGCCAATGATCCACCCATGCTCATCACAACATAGTTGCAGATCCAAACTTCCATTTCGGGGGAGGGGTAAGGGGATTAAACATTTTCATATTGTTCCAAAAGTCTTTTACGTGATTGCTATGAGCAATCAGTAATTTCAGGGGAGAGCTTGAGTCCCTAGCCCCCATTGTCCCCTAAACCCCATAGCTCCCCCCCTTCAGCCCCCCATTCTCACGACAACACTTAAAACGTCATCTCATTAGTGGAACTGTTTGAACTGCACGAAAGAGGGAGACTAAAAATAGAACCTTACCAATACAACTTAATGTCACAGTTGAAAATATCTTCAGTCTTGCTTGCTTTCAAGACATAACAAAAAATATAACTGCTTATATCAGGTAAATCACATCACTACTCGGAATAACTCTACAGGCCCTTCCTCACGCGTTACAGTGAGCGCCACAACTTTTACTTGAACGTTGCGCCGAGCATACAGCTCAACGCAGAACGTAGCACTCGTCAGACGCCAGCCAATCAGAGCGCAACACTGCCGTCACACTGCAGGTGCTCGAGGCGGTCGGTGCGCGCGCAGGTTTAACTTTGACCTTGAAGCTGGCGTCGTGCTGTTTTTGACACGGGCTCCTCCACTTTCAAGAGTCGCCGGTGCGCTGGCGCAAGGCTACCGCTTGCGGAAGGAAGTGACGTATTCGTGGTTTCGGCTATTTAGTTGGCGATGAATTGCGGACAGTCATGTCTTTGTTGGGCATGCAGTTCCCTGTCTTTGTTTAGACACTTGATTTGACATATTTATTACTACTTAATTCATATTTTAAACCACAGTATAGAAAAAAATACCTATACAGAGTGCAGCAAGTTGTGATGTGTTATGTGGCATATTTGTGTGCTGTATTTTATCATTCACACTCGACATTTTGCGGAGCTAGGTGACTCCGTGTTTTTACTGACTCCAGATTGTAGCGGAGTAACGGTAAAGGTTTATATGACCAAAAAGTAGCAGAGTAACGGAGTATCGGGTAGCGGACTCCAAATTATTCAAAACCGTGTGGCAGGAGTGCGTTCAAACAAAACCACGCGCAAAATGATTAGAGTCTCGAGAATTATAAATTGCGTGAGGAATAGTGGGAGGGAAAGAGAGCGTTAAATTCGTGTGCAGGGGTGGAAAAACCCGCCACCTCGCCCAGAGCTGCAAAAAGTCGGGCTCTCGGGTCATAAAGTGCCAGACAGATTTTAGGGCACGGTATGGTCCTGCGACAGATCTTACAATCTGTGAGAAAAAATCTTGAAAGGAAACAGAAAATATTTTTTGTTCTAAAAAACTCAATATTAGAATTGTCACCTCTTTCACTCAACAAGTTTTTCATGAATTTGCACCTCTCCCATATCAAGCCAGTGTGCGGCAAGAACCGATGGAAAATCGAGGGACTTATGAATCGAGGGACCTTTGAATAGAGGGCCTTATGTACAGAGGGCCTTTTAAACGTCACCCAGAAAATCCTCTGCTGGAGAAAATTCCTTCACCGGCCTGTCGGGCCCGATTTGTATTCCATAGCACGCGACAGCTTGGCCCGACAGGCCGCCGTAAAGGCCTTCGACAGGCAAAACAGTTTTTCCTTCGTTTCCTTCGTTTGAAGTACGCTCAACGCTGCCGCAAGGGCGCTGTTTGACCAGCGCCCTTGCGGCAAAGCCAGTGTAAAAGGTATCTGGTTTGAAAAGCAGCCCTGCGGTTTGGCGTTTTGCGTTGTGGATGTGGTGGAGGCCAAGGCCCTAGAATCCCGCAAAATCCCGTGGTGTGGTGGAGGCAATACGTTGCAAGGTTATGTTTTTGATTATTTTTCTCTTGCATTACTTTGGTACACATCTTGAGTAAACTGGTTGAGCTTGGATTTCATCGTCCATAGTTGAAGAGCTGATAAATGGCTCCGATTAAGCTGAAGCCCCTTCCACCGTCCCGTGTCAAGCTTAAATGTGGATTTGAGGGATGTGGGTATTTTGGCGAAAAACGTTTTTTAAGGAGCATCAGCGAATCAAGCATTCTGGGCTGCCCTGCAAGTTCAGGAACAGTGGTTTTGGCCAAGGAGGTCGTTTTGCAGAGGTGCAGAAACTTGCCAACTCGGCTACTGGAGTTTGTGACACATTTATGATAGTTGAGGTGCATAAGTGTGACAAAATAGCGATCGTGACAGTATGGTTCAAAATCAAGCCAAACATTTTCGAAATACAGAATGAAGCGTGTAGCGAATATTTTAATTTAGCAACTCTGTCCTTCAATTGCACAGCGTACCATCAGTGATACAATATTGGTACTGTGTTCAGTTTCTACTAAAACGAGAAACCCCCGCTGCAGAAAACCCGGAAACCGCTGTCACAGTTGCCAGATTTTAACATGCAGCCCAATGGTGCCGATTGTTAGTAGTTGCCAGAAAGTTGCCGCCTAGATGCCCGAAATGTGACAGTCAATTTTTTCGAGAAATACATGATTGTGGGCATATTTAAGGCATTAAAGATAACGCAGATACGTTATCAAGTACTTTTCTGTCCATTTTGTCAGGTTAAATAATATTTAAAGTTTGAGTATCTTCGATTTAGCGGTCCCTATTTCTTTGAATTTAGTATCAAGTACGCCTAAAAGCTACTAGGAAAAGTACTAAATGAGTGAAATAAATAAACATAGCTGGGCAGAAATTCTACCTAAACTACGCAACAGCGACAACACAAGTTCGCAATGTTTGTGTGATGTAGAGCCTGCCAAAAATTTGAACAAGTGGGAAGCTACTTCTGTTGAGGGCATATTTATTAGGTATATCTGAGATAAGTGCAGGCTAAAACTAGCTGGAATAAATAGTGCTGCCCATGGCTAATCTAAGATGAATGTAGGCTACTTTGATTCTGATGCACTTTCACACATCAAACTTGGTTTTTCATTCCTTAGCTTGCTTGTGCCTTACCTTATTTGTGCCCTAGATCAAGATTGGTTAGGTAGATTTGGAGCTGGAGGAAGTTGGGAGAGTTGGCGCCAGCAGCAGACTGGCAACAACAGTAATTCAGGTGAGATTTCATGATCAAATTATCATGTCAATATTGTACAGATGGCAAATGTGTGCCAATGCAGTCCTCCACAAAGTGTTACAACACACACTGGAGAGGGGCCTGGCATTAACGTGCACTAGAGGGGGCCTAGTAGACCCCCTTCTCATCTCAGAAAATCACAGAAAATCTTAGAAAGAAAGAGACTTTGAAAAACGCTGGTTGGGGTGTGTTGCTTACTACCAGTGGTAGTAAGCAACACACAGGACCTGAACTGCCTTGAGTTAAAGCAGGATTTTGACTTATACACTGGATCTTTCTTTGGTATGAGACTTCCAATACCTCTGTACCTATTAGGCCAATAGACATAATTTTACATCTATGCAGGGTAGTTGCCTCAGAGTTTTTACTGCAAGAAGGAACGACCAGGCAGGTGATAATCAGGTGTTGGGGGAAAATTTTAAGGATTTGATCTGGCTATAAAAATGCTACCTAAGGTCCACTTTACCAACACATTTTAGGTAGATCCAAATCCTATGTTGACATTGACATTTTTGTCCCTTTTGTTGATATGTGAGATGGAATTTCAGTGGGGGTGGGGGGGAAGCTGTGATCAGGGTTCCTAATTGTGTGTAGGTGTACGCTCCCATTTATAGATTAGTTCCCAATAATAATTTTCATGATAATTGCCACATTTAATCATGGGGAAATGTACCATAATTGGAAACACTCCTTCCAAAAATGGAAACTTCTTCAAAAAGGGAAATGCATGTCATTGGGGGAAACTGCAGTCAGAGTTGCCAATAATAGTTATGATCCTAGCACTGAAAACAATGATCCATAATTTGAAATTTTCCTTCCAAAACATAAACATGATCTAAAAATGAAAACAGTTTACTACTTTCATGCGGTAATGGCTTGGTGCTTGAACCTTGTCCGTTGCAAAAAGTAAGAGACAGGTAGATGACATTCAGCATATTGGAAATATTATTCAAGTATAAATTATCATTTCCAGCTTTGTGTGACAGAGGAGGCATACGTCGCATTGAGTTTGTGACAGCCAGTATACTTTCTGCACCTCTGTCGTTTTGAAGCATGGATCAAACAGCGGGTAGATCAGAACAGTGTGGGGAGAAAACAAACAAGTAAGTGACGTGATGTTCGTTGTAATTTCGGCAGCTTACATTTATTTCCATACAGTATGTTATGCTCACTGTTGATCAATAATTTTAAATGATATTAATAAGGGAAAAATGAATTTTACCAGCAAACTGGTCAAATTAGACTAAAACATTTGATTTTCCCTTCCGTCTTCTTTTAAATCCAATGCCTGTTCGTCCAGAATTAACCACAAAAGTTGCATACCTTCATCAGTGGATTTGTAGATGCCAAAGAAACAAAACTCTTCACCTTTCCACATTTATTTGAGTTTTAAGTACCAAACCATTTCTCCCATTTCATTTTATTGACTTGCCTAAATATGCCTATGATATATGTCAAGGGGACAAAGATATAACAAAAACACAGCCTAGTGCAACCTTTACTCATTCCTTTTACTCTTAACTTCCTTGGAAACATGATATTTATTTGACATTTACTATCTAACTGACTTAAGGTTATTTATTAGCCTCATTAACTTCAGATCCTAAACCACCTACCCTCATGGAAATGAGCACGGCAATGCATGAAAAACTTTTAAATACCCAACAGCTTCAAAATTTAGGATTATTTATGTAAACATGCATTTAAAAGTCATGGAAAGCTAATATTACATGTTTGCATTCAACTACAAGTAGCCATGATCCTTAAAAACACTTTTCGAATATCAAAAAGTACCCCTCAATCTTGTTTGTCTGGCCATCAGAGCAAAATCCATATATATCCAAATATCCATAATCCAAATATATTCATATCCAAATATCCATAACAAGGTGAGATATCGTGTCTTCGTCTCCTTTCATGTAACTGCTCAGTATTCGTTTTTGCTCAGTATTGTAATTGCTAAGTAAGCTAGCTCAGTAAGTAATTGCTCAGTATTGTAATTGCTTCGTATTCGCAGCACAAACACTACCAGAGAATTGATGCAAATGCTAGTGCTCACTTCACCGAGAGTCGGTAGTGTTCTGTCCATTTAGAGTGGGCTATTTAGTTATATTGCTGGCCTTCGTTTAGTCGTGACCGGAATGGCCCTGAACTATCACAGCACACGCTAAAATCGCTGTATATGTTATTTAACCGGTGGAAAGGCTTATTGTTCCTTGTTTGGCCTACCCTAGAGAAGGTTGGCGCTAGCTTTCATCATGCTGATATGGTAACTGCGTGCCTGCTAAATCATCAGGCATCGCTCTGAAACGAGGTGAGATTTCGTGTTTTCGTCTCCTTTCATTTAATCGCTCAGTATTCGTTTGTAGCACAAACACCCCCAGACGGAAGTCACCCATAACGCTAGTTCTCATGCCGCCGATAAAGCCCGGCCAAGGCGCCGCTGTCCAGGAAGCCGGATAGACGGCGGCTGGGTCTGGTCACCGCTGCTCGTGCCGAGATATAAGCCTGAGGAGAGGACCATCTGACGCTTGGATTGACGCCTAGTGACATCTGACGCCTAGTGATATCCATTGGTGCCAGACTAGAAGTTTTTTATGCTAGTTTTAGTATTTTCTATTAAGAATGTGGAAAATGAGTAGGAACATTTTACCAATTGAATGGGTTTTAGACAATTTTAATAGTCCTATCCTAACCACCCGACAGATTTGGAGGTTTTTTCGAAAGTGCCCGACAGATTTGAGATTTTTGCAGCTCTGACCTCGCCAACCAGGGCTAGCGACAGAACTCGGATAGTGAAAATATTTAGTGCAACAGATAACGTGAACTCCAGTAGACGCCGAGAAAACAAAGAAAGCTCCCAGAGAGCCGGTCTTTACGCTGCTAAAATTCTCGATACACAGGCAGATGCAGGAGGCAAAGGGGCACTTGACACCTCCCCCCCACACACACACACACACACACTCCTATAAACCCTTACCTCCATCTGAAATGGTCACGGGCCCCCTGAAATATCGGTGGCGCCACCTAAAATGGCTCTCCCACTCCCACCCCTTCAGTATGCAGGCATCACGCCCCCACAGTATGTTTCTTTCCGTACAAAAAGGTATCCTCATTGCCCCGATGGCGGCACAGCTTATATGCCCCCTTTTCCACGCGATCAGAAATCCTGGATCCGCCTATATCACGATAGTCGATTCAATAGATAAGACTTTCTGGCGAATAAAATAAGTGGATCACAATTGTCTAATTAGTAGTCACATTCCTTTGCTGTTCTAGGGCAGCGCTGCAGAGAGCAATGACCTCGACAGTGGATGCGACAGTGACGATCGGCGACAGCCAGACTTGCCGGATATACAGGGCCTGGCTAGCCCCGACGGAAAATCTAAACATCGAAGTCACTGTTCACTGTCGAAAAAATTGGGATGTTCCTCTTGCGAAAATCCGAGAGCTCTTGATGCCAGGTGCTTTGTCAAAAATTACCCAATCAAATGACGCAAGGGATTGAAACAGGCGAGTCATAATTACCATAAACAAGAATAGGGCAGTAATAGTGCATTCATTACATTTTTACGTCATTTATCTTGGGTATTTTTCAAGGCCAGCTAGTATTTCCTGAAAAATGTCTGGCAGCAAAAGCTCTCGTATTTTCGCAACAGCGCCTCAAACATCCTCAAACTTCCGTTGCTTTATGTCGTTTATATGTCGGTTTTAAATTGAAATGCCTATTACTTGATTCATCGAGTAGGTCGGCGTGAGAAAATTGTTTTAGCGTAATGATACTAATAGCAGAAGACTGGAAAGTACCGCTTTGGGTCCCAGTATTGGACGGAACTTGCTAAAAGTGCTCAAAATAGAATACGGCATGTTTGCCTTCGTATATGTAGGTATCTTCGTACTGCCTTCGTACAGCAGCAATCTGCGGCCGCGCACTGCTAAAGAAAGAAATATAGGTAAAAGGATGTGAGAGCAATTCAAAGTTTCCTTAACTGCCCCAAAAAGGGTAAAAGCTGCCCCAAACTGGTTGATCTTCCCCAAGGCTGACCTAATGAGCTCTTGTCAAAACCTGTCATGCTATACAGAACTTGCCATACCAATTCGGCCAAGACCCCAAAGCAATAAAAGGGTCCAAATCCTTCTGGCCTGTTACCTAGCCAGCAAGTGTTTCATAACTGATCAATTGGGGAACTGAACTGTCCATCAATAAACTATTTTGATTGTTTTTGTCCATTTGGAAGGTATCTAATTGATAGTGGAAAATATATTGGCTGCACCAGATAAATTCTGTCCATTGACTCCATCAGTCAGTACTTTCTATAGAAAGTATACTCAAGTATACCTGACCTATTCTCATGTGGATGGGCTTGGCCTCCCCTAAGCAGCCTGTTGGACCTGCACCTGTTTGGGCAGCATTCGACACTCTTGGTCTTGGAGAGTTGCAGTGCAGCAAATTGTGACAAGCATTCCCAATAAACACTTTATCCAATAATGGGCTATTTGACCCATGTTAGTTCCTAAATGTGGAAACTCTCAAGACCAGTTTAAAGGGAACATGGCACATTCTTATTATTATATGAACTGAGAAAGCAATGTGATATGACATGCCAAGAAACCACTTGATCACTATTTCATTTGTCCAAGGTTTTATTCAGGGGCGTAGCCAAGGGGGTGGCAGGGACAGCTGCCCCCCTGAGGGCCCGAAGGGCCTTCCTGAGTACATTATTATGTAACAAGCAGGACACTTTTTACCCATCAGGGCCCTTTTAGCACTGTCACAGGGGCCTTTTCGGGATGTCACCTCCCCCTGAGCGAAATCCTGGCTATGCCCCTGGTTTTACTGTTTGCAGAAAAAGTGAAGAAATTTACACCTATCAAACCTGCCCTCCCTGGTTATATCTACACTTTATGACACAATGTGAGGCAATTTATGTTATGCTCAACCCTGCTGCACATGCTGAGGGAACATTTTGTATATTTTTTGGTCATCTTAAACCCCATACACTAAACATACCATTGGCACCGTTGACTGTACATGGGTATGTATAACCTGATTATTGCCTGTGTAACCTGCCTATTGGCTGTGTTTAAGCTCAAAATATGTTTAAGCTCAAAAATATGTTTCGATATTTCAAGAAAAAGAGAATAAATTATACATATATTGCTTTGATTTGTAATGGTTACCTTTTTTAGCTTAAAAACATTTGTTTGCATTCATATTCATTATTGGCTCAAATCAAATAGGTAAATAGCATTGCTAGCTCATGGGCCAATCTTATATCACAATAATTTGGATACCTTTGATTACTAACAGAGGAAAATCAACTCAAACAAAGTATAACAAAATATTAGTCCTAGCAACACCATAGAATACTGACAGTTGATGCATAATTGAACCCTACCAATTATTTTTTATTGAGATATCAGTTATCAGTTTTTTTCAGAAATGGGCTAAATTCATTATTTTCACCATGGATTGTCCCTAGAAACACTGCAATTTTCAATTATTCCAATGTGTGATCTTCCCTTCGAAAAAAGAAACTCGACAGGCCATCAGGAAATAAAATGGGCTGCCCATGTCTGTCCTGGTTTAGCTGTACTCTGTACAATTTTGAGAAGCTTTACTTGAGTAATAAAATCAGTGGTTAAATTCCTTTAAATGTTTGCGTGAAATTCGCAATGTTTTCTCTTAGAAATGTGCTTAAACCATATTTTCAAATGTTGGAGAACCATATATGTAAAAATATAACAAAATATCAGTCTTAGTGACTACAACATGCTAAGAAACCTGGCTTAACTGGAGTTTTAGGCAGATCTTCAACGGATTTTCCAAGCTTTGTATGTTGTGTTGTACCAGCATGCAACTTATCCTTGGTGCGACAGTTTGCTCATATGAATTCTGGTAGGCGACAGTTTTGACATTTTTTCCTTCCCTGTTTGTGTGTAACATTGAACGAGTGTGCATCGAACTTGCTTTATTATTAATATATACGAGACGATTGAAGCACAAGCTATTCTGGCATTATCATGGCGCCACGAATGAAAGTAACCGAATCCGACTTGCGACTAATCCCCGAGTACGACGGCAATTCTTCTGTCACAGAATGGCTCGACAAGGTGGACCTCGTCTGCAGGATGCGTGGTATCAACTGTCAGGAAGAGGTGATGCCTCTTCGCCTGACAGGGGGTGCGTTCTTTGTCTTGCTGATGAACAGAAGAATCGAGCGCTTTCGATTCGGCAAGCACTGATAGCTGCTTTCGCTCCTGACGCTTTTGTTGCGTACGAACGATTCGTGGGTCGCACCCTAACGACGGGGGAATATGTCGATGTAAACTTGGCGGATCTCCAGTGCCTCTCCACATTGTTTGGCGGAGTGTCGGACCAAGCTCGAGGACTGGGCAAACTTTTAAGCGAAAGGCACCGAGATGCGAAGGTATTCCAGTCATCTCCGACTGCGCCGGTGACATGGCAGTCAGCAGACAGCAAAGCGCAGGGACACACCGTTCTGCTACCGGTGCAATGGTCCTAACCATTTTGCTCGGAACTGCCTGATGAACGACGGCAGTAGTCGCCAGGGAAAGGTGGAACAGTCGCTGAAGGGAGGCGCCAGCGGTCCTGCCGCCAAACCACGTCCAGGAAACGGAAGAGGAGAGGAGTCGGCGCCAGCCTCTTCTCCAGACTGCCTGTGAACGAGGCGCTGCCAGCTGTGAAGCTGGATGTGGACGGCAGGCGTCGGACCGCTTTAGTGGACACCGGATGTTCACGCAGCCTGGTTCACGTGTCATTCTGTCAGGCATGGACTAAAAAAGATGTGTTTGTGCAGGCCGTCAACGGAAAATATTTGGGCTGCGCGGGGGAAGGCGCTGGCACACTGACTTTGCCGGGAAAAGAAGGAATCCAGGCGGAAGTTATTATGACGGAAACTAAGCCGCTCGGATTCGAGGGGATTCTAGGCATGAATGCAATTTCTGCGCTTGGAGGTGTCAATATCTCCAACAGTTCCGTCACCTTTGGTGTGCCCCAGAAATTCGCATGTGCCAGTGCTGCAGAACTCGTCAGCCGAGGAAAAATACTTCTGTGCGGAATTCCATCCTGTCGATGGATTCTGGACGGTGCAATGGAAATGGTCTGGGAGCATTAAGCCTGCAACTCTAAAAAATCGGGTGCCCGAGTATTCGATGACGGAGGTCGTACGGGCCGAATATGAGGCTGAGCTGGAGGAATGGGTGGCAGAGGGATGGCTGGTACCCTATGACCATCAGGAAAGATTCGGCAAGCCGAAGGGTCTGATCCCTTTCATGACTGTGACGCAGCACAACAAGGCCAGACTGCGACCCGTCCTCGACTTTCGTGAACTCAAAGAGTTTATAGAGACTCATACCGCAGACGCAGATGTCTGCTCGGACAGCTTGCGTGAGTGGCGCAAGCAAGGCGAGAATGTCTCTGCAGTTGACCTTAAAAGTGCGTATTAGCAGATCTGCGTTCTCCCATCTCTCTGGAGCTACCAAACCGTGCTCTTCAACGGAAGACGCTATTGCCTCAACAGGCTCGGGCTGGGATTGAACGTGGCTCCGATGGTGATGAAGTCAGTGGTGAGCACGGTGCTCTCGAAGGATACTCGTGTGCATCAGGGGGCTTCAAGTTTCGTTGATGACGTCCTGGTCAACGTAGACATCGTGTCGTCAGCGGTGCACGTGCAGGAACATATGAGGCACTACGGACTGATCTCGAAAGAGCCTGAAAAAGTCCGTGATGAGGCTCGTCTCCTGGGCCTGAACGTCTGGGGGAGCACGGACACCCGCAGTGGAAGCGTGACAATGCTATCGAGGAGGTGCCAGAGCTGCTTACCTGACGTAAAGTGTTCTCTCGCTCTGGGAAGTTAGTAAGTCACTTCCCAGTCTGTGGCTGGTTGCGCGTCGCCGTCGCTCTCATACAAAGAAGAGCAAACGCCGTCACTGATGCCTGGGACGACCCCATCCGAGGCAGCGAGGTGGGCTCCTTCTTAGAAGAGGTCACGGCTGAAGTGCGGCGCCACGATCCAGCTCGTGGTCGGTGGACCGTCAACGGCGAGAAGGCCAAATTATGGGTCGACGCAAGCTCCCTGGCCTTTGGGGGCGTGCTGCAGGTAAACGGAGCAGTCGTGGCGGACGCATCATGGCTGCGGAAGGATGAAGCAGGCCATATCAATATGGCCGAGCTGGACGCCGTCGTTAAAGGCCTTATTCTGGCCCTGGCATGGAAGATGAAGGAAATTGAACTCTTTACGGATTCTTCCTCGGTGCACCGATGGATATCCGACGGTCTGTCCGGTCGAAGCCGTCTCAAGTCAAAGCGGCGGCTGAAATGCTGATTCGGCGCCGGGTGGACCTAGTCACCTCACTCGTCAAGGAGCACGGTCTCGAGCTTTCCGTTCCAACTGGTCGCATCAGCCGACAACAGAGCTGATGCGCTCACGAGGGCCCCGAGCAGGTGGCTGAAGACCGCTGCGTCAGGGCCAGAGATATCAGAGCAGCAGTGTGGACTGGCGGCTTGCACGGATACGCAACAGCAAATATCTGAGATCCACAAATCGTGTGGGCATCCTGGCGTTAATCGCACACTTTACTTCGGTAGAAGGGTGATCCCCACACTGACAAAGAAGGGTGTTCGGAAGATTGTAAGAGAATGCGCCGAATGCCAGTCAATCGACCCCGTCCCGGTGAAGTGGCCGACAGGCAGTCTGGGCGTGAGCGGAACATGGCAACGCATCGCGATGGACGTGACATACTACAGAGGCAGACTGTACCTGACACTCGTCGACTGTGGTCCCAGCCGCTTTGCTGTCTGGCGCCCGCTGAGGCTCCGTACGAGTGCGGCTGTCATCACAGTTTTGGAGGCTGTTTTCCAAGAAAGGGGAGCCCCTTCTGAAATATTGACCGACAAGAACACCGCATTTCGGAGCGCGGCCTTCACTGCCTTTCTGACTCGTTGGCAGGTGCAGACACGTTTTCGGTGCGCGTACGTGGCGTCTGGAAACGGCATCGCAGAACGCTGTCATTGCAGCGTAAAAGTAATTGCCGCCAGAATGAACTGCTCAGTCCCCGAGGCCGTTTACTGGTACAACCTTACGTCACGTGATGGGAATTCGCCCAAGTCTGCACCAGCTAACGGCGTTCATCGATACGAGGTGCGTCTGAAGGGCACCATATCGCAAGTGGAAGCTGACACTGTACGAGTGAGAAACCCGTACCAGCCCGGTGACCCAGTTTGGATAAGACCTCCAGACGCCTGCTGCGATAAGCGGTACCACGAAGAGGTGGTCAACCGTGTGCTCTCAGATCAGGCCTTTGAAATCAATGGCGTCCCGAGACACGTACGTGAGCTGCGCCCCCGCAGGAGCGCCGCAGGCCGGTCAGGCGCCGACAACTAGCTAGTTTACGGGGGCTTATGAGAGGTTCTGTGACTTGAAAGTCAGGGAGGAGTGTGGCAGGAGTGCGTACGAACAAAACCACGCGCAAAATGATTAGAGTCTCGAGAATTATAAATTGCGTGAGGAATTGTGGGATTGAAAGAGAGTTGGATTTGTGTGTATGATTGAACGAGTGTGTATCGAACTTGCTTTATTAATAATATATACGAGACGATTGAAGCACAAACCGTTAATGTAACAACGGTGTGATTTTGTTTGCAAATTTAATTAAAGCACGCTTTTTGCTGCCCCAAACTATTTTATCAAGTTGCCTGCCTTGTTTCCCGTGCTGGGCTAGTGATGCATTTCTGATTTGAGGTGACACGGTCGCCGCTTTTTTAGCCCTGTAGTGTCCCTCAGAGCATACAGAAGACTCCAGTGGGTAGTGTATACTGCACCCTTAGACTTCACCTCCCCTCCCCCTCCACCAACATCCTGGATTTTTTGGTGGTTCATAGACCAATTTAACTTTTAAGGGCGTACCAATAAACCATGATGTTGAATTAACTAGTCACGACCACAAATATTCCAACTTTTTTCTACATATTATTTTCAAGCCACCGATGGTTTGGGGGAGCAAGGGGTTTAAAATCGTGAAACACCTATCGTTTTGGAACCAAATCTGGGAATATCGGAGGGTTCGGGGAACAAATGCCTCCCCCAGTATTCACCCCTAGATGCAGTGCATCATATAGAAATAGGCTTTAAGTCGTGAGCACCGATATATTTTCAAACAACATTATAACTGCACGACACAGAGACATTGAACCATCCGGAGATTCTGGGAGTTTGAGCAGACAGTCGGGATTTCTTCTGACACTGCAAGTTGTCGTGTGCACGTGACGAGGTCTCCACAGTTACCTCTGACTGCGGTCTCAGACCCGCACGACAATGCCAACATCTGCACAAAAATATCACCTCGGACTCGTGTGCAGGCCCGATACTGATCCGGGATGCGGGGATAACGGCTTACCGGTAATTCTGTCATGATCGTGCGACATCAGCAGGGTGTGTGGAACCAACTCTGAAGTCCGATGCTGTCTGTGGTGGCAACAGCCGTTCTGGGGGATGACAGTGCTCTTGTAGCCTATTATCCGTTGGTGTGTTTGTTTTGTAAAGGGAGTTTCCCACTTTTTACCATTGGTTTTGAGCTGAGACAACACTTTTGTAGAACATGTCGAGAGACCACTATTTGCATATTTAATTTCACCCAAACGGCTGTATTAAATTTCCGCAGGCTTTAAAGTGCAAAAGAAAGATGGCTATTCTAGTATTTTAAACCACGAGGGAATCTCCTTCCATTAGGGAGCGCATGCCACGTGATAAATTGTAATAAATGGCATGGCCTCGCCAACGTTGCATGCCGCAAGCAGCGATATTCGTAATTACACGCAATGCTTGGGTCAACCCAGGGTAGCAAGACAAGAGACGATATTATTGTTTTGAGTGGTTGAGGGTGACACAAAATATGGTTTCTTGCCTTTCAGTCCTTTTCGTCTGTAAATAATAGCCCTTTCAATAATATCAGCAAAGTGGACCATCCCCTTTAAAGCAAGCAATCTAGATCCTATTTTTTGGTCGGAATATGTCCGAAAATGAAATATGTCGGTACAAATATGATGCTCCGAATCAGCTTTACTATCGGTCGTTTCTGTCCTCCGTTTCGGAACAACATTTCCAGAAGGCAAGACCACACTGGTCGTCATAGGACGGTCCTGCATGTGCAATGACATGAGAGAAAAACGCGGCAGCTGTGCGGAAGGCTAAAAACCGTCGTGTTTAACCTAACGTGAGCTGTCTTCATATCTCCTGATTTACTTGAAAAGTCCCTCCCGAGGGTCACGAGCTGTGCCAGCAGATGCCATGCTAAGACACGGCTTCATTGTCGTCGCAGCATCTTCCACTTCAAAAATGAGGCATGGTTTCACTCGTTATTCACGGTTATAGACACTGTCGGATCGAAAGGGGGGCAAAGGGTCCGTGGCCCCTACCAAAGTCTAAAATAATATATTCTGTTCCCCAAAGGACCAAATGCTGGCCGTTTTTGCTTTAAGAATACTATGGTTTCGCGATTTTTTCTCGATTTAGCCCCCAAAACGTTGGTTTGGCCCCCTCCAAAAATGTTTCTGTATCTGCCAATGGTTGAAAATAAAAATATACTAACATAATTGACAGAAGAGAACATAATTTACACAAGAGGTGAGATTAAACATGTTTAACACACATGTATAATGTGATCATGTAGGATGTGTATGATGCGATTAGCGAGCAATATTATTTCACGGGCGATATTAGACCATATTGTGGTTGTACCGCATTCTCTCATAATATTACCAGTGATTTAACCAAGTTAAGCTCTAAAGAACATGCAAAGTGCACATTGCACGGTAGAGAAATATTTGTTCAGAGGTATATACATACATGAATGATATAGTGGTAAAAACTGGTTTAGTTTTGTTCTGAGTGAATTCTTGACATTCTTGTGTATTGTGCATCCAAAAATATATACTTAAAGAATATGTGGCAACTTGGTGCAATATTTAACTGGATTTGTTCTAAGAGTATAATTTTGTTGAAAATAATGAATTCAGGCTTAAAGGGAATGTGGCACCTTGGTCGAATCCTGAATTTAGTGCAATTAGGCGTAATTTTGGCCGAAAATAATAAAACACTCATGATTTCTCTGAAAAATGTACAATAAGCCAATATGTTGATTTTTAAAAACTTCTAGAAAAGAAATAAATATCAGACTGTGGATGATGTCACGATCTGGCAACCACTACCATACTTCAAAAGCTTCAAAGGCTTCGATTGGCTGATGCTCATCGTGACGTCAGCATATGTCGTCACACCAGCAGCTCACAACAATGGCTGCCCGGCTGGGCGATGAGGGGCTGGTGTCAGGTAGGTTTTAGCTTGTTTTCTACGGAAATATCGAGTTCCAAGACAAATGATATATGGAGTACCGGGTTTTCCGATTTGCTTTACAACTTGGCTATCTCAGTTAAAATCACGTTATGAAGGTGCCACATTCCCTTTAAATCTGAAATACAATATTTCGTCTTAATTAATTTTTGGTTACTAAAGCTGGATAAAAATCCGTCAAATATCCACCTGGCACCACGATCTGGTGAAGCTTTGTGCCGGATGGAACCGCTTTGATCTGCATCGCAAATAAATACAAATACAAATGAAACATGTTTAGCTAAAAAGAGACGGTTATCAGGGCCACAAATGGCATCTATTCATTTCTGTTTGTCTTGCTTTATACATTTACGAATATTCCACGTTTCAAAGTAGCCATTGAAGAAGATATCACCATGTATAGTCACCATTAACAGGGTCATGTCTAGGACGTAGGTTTTCAAGAGGTCAAAGCAAGAAAAAATGTATCCGCGCAACGGGGCTTTGGCCTTGCGCCACTTTCCCAAGGTCAATTCATACCGACGTGACCACTCGGACAGAACGGGTTGAATAGGGGTGAATGTTTTCCTTTCTCATTAGGGCCACTCTCAATAGGCATACTTGGCCAATTACAGGTAGTATTGACGTTGGTGTTTAAGGATCCTCTCCAGCGCGTCAGATCGGACACGGAAGGCGGATTCCCGCCGTGAGGATTGAACCCTCGTTAACACGAGCAGTGGAGAGGGGTCTGACGTCGCCGTGCAGTAGAAGGAGGTTCTGAAGTGAGGTTAGCGAGTCCCCGGAGATCTCGGAAACCAACAAGGTTTAGATAAACGCCCGTTGGGACAGTGTGGAGCGATGGTGTTTTACGTTACAACAAAGTCTTATTGACCTAGGTCAATATCTTCAAGGTCAAACCAGGTCGCAGCAGTCAAAGCTGGGCCGTGCTAGAAACCTATTGGGAAATTCCGTGATTTTACGGAAAACTATCCGGAAACCCGCCAAAAGTAGGCTAAGGTTATAGAGGGAAGGTCCCACACAATGTTCTCCCAATTTCTGAGTTCACGGTCATAGAAGTGGAATGACCTATGACGTATCAATACAACATATCCGCAATAATGTATAATATTTCTGTCACCATGGCAGCCTTTGGCCGAGAAATAAGGGTTTGACCTCGAAAAAGACCTTTGACCTTGACTTTGACATCGAGTAGCCCTAACTTTGAAGTCATATCATAGCATACGTCATACTCTGACGCGTGCATATGCCATCTGACCGGAATACAAGGGGTCAGTGACCTTGATCTTTGACCCCGACTTTCATGTGGGTTGAAATTTACAAATAACCTGATTATATAACGTCATTATGTTATTACGTCATTTCGTCATTACTTCTAGAATGCAAGCGAACTGGTGGGACCGTGCGATTGCGTCTATCTCAAAATATAAATCTGACTTTTTAAAGCATTTTGTCCAAGCTGTTCCAAGTTCGGCTATTTGGCTAGGATTTTTGAAAGTCTTTGAGTCAACACGTTATTGACGAATTTTGAAAATTTCTTCACCTATCGATGCGCTCATAAATTCGCTCAAATGTGGCCAAAGACCTGTTTTCGGCAGTTAACGGCTCTCCGGTCACTTCGGAAAAATAGGTGGGGTCACTTTAGGACCCCCTCCACTGCGCGTGTTAATCCGCGCTGCCAAATTCAGGGACAAATGAATTATCCATCAAGTGGTGTTTCGGCATGCACTATCAAATGGTTATCTCAGTTCGAATCTCATTATTAAGGTGCCGCATTCCCGTTAAGTTTGCAAAAATATGTCTCAACTATAATTCACGATTATCTAAGATCAAACTACAGCATTGAATGAAACTTCACATTTTGACCACAGCTCATTTTTTCTTGAGTTTTGTAAATATGTTGTGGGCAGAAGTATAAATATTCTAATAACATAATACAGTACCTAACTAGCACTAAAACCAAAAAAGAGCGAAATCTGCCTTACAGCATCCGAACATCCGAATCGCAGACGGATCTGGATTCGCCACCATTCGGTTAGTCCGGTCGGACATAATGTCCGACCGGACATCTGGGACATGTCGGACATGTCCGACCGGACTAACCGAATGGTGGCGAATCCAGATCCGTCTGCGATTCGCGAACATTCACATCAATGTGATACCCCGGTCACCATTGATGATTTCAAAATTCTGGATAGGTGCGGTACAGGTGTAGATTTAAGAATTATCGAGCTCTTTATATATCTAAAAACAAACCTAGGTTGAACACAATGTCTTCGGCTTTCCCTCTTCAAATCTTTGCATAGCAAGTACCTTTAACATATATGTGTGTGTTTGTTATTCCCTTTATGAATAATCACGTGGCTTCTGCAATGTTTTGCCCTGAAGCTACTTTAGCTTGAGCTTATCCATGGCTTAATGTGTTCTTCAAAAACAGCAATGGTGCACTCTTGCCTGTGTTTATTCATCTATAGGAACCGTGGTTTATTCTTTTATTGTAGTGGTGGCACGTTTGAGTGTCTCTTCTAACCGTGAGTAGTGGTTGAAAAGAAGTAATTCTAGATATTGATGATGAGGAGTTATTGAGGCATTTGAAATGTATTTTGCAGTCTGTTCCACCTCTTAAAATGTTTAAGACAAGGCCAGAGATAGGAGCCTGTTTAATTTTTCGAGTACATGTATTATTTGTGCCTAGGGATTTCTTCAGACCAGATGGGTCTTTAAAATAAGCATTTGAGCCGTACAATTAAATTGAAATATTGAAACAAATTAAAACTTTGAAACAATTGAAGCACTGGAGGAAAAGGTATTCAAGCGAGGTTAAAGGAGGTTTGCAAAAGGTAGGCAAACTCAAACACTTATTCAACATATTTACATGGTGAGTAAACTTTTTCACCAACTCATTTGACTTGCTGTCTTCACAACTCAACTCAGCTCAACTCATTGACGTGGTGTGAACCGACTCAGCTCAGCTCAACTCACCTGCCTAACTTTGTTCGATTCAACTCAACTCAACTCAGAGTCGAATGAGTCGGAATTTGAGTTAAACTCCGACTCGAGGAACAATCCACGCCGGTTCGGTCGACAACTCTAAAAAAGTTCTCAGGAACGCTGTTGTTCCAATTCCTGTTGAGAGATGACCTCACTCGGGCAGAGCTGCTCACAAACCAGCAGGATGACCTCCATCAGTCGACATCTCGCTGGCCTGTCGACTATATCAGTCGCCTGCAACAGTTGCCATATCGGTGGCGTGTCGTCTACATTAGTAGACCTTATCAGTTGCATTTCGCTGGCCTGTTGTCTAAATCAGTCGACCTCATCAGGCGCATTTCGCTAGCCTATCGACCACATCAGTCGAAATCTCGCTGGTCTGTCGACTACATCAGCCCACTCCATCCATCGACATCTCCCCGTCCTGTCGAGCACATCAGTTGACTCCATCAGCTCACATACATCAGTTACCCATCAGCCACATACATCAGTTGACTCCATCAGCTCACATCTCACTGGTCTGTTGACTTTATTAAGCCACATATCTCGCCGGCCTATGCACTACATCAGTCGACTCCGTCAGTCGACAAATGTAGGTGATCATAACTGCCGGGGTGGGGAGTCTTTAGACCCCCTCGGGTTTTCCGAAGTGACCAAAAACGGCGGCGCGCGCAAACTGTCTAGCTGTTCCTTCATCATTTTACATCTTTCCTGAAAATTTTGGCTCAAGGTCATATCAGGTCAGGTCACCAGGTCAGGTGAAGTGACCTCACCTCAAAAATACTTAGGACGGCATAACTAAAGAAGGGTTAATCGATCAAGTGAAACTCATACCACATCTGGGCTCACCAGGAGCTACAACATTTGTTCGGATTTTTGATATTGGTGACCTAAGGTCATGTGCAGAGCATGACCTCCCCATGACAATGCTGGAAAATCACGAAATGAGCTTTTCTAGTAAGTATGGATGGAATCAACTTCAAACATCGGTTGGACTTGCTCTTAGCCCATTTCTAAGCGATACCAAAATTTTACTTGACCTTTAAAGGTCACCTTAGGTCAACTAAGCATTTTTGGTGTTTTCTCTATAAATTTTGAATAAACGAAGATAGAGCTTTTATTTTGTCACCGAAGTGTCTGTATAGTCACTAGAAGTCAAATGATATACATCATGACTATACCAGGTCAAGTTGGGTCAGACCGTTGACCTGGGTCAGGTCAAATCTTAAATTTGACCTGGCATAAATATCATATATCATTCGATTCGTATTGACGAGAGGATTGTAATGGTCAAAACTATGGCTGTATCTTGTTTGGTTTGGAAGCTATTTGCGAAAAGTAAACGCCCTTATGCATGGGTGGCTATGGACATTCCCAAGAATATGCCCAATATTTAGTGACCTGTACCTCCCTAGGCTTTGACCTGACACGAAAATAATGCCACTGCAATGAAAGCGCATCTCAGAGCTTTCGAATGGTGTTAGAAAAATGTTTCTAGCTATCATAGTTTCTGAGATATATGAGGTTTTCTTATTACACCTCATATTAGCGATTTTGACCTATTTTGACCTCTGGTGACCTTGATATTGACCTGACAAGAAAAATGACCGAAGTATTTTCGATATCATTTTCGAAGAGCTTTCGATTGCCGTTTTGCGCTTTTTCTAGTTCTCTTAGTTTTGAGATCGTGGGGTCTTTTAGCCCCCACCAGGGCGAAGGTGGCTCGACCCGCCACCGGGGCAGGGATAATGAATCGCATTTAGGATGCCGGGGGAGAGGACGGACATTTTTCTGTGAAGTCACAATCACTACACAAAGATTTTCAGGACGCCATGGCTTTTGGTGTAAGTGTTGGATGAAATTCCGCAGTACCAGGCGTATTTCTGCTCCGTATAGAACCCCCATTAGGCGCAGTTACCATGAGTGATGGTTCGTTCTGTTCCTGGGTACATTCAGTGCCTCCTCCGAAGTGACAAACATGTCCACCTTTTCAAAGCTGGTCTGATTCCAAAGGTCAGTTGTTCACAATTTACACTTTCTAGCATCTTTAGATATAGCTAGACTGGACATTGCCCAATGGGTAAGCCGACAGGCGTCCGTGGGAATTCCAAATGTTGAAAGAGGAGGGTTGCAGGGAAAGCAAAACTGGGTCACAATGTTCATTCACTATTTCAGAGCTCATGCCATACCCCTCCGTCGACATATTGTACTGCTCAATGACACCCATTCTAAGAAACGACAGCTTTCCGGTAGACATTGCCGTCAGCTTAGCCATCAGAAGTAATCAGCTAAACACATTCAAGACGTCGAGACTAAGCGCAAAATAATCCAGTGCCACATAGTGCTGCTTATTCCCTGCCAACGTGCAACGAAGATATGCTCTCTTTCCCCGGGTATAAGCACAAATATGTAACATAACCTGGGCTGAACAGGACTGCATGAAAGTCAACAGTCGTGTTTTGCAACGGTACCATCCTAAAACTGTGCCTGACAGTTTAAGCTGCGGCAGTCGGATTTACAGTTTGCAACGTCGGCTTACAATACCATATCAGACCCTGCACTTACGTTAATGAGCTTTCTCTCTGGTAAGCTTGACGGTTCTCCTATGAAAGGCTTGGTCTTTTGTTTCACATCTGGTGGCGGGGGTTGTGCTGATAAAATTAGCGTACACGCAATTGCATGACGAATACGGCTTATGTGTACAAAAGTGGTGATTCTGGTAAGACGGCACGAATTGAACCCAATATCATTAGATAAACACACAATTCCTCTGTGACAACAAAAAACCAAATATTGCAGCGAGTATGTGTATAATCCCAAGCATACTGTGCTATGATTTTATAATTATGCAAGTGAAAAGGCCAGACTATAGGTTTTGAAGTATTGGGATGGTGGGAGCCTGCTACCGATATCTTTCTAAAGGCTCCAGACTGATTGAAATGCACCTTTATTAAGCGATAAAACATCTTACAGTCAAATAAGTCCTCTAACTGATGCTGATATTCACTCTCCAATGCAGAGGTGAAAAATTGTAGGATTGAAGAGGTAAGTCATTATTTGTTACTCGTATGGTCAGAGTAGCTGGAGTTCCAAAAGCTTAGTGGTGGGATGCAGATTTACGTGAACCATCTTCAGGGCAAGTTTCACGGGACATGTGTTTTATAAACATTAAGATACTAAGAAAGTGTAATTCTCGGGGTGAAAATAGCAGTTGGCTACGATGATGGTAGCTTTTAGCAGCGGTAATGAGGACAGCACATTTTACTGGTTTTACGGTATCCAAACAACAATTTTTAATTGCTCCTAATTACCAGCCGCGTGCTTAATGCATATTTTCAACACGGAATAAAAACTCCGTGTTGAAATGCGAAAGAGGCGATCTTCAGATGTGTTGAAACAACATGCAATTTTGTTCCCTGATCATCATTTTAAAATCTAAAATCGTTCCGCTTCCCATAATTTATGTAAACAAGCTGGCGATAAGGTTGTAATGTATCCGCCGCAGGGAAGAACAAAAGATGGCAGCCATATTTGAAGCGTATCAGTTGTGGGGGTTCTCAATGAAAATTCGTAATGAACACCTGACTGAGGAACTTCGCCACAGCACACCTCAGTCTTCTTGAAGATACACCCTGGATTATTTATTACATTCTGGCCACTGATTCCGTTCCTGTGTGTATATGTTTTCGTATCTAGTCTTTAACACGAACGGGGGCGTACGCCCCCTCGGGTTTTGGAGACAGTAAAAAACCGGCGCGTAGCGCCGCCGACAACCTTTTCCCTCATCATTCTACAACTTCTTGAAAATTTAAGGTTAAGTTATCAGGTCAGGCACCAGTACAGGTCAAGTGACCCGACCTCAAAAAATTTAAGATACATAAGTCGGAGCAGGTGAACTTATCGATTGAAACCTATACACATAATGGCTCCACCGAGTTCTCTAACATATGTTCCGGTATTTTTGATATTGATGACCTAAGATGAGGTACAGGCATGACCTCTCCATTGAAATACATGGGAAAAATGGTTTTTACGGAATAACTCAGTAACAGATAGTGATAGAGCATTTATTTTAGCCGCATTAGACCCGCCTGGGCTTTGCAGTTCTAATGATATGCATTTTATATAATTTGACCCGACCTGACCTCAGGTCAGGTCAAATCCTGATTTGACCTAGCAAGGTCAGATTATATATCATTCGATTCGGCTTCTAAGAGGATTCATACAGTTGAAGTCGTTTTGCTCTATCTTTACTTGTTCAGATGTAATGCCCGAAAACAATTTTACATGTTATCCCTATGACGGGCATGTTTGACCTCTCGTGACCTTAAATGTACCTGACAAAAATGGTTCAAATGTTTTCGATGGAGAAGTGGATGGGCAGCCCAACGCCGTTTACCGTTTTCGCTACCTACCGTGGTTCTCGAGATCTTAGGGGCAGGTACCCGCCCCCGTCAATGCAAGGTGGCTCAGACCCCGTCAATGCGCGTGTTAAACTCACTTTATCTGGTCAATAGCAAAAGTGAACACTAAACGCTGTCTAGAGTCGATAAACCATTTCCGAAAAAAACAATGTTCAGGTATATACTGTAGAATAATTATCTTCTCAACCTATGGTACTGAAGGGCCCAGGATAAGAATTTAAAGTCACGTGCCTAATTATCGTTGTTTGTGGTTTAAGGCGCCAGAGTGATGATGATTATGATGACGTGATTAGTCACAGGTCTCTCAAGCGTGTCAGACTGAACGACTCAGTAACCGAGGACAAGGGAGATACTTCTCAGACAGTATATGCATACATACAAGACATAAAGCAACAGTCTGGAGAAGCGGCTGGTGTTAATGCACTTCATGGCTTAGTAGGCAGATTGAGATATGCCGCATGCAATTGTCAGTCAAATGCCATCACTACCAGTACAAGTGAACAATTCAGTTCGAAGTGGCAGAGCACAAAGGCAATTAATCTTTGGAATAAGAAACTTTGTCTGTCTGCGGAAAGCTATTACTAAGGGCCTGCAATGGATGAGTTTGATACAGCTGCGGTACACCGTACACTCAAAAGCCATGTAGCAAATTTGCTGCCCAAACAGTCAGAAATATAAAGTAATCAAAGGAAAATGAACGGACAATCAGCTGGGTTTTCACGATATTGAGACCAATATTGATCGGGGGTATGCGTTTAACACGCGCATTGACGGGGGTCTGAGCCACCTTTGCTTTGACGGGGGACCGGGTACACGCACCCCTAAGATCTCGAGAACCGCGCTAGGTAGCGAAAAACGGTAAACACCGTTGGGCAGCCCATTCACTTCTCCATCGAAAATATTTGGACCATTTTTTGTCAGGTCACATTTAAGGTCACTAGAGGCCAAAACTGCCGTAATAGGGATAACATGTAAATGAAGGTTTTCGAATATTACATCTGAACAAGTAAATATAGAGCAAAACTATTCAAACTGTATGAATTCTCGCAGCAAGCCGAATCGAATGATACATGATATGACCTTGCTAGGTCAAATCAAAGATTTGACCTGACCTGAGGTCAGGTCCAGGTCAAATTATATAAAATGCATATCATTAGAACTGCAACAACAAGGCGAATCTAATTCAGTTAAAATAAACGCTCTATCGCCATCCGTTACTAAGTTATTCACTTAAAACCACTTTCCCCGTGTATGTCCAAAGGAGAGGTCATGGTTCGTACCTGACCTTAGGTCAACGATATAAAAAATATCGGAACATATGAGTTTCAATCGAATAAATTCACCCTCTTCCGACTTATAGTATCTTAAACTTTTTTGAGGTTAGGTCACTTGAGCTGTGCTGGTGATCTGACCTGAGATGACCTGAACTTAAAATTTTCACGAAAGTTGTAAAAATGATGAGAGAAAAGGTATGCCAAGTACGGCGGCGCGCCGTTTTTCCGAAAAGGACACCTCTTTCCAAAAAACCCAAGGGGGTGGGTTTATCGGGTTCGGAAAACCCCGTCAATGCGCGTGTTAAATTACCATATTTTTTCCAAATATCAGCTTTTTCGAAAATCGATACGAAATCTTCAAACCCTAATCAAATTTCACATAATAAAATTGCACCACTACATCCAGAAAAGTTGTATAACTCAGCTTGACCCCTCCGAATTGGTAAACTTCCCTCAGAGCAGTCGAATAATCTGCCCCCTCCGTATGATGACACAAAGGGCATAAGCCGTATTCGGGTTCCTTTTCCAAAACGTGAGTTTTTTTCTATTGAATTTGTTGAGAAGAACGCGTAAGTACTCCACTTCCAGCTTAACGGTATACTGAAACTAACAAAGGATACTGAAACGTGTACCCTGGATCTATCGGAGCATCCTGAAGCTAGAAGAGTTTCCTAAAAGGTGTATCCAGAAATTAGACCAGTACCCTGAAACGTGTATTCTGAAACTAGAAGAGTATCCTGAAACATGCATTCTGAAACTAGAAAAACATCCTGAGACGTATATTCTGAAACTAGAAAACTATTCTGAAAAGTGGATCCTCAAACTAGAAAAGTATCCTGAAACGTGTATGCTGAAACTAGAAAAGTATCTTGAAACGTGTAAACTGACACTAGAGGAGCTGGTTATCTGATGTGGACGGTGGCGTGCGGCTGCCCTCAGTTGGCAGTCAGGTTCTCAGTGAGGAGCGTCAGACACTCGTGACCGGTCCCCGCAGGTTCCGGCTTTTCCGACACGCAACACGGCTAGGTCGAGCGCACATCTGCCGTACAGGGCGCGTCTTATTCCGCTCTAGCGAACTACAAGTCTGTCGAATTAGGATAAGTGGTTGCAGCGGCATGGTCCATTTTGAGCCAGTCTCTAGGTCTGTTCTCGCTTTTAAATCTCATGCAAATACAGCAATTAAAATACTGTCTAGATTAGTTTGAATTCCTGAAATTAATTCGGCGTACGCTTAATTACCACCTAAAATAGGTAGATATGAGACGAGCTTATGCGCTGCATGTAACGGACCAAAGCCTATTATCTTTTAAGCAAATGTCTTCGAAATTCATGTGATGCCCGCCACTGCATGCTTGCATGTTTATGACAAAATATTTTTTTTTTACTTGACTGATATGGTGGAAGTTAGGAGGGCCAAGCTGTCGGTGAAAACGTGGCTTGACATCCTGTCTGTGATATCCTGTCTGTTCAGACAGGGTCGAACTAATTAATAAATAGCGTGGTTTCAGCCTGTTCCTGCAATGCTCTCAGAAAAATTTTAAACCGGAACTCTTCTGCCCTGACCGGTTGACATTTTTTGTGTCTACCTTCTGAAATTGTTTAGATAGATTTGTTCTGACCCCAAGCTTCTTCACCAGCGCTGTTATTGTTATCGTACTTGTGTTCAGAACCTCATGGCAAAATGCATAGAGCTCAGAGTAAATGTATCTGTCAGAGTGGCTCTATTCGGGGCAGTTCGCCGGTGTAAGCTTGTATACTCACAATTTCGGTAACGCAGTTGACAAATTCAGATGCGGATCCTGCAATGATTCAGACTTGCCGGGAACTGGGAAGGGATACATACTGCCTGGCCAGATCTAGCAGGTGCAATATTTCAGTAGCAAGTTCAGTGACCGAACACGCCGCAGGTGCGTAACGAGTTGAACGTAGCACCTGCTTTACCAGACTTGGCCGACCTCTGCTTTCATCACATCCGTCTCTTAAGCTGTCCGGCAGGGTTAAGTTCAGCAGCTGGTGGGCTGTCGCTGCTTCAGCTGCTCCTCCTTCCGCGTCCGCATTTGGACCAGGAGGAAAACCGGCCGTCGGAGGACCGGCCAACACCTGCCTGCCTTGGGTAATCGGTAAACTATATATAAGACTCTATCTCTTTTAGCCATCGAGAGCATCGTGGCGGTTTTCTCTGTTGCTTCGCGCAGAATGGCGATAGGTGCAGGGCTTAGGCGGATTCAGGATCTCTGACCGGTGGGAGGATAGTAATTTGTCAGAGTGGGGGGGGGCGCCTTTCGGACCCAGGGATATAAAAATCACCAACTCTCCTACCAGGGACCGCGAAAGACATTGAAAATTACAAATGTGAAGTGCAACAGAAAAAAACTGCAAAATACGAATGGCTAGACATTAGAAAAGCTTCAAAGAAGGAAAGCTTGCCCTCACCGGTTGGCTACAGTGATTAACTAGAATATACAACGTAACTTTGCTCCTTTGTTTGGATTCAGGGGCGAAGTAGGTAAAAATATATTTAATAATGAATACCTTCAGTAATTTTAGCGGATTTCCCAGTCATTATCAAGTTACATAGATATGCCTATGTACTACCTCCTCCGTTTATGCCTTTAAAGTTTCGACCAGTACGACTTGGAAAATTAAATCTGGTTTTGTGGCATGAAGCCGTTCGAATGGATGCCAAATGCATACTTAGCAGTATCCGCCCTTGCCGGCCGTCCAACTCCACACTGAGGAGCGGTGGACGGCCGTGACAGCATGCGACAGCGAGTAGTGGCCACCTGCAAAGGTGACGACAGTTTTATGACTTAACAACAACTCATGGTCATTAGTTACTTCGTTTTTCAATGCAGTTGGCTCATTCATTGATAATAAATTGCTATGAACATGTTATTCTACTTGTGCGCCGGCGCGATGCATCAGTCAGCGCAATGTGTAGAGCATTGAATTAGACCTTCAATTATGTCGCGTTCAAACCACCGATGGTTGAGAGTTTCCTGGTTCGTCAGTTCTGTTGCAGCAGCGTTTTTGGGTATCATCTATGACGGCAGCAGTATTACGCACAAGCGTGATGTTTAGTAAGCCCCTTTGCGAATTGAGGAATATGATAACTCAGTTGTATTTTTATTGATGTTTGACTGTTTGCATTGTGTGCGGATTAGGTGAGTACATTTTAAATATTTTAAACTTTAAAGACGACAGCTTTCAGTATTATCGGGGCGCCAATGATCGCATTTTGGGATGGATAGGGTGTGAATGGGTATGAAATTGTATGTCAGGGGAGAGGGCGCCAAGGACCTCTTAGAGGGCGCTGAGGCTCGATCGGGGGGGGCACGTGTCAGACATGGTCCCCACCTCCTCCCGGCTTTATCTATGCTGTAGGGTGTCTGTTGCCTTGGGTTCTGGCAGTGCGTCACCGACAAAAAATATCGAGGTTTGATTTAAGCCTAGGGATCACGTTACCTTACAAGTCCCTCACAGAGTATAGATGGCGTCCCTTCAGTAGGTACCAAACGGAGAAGCAGCTCCTGCCGTCTCCAAGTGCAAGAAGTAGATGGGTAGGGTATTTAGGCAACACTCTTAGTTCAGCTTTGACTTATCGCGGTAGAAAAAAGTTTTTTTATTTCCACATTCAAAATAATTCTAGCTCAGCCTCCAAAATGTTTTCGATATATAAAAAAAAAAAAAAAAAAAAAAAAAAATTCTGCCTGTAGATAGAACTTTAACGTTTTACCACACATAATCTATCCGCGCTTCTTTAAACGGGTATAATAATTGTTGGGGTTTAACGACGCACCAACTGCCAGGGTCATACGGCGTCGCCAACTCTCACCCTGTTAGAAGGGATTTTGGGGATCAGATCGACTTATTCAGAGGCTCCGCCGGGATCTTGTAACTATTAAAAACATACTTAACCCTTGCCCCGGTGTGGGGGGGGTAAAAAGACCCCCACGATCTCAAAAATTAAGAGAGCTAGAAAAAAGCACAAAACGGCAATCGAAAGCTCTTCGAAAATGATACCAAAAATATTTTGGTCATTTTTCTCGTCAGGTCAATATCAAGGTCACCAGAGGTCAAAATAGGTCAAAATCGCTAATATGAGGCGTACTACAAAAACCCAATATATCTCAGAAACTATGATAGCTACAAACATTTGTTAACACCATTCGAAAGCTCTTGAGTTGCTCTTTCATTGTTATGCTATTCATTTTCGTGTCAGGGAGGTACAGGAGGTTTCAAAGCCTAGGGAGCTACAGGTCACTGAATATTGGGAATATTCTTGGGAATGTCTATAGCCACCCATGCATAAGGGCGTTTCCTTTTTGCTAATAAATTCCAAACCAAGTAAGATACACAGTCATAGTTGATGCACTATTGCAATCGTCTCTACAATAAAAATCGACTGATATATGATATTACTATGCCAGGTCAAATTAAAAAATTTGACCTCACCCAGGTCAGCGGTCTGACCCAAATTGACCTGGTATAGTCATTATTTATATCATTTGACTTAAAGTGACTATACAAACACTTTGGTGATAAAATACAAGTGCTATCTTTGTTTTTTTCAAAATTTATAGAGTAAAACACTAAAAAATGCTTGTCTGACCTAAGGTGACCTTTCAAAGGTTACAAGCCAATTTGTTTGGCATCAACTTCAGAAATGAGGTAAGAGCAAGCCATAACCGATGTTTGAAGTTGATTCCATCCATACTTACTGAGAAAAGCTCATTTCGTGATTTCCTCCATGTTTTTACAATGGGGAGGTCATGTTCTCCACATGACCTTAGGTCACCAATATGAAAAATCCCGGAACATATGTTGTAGCTCCTGGTGGACCCAATATGTGGTATGAGTTTCAACTTGATCAATTAACCTGCCTTTTAGTTATGCAGTCCTAAACATTTTTTGAGGTGAGGTCACTTCACCTGGCCTGGTAAACTGACCTGATATGACTTTGAGCTAAAATTTTCAGGAAAGATGTAAAAATGATGAAGGAACAGCTAGACCAAGTTTGGCGGCGCTGCGCGCCGCTGTTCTTTGGTTACTTTGGAAAAAAACCCGAAGGGGGTTCTAAAAAGACCCCCCACCCGGGCGAAGGTTAAGCCCAGATGATACATGAACAAAGAATCAAGCAGCAACAACATACAACCCACCTAGTTTGAACAATCCTTACAAGTTAACATTTTTTGTGGTGTGGTTGTCGAGGAATTATATTTGTGAGGCTTTTATTAACGCGTTATCGACGCCATTTGGCCAGTTAACCTCGCCTTCGAAGGACGTACTCCGTACCTATGTACAGTATTGTAGGTGTTGTACCTACATATGTGCGCAATAATTGTGAAATAACCCGTCTGCTTTATCTGCGTTTGAGGTTAGGAATGTATTTCTACACCAAATTCTATGTGACCTCTTAAAAATATATCCACCGTTCACTCAGATAAAAGAAATAAACTTAGAAAGACAAATTCTTGTTAACATTGGAGTGTGCGGGAACGAGTGATTCCCTGTTTTGATGCAGGCACCTGTCATCACAAAGCTAAACTTCGTCTGATCAAGATGCATATCTATTTCATGATTTGTAAGGAGACCACGCTATGAGAATAAGCTCCGATGACCTCTGCTTGCAGCTCTGAGCTAACTCTCCCACCCAGCCGTGTGGCGGGCAGGTGGCAGCTGCAGTTGGCAGCCGTAACCAAACCAACCAGGCAGGTGACATTGAGCTTAGTGTCGATACCTTGATCAAGAACCAGAAGTGAACTCTGGTGGGCATTTACACGATCAGAGGCCAGTGGCGGATCTAGCCGGTCGGTTTGGGAGGGGCAAACCAAAGTAGAAAAGCAAAAAAAACGTCACGTAGTGAAAAGCTGCGCTACAATATCACTTGACAGTAGAATGTTGGGTATTTGAGGAGCAAAGCAAAAGAAAAAAGGAAAGAAACGTCACGGGGTGAAAAATATGGGCTCGAGATATTTTTTTCCTATCCAAGGCCCAATATTTACACTGAACTTAACTGCTTCTGTTTGAAGTTGAGAGTAGAGGCACCACAAATCGTGCTTAGTAAACTAAAAAGGAGTAGGGAAAAAGGAGGTATATTGTTTTAGGGGCAAAAATATAGTTTTTCCCAAGTTTTCCCCGAGGTTTTCCGTTTAAGGGCGAAAAATGCCTTTTTTGCCCCCCCTCCCGGATCCGCCACTGTCAATGTCTTGTCTGACTACCTGGATAGATGTTAGGTGAGAGGTAAGTAAAAAATGTATTCTATTAAGCAATATATTCTTTCAGACAGTGACCATTGACACGCAGCTGCTGTTTTATATTTGCTTATCTCATGTTCTGGAAAAAAATACATTTGTATTTTTGCATTTTCTTTGTCAAATCTACTCCAGAAAAGCACTGGGTTCAAAGTAAAGCTGAGCGTGCTGCTGACGCCCCTCCTGTAGCTGAATCGGGCGTCCGCTGGTCTCGTGTTCTTCACGGGATGTTCTCCCACTGCAAAAGCGCGGGCTGTTCCCGAGGGTAAACGTGAGAGGACTGATGCCGTTACAGTGGAATATGGGGGAAAGGGAGTAGCTACCCTTTCCCTAGTTTCTTTGGGTCCCATGGGCACCGCACACAAAGTGTATTGTGAACGCTTTAGTGAAACCCTGTAAACTGGAGATTCACCACTGCCTTACTGGTGGCCCATTCGGCCGAAGCAGTCTTTCGAATGGGCCTTTTTCAACACGAGGTCCCTCCATCTTCCCGGCTCGACCCCTCCATCTTCCCGGCTGGACCCCTCCATCTTCCCGGCTGGACCCCTCCATCTTCCCGGCTGGACCCCATCGTCTTTCCATCTGGGACCCCACTAGTTTATCAGCTGGAGCAACCAACAGCATTCCTGTCTGGGGCCTTTCCAGCTTCGCGACAGAAGCAGCTGAGCCCCGCCAGTTTCCCGAATGGGGGAGTATCAGCTTGTCAGCTGGGGGCCCACCAGCTCCACAAATGATGCACCAGCCGCTTCTCAGGGCTGGGGCCCACCAGCTGCACAAATGATGCACCAGCCGCTTCTGAGCTGGGGCCCACCAGCTGCACAAATGATGCACCAGCCGCTTCTGAGCTGGGGCCCACCAGGTTTCCCATGGAGCTCGCCAGCTTCGCAGTTGGGGCGTCCCATCAGCCTTCGGGCCTGGACCTGTCCGCTGCCTGACAGGGGCCTCACCGGTTTCCCGAGTTGGACTTACCTGCTCCCTGCAGGTGGTCAGCCAGGTATCTAGCATGGGCTCTCCTAGCAGAGATTGGTGTCGGGGAAGACATTTTACGACTCCCAACTGTTCTGTTCTTGCTCACTTACCTTAACCCTTAACCCTTTCTCACTTCCTTAACCCTTCTTAACCTTCGTCAACTGGCTGGTGACTAGGCCACTGTGGCCCCATGGTTTTTTTTTTACATAAAATCTACATTTTGACTTTGAGTTTGCCTGAGACTAGAAAGGCATAGTTCTTCTGCATGTTTCACACGTTCAGCACTACTTTTAACGATAATCCCCTTTATAGTGCAAACAAGCTGTTCCTTTTAGATGCCCTTTCAGTGAACTGAGAATGCCCTTTTGATAGGAAGAGTTACCCTCTCCAGCCGAGTGCCCACTAGACCCAGTCCCTTAAAACATGTACTGCCCTGCGCTCTAACAGTGTTCCCGAGAGCAGATGGACGGAGGGCTAAAAATATTCACATTCCAGCAAGCCCCTCTGCACCCTTGCTCACTAAAAGCTGGACCAGGTTAAACTTACCCTGGATAGTCCAGTGTCTTCTCCAGCACACTTCTTCGGCGAGTTGGACCGACCTGGTGCTGAGGCCCCGGTGGTGTTGGAAGACATTCACCGACCAGTTTTCCGCAGCCAGTGCCGCGTGGTTGTATAATTGTATGTGTAGACAACCAGTGCTCAATTCAGACAGCCAGGGTTGATAAACAGACAGCTTCGTGCTCAATTTAGGCAGGAAGTGGTCCCGGCTGCTCTATCAGTGCATACACTTTATCCATATATCTCCCACCAGCTGTGTGAATTATGTTCTTCAAAGTCTCCTTTTTCACCCAAGTTCTGAGTCTTAACCTGCATTAAAGATAATGCCAGTTTTCCATTTGGGCCAGGAGTGCAAAGTATTGGCGGCTTAACCACCAGTATCAAAGAAACATGGAGCATGACTATCTAGTTCCATATTTTTACGTGCAGAATGGGGGATCATAATTTTTGCTCATAATTACTAAAAAATGATTGATGGATGAACTGAAAAATGACTGACTTTTGTATGCCTGTGCATGCATGATTGGTGAGACCTGTTCTTTTATCTGACTGATGCACGATCAAGAATAGCCATGCAATGTGGTACAATCTTGAGCTGTGAAATAAATAAATAAGTACATAAATACATACATTAAAATATATTAGGGATGGTTTCCTAAAACCCTCTTATCCAAAGAACAGCAAAATTTAAAAAAATTCGCAGAAATTTGCATGTGTGAGAGTTATATGGTATGGAAAGCATGTGGGCGGCTACTTCGCCCACGGATCGGTGATATGGCTTAGACACCCGAACGTTTGTGGGTTGTACATAGTCAAATTGTCAGTTTTCTTGCTCTTCTGAATTCGCCTCCTGATCGCAGAATTATCTGACATTGAGGAGACATGATTTCATGCGACAAGGAAGGAAGAACAAAGAGCAGGTGAGAATTGCGCAAAGCGGATTTGTAAGTGGATCTCCTACAATGGGTCTCGCCAGAAAACTCTGGTTTACGCCCCCTCCCCAATCGGAATTACCTGTGATCGCACGTATGTGCAGCACCAAGAACTTTTTAAATCAACACAGAAGCAGGTGGCAGGTCTCACCTGTCGTGGCGGAATGTGACAATTACACAAGGCTGATTGTATGAAAGATAATGCGGTAGGTACCGTAGGTCTTGCAGACCCTAAATGTTCCTACCGCAGTCCATCATTATAAATACAGTCACGCACAGGGATTATGCTCTCTGTACAACTTCCACCTGCTCTTTCATCTCCGCTGCTCAGCACAAGTCAGGCCCAATTGACTTTTTTCTTCAGTGAAGCGGTGGGTCTAGCGCCGTGCATTTTCCTTAAAAAATTTAGGAGCGTCACCACTGTTAAAAAATGGGTGACCAGTCAATCTTCAAAATACTACTGACCCAAAAACTCATCGGATTTGGGCTCAGTGTTGCCTCCCGTACTGCCTGGTTCCAAAATCTTCTAATTTATTGCCAATGGCTGAAATATGTGACTTTTTCAAGAAAGCTTAGGAAACTTGACTCGCAACTCAACATGTTCTGACGCGTATTTATGCAAAATTTGACCGTAGCGGTTACTAACTGTTATGCAAAATTTGACCGTAGCGGTTACTAACCGCTACGGTAAAATTTTGCATAAATACGCGTCAGAACATGTTGAGTTGCGGGTCAAGTTTCCTAATTTTTCTTGAAAAAGTCCCATATTTCAGTCATTGGGAATAAACTATAAAATGCCGGCTAGCACACGCGCTTTCCTCGCAGCCGACCTGGGTTCAAGGCCCAACAGATTCCCTGTAAAAGAAGGAATCTGGATCCCGAGAAACCCTTTCGAGCTTTCCAATGTACTTTGCAGATTTGCGCTAACCCCCATATTTTCGGAGTTAGCGGGGCCATCGATGACCCCCCTTGTTGGGGCGAGGTAGTGCTGGAACCCCAGTAGGGTGCACGTTAAGAGTTTTCGAATTGTGCCTAAAAACTTGATCTTGCTCTTCTAGAAGCCGAGCTCCACCCTGGGTTTGTCAGCTTCAAGCTGGGTTTGAAAACGACGTCATAATTTGTTGATCTGACCTGACCTGATGTCAATTTTTGGTCATGCGTTGTTAAATTGGGCACCCTATAGGTGTGCAAAGTCACGCGCCTCTCATTTAACCCTTGTCCCGGTGGGGGAGGGGTGTTTGAACACCCCCCTCCTCGGGTTTTTTCCGGCGGCACGAAAAACGGCGGCGCAAAGCGCTGTTTATTGTTTTATTATTATTGTTTATTTGTGTCATGAGCAACAGGTTGCCCAATTACAGCTCATGTCGTATCGAAGACGATCAAACACGAACGACGATCGAACACTCAGCTTATACAGGATACAATGATCCACATACGCACTAAATACAAATAAAACGTCCTAAGAAAACAAGGCGAGATCACTACAGACTTTTATATACGCGCGGACTTGAGATCTGAACTGACAAAATGTTGAACAATACAGCTGTACTTTGAATACCTTATACTTAATTGATTTCGCAGCTTTTCTCAAAATTTTAAGGCTGGGTCATCTCAGGTCCGGTCATCAGTGCAGGTTAAGTGACCTCACCTTCAAAAATGTTTAAGGTAGCATAAGTAAAAAATGAGAGAATCTATCGGATTGAAACTTATACCACATAAATAGACCGACCGGGTGTTACAAAATATGTTCCGGGATTTTTATATCGATGACCTAAGGTCAAGTAGGGACCATGAGCTCTCCATTGGAAATACATGGGAGTAATAAAAATTGGGCTGTATTTGTGTAGATAAGTAGATACACCTGAGAAGACCTTCATATTCTCCAAATCGTAGTATCCTGGCCCCTTTCAAGGTTCATGCTGCAGGTTTTGACCCGTGACGTCTGAGAGGTCACCTGGGGCTTTAGACTCAGCAGTTTTCAGACTTAGGTCAATAACGTTGCATTAAATGATACAGCTTTTATTTTTATATTATTGCGTTTGGATTGCTATTGCGAGTCGATTGATATGCATATTGACTATACTAGGTTAACAAGTGGTCTTGACCTGACCTGAGGTCAGGTAATTTTTGTTCTGACCTAGTACCTACGGCCACATTATACATCATTTGATTTTCCGTGACGAGAGAAAGTGAATGGTAATGAGAAAATTGTTTTAACTCAACTCTGTCAGATGCTACAGCCTAAACAATTGACTCAAAATGACACCTTCTTTGACCTGTCATGATCTCAATATTGACCTGAGCCAAAAAGGGGCAGATATAGCTTCTTCATGAATTTGTATGAGCTATCCACCAGAGCCATGTTTTTTTTCGCCATCCCACATAGGGGCCCTGTTTGAGGGTGTGTTCAAACACCCTCCCACCCAGGCGAAGGTGACTCGGAGGCCCACCGGGGCGCAGGTAAATACCCACACTGGAGAGGGTCTAGCACTAATGCGCACCTGAGGGGGATCTAGTAGGACCCCTAAGATCTCTGAAACTAAGAGACATAGAAAAACGCAGGTTGGGGGATGGATGGAAGCTATATTGATTTGCCACCTTCGCCCCACCGGGGGGCCATCCATGGCTCCCCTCTAACTCCAAAAATATGGGTGTTAGCGCAAATCTGCAAAGTTCACTAGAAAGCTCGCGTAAATTCAGTAAGAAATTACTTCACATGTTTTAGTGCTCAGGTCAATGGTTTGACCTCCAGAGGTCAAATTAGGTCAAGATCGGCTATTTTCACTCAAATGTGCAATGATTAAGCAAACTGGGCATAACACTTATGTCATTAGCGCTATTGAGGTCTGGTAAAGTACATTTGATAGAAAATTGCCAGTCCTTTTTCCGCTATGCGGATCGTAAAGACCTACCGCCAGTGGTTTGACCTCCAGAGGTCACCTAGTGACCTAATATGACCTGAGGTCACGAAAGGTCAAAAAGTGACCTTGCTGTATATCAAATGAAAGCCAGTGACAAGACAAGATGACAGGATGGTGTTTGTTTCAGCGCTCTAGCGTAATTAGGTGAAAGTTTTTTTTAATTTTGTTCAAGTTGTTCCTGGTAAAGGTGATGGAGTCGGAGTCTCACTAAAGTCATCAAGGGACTTGTCACGGAGACCCCGACCCCACCACCCGAACGAGCAGCTCCCTCAATGGAGGGTTAATTTAGAAGCCAAAGTTTAACGTCCCACAAAGCACAGGGACGGCCGCCCCGCTCAGGTCACCCTCTCACCAGTCAGTTGCCAGCCGACCTGTACGTCGGGTAAACTATTGAGCGCCGGAGCGTCTCAGGGGAACCGATCCCAAGCCTGGACATGCACTACCACTGCATGCTTCTGAGCAGTAGGCCGGAGCCCAACGCTCTACCAACTGAGCTACCGGGGCGGCGGTAGCTCTATTGTCGGTAGCTCTCTTCCTATTGTCAAAATACCTGTTTACTGTTTTTGACCCCTGGTGACCTTACCTTACCTTTACCTTTACCTACGGTTGTCGGAAATTTTAGAGGCCATATGGCCTGCAGGTTCCGTTCTCTGACGAGTTCAAATTAACAGAAGTCCTCATTTGGTCTTCCTCAGCCGGAGAGACTGAGTGGGAAACCACGGGCAGTCTACCGTTGATGGGGGTCAGTCAGTCAGGGACCTTGTACCATAAGTGAATCTAGTTTGAGTCCAGTCTTGCCTTGAGCTGTTCGACAGTGCGGGCTTCAACCACGGATACCGGTAGCGAGTTCCAGTCATTTACAATACGACAAAAGGCAGTACAACGAACTAAAGATGTGGCAGCAAAAACCTATAGCCTATAAGCCTATAGCCTATAAGTAAAAAATAATTCGACTGATTTTCACAATTCTTTCACCAATCAACGCGCTATTGAAATCTGTTAAATATGGTTAAC
Source organism: Lepas anatifera (assembly GCA_034440635.1). Taxonomy (NCBI): domain Eukaryota; kingdom Metazoa; phylum Arthropoda; class Thecostraca; family Lepadidae; genus Lepas; species Lepas anatifera. The sequence goes on along the minus strand of JAOTON010000176.1, from coordinate 127,578 downwards.
TCGTGCCCCACCGGGGCTCCGGCACCACCTTCGCCCCACCGGGGGCCATCGATGGCCCCCTCTAACTCCGAATATATGGGGGTTAGCGCAAATCTGCAAAGTGCATTAGAAAGCTCGCGTGAATTAAATAAGAAATTACTTCACATGCTTAAGCGCTCAGGTCAATGGTTTGACCTACAGAGGTCAAGAAAGGTCACGATAGGCTATTTTCACTCAAATATGCAATGGTTAACACGCACATTGACGGGGGTCTGAGCCACCTTCGCATTGACGGGGCGGGTACCCGCCCCCCTAAGATATCGAGAACCACGGTAGGTAGCGAAAAACGGTAAACGGCGTTGGGCTGCCCATCCACTTCTCCATCGAAAACATTTGCACCATTTTTTTGTCAGGTCACATTTAAGATCACGAGAGGTCAAAACATGCCCGTCATAGGGATAACATGTAAAATTCAGTTTTTCGGGCATTACATCTGAACAAGTAAAGATAGAGCAAAACGACTTCAACTATATGAATCCTGTTAGCAAGCCGAATCGAATGATATATAATTTGACCTTGCTAGGTCAAATCAAGGATTTGACCTGACCTGAGGTCAGGTCAGGGTCAAATTATATAAAATGCATATCATTAGAACTGCAAAGCCCAAGGCGAGTCTAATGCAGCTAAAATAAATGCTCTATCACCATCCGTTACTGAGTTATTCCGTAAAAACCATTTTTCCCATGTATTTCCAATGGAGAGGTCATGCGTCGTACCTGACCTTAGGTCATCGATATAAAAATACCAGAACATATTGTAGAGAACTCGGTGGGGCCATTATGTGATATGAGTTTCAATCGGATAAGTTCACTCTGCTCCGACTTATGCTATCTTAAACTTTTTTTGAGGTCGGGTCACTTGACCTGTACTGGTGACCTGACCTGAAATGACCTAACCTTAAAATTTTCACAGAAGTTGTAAAAATGATGAGGGAAAAGGTATACCAAGTACGTCGGCGCTACGCGCCACCGTTTTTCTCCTATCTCCGAAAAACCCAAGGGGGCGGGTAGCCGCCCCCGTCAATGCGCGTTTTAAGAAAACTGGGCATGACTCCTATGCCATTAAAGCTATTGAGATCTGGTTAAGTACATTTGATAGGAAATTGCTAGACCCTTTTTCGCTATGTGGAACGTAAGGACCTCCCACCAGTGGTTTGACCTCCAGAGGTCACCTTGTGACCTAATATGACCTGAGGTCACGAAAGGCCAGAAAGTAATCTTGCTGTATATCAAATGAAAGCCAGTGACGAAACAAACACGATGGTGTTTAGTTCAGCGCTCTAGCTTAATTAGGTCAAAAGTTATTGTCAAAATACTGTTTTTGACCCTTGGTGACTTTGGATGACCTTGGAAAAATCAAAGGGCAAATATAACCCCTGGGATCCGTGAAAGGGTGTCCAAAAACGCTGTTCTGAGCAGTCTGAGTATTTGCAATCATTTTTGTGGCTTTTAGATCATGAGACAGCTTTTCCCCATGCTTTTCCAATGGGAGAGGTCGCCTCGTGACCTGACCTCAGTTCACGAAATATAAGAATCCCAGATATACACGATGTAGATCCTGGAAGGATCATGAAGTGTAGCAAGTTTCAAATCGATCAACTAAATGTAGTTCTTATAGAGCTTCAAAGTTGAAGTGAGGTGACCTTGGTTGACCTCGCCTGGTGACCTGACCTTGGGTGACCCGGGTAAAAATTTTCAGGGATGGTGGGAAAATGATGAGGTAAGAGATAGAGCCATCAACCACGGTGCTGCGTTTCGTCGTTTATCTTCTATCTTGAAAAAACCTTGGGGGGCCATCGATGGCCCCCGTGGGGCGAGGGTTAACACCCGCACTGGAGGGGAGTCTGGCACTAACGCGCACTGGAGGGGGGCCTGGTGGGCCCCCCTAAGATCTCGGAAACTAAGAGGCGTAGAAAAACGCCACTTGGCAGGTGGGTGGGGGCTATGGTGATCTACATGATGACCAATTTTCATTGACCTAGGTCAATATCTTCAAGGTCAAACGAGGTCTTAAAGGTCAAATATTGGCCATGCTGGAGATCGATTGGTAAATGCTGTAATTCTGCGGGAAAATGGCGGGAATAAGGTAAAGGCGGATAAGGTTCATAGAGAAAAGGTCTCAAAGAGGCTTCCCCACAACTTTTTGATCAAGGTCATTCAAGGTCATTGACCTTTAACCCGCGCCCCACCGGGGGTCCGGCGCCACCTTCGCCCCACCGGGGGCCATCGATGGCCCCCCTCTAACTCCGAAAATATGGGCGTTAGCGCAAATCTGCAAAGTGCACTAGAAAGCTCGCGTGAATTCAGTAAGAAATTACTTAGCATGTTTTAGTGCTCAGGTCAATGGTTTGACCTCCAGAGGTCAAATTAGGTCAAGATCGGCTATTTTCACTCAAATATGCAATGATTAAGCAAACTGGGCATAACTCTTATGTCATTAGAGCTATTGAGGCCTGGTAAAGTACATTTGATAGCAAATTGCCAGTACTTTTTCCGCTATGTGGAACGTAAAGACCTCCCGCCAGTGGTTTGACCTCCAGAGGTCACCTCGTGACCTAATATGACCTGAGGTCACGAAAGGTCAGAAAGTGATTTTGCCGTATATCAAATGAAAGCCAGTGACAAGACAAACACGATGGTGTTTGTTTCACCGCTCTAGCTCAACTAGGTCAAAAGTTATTGTCAAAATACTGTTTTTGACCTCTGGTGACCTTGGATGACCTTGGAAAAGTCAAAGGGCAAATATGACCCCTGGGATCCGTGAAAGGGTGTCCAAAAACGTTGTTCTGAGCAGTCTGAGTATTTGCAATCATTTTTGTGGCTTTTATATCATGAAATAGCTTTTCCCCATGTTTTTCCAATGGGAGAGACCGCCTCGTGACCTGACCTCAGGGCACGAAATCGAAAAAATCCCGGATATACACCTTGTAGACCCTGGAGGGGTCATGAAGTGTAGGAAGTTTCAAATCGATCGACTTTGAAATGTAGCTCTTACAGAGCTCTAAAGGTGAAGTGAGGTGACCTTGGTTGACCTCGTCTGGTGACCTGACCTTGGGTGACGTGGGGTAAAAAATTTCCGGGATGATGGGAAAATGATGCAGTGAGAGATAGAGCCCTCAACCGCGGTGCTGCGCCTCGTCGTTTTTCTGCTATCCCGGAAAAACCTTAGGGGGCCATCGATGGCCCCCGGTGGGGCGAGGGTTAAGGTCACAATATAGTATACTACTTATAATGTGCACTTCGATTAACACTATAGCCAGAGCTGCAAAAATCTCAAATCTGTCGGGCACTTTCGAAAAAACCTCCAAATCTGTCGGGTGGTTACGATAGGACTATTAAAATTGTCTAAAACCCATTCAATTGGTAAAATGTTCCTACTCTTTTTCCACATTCTTAATAGAAAATACTAAAATTAGCATAAAAAACTTCAAGTTTGGCACCAATGGATATCATTATCCTTATTTTTGTGCTCTGATCCTTATATGTGTGATATCCTTATTTTTCGTGCTCTGAAGCCGCCTATGGAAAATCTAAGTGGAATGACACAAGTCTATTAATTTTCAAAACTCTAGAAATGAGACTGTTCTTCGGGTTTTCAATTATCAGACACCCTCAGGAACTTAAGGTTATCGGCAGAAACCTATAACAAATTGAATACCGAACCACCAATTCCCATTTTCTGGAGTCACCATTGGTAAAGGAAATTTGTTATTGGATGTAATTTGAGATTTGTGGACGTACAGCATACAAATAGTGTGTGTCAAAGTCAGCTCGACTGGGTCTTGAATAAGACTCAGTCTTGAATTCAGATGATTTAGGTCACAGGTGGAAATATACAATAACATGAAAAGCAGCCCCCTTTTTCAGTCCTCTGCAGCCGCCATTGACAAAAAATGCTGCACTAGAATGAGAATAAGTGATATTTTGTTATTATGTTACATAGTCCAGCCCAGAATACTTAAAAATATAGTTTGCAATGGAAGAAAGCTGACCTGGTTCCCATACCATGCGGTTACTTATGCCAGCTTCTGCAGATTTTCATGATTGCAGTTTTTTGGAGGTGGGAGGGGGTAATTTGGAAGGAACCCCCAAAATTTATATATGGATTTTGCTCTGATGGCCAGACAAACAAGATTGGAGGGGTACTTTTTTGATATTCGAAAGTGTTTTTAAGGATCATGGCTACTTGTAGTTGAATACAAACATGTAATATTAGCTTTCCATGACTTTAAATGCATGTTTACATGAAAAATCCTAAATTTTGAAGCTGTTGGCTATCTCAAAGTTTTTCATGCATTGCCGTGCTCATTTCCATGAGGGTACGTGGTTTAGGATCTGAAGTTCATGAGGCTAATAAATAACCTTAAGTCAGTTAGATAGTAAATGTCAAATAAATACAATGTTTCCAAGGAAGTTAAGAGTAAAAAGGAATGAGTAAAGGTTGCACTAGGCTGTGTTTTTGTTATATCTTTGTCCCCTTGACATAGATCATAGGCATATTTAGGTAAGTGAATAAAATGAAATAGGAAAAATAGTTTGGTACTTAAAACTCAAATTAATGTGGAAAGGTGAAGAGTTTTGTTTCTTTGGCATCTACAAATCCACTGATGAAGGTATGCAACTTTTGTGGTTAATTCTGGACAAACAGGCATTGGATTTAAAAGAAGATGGAAGGGAAAATCAAATGTTTTAGTCTAATTTGACCAGTCTGCTGGTAAAATTCATTTTTCCCTTATTAATATCATTTAAAATTATTGATCAACAGTGAGCATAACATACTGTGTGGAAATAAATGTAAGCTGCCGAAATTACAACGAACACCACATCACTTACTTCTTTGTTTTCTCCCCACACTGTTCTGATCTGCCCGCTGTTTGATCCATGCTTCAAAACGACCTCCTTGGCCAAAACCACTGTTCCTGAACTTGCAGGGCAGCCCAGAATGCTTGATTCGCTGATGCTCCTTAAAAAAACGTTTCTCGCCAAAATACCCACATCCCTCAAATCCACATTTAAGCTTGACACGGGACGGTGGAAGGGGCTTCAGCTTAATCGGAGCCATTTATCAGCCCTTCAACTATGGACGATGAAATCCAGGCTCAACCAGTTTACTCAAGATGTATACCAAAGTAATGCAAGAGAAAAATAATCAAAAACACAACCAGGGCCTTGGCCTCCCCCATATCCACAAGGCAACACACCAAACCCAGGGGTGGAAAACCCTACCAACTCGCCAACCAGGGAGAGCGACAGACCCTGAACATTTAAATCATGAAGTGCGGCAGAAAATATATATACAAAACCGCAGCGTTTGCGTAGGAGGCCGAATTACTCATAGGTATATGTGATCCTCAGTAAACCTCATCACGAATTTAGGAATGTTGTTGCTTGGTTGTTTTATATTAATATAGGTACCATTTCTTGCATTATGTGTGCTTTAGTAATTGTCTATATATAAAGAATAAAAGCGACAGCATTCAGTGTTAGACATTTGGTTGGCGACAGGTTTTATATTTTTCCTCCCCTGACCAAACCGCAGGGCTGCTTTTCTTCAAACCAAAGCAACCAAAGATACCTTTTACACCGGCTTTGCCGCAAGGGCGCTGTTCAAACAGCGCCCTTGCGGCAGCGTTGAGCGTACTTCCAAACGAAGGAAACGAAGGAAAAAACTGTTTTGCCTGTCGCCTTTACCTTTACGGCGGCCTGTCGGGCCAAGCTGTCGCGTGCTATGGAATACAAATCGGGCCCGACAGGCCGGTGAAGGAATTTTTCCAGCAGAGGATTTTCTGGGTGACGTTTAACACGCGCATTGACGGGGGTCTGAGCCACCTTCGCATTGACGGGGGGGCGGGTGCCCGCCCCCCTAAGATCTCGAGAACCACGGTAGGTAGCGAAAAACGGTAAACGGCGTTGGGCTGCCCATCCACTTCTCCATCGAAAACATTTGAACCATTTTTTTGTCAGGTCACATTTAAGGTCACGAGAGGTCAAAGCATGCCCGTCATAGGGATAACATGTAAATTCAGTTTTTCGGCCATTAACCCGCGCCCCACCGGGGGTCCGGCGCCACCTTCGCCCCACCGGGGGCCATCGATGGCCCCCCTCTAACTCCGAAAATATGGGCGTTAGCGCCAATCTGCAAAGTGCAATAGAAAGCTCGCGTGAATTCAGTAAGAAATTACTTCGCATGTTTTAGTGCTCAGGTCAATGGTTTGACCTCCAGAGGTCAAATTAGGTCAAGATCGGCTATTTTCACTCAAATATGCAATGATGAAGCAAACTGGGCATAACTCTAATGTCATTAGAGCTATTGAGGCCTGGTAAAGTACATTTGATAGCAAATTGCCAGTACTTTTTCCGCTATGTGGAAGGTAAGGACCTCCCGCCAGTGGTTTGACCGCCAGAGGTCACCTCGTGACCTAATATGACCTGAGGTCACGAAAGGTCAAAACGTGACCTTGCCGTATATCAAATAAAAGCCAGTGACAAGACAAACACTATGGTGTTTGTTTCACCGCTCTAGCACAATTAGGTCAAAAGTTATTGTCAAAATACTGTTTTTGACCTCTGGTGACCTTGGATGACCTTGGAAAAGTCAAAGGGCAAATATGACCCCTGGGATCCGTGAAAGGGTGTCCAAAAACGTTGTTCTGAGCAGTCTGAGTATTTGCAATCATTTTTGTGGCTTTTATATCATGAAATAGCTTTTCCCAATGCTTTTCCAATGGGAGAGGTCGCCTCGTGACCTGACCTCAGGGCACGAAATCGAAAAATCCCGGATATACACCTTGTAGACCCTGGAGGGGTCATGAAGTGTAGGAAGTTTCAAATCGATCGACTTTGAAATGTAGCTCTTACAGAGCTCTAAAGGTGAAGTGAGGTGACCTTGGTTGACCTCGTCTGGTGACCTGACCTTGGGTGACCCGGGGTAAAAAATTTCAGGGATGATGGGAAAATGATGCAGTGAGAGGTAGAGCCCTCAACCGCGGTGCTGCGCCTCGTCGTTTTTCTGCTATCCCGGAAAAACCTTAAAGGGGGCCATCGATGGCCCCCCTCCGGTGGGGCGAGGGTTAAATCTGAACAAGTAAAGATAGAGCAAAACGACTTGAACTATATGAATCCTCTTAGCAAGCCGAATCGAATGATATATAAGTTGACCTTGCTAGGTCAAATCAATGATTTGACCTGACCTGAGGTCAGGTCAGGGTCAAATTATATAAAATGCATATCATTAGAACTGCAAAGCCCAGGCGAGTCTAATGCAGCTAAAATAAATGCTCTATCACCATCCGTTACTGAGTTATTCCGTAAAAACAATTTTTCCCATGTATTTCCAATGGAGAGGTCATGCCTCGTACCTGACCTTAGGTCATCGATATCAAAAATACCGGAACATATTTTAGAGAACTCGGTGGGGCCATTATGTGATATGAGTTTCAATCGGATAAGTTAACCCTGCTCCGACTTATGCTATCTTAAACTTTTTTGAGGTCGGGTCACTTGACCTGTGATGGTGACCTGACCTGAGATGACCTAACCTTAAAATTTTCACAGAAGTTGTAAAAATGATGAGGGAAAAGGTATACCAAGTACGGCGGCGCTACGCGCCGCCGTTTTTCTGCTATCTCCGAAAAACCCGAGGGGGGCGGGTACCCGCCCCCCGTCAATGCGCGTGTTAAAAGGCCCTCTGTGCATAAGGCCCTCTATTCAAAGGTTCCTCGATTCATAAGTCCCTCGAAAAGACCCTCTGTGCATAAGCCCTCGATTTTCCATCGGTTCTTGCCGCACACTGGCTTGATACGGGAGAGGTGCAAATTCATGAAAAACTTGTTGAGTGAAAGAGGTGACAATTCTAATATTGAGTTTTTTAGAACAAAAAATATTTTCTGCTTCCTTTCAAGATTTTCTTTTCTCACAGATTGTAAGATCTGTTGCAAGACCATGCCGTGCCCTAAAATCTGTCGGGCACTTTATGACCCGAGAGCCCGACTTTTTGCAGCTCTGACTATAGCCACTGTTTGGCGGGAAATGAGGATTGACCTTTGCAAATGACCTTTGACCTTGACCTTTGACATTGACCTTTGTATTGGGGTACCCTATCGATGACGTCATAGCATAATATATGTCAGACCAGGTAACGTCATTCAGCCGGACGCACAGTGGTCATTGACCTTGAAAGTGCAGATATGACCTTGACCTGTGACCTTTGACCTTGACCTTGAATTTCATGTGAAGTGACCTTGACATATAATCCCGGTTATATGGAGTTACGACGTCACCACTAGGTTTCCAATGCAAGCTAACTGGTCCGACCGCGCATTTACGGCGATCTAAAAATGCAGGTCTGACTTTGAAAGCCTATAAGTCAAAACATTTTCGACCGATTTTCAAAAAGTCTTCACCAATCGACGCGCTATTAAATTCTGTTAAATGTGGCCAATTATCGTTTTTCGGCGACGCGCGGTTCTCCGGCCACCTTGGAAAAACAGGTGGGGGGCCTCCGAGGCCCCCTCCAGTGCGCGTGTTAAGTATCGTTTTTCGGCTACGAGTTGTTCTCTGGCTACCTCGGAAAAATAAGTGGGGGCTTGGGAGGCCCCCTCTAGTTCGCGTGTTAAATTTCCTTAGAATCATCTGCGAAAAGTTGAGGGGGTTCCGATCGGACCCTTTGGCGGTAACGGGACATTGATGATCAGCCATAGCTGTCAATCTTTTGTTAGTGAACGTGCATACGAAAAATGCCAGTCAGATTATGCTGCTCATCACGTGGAGCGTCTTATATTATCCGATTTTCCTCCATGTTCCTGAATGTCTTTCTGACAACCATAGCCAAGCAGGGAACTTCAGAAAGTGTCTTCAAAGGTGAGAGGATTTAAGGTCTTGAAGGATTTCTGAAGACTTTAAAATACTGATTACTGAAAGTCTGGAAGCGAGTGCGGCGGGCTTTTTGCACATGCGGCGGTTGTTGGCACACACAAGACAACAACGACCGTGTTGTGATAGATAGACGACCGGTAACTGGACCTAATTTATATCTAAAAAAACCTTAGCTTGTATGTAAACTCGTATGTAAAGTTATCGTGGTAATAAACACATCGCCATCAGAGAAAAAGTCGACGACACGACACTGGCGCGGGTGCAGAGCTATACCGCGAGGAATAATTGGAATTGCTCCTCCCAAGCTGGACTCGAAGACATCTACCAAACCAACCTCCCCCAAGGAGATTAAATAGGTCAGGGTTATATATTATTGGCATCCCTCTGGCTCTGTGACTAAACTAAAAACCAATTGTCCTTGGCATAGTATATATTATTAGAGGTCACTAATGTTCACTCATTAAGCTCAGTGAGATAGAGCCATTTTGAAAACAAGTTTCAGCTCTATGCAGGAATGTGAAATGGACAGGAGCCCCATTCCAGCTGTCAGCACAGTTTTGTCAGCAGGACCTCTAACGTCTCCTCCATAAAAATAACATTAGCACCATAATTGCCTCTTGTTTGTGCTAAGCAAAGGGAACTTATAGGGAACGTTTATACTATACCCTTTAAAAATATTAGGCTCCCACTTACAGTTTTTCATCAGAACAAACAGCAGGCTGTCAGCCTATAAAACCTCTAGAACTAGTTCCTGGGGGAGAGGGTACAGGCCTGTGATGTAGATGCAACACAGCCTGCTGATTGGTGCTGACAAAACATTGGTGCTGACAAAACAGTACTGACAGCTGGAACAGGGCTTGCGTTCTGTCTGCTGTAATAATAGCAGTATATATATATATACATATATATATATATATATATATATATATATATATCTTTTTTTAATTTGGGGTAGATCTGTGAAGGAATTCCTTCCTGATGGCAGAACAAGAGTTATATGGACCAGGGAAGCAAATATTGGGGCAGACATAGAACCTTAATCCAAGCAGTGCTTTTTTAGAAGTGGTAGCCAGAATAGGTAGTTAGAAAGAAAAGTTTGTATAAAATGGAAATAAATTTCTGCAATATCAAAAAATTATTTGCACTTTTGGAAACAACCTTGACCATAACAGCCATGCTTATTTATTGATCACACATTATCACAGGTGGTAAAAAGCACTAATGACAGCCAGACTCATTATGCTTGTATCAACCCTTGTACCTCCTCCTTTTCATCATGGTAACCAGTTGAGGATTTCACCACTTTCAAGTATTTTTCGGAAGCTAGTTTTGCACCAGGGTTCTGAGTGTTAAATTGAAATCGGAAAATATAGTTAAGTGCTAAATACAAACACTACAACATTGTGAGTCAATAAGACCCACTATTTGAGACATAGTTGAAAGCCTAGGACAAATTTGCTCACCAAAATTTCCATACCACTGTCCTTTTGATGAGTTAATATACTCCAGGATTTTTGAGTTGTGCTAAGAAAGCTCTGCTTGAAAAGTGAGTGGAGAACTGATAATAGATGGTACATAAGTGATTGAAAAAAATTCAGCTTGCCTGGGTTTTGCTCTCTGCCCAGTACCACTTAAGGATTTTGAACACCTCTATCAAGACTGAGGTGGTATAATAAGCAGGTATGTTGGTACTTTATAGGGCCAAGGGAGACAGAACGACACGACCAGGGAAGTAACATTCAGCACAAGACATGACCACAGTTTGATCTACCTCAATTACCTTATTAAGCATCCTGCCATATTTTTCGGACTGGCAGGGCGATTTTTTCCCGGGATTACTTTCAGTTTGTACTTCTTTCTCATCTTTACTCAATATCTTATTTTTTTGGTAAATGTTTTTATATCAAATTGCTTCCAACTAAAGCACTTTCAGGCATAAGTAGTGACATAATCAGGGAATAATTAGTACTCATATATTTTTCTCAATCATGTTTTTAAGATGTAAAATCTCATCATAGTTTAACTATTCTGATCTGTACCAGATTTCTATTTTGTATTTGTTCTTTCCTAATAGTAATGCAGTAAATTATATGATGTTTGTGTTTTATTATGACAGTTCCCTTTTGACCCTGGCATTCTTGCTCAGTCAGTTTGTCATGTGAGCTCTGTAGTGTGGTAAGCCTACATCAGGCAAATTTTTATAGGTCAAAAATACCTTGGTGAGAAAAATGTGAATAATTGTAGAATAGAAAAATATTCTAATGGGGTACCATTTTATATGCAGAATGATAGCCTCTCAATACTACCATTTGGATACCATGCAATCCCACAACTTTCAGTCAGAAATTATTACTGTATAGCTGTTGGCTAGGTTTGAAATTTGTTGACTGATGTTTTAGATTGGTTCCCTTGTATTCAATAGTCACCATTTCATCGAATGAAAAAGCCCCTTGAATTGTGTCCTACCCATATTTCAGAGAAGAAGAATGGCAGACAAGTTAGCAGACCAGCTGGCAGGCACAGCCTTGGACACAAAGACTACAACTCTGAGCTTTGCTAATAGAAATCTTAAGCTAGATACAGAGGATGATGGTAAGTTGGTGTCAGCAAAGGAAGGATGATGGGACTGAAAAATGGGGTTGTGAATATAGTTGCTTTTGCAGTGTGTTTACATATTGGGACTATTAGCCTAAAATGCTCTGTTTTCACATGTAGTTATGGATGTATTTATTAACCCTCCAATGCAGAACCTTGATTGATGTTTCACTGTTTTTTATTGCAAATGATTTGGTTTTCATTTGGTAGGTAGGTACCATACACGTTTATTGGTTAAAAACATCAGTAGCTCGCCCAGCCGAATCAACACAGTTGGCTTTCAATAGTCAGGAACATATGGCATAAGGCCCACAGGCTGTCATGCGAGGTTGGTTGCTTGAGGGGGGCAGGCAGGGGCGACGACGGGCCAACGAGTGCAGAGCATCCCCAATCCACTGGGACTGCAGGTAATTGGTGCTCAGGCTCCTGAAGCATGGCCAGCGAATGAGACCGTCCCTACGGGCGCCGTCATTGGATAACGGGACGGAGTTATAATTTATGTGATAGAAAAACAGTGATAAGAACAGTAATACATGAGGCTACATGCTCGGAGGCCGGCCATTCTACGGACTAATCTGATAATGTGTTGATAAGCTGCTCCACATTGTTTTGCCAGTATGTTTTGGGATCATTTAACAGTTGTGGAGCAGATGGTCGTGGATTGAGGGGGGAAAGTCGTTCGTATTTGATCTGATTAACCTCATGAACGCCCTGTTATTTTCAGTAGAGTTCATATTGTCCGTAATGGTCTCCAGAACTGCTCGCAAAGCTTATAGTATGATCTGAATGGGTAATGCCTGAGAAATCGTATCCCTGCTTTCACTATTGTATTTGAAGAAGCTTTTGTCCACCCTTTTGCACATGTTTCTATCTGACCCATCTGTCGTGCCAAACCTGTAGCAACTGCTTGCCTCGGTTACTAATAAATGACTCCTCATTAATTTCAGAACTATAATCTGTGGAAGGTTGTTTTAGATCAGTGTGAAAAATGTCACTATAGGCCCAATTCAACCAGTATGCTTAGTGGAACTGTAGTTTTGTATTGCCTCTTAAAGCTTTGCATTACACTTGATCTGATGTGCTAATATATGCATCTCCATCTAAGACTAATAAATATGTATGATAAATTTTATGTATGAATGAATGAATATGTATGTATGAATATTTCTCTATGTATGAATATTTCCATAACTTGTATCAGGTTTTAATTCTTGCTCTTGCATGGCACGGCCCGCCACTGCCAGGAAATGTCAGAACCTTGAACCATGTTGTAACTTCGCCGTTCCCATCTGCTAGCCAGGGAGATCGTGGAAGCTATGAACTCCATGAAAGAGCTTCGTTCCCTGGTACTAGAGGGTAACACCTTGGGAGAAGGTGCTGCAAAGGGAATCGGAAAAGCGCTGGAGAAGCATCCAGAAATTCAGGAGATCCACGGAAAAGATCTGTTCACCGGAAGACTGAAGACAGAGATTCCCCAGGCACTGGTAGGTGATGCTGTCCAGTCTGCAGTGGCATGCTGCTTCCACTCGCTGGTTTTGGTATGGGGATGATCTGCAAGGCCTATGCTTTTGGTGTGGTGTGTAATTTTAACTTGTTTGTGCTTTTAGTTATATCCCCTTTTTTCGTGTGGCATACTATTTTTGAGGCAACTTTGGAAGGTCTTTGGTACTCCAGCCAGAATTTTATATGTGCTCACAGACGCCTTTCTCCTAAACTGCCAGCATTTTCGCAGATCGCTTTGCTAAAGGCACATCGGGGGCCACATGGCGCGCTGCACATCGGGGGATACTGATTTTCGTGTGTTGTTATAATCAGTCGCCCAGTGTCGAATATCTGTACTTTGCACAAAACTTACTCTAAATATGGACAATGAGAGGGGTCGTATTTCCGCCTCTGTAGGATAGGGATTAGGCAAAGCTGAAGTCCAGCTGGCCGTTCAAAATGGTTTCAGATCAGCTCATAATCTGAAATCGACGCAGGTGATTCCCGGAGGACAGGGGCTAAACGACGCACCAACTGGTGAGGTCATGTGACAGAGAGAAGGGGAGTAAGCTTGGTTTGAGTGAAGAGGGGAGCCAAACTTTGCCTCTGGATGGGCCCGAACCCACGGCACTGCGCGTACAGAATGTCACGAGCCGAGCCGAGCCGGGCGCGCTAATTAACCGCGCCACCCAAATCTTGGGGCAGGGGCTGATGAAAATTTCTATTTTCGCCGCGCAAAAATACATGTGGGCCAAAACATTGATAAAATGGCTGGCAGTAGGGAATTCGGAAAATACACCTAGCAGCTTTCAAGGAATACTTTGCTGTATCAGTCCTGCTTTTAAGCATTGGAAATTTCTGCACGCAATGCCATTGCATTTGTGTTGCTGTGTGAAGTCCTCGGGAAATGGTGGAAAAGTGTGTCGGTTTATCGGAAAGCCATTGAAAAATCATTTTTGTCACCTTGTGTGTCGGCCAGCTTAGGTTGAGGTTCAGGTCCACGGGAATACATGTTAATGCACTTCAGTCGGCTAAGGTCATCTGCACCATTTCCATCCCCATAAGCTAGCACCTTTCCGTTCTCATCTCTTCTTCAATTCCAATTTTTCCTGTGAAGAGGACGCACAAATGCAAAAGCAGCAAACCTCCACAAATGCGATGCTATGCGTCCCTGCAGCATCCACCAGCTCACCTCCGTTATCGCATTGCCACCAAGAAACAGCTTTAACGCTTGGCACCCCGGCCGCGTGCGTCCCTCCCGGCTCCAGTACCACCCCCTTGGCACTAACGCGGTGATTCCCCGCTTCCTGCCGTGGCCTGGCTTACTGATAGTGTGGAGCTTCAGTAGCTGCAGGGCTGTGCACTCCCGCTGTGGCCGGCCGCCCTGCGCGGCCTCTGACTCGGCACCTGTACCCTCGACAGAGCCACCTTGGGTACGGCCTGATGCTGGGAAGGAACGATCGCACGGTTAGACCATGAGCCCGCGGTAGCCAGTGATATCTGCGATGTTCCTCGTCGACCCGCATCCGCTACTATTGCTTTATCCGTTCGCAGTAGTTTGTTTATGTATGCTGTTAGAGCTTACATCGTGCTCAGGCTCTGCTTGTTAACTGGGAGATGCGCTCTCAAAATCGTTGTCTGTATGCAATGATGTTGAGCTCCCTCTGATAACTTGACCTTTTCTCAGTAGTTGCCCATGAAACCATCACCTTCACGTAAAGTTAATCGTTTATGTTAGTTAATCAATATCGGGCATGTTCTAGTTCGAACTGTTTGTATGTTTTTGTTTCAGGTCCCGGACTACCGGTTCTGTTCTTGCATTGAAACTGTAGATGGCTCTTAGATCTCTGGTGCTGTATAGCTCTAAAGAGATCCTTATCTCTCTGCTTATGACTAAATTCTCCTTTCTGCTTGTTGTATAATGACGCATTTGTAGAGCGAATGTTTCATACCTTGTCATCGACAGTAGTCATTCGTCGAAGCTCTCAACTTTGCATGGAATCCTTCTGCACGACAATGTTTACATGTTCTGAATGATGATGATGTTTCTTAGCTGAAACCTGGCTAAAGTGACGTCAGTAGCATTGTACATAACTTGCTCCTGGTCCACCTGTTTTTTATGTGATTGATTAAGGCCAAGATCATTTTTGTGGACGCTAACACTTCTCAAAACAATATCAAACACTGAACACCCCAAACGTTGTTCGAAATTCCCTGTTTAAAGAAAGTATTAACGCATGTACTCTAACACGCGCCCCGCTGGGTTCCCTGGCATGACGCGCCCCGCTAGGGGGGTGTTTTTCGCCCCCCCTCCGTATCTTATTTCCCACGAAAGCTAAAGGAAAATTACGAGCGGTGTTCGAAAGCTCTTGACAAGACGAAGAGATTTTATACGAATAATTGTTATGTCAGGTCAATATTGAGGTCAGCATAGGTCAAAGAAGGTTCCATAGGCTTACAACAGAGCAGTGTACGTTTCCCTCTCTAGATCTGCCCGCAGGGGAGCTAGAGAAAATATTTATGCATCATTGGATTCCTCTCATCGCGGTGAATCGAATGATGTATAATATGACCTTGCTAGGTCAAATAGTGAAAATGACCTGACCTGTCAGGGTCACAGAGTAACCTGGTAGGGTCATGTTGCATATCAATCGACTCCCCGTGACAATATAAGCACAATACAAGCAAAATAGGAGCTTTATCTCAATTCAGTGAGAAGTTATTGGCAAAAACAATAACTCTATGCTCCCGTGACCTGACATGACCTTTAAGCGGTCAGATGCTCAAAAACTCAACTTTATGGTCAAGATCGTGGTAAGAATAGACGGTTTAAGGATTTTCAGCTTTATCTATCCAGTATTTACTGAATACGAGCCGATTATATTTTTCACCGTAGACTTATAATGGGGTGACCAAAAAATTGACCCCACCTTAGGTCAACAATATCAAAATTCCGAGATAGCAGATTTTTAGACCCTAATGACCTTATCATATTGTTGAAGTTTCAAACTGATCGGTTCGCTGATGTGCCCTGGGCGCCGCTTCAAACTCGTGAATTTGGGTTTTGAGGTCGGGTCACTTGACCTTGAATAGCTCCTTGACCTGACATGACCTTAACTCAAAAAAATGATCAGATGCGTAAAATTGCTCAGGGATAAGGTACTGTAAGTTTCGTTGTTCTGCGTCTCTTCGTTTTTGCGTTATCTGGGGAAAACCAGGAGGGGAGGGGGCGAATTTTTCCCTCCCCCCAGAGGGGCGCGTGCTAATCAGATCGGCCATCCAGATGTATCGTCAGATTGTTTGCCAGACTTGCATGCGTTGGTGTGGAGATGAGCATTTGCCCTCTAGTGAGGTCCCTTCCAATGATAGAATAGAAAACATCCAGAAATATTGTATCAGGTGTGTCCTTTTTAACGCCCATTTAAGGGGTTCACTGGAAAAGACTTGTAACATGATTCTGGTGTCGGGACTTCGCTGTGGTGCTTGGCTCGACCGTGTTCTCAGTTCATACTGAAGTACTATTAACAAGATCACATTTGTGAGGTTGATAATGCTGCTGTTGCACTCAAATGCAATGACAAAGGTGACGGAATCTCTCTCTCTCTCTCTCTCTCTCTCTCTCTCTCGCTCTCGCTCTCGCTCTCGCTCTCGCTCTCGCTCTCGTGCTTCGTTTCTCGGTGTCAGCTCTGCCCGTGCAGTTTCGGTCCACAACACTGGGGTGTCGTTTGGTCATTACGGGGGATGCCCGCCTCATGGCAAATTGGGTGTTTTGGGATGCGTGATTTTTTTAAGTAACGAATCGGATTTTCCAAGAGGAGAGCCCCAGCTGTAGTCAAACGGGAGTCTGCAACTGGTACTGGAGGAGCGGCCCCAGAAAAGGACGTCGGAAACAGATTGCCTCTGTCTAGGCCTGCTTACGTCCATTTTAATACGCATATTTTTTACATTTTAAGCCAATTGACTGACCATATAGGGCGTCTCCAGCGCATGATACAGACATGGGCTCCGCAGCTGACCTAGGGGGGGGGGGCAGGGATCGCGTCTTTGCCTCTCCCCTTGGATCCGTCGCTGCGTGGCAGTCGCCGTGTCCGTCGGTGTTATCAATCTGTGCCTTGACGCTGGCAGACACTCGTGGGCAGCGGTCTGATGCTCTCGGGGGCGCGCCTCACCCTGCTGGACCTCAGTGACAACGCAGTGGGCCCGGTGGGCTTGGACGGTCTACACGTGCTACTCACAAGCCCCGTCTGCTACAGCCTGCAGAGGCTGTACCTCAACAACAACGGCTGGGGACCTGCCGGCGGCGAGGTGAGCCTGTCAGAGACTGTACCTCCCCATATTTAGACATCTACCGCCTACGGAGGCTAGATGAGGGTCAGATACTGTTCTTCCGTGATTAGGTTCGTGCTGGTGACGAAGCGAGTGGTGTGGATATCTTGGACAAAAAGCGACTATGGACTTTCGGGCAACTATGTAAGCCAATCAGATGGAACACGAACAAATACTGGCCAGCAATGACCAACAACCCGAGCGTCCGGGGATAGTGGTCTTAGAATGCAGTAGCATCATTGTGTTATCGTTAGATGTCTGTGACTGATCGGGTTGCCGCGGGCGGCGGTAACCTGTTGGGTCACGTGACTGGTGGGTCCGGCAGCGTCTGGCGGACTGTCTGATCGAGTGTCACGAGCGCAGCGTGAAGGACGGCTGTCCGATGAAGCTGCGGGAGTTCGTGTCCGGACGAAGTCGCTTGGAGAACCCCGGAGCGTGTCGACTCGCCCAGTTCTTCAAGGTGAGGGCCAAACGGCCACCAGAAACAGCTCGCAAATGTCAGGGAAAGTTATGGTAGTAACATGCTCTGGATGTGTAATATGAACCTGCCCCGGTAGCTCAGTTGGTAGAGCGTTGGGCTCCGGCCCGCTGCTCAGAAACATGCAATGGCAGTGCATGTCCAGGCTTGGGATCGGTTCCCCTGAGACGCTCCGGCACTTAATAGTTCGCCCGACGTAGGTCGGCTGGCAACTGACTGGTGGGAGGAGCGGGGCGGACGTCCCTGTGATTTGTGGGACGTTAAACTTTGGCGTCTAAATTAGCCCTTCATTGTGAGGACTGCTCGTTCGGGTGGTGGGATCGGGGTCTCCGTGACAAGTCCATTGAGGACTTAAGGGACACTCCGACTCCAAAAATTGAACTTGGAAAAACTTGGACACAATTTATGTAAAAAACTTTAACACCTCGCCGTAAAGGATCAAAGTAAGATACTGTGCGAAAGAGAGAAAGAAAGAGGTGGGGGCAAGGATTAGGTTTCCCCACGACCTACTGAGTGCCCCACACTGTGCCCCGGCGTAGCTGGAAGAGTTCCCCTGCCCCCTAGGTGAAAGTACTGGCGTCCCCAAGATACAATTTGACGCCTCTGATAGGTCACACCATAAGAAGTTGGCACCCTGGCCCAACCTCCCATCATAATTTCTGGATCAGTCTGTGTAAAAGGCCAAGTTTTTAAGATGTGTCGACATCCAAAAAATCAAAATATAACTGATCGCTGATAAATAGTCTATGGGAACCAATATTGAGGCACGGCACATCGCCAGTCACAACGTGAGAAGAACTGCATTAATGTTTGAAGACAGAG
The DNA here is from genome assembly GCA_034440635.1 of Lepas anatifera. Lineage (NCBI taxonomy): Eukaryota > Metazoa > Arthropoda > Thecostraca > Lepadidae > Lepas > Lepas anatifera. The sequence continues at coordinate 108,963 of JAOTON010000176.1, read as the reverse complement.
TCGGCCTTAGATCGATTGAAGAACCGCTCTGTAGCGGAAGTTGTTACCGGTGGGCGTGGCCGACAGCGAGTGAAGACCATGGAGAAGGTGGTGATGCCGCAGAACGGCATCTACCACGAGGGGGTGAAGGCGCTGGCCGAGGCGCTAGCCGAGAACCCGTCTCTTCAACACCTCGACCTGAACGATAACCTGCTTACACCTAAAGGTTAGCACACAGCTGCCGTTTTTTCAGATTGTTACGCCGGATGCATTTATCGCAACGATGTTGGATTCGTGTGCTCTAAAGTTACTATGGGACTGTTCCCTGTTAGTTCTTTCGCTCCATGTGCCAGTGTGGAGTGTGACCCGACGACTGCATCGAATTCCGGGCGCCAGCCTCCTCCCTCCGCGAACACTGTACCATTGTGTCCGTGAGTGATGCTGTAGCCTCTGTGCAGGCGCCCGGGTGCTGGCCACCTCGGCCATACACACTCCGGTACATGCTCACGCAGGTACCGGCGCGCCTCCCTTACGTGGACACTGTACTGTCGTGTCCGTGAGTGACATTGTAGCCTCTACGCAGGTGACCGGGCGCTGGCCATCTCCCTCCATGGACACTGTACTGTCGTGTCCGTGAGTGACATTGTAGCCTCTACGCAGGTGATCGGGCGCTGGCCATCTCCCTCCGTGGACACTGTACTGTCCTGTCCGTGAGTGACGCTTTAGCCTCTCCGCAGGCGCCCGAGCGTTGGCCGCCTCGCTACCGAGGATGTCTGAGCTACGGGTACTCAATCTAAACGACTGCCTGCTTAAGTCGGCGGGAGCGCGGGCCCTGGCCTCGGCACTGCACAACAACAACCACAAACTGCAGGTATCCGGCCCATGTACAGTACACTGCACTTATCTCACGTCAGTACCCTGTTTGCCTTCTCCGTCAGCGAGTGCGCCGTTGAAGACGTTTCGTCCCACTGCAGTTGTGCGGCCCGGCAGGAGCTGCACCTGGCGTTTAACGAGGTGGCAGCACCGGCGGCGCTGGAGATGGTGGAGGCGGTGCTGGATCGTCCCTCGCTCTCCCCTCCTGCTGCTAGACGGTAACCAGCTGGGGGAGAGCGGCATCGGTGCCGTCCGAGCCGCTGCCGAAGAGCACGGGAGAGCGGAGTGCCTCGGAAGCTTCAGGTGAGTTCACGCAACAAAAGGTGGTGCCTGTCCTACCAGCGCATTTTCTTCTCAATGCGGTGGCTGCTCCGTGGGATAGATTTTGATTCACAGAGTAGCATTAACAATATTTGTATTCAACGTAGGAAGGTCTGGAAACCTGGTATGAAAATTGTATAAAACCAGTGGTATAATATGGACGGAAGATCGATAGTGAGAGCACTATGCGTGGTTGGTTAGGATCGTCACGGGCGGTTGAACTGAGATCCGCTGCCTGCAGTTTGACGGAGATTGGCTGTTGGCAGCTTGACGGAGAGCGGCTGTTGGCAGTTTTACGGAGAGCCGATGCTGGCAGTTTGACGGAGATTGGCTGTTGGCAGCTTGGCTGAGATTGGCTGCTGGCAGTTTATGGAGAGCCGATGCTGGCAGTTTGACAGAGATTGGCTGCTTGCAGTTTGACGGAGAGCGGCTGCCTGCAGTTTGACGGAGAGCGGTTTCTGACAGTGAGGACGAGGACGAGCCGGACTCGGACCAGGAGGAGGACAACGACGAGGACGGAGAGGAAGACAGAGCAGAGAGCGAGGAGGAGCACGTGTCGCCCATGAAGAGGGTTGACAAGCCACCCGTTCAGGTACCCATACTGGAGGACAGTGCACCTGCCCTTCGAGATGCAGACCAGTCTATAGCGAACACTAAAATCTTTGACCATTTCCTGTCAGTGGTAGCAGTTTTCGTGTTTTTTATTTTCTAAATGACTCGTCCTATTGGCAAACTTCTTGTTTCAGGAATATCTGAATTAATTAATTTTCCGATGCAGTGTGTTTGTGAGGCGGGAGACGGTAGGCAGCCTGGCGGCATGCCATCCGCCACGTCCCCCCCACACCGTGTGGGAGTGGGGTGTGAGCCCCACGCTGTCGCCGGCAGTGCACCGTCTCGGAGTTCCTCTGCCAGCCGACGGCGGCCCGGCTGCTGGGACTGGGAGATGACCGGCAACAGCAGCTGTCCCGTGCCGCCTGCGTCCTTCAGGTATTCGTGGTGCGGGGGTGCGGGACCCAGAACCCGGCAGAGAACGGTGCAGGCAGGCTGTAACTGAAGCTGTGTGCATGCGGCACAGGAAGTACCAGTGGAAGGAGTAGTCGCACCGAAGATGACGAGGCTATTCTCATGGTCTGGAGATTACAGAAGCCAACTCTGAGTAGTGAATTACTCGCAGCTCACAAGGTCCAACGATATCAACTCTACTCGATTTACCTCGGTACAGGGTGTCGGTTTCCGCTGCTGAGCTGTGTACTTTTTGGCTCCTCTCCTGACGGGCTGGGCCCTTCCCTGACGGTTGGTCCTTCCCCTCATCGGTTGGCCCGTGACCGTTGGGCTCCTCCTTTGACTGGTTGACCTATCCCCTGACCGGTTGGGCCCTTCCCTGACGGTTGGCCCTTCTCCTGACCGTTGGGCTCCTGACCGTTGGGCTCCTTCTTTGACTTGTTGGCCCTTCCCCTGGCTGGTTGGTCCCTCCCCTGACCGGTTGGCCCTTCCCCTGACCCGTTGGCCCCTCCCTGACATCCCCTCTCCTCCCCGTTTGACCCCTGACCGGTGGGCGGGGCGCGTCGTCAGGACGCGTCGGACGCGGCGGCGGTGGTGCGGCGCCACCTGGAGGTGCTGTCGGCCGTGTGTCGGGTGGACGCCGCGGAGCCGGCTGTGGCGGCGCTGCTGCCTCCGCTGGTCGACTCGCTGCTGCAGTCGGCACTGAAGCACACCGGCGACAACCCCAGCCTCCTCTCCAACACCCTGCTGGTCTACCTGGGCCTCATCAAGGTGGGTGCCGTCCGGCCGCAGCAACCGCCGCGCTCTCCCCTTGTGAGGATGGCTTTCGTGTAGAAGCAGGTGACATCTCGATGAGTTCGAATCATTGTAAGCTGCGCCTTTGAATCTGTCATCCTGGATGTCGTGGGTACAACGGAAAGCCCAGCCTTGCGCCAATGCGTGAGGACAGTTATTTCAGCCACTGACTGCAGCCATCCCCCTTGGCAGTGTGAAGACAAGAAGTTCTCGGTGAGCTGGGACGTGAAGGGCATGATCGTGGCGCTGACTAGGGCGGTGCGGCAGCCCTACTTCCCCGCCGCCACCAAGGAGACGCTCCAGCTCTTCTTATCCAGGTCAGACCCCGGCCAGTCCCTGCTGGTGGTGCTTAGCGCTTCTCAGTAGCGTGCACTGTAAGGTAAACGTGTTTCTGATGGCTCTGTACTGACATTTAAAGGAATTTGGCACCTTCAAAGGTGATTTTAACTGAGATAGCCAAGTTGAAAAGCAGGTCGGAAAACCCGGTACTCCATATTTCATTTTTCTTCGAACTCGATATTTCCAGAGAAAAAAGCTAAAACCTACCTGACACCAGCCCCCTCAGCCCCCGTCGCCGGCGGCCATTGTTGTGAGCTACTGGTGTGACGACATATGCTGACGTCACGATGAGCATCAGCCAATCGAAGCCCTCGAAGCGTTTCAAGTATGGTAGTGGTTGCCAGATCGTGACATCATCCACAGGCTGATATTTATTTCTTTTTCTAGAGGAGTATTTTTAAAAACCAAATATTGAGCTTATTGTACATTTTTAAGAGAAGTCGTGAGTGGTTTCATTATTTTTTACTAAAAGTACGCCTAATAACACTAAATTCCAGGATTCGACCAAGGTGCCACATTCCCTTTAAATGTCATGCTTTGTTGTGCTTTTTAATGTTGGTAGCTTGGGGTTTGTGCAGCTATTTTCGTATCTATCAGTGACTTGCTTTGGGTTCTGGTAAAAGTCACGCTTATTAGAAATTTATAATTTGACGGCTTGCTGTTTTTTTTGACACCACAAGAAACCAATTAAAAACCATGGCTTTTTGTCCTTTGACAAGAAAAACCTGCATGGTAGTCGCCACAAGCATGCATCGGTGGCTTACGTAGTCTCTCTCATAGGTATCGTTCTGTCGTCCGGCCAGGGTGGTGTGAGAGTCTCCCGCCCAGTCGTCATCAATAGGGCTTTCGGGAAATCCAGATGATCATGATTGTGATGGTTATGGAGCAAAGGGCTTTCAAATCAATTATATTTGACGACAGAACGATGCTTTGGAGGAAAAATGTTTATAAGAGATTGTACATATAGACGAAGACGATAATACGTTTCCAAGTAATCTCGTCAAAACTCCATTGTTTGTAACTGTACTGACTCTGATCTCTTTTCAAAGCTTTAAACTTCACCCACCTCTCATCTTTTCCATTTTGAGTAGCCGGTGTCTGCCCGGTCTGTGTGCGATTGTAGCCGGTTTCTGCGCTGTTCCCAGACCAAACAAAACCATCGACGTGCACCCGGCGCCCAAGCATCAGCTGATGCAGGCGCTGTTCCAGTAGCTGTGCCGAGGCGTCCTCTCACTGGAGAAGACCACCAGCACGTGAGAGAGTTCTTCCCCTCGCTGTGCGCGTCTCCGCGTGTCTCCATCTCGACCATGGTACCTGTCATCCCGTCTGTATACCGCCGCAGCACATCATTGTTAATATATTGCGCGTGATTCGCCCAGTGTAGTTGAACACAATCACGGAAGGAGTTGGCAGTAGCCTGATTGCTTGCATAATACGACCAGACAATGCACGCAACTACACATGGCACGGTCTCGCCTCACTCGGTCGGAGAGCTGCGGCCTAATGTTTTTGCGGCATCTAACCTTCGCGGGGATTGCTTCAAATATGGCCAAAGCGAGCACCCATGGGTTACACCCTGTCCTGCTCACTTGCTTAGCGAGCCCTTAACGCGATGGTAGACAATAGCTGCAAATGTCCCGTTCGAGCTCTGCCCGTTTCGAGCCAGCATCGCGATTACCTTCAGTCAGCTGTGAAAGTTTGAGCTGGCTGACACCATTCATTACTGAAACAAATCGATGGACGAGCACCCAACGGGGACGATTCGGCAGATCCCAAACTTCTATAAACAATCAGATTTAACTACCTTGCCGCTTAACTATTCTACCCCCCCACCCTATTTCGCTGGGTATATACGCGGATGGAGGCCATTTCACTTGCTGAGGTATTTCAAGGTAATTGAGCCAGGTGGAGCTGATCCCGTACTTTTCAAACTATGTTTTTTTGTCCTAATAAGGAGCCATCGGTTGTCATCTAACGAAAATTGCACGGCTGAACGAAAATTTGGCTTTGCAAGAAATACTTTTGGACTCTTAACGTCTCCACAGTATAATAGTTTGTACGATTACAACACACAGGTAATGACCAATACCCAAGGGCAAGCAACAAGTGATAAATCAACAAGGGTAACCTGAAACAATACCTCCCGCGTATAACACGTTAATCGCTCACAACCCACGTACCCAAGGCAACGAGTATCGGGGATGACTGCGGGCGGCCCGGTTCTCGCAGCACAGTGCTAGTCACCCGTAACGAGGCGACAGCGCGCTCGGTTGGAATCGCGCCACTATTGCCAACTTAACGTCCAATCGGAATCAACGACGATCACAGCGTCCATCACAAAGCCGACCATCTACACGGGCTGCTGTGGTCAGGGGCGCCTCACAGTGCGGAAACATTAATATTGCGCTTTATAAGCTCCGATCCAATGTGGATGCCATCATTTCAGGCGACGTATGCACCACTCTCCCTCTGCCGAAGCACTCGCAGGTACACAGAGAAAAGTGGTGTACATGGAGGTAATTGAAGCGACCTTCGAGAAAATATTCGTCGTGCCGGGCAAGTTGGTTTTACCGGAACTGATGGAGACAGCTGGCGTTTATCATCGCTTGCCTTGCTAGCCGAGCTCGGTACAAAGTGAGGTAGAGTTATTGCACCCAACTGTAAGCGCACATTCGCCGCCTTCCGACAACAACTCGAGCACTCCTCCTGAACCGAGAAGCTCGTGGTTACCTACTCTGCAAAAGCAGGCGTTCTGCTGCTAAGCTGACAATCCGCTTTCCCACGTTTCGTTTTCATCCTCATCCAACTTTCGCCTGTAGCTAGGACGACCCCGCCGAGTATGACCGATACGGCCAGTGGGCCGAGATGTGGTGTATAGCAGATATATAAGCCGGTTTTAACCCAGATAAATACAATCTTACGTGACGGAAGATCGGACCACCTATCATGGAAGCACACGTGTCCACATCTTCGAGCAGCAGCAGCGCGATATCGGCTGGTGGCGCCCGAGCGCACAGTTCCCCTTAGAACTGCCATTAAACATGGACCCACAATGCGATCGGCCAACTGTGCACCCCAAGGTCAGCGCGAATCAATCAAGGCAGATAACTCAGAAAACAAAATGTCCGATCTATGCCAGATTACACTCATTGCGCCTGTTAACCATGGCGTCCCAGATCCCCTACTACGCACCAATGGAGACATCCATATCACCCGTCACTTTCACGTTCTTCACTTTGAGGGTCCTCGGCTTGGGCCGGACGCGCCCCAGAAAGTCGACGAACGGCGAGCCGACATAGAGAGCGCCCTTGTGTTCTGTCAGCTGGCTGATGCAAGAGAGCTGGTCGCTGTGGAAGCTGGAGACGATGGCGCCCGTCTGGTCCAGCTCCAGCGCCACAGAGTGCTCGGGCCGCGCGCCGTGGCTCGCCCGGCTCACGGTCCGCATGGTCAGCGTCTGCCGGCAAGGTGGACGGGCACGGCGGTGGCAGCGCCTGAAGCAACGGCTCAAAGTCGACTGCATCGCTGGACGTGGGGCGACCAACGGCGATACGCCCTCATAGCAACCAGTCGGGCATGCAGAACTTCGCTTTTATCAACATTCCCTCGAATTTCGTCCATTGATATATCCAGCAAAATAGTAAAAACACTAACGGTTTAAACCGCCTAAAGAAAAACTCATTGGGTAGTTCGAGTATTCTAAAATTCGCGCAGGACACATATATATACACACTTTACACATACTATAGACTATATATACACACTATTATAATATATATATATATATATATATATATATATATATATATATATATATATATACTTTTATATCCGGAAGAATGCGAGAAAGGGCCATCTCGCGTCCCAAACCTCCACATGGACTGCTACACAGGTCACGGAAGCATGGCTTTTTCAAAGGTAATCAACTAGTGAAGTCCCACATCCCAACGCATGGTGCGCGACCCCGCCAGAGCCTACCTTGTAGAGAATGTGTTTGGTGTAGACGTTAGGGAAGAGCTGTTCGGTGAGGCGGATCGGGGCCATCATCAACATGAAGAGGCGGCTCAGGAATTTGCTCAGCCACGGCATCGTCTTCAACTTCACGAGCAACTCGTTGTACTTCCTGGGAGGGTAGAAACCACAAGAGTGGGATTAAATAGTAAATAATAGGGTCAGATCTGGCTGACGAAGATCCTGCACTTCACGCGAGATTCGTCAGTTTCAGATCACATAATCTTCACCAGATAAATTAAATATTGATGTTTTACCAGGAAAGGCATGCCGTGAATCGTTCTTGTAAGAGGTCAAAAGAAACACAAAGGTGGCCGGATCGATAAATATTTCAACAGAAGAGCATCAATTTTCCGCTACTTTCCGAAATTACCGCGAAAACGCCCGATCCCGCTGTCAAGCAAATTATGCATGCATCCAAAATACTAAAATTCCGGCTCACGCATCACATTCAGCTTTTTCAAAGGAGCACTCTGTACTTAACAACTTCATGAAGGAAGCTATGTGACTACGAATTTTACATTGGCAGTAATGCACTTCCCGTTTGGCCTTAATGTGCTTAGGCATCTGCCCAAATGAAAATGACTGTTTTGATATATGCCAAAATTAAAATTGCATCAGTTTTAAGCAGCACACAAAAACTACAACTACTCTGTGATAGTCAAAAGTCGAGAACTTCTCACGATACCACGCAGATTTCAGTGAACAGCCCAATAGCGCAAACTACCTAGAAGTCTTCTAAACATGGATTCGAGTAATCCGAGGGAGGGTAAAACACCAGGACCCTCGGACCTGCTCTGGAATCTGCATTCGGATGACAGCGCGGTTCTGATAAGGACATTTTCCTCCACGAACGGCATGACACCATTTGGCAAGGATTGATATCTACCGACTCGGGTAGATATCTGCCGCAGTGTCGCCCCCGGCTGAATGCTAATGCTGTATAGTCCGACACACGTTCAAAGGTGAAGAGCGGGATTGAAGACTATCGCTCCGATACGGCTGTTGTATGCCAAACGAAGCACAGGTGATCATTGTATGGACGCAATGTGTGTCGCCTGCGCTTTAAAACGAGACTTTGAGGTTTTACTGTTCCTAAATTCTCTTTTGTTTCTGTAAAATTGAGATGTCTGTTACTCGTCGAAGTCGTGCTTCACATCAAAGACCATATATGTGAAATGTACGACACAAATGTTTGTACAGCGTGGTGGAATCGGCCGTTCAAAGTTAAAAGGGACAACCTCATGACAACTATCGATCCAACATCGCATATGCACGCCCTTTTACCAAATACACGGCGGAGTTCTCCGCGACTACACCAGAAGCTGCCGTAAGGCTAGATCCTCCCGACGCCAGAAGAACAGCCAAAGAGAGGCCAGCATAACGCCAACTAAGGCACGCGTTAACCTGTCCCACCTCAACGGACAGGGGCCAGGCCACCCCTTAATGAGTCCCTCTCATTGGCACCATTACCTGAGCCCGCAGATACCGACGAAGTAGTTGCCGCGTCCGTTGACGCGGACGTTGTCCGGGAACCCGGGCAGGTTGTCGGCGAACACGTCACTGGTGCCCGCCCTCGGGCCAGACAGCCAGTACCTGACAGAACGGCGAACACGTCACTGGTGCCCGCCCTCGGGCCAGACAGCCAGTACCTGACAGAACGGCGAACACGTCACTGGTGCCCACCCTGGGACCAGACAGCCAGTACCTGACAGAACGGCGAACACGTCACTGGTGCCCGCCCTCGGACCAGACAGCATACCCGACAGAACGGCGAACACGTCACTGGTGCTCGCCCTCGGACCTGACAGCCAGTACCTGACAGAACGGCGAACACGTCACTGGTGCCCGCCCTCGGACCAGACAGCCATACCCGACAGAACGGCGAACACGTCACTGGTGCCTGCCCTCGGACCAGACAGCCAGTACCTGACAGAACGGCGAACACGTCACTGGTGCCCGCCCTCGGACCAGACAGCCATACCTGACAGAACGGCGAACACGTCACTGGTGCCTGCCCTCGGACCAGACAGCCAGTACCTGACAGAACGGCGAACACGTCACTGGTGCCCGCCTTCGGACCAGACAGCCAGTACCTGACACAGAGGACGGCGAACACGTCACTGGTGCCCGCCCTCGGACCAGACAGCCAGTACCTGACAGAACGGCGAACACGTCACTGGTGCCTGCCCTCGGACCAGACAGCCAGTACCTGACAGAACGGGGAACACGTCACTGGTGCCCGCCCTCGGACCAGACAGCCAGTACCTGACACGGAGAGAACGGCGAACACGTCACTGGTGCCTGCCCTCGGACCAGACAGCCAGTACCTGACACAGAGGACGGCGAACACGTCACTGGTGCCCGCCCTCGGACCAGACAGCCAGTACCTGACAGAACGGCGAACATGTCACTGGTGCCTGCCCTCGGACCAGACAGCCAGTACCTGACAGAACGGCGAACACGTCACTGGTGCCTGCCCTCGGACCAGACAGCCAGTACCTGACAGAACGGCGAACACGTCATTGGTGCCCGGCCTCGGACCAGACAGTCAGTACCTGACAGAACGGGGAACACGTCATTGGTGCCCGGCCTCGGGCCAGACAGCCAGTACCTGACAGAACGGCGAATGTAGGTGGTATCATAACAAACAATCGCTATTTTCGCGCACCAGCATAGTCTCACGTCACACACATGGAAAGCAGACAAGGTGCGTTTCACGGCGTGGTGACACCGTGCTGGCTGGGGCTCTACACCGCGTCAATTCCCACCTTCGCAGTCGGAACTGGGCCGTCTCGGCGACCACCAGCGCCGACTCGTCGGCGTTGAGGGCGATCCCGTTGGCGAAGTTGATGCCGGACAGGAGCACCTCCGTGGAGCCGCTTCGCGGATCGTGACGTAATAGACTGAACACAGCGAGAGGAAAACTGTCAAGCCAAAATAAGTAAGGCATAGTCAGGAAGTGGAATAAATCAATAAACGGCATTGAACATTACTAATGAATAAACGGCATTGAGAACAGTAGTTAGGGGCCGGAATGTGCATGCTTTCAGATAAAACACCTTGACTTAATTTGGCCTTTTAGCCAGAAATTATAGAAATCGAAATGTGTTCACTTAAAATTACGTTTCGTCCCCGACAATAAAAAAACCAAGCAGGATAGTTTAAAACATGTACAGCCCCCAGCAACTAGAGCGTTGAAAGTTCGCTTCCTGACAATAACCATTCCGCATGAATAAGCCGAGTTATTCTCCGTCCTTGGATGACCTTCCGGTGCCGTTGACGGCCAGCTCCAGGAATCCGTCATGGATATCGCAGATGGAGGAGGAGGTGGTGAAGTAGACCACGCCGGCCTTGGAGACGACCACGTCGTTGAACAGCCGAAGCGGCGAACCGCCACCACCAGCAGCGTCTTGTTTGAGTCTGGCACCAGGCCCTACTACCACCTCCACAGAACCTAACAGCACACGGAGCGAGGCACCAATGTAACGGCCAAACTCCCACTGTGGTCAGGTTCTGGTGTTCTGTTACATAAACGTCGCCACCAGCAAAACAGTGAGATCAGTAATTTTCAGCCTCCTGATAAGACATATTTCCCTTTAGAGCCGAATACTCATCGTACTTGGGCTTTTTGTTATCTCCCATGCTTTCGGGTTACATAACTTTCTGATGTTTTTCCCACTCTGGCTGCAATCTGGAAACTTTTAGGTGAAAAACGAGGGAGCCAGCCCCCTCTGACCCCCCTATACCCAAACAGTTGTCAAAAAGAAGCGAGGTGTAAAACTAAGCATCGCTTTCCTGCCACCGCCGCTGCCGTCCACGAGACAAAGCCTCTGGCCAGGCGTCGGACCTGCTAACCTGATCTCACCCGAGGTGACGTTCACGCGCAGGATGCCCTGGTAGGCGTCGGCCACGAAGAGACTGCCATGCCGGTCGAAGCGCATACCCAGCGGGAAGCCGCAGCGGCTCTGGTCCTCCGAGTTATCTGTCGACGCCGGCACGCACTGCTGCTGACTCACTCAAGCACTGAGATAACAACATTTCTTAGCGTGAGGTTTGAAAATGAGGAGAGCGGTAAAGGAGAATGAGGAGAATAATGTACTCGAGCAAAACGAACCTTAAAAGCCTCCGATTAAAGAGAATGTGGCACCTTCATAATAGTATTTGAACTGGCGATAGTCATGTGACAGAGTATATCGAGAAACCACTTAATCGATATTTCGTTTCTCCCGGAACTTACCGTTGACTGAGAAAAGAGGCAAAAATTCACCGTCTATCGGCCCTACTCCCTGGATTGGTACGTGACCACGGCTAATCATGACAATGTGAGGTAATGCTGACGTAGCGCTGGGCAGACAAAATTTCTACCAAGAAACTGGGCTAAACATGACTCTGGTACTGTTGATTACAGATGTGTATAACCTGCTTTATTGACTAGTTTCAAACGCGAGATATTTTATATAAATTTGGTCCGCGTTGTTGCAATTTCGGTTTTTTGGAGTCGAAGCCTTACTAAAGTCATCACGGGATGTGTCACGGAAACAACGACACCAGCATCCCAACGAGTGGTTCCCACAATGAACGGTCAGTTTATAGGCCAAATTTTAACGTCCCACGCAGCACAAGGACGGCCGCCCCGCTCGGGTTACCATATCACCAGTCAGTTACCAGCCGGGTAAATATTGAGCGCTGGAGCGTCTCAGGGGAATCGATTCCAAGCCAGCACACACACTATCACTGTGTGTTCCTGGGGCAGCCGCGGACCGGAGCCCAAGGCTCTACCAACTGAGCTACTGGGGCGGCGATATGTAAATATGTTTTAAAAAATTAACATAAATTGATAAGTGTCTATTTAGGACCCAACAATAGCTTATTTTTGCTAAACACGGCTCATGTGTACTTGTATTCATTTGTGGCCTAAGGAGGTTTATCGCGACACGAAGCACTACCAAATTGGACACCTATTTGACGTCACGCCAATATGGGACACTTTAGATCTCTAACAAAGGGAAAATAATTAAAATGTAATATAAAGCTTAATAGGGATTTTTGCCAAAATAAAATCAAATTCATTATTTTCAGTTTGCACCTAAAACCACTACATATTCGACTTATAACCAAGGAGGCACATCCCTTTTCACATGCAGGCAGATTATGATTCCTACTTTTCGTGGCACAAGATTCCGAGGTAAACAGATGAAAAAGTTCAAGTAAACACACTTGCAGAAGTTTCAAAGTATCCAAGCATCGTGTGGATGCGCGAATCAAAAACATTGACTAGTGGTACATGTAGATAGTAACGAAAAGGAGGAAACCAGCAGGAATTTTAAGCTTCAAGCGGTTTTTTGTCTCTTTACGATTCCTATTAGGTCACATAACATTCTCTCCACCGACCAAAAACTACCCATTTAATCATATTTCAAATAATCTGGGATCATCGTTTCCACAGTATTCTAACAAATCAGGTGCCAGAAACAACCCAGAAGGGACAGGCCACTGACGATCACTGGTTTCCCCTGAAGAGCAATTTATTCTCCTAGTTGGATTTCCCAGCACCAGCACGGGCGGCTTTAGGCGGCGGCGGCGCTCACCACATTTGCCGAGGCGGGCGACAGTAGTGCCGCCGCCCTGGGAGGCCACTCGCACGATCCTGCCGCCGGTGCTGCCCGTGTAGACTGCACCACGCCACTCGGCCGTAGACTCCGGCCCTTCCACAGCGTCCTCCATCAGAAGCTCCATCCCAGAGAGGCGGCTGTTGGGCGCTAGCGCACCCTCCAGCGGAGGGGCTGCGGCGAAACTGTCCAGGCAGACAGCAATGAAGTGGTTAGTCACATGGAAATATCCTTTAATATAAAAATATAAAAATATAAAAAACAGCTCAAGTTGCAGCTTGCAAACCCTGATCCTAGGTCAACTTGCAACTAGGAAAAGTGAGTCTTGAAACTTGCGCCGAACATTTAATTGAATAATAGTGAAAAGCTATTTTGCTATTGCTTGAGATGGCGGCAAAAATATGATTTTGAACAAGTCAATTCACCTTTACCCTAAAACTCTCCAGCTGAATTGAAGTTAGTATTTGATACATATAAAGTGCATGCTGTTTGATCACCTGCTGGGTTGAAATGCTGTGGTGCAATGTAGTTGTATGTATCACCATTCATCTAGTGCTGATATAAGCATATGGATGTAAATATCCCCAGACAAATTTAAAATATTCCTTCCTCACATATTTTTTCATATCTGACAGAAATAAATTCAACAGGTCGGCTGGAAACTGACTGATGAGAGGGTGACCTGAGCAGGGCGGCCGTCTCTGTGCTCTGTGGGACGTTAAACTTTGGCTTCTAAATTAACCCTCCATTGAGGAAGTTGCTCGTTCGGGTGGTGGCGTCGGGGTCTCTGTGACAAGTCCCTTGATGACTTTAGTGAGACTCTGACTCCAACAGTCGAACTGGGAAAAACTTGGACAAAATTTATAAAAAAAACATTTACACACACCATAGGTACTACACTACCACCTGTTTCAAAATATTGAGAATATCAAGCAGCAGGATTCAGATTTTTTAACCATTATAAAGCTTACCTTGTGGCTTCAAAGTCAGCATTGGGTGGCAGACCCGGGAAGAGAAAAATAGCAGTGATGACAACTAGAATGTCAAGCAGGAAGCGCCTGACCCGGCTCAATAAGGACATCCTGTCAAAATAGGGTATCATTGTTAAACAGAGGAAAAGACACATTTTTCAATTACCATTTTAATTATAACAAGTACCAGCAAAATTTCCTGTAGCTCACTTGGTCTGGCGTTGGATTCTGGCCTGCTGAGATATGAATACTGTCAGGGCATGTGTAAGGGTTTAGGAACAATTTTGAGATGCTCTGGCACTCAATACATTGGTGCTCAAATCTCTTTAAGTATTGGGATGCACAAAGGTAGACAAATCCTGGCTCGTCTTAAAAGTAGCGTCCATCTTTAACCATGGATTTTAAAATGGGAGCAGTTTTGCAGAGAAGATAAAAGACACTTCTGACATAGTTAACTTCAAACCCTGCATTATATTTTTGCAAAATTTTCCATTCAGAGTATAGCCTCACGGCCCTCTTAGCTTTCCAAGAAGGGTGTTCTGACCATTCGTCAAAAATCAGCCTTGAGTACCAGTTCGTTGGGTGCTATCTCAATTTTGTCTTCAGTTCAGCATCTTTCAATTTGAGCAGGGAGGAACATACATGTTTTCAACTTACTCAATGTATCTAGCTCGGGCAGAAGTGCCAAGTAATTTATTCCACCACCAGCGGCACCACCTTTTTCATTCCCTTCAACGAAGAAATAAATAAATAAAAACAAACCACAGATTGAAATGAAATTGAAATCGCTTATGCCGCACCCCCTTCTTTTCACGCCGCATAATCTGATGCCAGATAGACCTGAGATATATCCTCTAAAAAATGTCCTTGTATACTTCTTCAGAATGGCAAACGGGAGATCTGCATCGACTGGGGAGGGGCGTATCCCGTAGGATGGGGGGCGGGGGGAAGTAACGCGCGATGGCTCAAAATTAAAAAGACGGGGCCAGTCCCTTCTTTGGTTCTTCTTCCAAAACAAGCCGGTGTGTTCCAGAAATGGTCAACTTTGGGGATGGAAACGTCATGGACTCGTCACGCACAGTGGAGGGGTTCCTAACCCAATAAACATGCTGAAGTCAGCTGGTCAGTACATAGGCGTAGGAACGGGGTGGGCCAGGGGCCATGCCCCCAATATTCATGATTCTTAACCATTAACCCTATGGCGTTGACTGGAAAGAAATGACTTCAAAATGCCCGCTGGCCCCCAATATTCTGGACGTTCCTACGCCTATGGGTCAGTAGGTAGGTCCACATATGACGAGGTCCAGCCGACATACAGCCGAAATCAAGCTGCAATCTACCTGAGATCATTATCAATTTTTCAGCCGATATCCACCCGTTAACCCGCGCCCCACCGGGGGTCCGGCGCCACCTTCGCCCCACCGGGGGCCATCGATGGCCCCCCCTCTAACTCCGAAAATATGGGCGTTAGCGCAAATCTGCGAAGTGCAATAGAAAGCTCGCGTGAATTCAGTAGGAAATTACTTCGCATGTTTTAGTGCTCAGGTCAATGGTTTGACCTCCAGAGGTCAAATTAGGTCAAGATCGGCATTTTCACTCAAATATGCAATGATTAAGCAAACTGGGCATAACTCTTATGTCATTAGAGCTATTGAGGCCTGGTAAAGTAAATTTGATAGCAAATTGCCAGTACTTTTCCGCTATGTGAAACGTAAAGACCTCCCGCCAGTGGTTTGACCGCCAGAGGTCACCTCGTGACCTAATATGACCTGAGGTCACGAAAGGTCAAAAAGTGACCTTGCCGTATATCAAATGAAAGCCAGTGACAAAACAAACACGATGGTGTTTGTTTCACCGCTCTAGCTCAATTAGGTCAAAAGTTATTGTCAAAATACTGTTTTTGTCCTCCGGTGACCTTGGATGACCTTGGAAAAGTCAAAGGGCAAATATGACCCCTGGGATCCGTGAAAGGGTGTCCAAAAACGTTGTTCTGAGCAGTCTGAGTATTTGCAATCATTTTTGTGGCTTTTATATCATGGAATAGCTTTTCCCCATGCTTTTCCAATGGGAGAGGTCGCCTCGTGACCTGACCTCAGGGCACGAAATCGAAAAATCCCGGATATACACCTTGTAGACCCTGGAGGGGTCATGAAGTGTAGGAAGTTTCAAATCGATCGACTTTGAAATGTAGCTCTTACAGAGCTCTAAAGGTGAAGTGAGGTGACCTTGGTTGACCTCGTCTGGTGACCTGACCTTGGGTGACCCGGGGTAAAAAATTTTAGGAATGATGGGAAAATGATGCAGTGAGAGGTAGAGCCCTCAACCGCGGTGCTGCGCCTCGTCGTTTTTCTGCTATCCCGGAAAAACCTTAGGGGGGCATCGATGGCCCCCCCGGTGGGGCGAGGGTTAATCATGCCGGGCCGATATCCCCGTGTTCCAGCCGACGTCTCCCCGGAGAAAAGCCGGCGTCTTCCCGACCTGTAGCCGACGTCCACCCGACTTCAAGTTGATATATAATATACCTGAGATCATTGAAGACATCCAGTCGATGCCCACCCATAAACTCGTAAAAAGTCACCATACCTGAAAGGTAATTTGTGTCTTACCTAATATTTTGCCTCCTTGAATCCGCCTCTGACATATTGTTTGCAATTGAGCATTTTGCTTGACATCAGGCATATCACACTGTACCTGGCGTGCGCATTTCTGCAAAAAAGAAGACATTAAAAATTCATATAATCCTCCCCCAATTTCTGGCCCTACAACCGCCCATGAATTTTGAATTTCGCCCAAATGAGAGATACGACCATTTCCAAGCATTTTACAGTCAATCTATACAATTCCCGTGAAAATTAAGCCCGAAAGGTGAGAGTTACGGATTATCAAAAAAGGCAGACATTTTGTAGATTTTGAACCCCCTAACGTCAATTTCCAAAATTGGAACTATTTTTTCCAAAAATGAGTTTAGCGCGAGAGAAGTCGATTGCAGTTTGAATTTTTAAAATCAGCCTCGGAAATTCTGAGCTCTTAACCCGCGCCCCACCGGGGGTCCGGCGCCACCTTCGCCCCACCGGGGGCCATCGATGGCCCCCCCTCTAACTCCGAAAATATGGGCGTTAGCGCAAATCTGCGAAGTGCAATAGAAAGCTCGCGTGAATTCAATAAGAAATTACTTCGCATGTTTTAGTGCTCAGGTCAATGGTTTGACCTCCAGAGGTCAAATTAGGTCAAGATCGGCTATTTTCACTCAAATATGCAATGATTAAGCAAACTGGGCATAACTCTTATGTCATTAGAGCTATTGAGGCCTGGTAAAGTACATTTGATAGCAAATTGCCAGTACTTTTTCCGCTATGTGGAACGTAAAGACCTCCCGCCAGTGGTTTGACCGCCAGAGGTCACCTCGTGACCTAATATGACCTGAGGTCACGAAAGGTCAAAAAGTGACCTTGCCGTATATCAAATGAAAGCCAGTGACAAGACAAACACGATGGTGTTTGTTTCACCGCTCTAGCTCAATTAGGTCAAAAGTTATTGTCAAAATACTGTTTTTGACCTCCGGTGACCTTGGATGACCTTGGAAAATTCAAAGGGCAAATATGACCCCTGGGATCCGTGAAAGGGTGTCCAAAAACGTTGTTCTGAGCATTCTGAGTATTTGCAATCATTTTTGTGGCTTTTATATCATGAAATAGCTTTTCCCCATGCTTTGTCAATGGGAGAGGTCGCCTCGTGACCTGACCTCAGGGCACGAAATCGAAAAATCCCGGATATACACCTTGTAGACCCTGGAGGGGTCATGAGGTGTAGGAAGTTTCAAATCGATCGACTTTGAAATGTAGCTCTTACAGAGCTCTAAAGGTGAAGTGAGGTGACCTTGGTTGACCTCGTCTTGTGACCTGACCTTGGGTGACCCGGGGTAAAAAATTTCAGGGACGATGGGAAAATGATGCAGTGAGAGGTAGAGCCCTCAATCGCGGTGCTGCGCTTCGTCGTTTTTCTGCTATCCCGGAAAAACCTTAGGGGGCCATCGATGGCCCCCCGGTGGGGCGAGGGTTAAGGGGGGGACACAATTTGCCCCCCTGTTGGAAATAGGGGTAGCCAGGAGCCCGTTGGAAATGGGGTTAATTGGCTATCTCAGTTAAAACTACGTCTTAACCCTATTTCCGGCAGGGGGCTAATATTGCCCCCCCTAAGGTTTTTCAAGAATATCTCCGAAACGGCTTGCGATAGAACTTTGAAACTTCCTGACTTTTCCTAAAACTAGTACAGGCAGGTTTTCTGAAATTGTCAATATTATATATTTACCAGGGGCGGAGCTATGGCTGGGTTTTTGGGGAGGTTCTATCCACAAACCAAGTATTATCGTATGCGATGGGTTCTTTGTAAAAGGAAGCCGTCTCTGCTGATCCTGATACCAGTTATATGGTTTTATTATATCATTTTTTATGTGAGATGATAGTGCATTCACAATTGTCACTATTTGTATTCATCAGGGGCGGTTACAGCAGTTCAAAATGGGGGAAATGTTATCAAGAAGGACTAAACGTTAGTAAGTGAGAAGACTGCTTACAGCCGTGCCAGGGCGAATACAATTGGGTATATGAAAATTCAAAATAGTTATAATCAAATTCTAGATTACCAGAGGCGTGTCCAGTCACTACACATTTTCAAAATGCATATTCCCAGCCAGTATCACCGCCGCGACTCAATATCGTTGTATATTAAAAATGTGTTTCCAATCACCCCCACCCGCCCCCCCCCACGACGAGAGTCCTTGATCCGCCTATGTCACCCCCTTTCCCAGAGCTGCCATGGGAGGGTAAAAATTATCAGAAATAAATTTCAACTAGTCGAGGGACTAATATAATCATGCATACCACTCGCATATTGTTGGGATGTATTTTACCCCACTGTTTTACCTTACTGCATCCGCCCCTGATGAGTTTTTCACTTTTTTCATTTATTTATGTGTCAAAGATGCCAAGCAGTATATCACGGCTTCTAATCCGCGTAACAAAAACTTTTTAGGTTGTATATATTTCCCCTCATAGTCCTGGTCCTGGAACTGCCATTGAATTTCGAATTTTTGCGTAACTCGAGTATATGACAATTTTGGGTCAATTATTTGTAAATCTGAACTAGTTCTGTGAAAATCGTACAACAGAGACAAGGGTTATGGAAAATCTAAAAAATACACAAAAATTGTATATTTTGCACGACTTTCTCCTTAAAAAACCAAATTTTGAAATTTTCTTTTTTCAAAATAAAGTTTAGCGTCAGGGGAATCTATAGCACTTTGAATTTTCAAAATCGGCCGGTTAGATTACGAGATCTTAGGGGGGCCGATATTGCCCCCCTGCCGGAAATAGGGGGTAGCCGGGAGCCTGACGGAAATAGGGTTAAAGGTGCTAAATTTCCTTAACCCTCACCCCACCGGGGGGCATCGATGGCCCCTAAGGTTTTTCGGGATATTAGAAAAACAAAGAGGCGCAGCCCCGCGGTTGAGTGCTCTAATCTCTCACCCCATCATTTTCCCACCATCCCTGAAATTTTTTACCCCGCGTCACCCGGTAACCAGGCGAAGTCAACCAAGATCACCTCACTTCAATTTTTGAGCTATATGAGAGCTACGTTTCTCAGTCGATCAATTTGAAACTTTTTACACTTCATGGCCCCGCCAGGGTCTACAAGGTGCATATCCGGGATTTTTTCGATTTCGTGACCTGAGGTCAGGTCAGTCAGGCCACGAGATGACCTCTCCCATTGAAAAAGCAAGAAAAAGAAAAAACTGTCCTATGATCTAAAAGCCACAAAAACGATTGCAAATGCTCGGCTTGCTCAGAAAAGCGTTCTTGGATACCCTTTCATGGATCCCAGAGGTCATATTTACCCTTTGACCTGTCCGAGGTCACCCAAGGTCACCAGGGCTCAAAAACAGTTTTTGGCAATAACGTTTGACCTAATTAACCCTTGCCCCGATGGCGGGTACAAGCCACCTTCGCCCTGGTGGGGGGCTAAAAAAGACCCCAAACGATCTAAAAAATTAAGAGAGCTAGAAAAAAGCGCTAAACGGCAATCGAAAGCTCTTCAAAAATTATATCGAAAATACTGAAGTCATTTTTCTTGTCAGGTCAATATCAAGGTCACCAGAGGTCAAAATAGTTCAAAATCGCTAATATGAGGTGTACTAAGAAAACCTCATATATCTCAGAAACTATGATAGCTAGAAACATTTCTCCAACACCATTCAAAGGCTCTTGAGTTACTCTTTCATTAAACTGCATTAAATTTCGTGTCAGATCAAAGCCTAGGGAGCTACAGGTAACTGAATATTGGGCATATTCTTGGGAATGTCCATAGCCACCCATGCATAAGGGCGTTTCCTTTTTCGCTAATAACTTCCAAACCAAACAAGATACAGCCATAGTTGATGCACCATTGCAATTCTCTCGTCAATACAAATCGAATGATATATAATATTGTTATCCAAGGTCAAATTTAAGAATTTGACCTGACCCAGGTCAACGGTTTGACCCAACTTGACCTGGTATAGTAATGATGTATATCATTTTACTTGCAGTGACTATGCAAACACTTTGGTGAAAAAATAAAAGTTCTATCTCAGTTTATTCCAAATTTATAACGTAAAGCACCAAAAAATGTTTATTTGACCTAGGGTGACCTTTCAAAGGACACAAGTCAAAATGTTTGGCATTAACTTCAGAAATGGGCTAAGAGCAAGTCATAACCGATGTTTGAAATTGATTCCATCCATACTTACTGAGAAAAACTCATTTCGTGATTTTCTCCATGTATTGACAATGGGGAGGTCATGCTCTGAACATGACCTTAGGTCACCAATATAAAAAATCCTGGAAAAAATGTTGTAGCTCCTGGTGGGGCCAATATGTGGTATGAGTTTCAACTTGATCGAGTAACCCTTCTTTTAGTTATGCGGTCCTAAGCATTTTTTAGGTGAAACCACTTCACCTGGCCTGTTGACCTGATCTGATACAACCTTGAGCTAAAATTTTCGGGAAAGATGTAAAAATGATGAAGGAACAGCAATACCAAGTTTGGCAGCGCTGCGCGCCGCCGTTTTTTGGTCACTGCGGAAAAACCCGAGGGGGGTTTAAAAAGACCCCCACCCGGGTGAAGGTTAAGCTAGAGCGCTGAATTAAAAACACCATTGTGTAGATTCTATTACCAGCTTTCATTTGATACGGCAAAGTCACTTTCTGACCTTTGGTGACCTCAGTTCATATGAGGTCACGAGGTGACCTCTGGAGGTCAAACCACTGGCGGGAGGTCATTACGTTTCACATAGCGGAAAAAGGTCGGGAATTTTCCTATCCAATGTACTTTACCAAATTCCAATAGCTCTAATGGCATAAGAACTATACCCAGTTTCCTTAACCCGCGCCCCACCGGGGGTCCGGCGCCACCTTCGCCCCATCGGGGGCCATCGATGGCCCCCTCTAACTCCGAAAATATGGGCGTTAGCGCAAATCTGCAAAGTGCAATAGAAAGTTCGCGTGAATTCAGTAAGAAATTACTTTGCATGTTTTAGTGCTCAGGTCAATGGTTTGACCTCCAGAGGTCAAATTAGGTCAAGATCGGCTATTTTCACTCAAATATGCAATGATTAAGCCAACTGGGCATAACTCTTATGTCATTAGAGCTATTGAGGCCTGGTAAAGTACATTTGATAGCAAATTGCCAGTACTTTTTCCGCTATGTGGAACGTAAGGACCTCCCGCCAGTGGTTTGACCGCCAGAGGTCACCTCGTGACCTAATATGACCTGAGGTCACGAAAGGTCAGAAAGTGACCTTGCCGTATATCAAATGAAAGCCAGTGACAAGACAAACACGATGGTGTTTGTTTCACCGCTCTAGCTTAATTAGGTCAAAAGTTATTGTCAAAATACTGTTTTTGACCTCTGGTGACCTTGGATGACCTTGGAAAAGTCAAAGGGCAAATGTGACCCCTGGGATCCGTGAAAGGGTGTCCAAAAACGTTGTTCTGAGCAGTCTGAGTATTTGCAATCATTTTTGTGGCTTTTATATCATGAAATAGCTTTTCCCCATGCTTTTCCAATGGGAGAGGTCGCCTCGTGACCTGACCTCAGGGCACGAAATCGAAAAATCCCGGATATACACCTTGTAGACCCTGGAGGGGTCATGAAGTGTAGGAAGTTTCAAATCGATCGACTTTGAAATGTAGCTCTTACAGAGCTCTAAAGGTGAAGTGAGGTGACCTTGGTTGACCTCGTCTGGTGACCTGACCTTGGGTGATCCGGGGTAAAAAATTTCAGGGATGATGGGAAAATGATGCAGTGAGAGGTAGAGCCCTCAACCGCGGTGCTGCGCCTCGTCGTTTTTCTGCTATCCCGGAAAAACCTTAGGGGGCCATCGATGGCCCCCGGTGGGCGAGGGTTAACACGAGCCCCGCTGGGGTCCCGTGCATGACGCGCCCCGCTGGGGCGTTTTTCGCCCCTCCGTATCTCGTTCCCCACGAAAGCTAAGGGAAAATTACGGGCGGGCGGCGTTCGAAAGCTCTTGACAAGACGAAGAGATTTTATACGTAGAATTTGTATGTCAGGTCAATATTGAGGTCAGCATAGGTCAAAGAAGGTTCCATAGGCTTACAGCATAACAGTGTACGTTTATCTCTCTAGATCTGCCCTCAGGGGAGCTAGAGCAAATATTTATGCATCATTGGATTCCTCTCGTCGCGGCGAATCGAATGATGTATAATATGATCTTGCTAGGTCAAATAATCAAAATGACCTGACCTCGAGCTAAGTCAGGGTCACAAAGTGACCTGGTATGGTCATGCTGCATATCAATCGACCCCCCGTAATAATATAAACACAATGCAAGCAAAATAGGAGCTTTATCTCAATTCAGTGAGAAGTTATTGGCAAGGCAATCACTCTCTGTTCCCGTGACCTGATATGACCTTTAAGAGGTCAGTTGCTCAAAACTAAGCTTTATGGTCAAGATCGTGGTAAGAATAGACGGTTTGAGGATTTTAAGCTTTATCAATCCAGTATTTACTGAAAACGAGCCTTTTCTATTTTTCACCATAGACTTATAATGGGGTGACCAAGAAATTGACCCACCTCAGGTCACAAATATCAAAATTCCGGGATAGCCGAATTGTAGACCCTAATGACCTTATTATATTGTGGAAGTTTCAAACTGATTGGTTTGCTAATGTTTCTCGGGTCACTTGACCCTGAATAGCTCCTTGACCTGACATGACTTTAACTAAAAAAATTGTTCAGATGTGTAAAATTGATCATGGATAAGGTACTGTAAGTTTCCTTGTTCTGCGCTTCTTCGTTTTTGAGCTATCTGGGGAAAACCAGGAGGGGGGGGGCGAATTTCGCCCTCCCACCCAGCGGGGCGCGTGTTAAGCATTATGCAATATGCAGTGCATATTTAAATGAAAAAGCCTTTCGTGATTTAAATTGACCTCTGGAGGGCAAACCATTGACCTGAGCGCTTAAACATTCGAAGTAATTTCTTACTGAATTCACGCGAGCTTTCTAATGCACTTTGCAGATTTGCGCTAACCCCCATATTTTTGGAGTTAGAGGGGCTATCGATAGCCCCCGGTCGGGCGAAGGTGGCGCCGGACCCCCAGTGGGGCGCGGGTTAAACCCTTGCCCCGGTGGCGGGTACCAGCCACCTTCACCCTGGTGGGGGGTAAAAAAAGACCCCACGTTCTCAAAAACTAAGAGAGCTAGAAAAAGGGCAAAACGGCAATCGAAAGCTATTCGAAAATGATATCGAAAATACTTAGGTCATTTTTCTCGTCAGGTCAATATCAAGGTCACCAGAGATCAAAATAGGTCAAAATCGTTAATTTGAGGTGTACTAAGCAAAACCCATATAGCTCAGAAACTAAAATAGCTATAAACATTTTTGGAACACCTATCGAAAGCTCTTGAGTTTGTCTTTCATTGCAGAGGCAATGATTTTCGGATCAGGTAAAAGCCTAGGGAGCTGCAGGTCACTGAACATTGGGAATGTTTTTGGGAATGTCCATGGCCACCTATGCATAAGGGCGTTTCCTTGTTCGCTAATAACTTCCCAACAAAGCAAGATACAGCCATACTTGATGCACCATTGAAATTCTCTCGTCATTACAAATCGAATGATATATGATATTACAATGTCAGGTCCAATTTAAAATGTGAACTGACCCAGGTCAACGGTTTGACGCAACTTGACCTGGTATGGTCATAATGTATATCACTTGACTTGCAGTGACCATACAAACACGTTGGTGACAAAATAAAAGTTATTTATTTGTTCATTCAAAATTCATAGAGTAAAACACCAAAAATGTTTAATTGACCTAAGGTGACCTTTCAAAGATCACAGGTCAACATTTTGGGTATCAGTTTCAAAAATGGGCTAAGAACAAGTCGTAACCGATGTTTGAAGTTGATTCCATCCATACTGAGAAAAGCCCATTTCGTGATTTTCGCCATGTATTTACAATGGGGAGGTCATGGTCTATACATGACCTCAGGTCACCAACATAAAAATCCCGGAAAATATGTTGTAGCTCCTGGTGAGTCCAATATGTGGTATGAGTTTCAACTTGATCGATTAACCCTCCTTTTAGTTATGTATTCCTAAGCATTTTTAGGTGAGGTCACTGCACCTGGACTGGTGACCTGACCTGATATGACATTGAGCGAAAATTTTCGGGAAAGATGTAAAATGATGAAGGAACAGCTAGACAAGTTTGGGGTCGCTGCGCGCCGCAGTTTTTTGGTCACCTCGGAAAAACCCGAGGGGTCTAAAAATACCCCCGGGCGAAGGTTAAACATGCCCTAAGGAACCAGGGCATATCTTTGATGCCATTAGAGCTATTGAGGTCTGGTAAAGTACAATTGATAGGAAAATGCTAGGGCTTTCTCTGCTATGAGAAACATAATAAACTCCCATCGGCGGTTTGGCTTCTAGAGGGCACCCCTTGACCTAAGATGGCCTGAGTTCACGAAAGGTCAGAAAGTGACCCTGCCGTATATCAAATGCAAACCAGTGACAAGACATACACGATAACGTTTAATTCAGCACTTTAGCTTGATAAGGTCAAAAGTTATCGTCAAAATACTTTTTTGACACCTGGTGACCTGTGATGACCTTAGATAAGTTAAAGGGCAAATATCGTCCTTAGAATCCGTGAAAGGGTACCCTGGGATAAAATCTGAGAAATCGGAGCGTTTGCAGTCATTTTTGTGACTTTTGATCCTAAGACAGTTTTCCCCATGCTTTTTCTATCGGAGAGGTCACATCGCGACCTGACTTCAAGTCACCAAATCGAAAAATCCCGGCCTTAGATTTTGTAGACCCTGGAGTGGTCATCAAGTGTAGAAAGTTTCAAATTGATTGGATTCCAATTGATATGATTCAAATCCGTAATCGATTTTATGGGCAACGTTATGACATGGCGAGTCGTACACCCTTAACCGAATTAAAATTGCATTTATTTCACCTTTTGTTGAACACGTGTTTTTCTGTTTTTATTTCCCACATTTAATCCCGATTGCAAGAGTTCACATGATCCCGAGTCAATCTATTGCCCGTGCCCACGCACCGGCGGCCGCGTCGACGACGGCCGGGCGCACCAGGCGGCCGATTTCTGCGCGCATGGCGTCATTCTATGGCTAATTACACATTGATAAAGTCCAGAACGCAAAAAAACTATTGACTTCACTAAACAGTATAGGAGCACACTTTTTGCCAGTTGGTACCTTTAACCTGAATTACTGGCCACACTTTAAAAAAATCGTTGTAAAAATAGTCAAAACATCTCTAAAAAAATCAAAAATTTCGAATAAAAATCGAGATTCTCCAACTTTGGATGTTACATGCTCAATCTAATTTTGTGTCATTTGAAGCTAAGAAATGAGGGCTAAGGCTGAAAATAACCGTATTATATCACCATGTTTTGACGAAATGACTATCTTTACGAATTTATTCAAGCTATAATTCCGAAACTGAACGTCTGAGGACAGATATAATCTCAGATCAGGATTCCACCCTCCTGACAACTCAATGGACGAAATTGGAACGAAATCCGAGACTATGCTATGTAGGGGCCTGGTCGATCTGTGCTGGAACGCCCCAGTGAGCACTGATACCTACTGGTCGGCGACCTGCCGAATCATTCAAACAGGAGTCGGTCTAGCTAGTGATTTTATTCATCTTTGGCCGGAATTGACATCAGGCGAAAAATACCAATTTTTTAATATCATCAAATTACACACGGTTCATGCAGTCTTGAGCACTAGAGTGCTCTATAGTTCCTAAAACGAATAATGAAAAGTAGGCATACAGCAGATCGATCTCGGAAACGGGTGAAAAAGGCTTACCATGCATGAGCTCTTTGGCCACAGACTAGTTATATCACAAGCCTCCACATTTCACAGTTATCCACCAAACATACACATACTCATATTCGGTTACAAATTACGGGGTGGCAAGACGTGCATGGCAGGTAAGACGGGCAGAGGCTCTTTAGACCAAACCAGCAAAGGTTCGAGGACCCAGTAACTTGTAGGTATAAGTGCTTCATCTGAATATTTGTGATGTGTCTAAAGCACGAACAAGCAGACTTTGTTCTTTGGTTAAAATTCTAAAAAAACACGTAACGTTTGCCTACTGTTACAATATGTTTGTTTGCAGTGCCCTGTCCAGTTTCTGGTTCTGTTTTGAGTGCCATATTTCCAACATCTACTGCCGGAGGGCATTACAATGTATGACATAATAGAAATGTCTCATTACGCCAAAGGGTAACAGTGAAACTTGACACTTTCAAATATATGGCGATCTGGGCCAAGACAGACACAAAATGAAAAAAACAATGTTATCTTAGAAATGTTAATCACCATCGTTACTGTATTTACATCATTCCCAGTCATCTTCTTTGGAGTTCATAAGATGGGTTAAATATTAACAATATAAAATTTTCAAAGTTTCGATGCGAAATAAAATTTTGCGGAAAACCAATCACAATAATTGTGTGTCGGTTATTTTGTAGAAACATCGCATTATTGCATGTTTTAAATCCCGTTTTTATATCACACACCTATATTTTTGTGTAAATATGAATTGTATAAGCTATAATACATGCAAGAGCCCGTGTTACCCCGCCTGTGGGGGCAACAGGGGTTTTTGAGACATTCTACGTCGAACGGTATTGACCAAGAAATGAACCCGGCACCCCATATGTTCCAGGGCAGAAGCTGCTAAATGTTCAGAGACGCTGCATGCAAAATAGCATCACCTCCATATTAATAAAAGCAGGCAAGATAAAGAGCCCCAAACACAACTGTGCCCGTCCTGCCACCCTTTCCCCTACCGACTCCAGCGGAAAATGTCGGGCAGCTACCCAAAGATATTACACTGAACAAGCACAACGGACTGTGAAAACAAATTGAGGTATGAAAAAGAACAACCCTGATAGTTGCATTACACGCACCATGCAATGAGTTACGCGTCACTCCAAACTTTGAAAAGCTTGTGGAGCGTACACAGCACACGACTCTGAGTAACATGGGCGTTACACTTGCGAGTCTTTGCCAACCACACATTCTGGATACCACCGCTCCACAGCCCCAGCGACAGGTATAGTCCCGGTGTGGCCAGGCTTACTACCCATGAGACAGGTACAGTCCTAACGAGGCCAGGCTAGCAGTCCGTGAGACAAGTACAGGTTCCTGTCCAGCGACAGGTACAGTCCTAACGAGGCCAGGCTAGCAGTCCATTAGACAGTACAGGTTCCTGTCCAGCGACAGGTACAGTTCTAATGCGTCCAGGTTCGCTGTCTATCAGGCAGGAACAGCGCTAATGTGTGTCAGATGTGTTGTCCCTGAGACAAGCACAGGTTCCTGTCCAGCTACAGGTACAGAGCTAATATAGCCAGGTTTGCTATCCACGAGACAGGCACAGTCTTAACCGCCCAGGCCCCAAGGTTTCCGGAAGCAAAACACGAGGCGCAGCACCGCGGTAGGCCACCTCCACGCATCATTTCCCATCATCCCAAATTTTACCCCGGTACCAAGGTCAGGTCACCAGATGAGGTCAACCAAAGTCACCCACTTCACCTTAGAGCCGAAGAGCTACATTTCAAAGTGATCGATTGAAACTCCACACTCATGACCCCCCAGGGCTACAAGGTGTATATCCGGGATTTTCGATTTCGTGCCCTGAGGTCAGGTCACGAGGCCACCTCTCCCATTGGAAAAGCATTGGAAAACCTATTCATGATATAGAACCCACAAAAATGATTGCAAATACTCAGACGCCAGAACAACGTTTTGGACACCCCACGGATCCCAGGGTCATATTTGCCCTTGACTTTCAAGGTCATCCAAGGCACCAGAGGTCAAAAACAGTATTTGACAATAACTTTACCTAATGAGCTAGAGCGGAAACAAACACCATCGTCTGTCTTGTCACGGCTTCATTTATATACGGCAGGTCACTTTTGACCTTCGGACCCAGGTCATATTAGGTCACGAGGTGACCTCGGCGGCAAACCAATGGCGGGGCTTACGTTCCACATAGCGGAAACAGTACGACAATTTCTATCAAATGACTTTACCAGGCCTCAATAGCTCTAATGACATAAGAGTTAGCCCAGTTTGCTTAATCATTGCATATTTAGAAAATAGCCGATCTGACCTAATTACCCGGAGGTCAAACCATTGACCGAGCACAAAACAGCAAGTAATTTCTACTGAATCACGCGAGCTTTCATTGCACTTGCAGATTTGCGCTAACGCCCATATTTCGGAGTTAGAGGGGGGCCATCGATGGCCCCGGTGGGGAAGGTGGCCCGGACCCCGGTGGGGCGCGGGTTAATGTAGCCTGGCTTGCTGTCCATAGGATGCCTAGCCTCCTTTTGTATGCAATGATATTGCCATTTGAAGAAGTCAGTAAAGATGTCGGCAGAAGTAACATGTGTATTTTAATGTGCCCTCCACTAAAAATGCGGAGGTAAATATGTCAGCTATAATTTGGCTGAATAAAAATAAGAATAAAAATAATAAACAATAATAATGATTCAGCTAATAAAAATACCCAGAAATGGTCTGACTAGACTTCAAAAAGGTAAGGATGATAAACTAATCCTGAATTTGAATGCAATGAAAATTAATTTTATTTCTATTTCGCTTTTTGTCAACTTCTGGGTTTTTGGCCAATAAATTTGGCAAAATCACTTTTCTTTTAAAATGGGCGTTGTAAAAGTCCCGCTGAAAGTACATATATCCGATACTTTGAACATCATTTGACCATTCAAAGCAAGTGCATGAAGATATTACGCAGTTTGCGACCAACATGAGCGGAAGAGAATATCAAATACCAGAATCCATAGGCCTACCAAATATTCCCAACGATATCCGGCGCAAATTTAGCACTGTAAGAAAAGACGTGCATCGAAGACGTGCAGTGTGCGGATCTATCAAATTCATGAAAAATCACATTTGTTCATGGATGTTTTCTAACCATGCATTCATTATTTACGCTCAAAAATCGCATGTGTTGTAAAATGTTGTACACGACTTCATCACTTGTGCTATGTGGAGCTTTCACAGGGCAGACACTCCGGCCTAAGTCACTACAAAACGCGTCCGCTCAATAATAATAGACTACGTAACAGACCCTGCACAGCTTCACAACATATCCTGACGCAACTATCTCGAGAGAGTTGGCTTCAGCTTATCTTGCCAAGACCAAACTCACGGCGAAAATGACCCACCGCGCCAACTCTTGGCACATCGCCCGACTGGAGTCTGCAAGAGAGAGCACACGGTGAGCATCGTTAATATTTTTATTTTAGTATACATTCGTATACCTACCCATATATGCTCGGCACGTAAATATCAGATTACCGTATATATTATTTTGCACAAGGTGGCTGCTCTTGAGGTCACGTACAAATAAACTAAATGACATAAGTATAATCATAAATATCATTGAAAGATAAACATTCAGAAATCTTGTTATCTTTGATATTTTTCCGATTACCTTTCTGGAGGCCACATATATTTATGTTTTATAATCGATCACGTCTTCGTCTGAAGAAAATTCCGATAGGGGCACTACGGATTCAGTCCTTTGTCCTGAAGCCATGCCATGTCTTGAGTTTATTTGTGAGTGAGAACCTAATTCACTCGTACGAATCCCAATGCGTAGAGACCTGTAACGATAGGCTACTACAGATTATAAACTGACAAAGATTGAGACGTGCGATAATTATTCCGTGCCATTGGAAGCGTGAGGAGCCCCTAACTGATTTTCCGTGTTTGCCGCGTGGAGTAGTATCATGCTTACTATAAAAAGCTGGTGAGAGAGGGGTCGAAACAAGGGAGCACCCATCAAAAAGCATGATGTGCGCTTTCGGCCCCTCGCAGCCGATGTTTGCTATTGTGCAGCTGCTATTCACAGCTGTCGTTTGATAGGGAATATGCGAAACTCGCCTCTTCACAGGCTAGCGGGTAGTTCACACAACCATCCCACACTCAGCGCGAACAGAGACTGACGCCTGACGCGGCGCCCAGCTGGGAACGATGGACGAATAACTCCCCGAAAAGGAAGAGCGCAATTTCGCACCGTTTTAAATGAGTTTCCAATAACAGCGAGCTGTTGGGTTTCTGAGCTTCCCAGAAATAGCTCAAGTTGTCGCCCAGATCAGTTAGATTGCGTGGGTACCCAGGGAAAACAGCGATCCAACGCACCAGTTCACGTTATTAGCTGACCACAGAGGCGTGGCTGGTGGGCTTTAACTGCTTTCCCACTATTGACGGGTTTGGGTTTACACCGAGAATGTAAGCGGAACGTCAATTGAGAACCATTACCATTCCGGACCAGGTAAATGAGAGCACGCGGATAACGGCGAGCTGGTATTTTTATCCTAACCAGTGCGCACAGCCACTGCACCGTGGGTCAGGACATCAGGGAAAGATGTACTTCACTGCACGCTTAATCTGAATGCAGAAGAGGATACACACAGCTACTCTAGTACCCAAGTTATAGTAGCATTCAAGCTATACCCGGAGCTATATCCATACATGATGCTAATATAACCTACATCCATAATGTATCCTAGCAAGGCGATATAAGCCGAAACATAACAAAGAACAGTTTAACCTTCGCCCGAGTGGGGTCTTTTAGACCCTCGAGTTTTAAGCGACCAAAAAACGGCGGAGCCAGCGCCCCAAATTTGGTTACGCTGTTCCTTTATCATTTTAATCTTCCTGAAACTTCCAGCTCAAGGTCATATCAGGTCAGGTCACCAGGCCAGGTGAAGTGACCTCACCTCAAAAATGCTTAGGACGCATAACTAAAAGAAGGGTTAATCGATCAAGTTCAAACTCATTCAACATATTGGGCTCACAGCTACAACATTTGTTCGGATTTTGATATTGGTGACCTAAGGTCATGTGCAGAGTATGACCTACCCATTGTCAATACATGGGAAAATACGAAATGAGCTTTTTAGTAAGTATGGATGGAATCAACTTCAAACATCGGTTACCACCTGCTCTTAGCCCATTAAAGTTGATGCCAAACATTTGACTTGTGACCTTTAAAAGGTCACCTTAGGTCAAGTAACATTTTGGTGCTTTACTCTATACATTTTAAATAAACTAAGATAGAACTTGTATTTGTCACCAAAGTGTTTGTATAGTCATGCAAGTCAAATGATATACATATGACTATATCAGGTCAAGTTGGGCCAGACCGTTGACCTGGGTCAGGTCAAATTCTTAAATTTGACCTGGCATAAATATCATATATCATTCGATTTTTATTGACGAGAGGATTGCAATGGTGCATAAACTATGGCTGTATCTTGTTTGGTTTGGAAGCTATTAGCGAAAAATTAAACGCCCTTATGCATGGGTGGCTATGGACATTCTCAAGAATATGCCCAATATTCAGTGACCTGTAGCTCCCTAGGCTTTGACCTGACACGAAAATGAATGCCATTGTAATGAAAACGCATCTGAAGAGCTTTCGAATAGTGTTAGAAAAATGTTTCTAGCTATCATAGTTTCTGAGATATATGAGGTTTTCTTAGTACACCTCATATTAGCGATTTCGACCTATTTTAACCTCTGGTGACCTTGATATTGACCTGACAAGAAAAATGACTGAAGTATTTTCGATATCATTTTCAAAGAGCTTTCGATTGCCATTTTGTGATTTTTCTAGCTCTCTTAGTTTTTGAGATGGTGGGGTCTTTTAGCCCCCCACCAGGGTGAAGGTGGCTCGTACCCGCCACCGGGGTAAGGGTGAATAAACAAAATAACTGCAACGCACCAGACAAACTTCGGGAAGTCGTGGTTCGCTTTTACGCGAGGCACTGTGCAACAAATGCGTACAAGTTTTCTCTGCAACTTGATCGCCAGCCTGGTCTAAGTACACGAAGACACAGATCTCAGACCAACATTGGCTTCAGTCCCACCCAGTGCCACCCCAGCCCGACTCACTGTATCGCGCCGCCGCCGCCTCCGCGTCCACAACTCGCGACACCTGCGGCGCGCGGCGGCGCACGGCGCTGGCCTCCGTGCTGCGCCAGTAGAGAGGCGGCGCCACCATCGCCTCCGCTGGCGACGTCACCTCGTCTGGTGGCGAAGGCACCCTCAGCTGGGACACACACTTGAGTTTGATGTTTCCGCGGTGGAAGTGGCGCTCCCGGACCCGGAAGTGGAGACCCAGGGTGATTGAGATCAGATCGTCGTCCTCAATCACCGGTGCCCAGTGGTGCAGGTGTTCAAAGGCCACCTGCGGCGATGTAGAGGTCAGGCCAGGTCACACGCAGCGAGGAAACCGCCTATTCCTAGGCACATTGCAACTGAGAACACAGTTCGTGAACTTGTTTGATATTGGGTTATCAGTTAAATGTAGTTGAACGTCTTAACACTGGCACTCATGGCATCAATCAATAATATAGTGAATGAGACTAACACAGAGCCAGTAGGTATCAGGCTGACTCACTCGCATTTTCTATATTTTTTATTTTCACTAGTAATTTTAAGAACCGACAATAGAAACGAAAGCTACTAGAATCTCAGCTTGAAATGTAGGTACTAAAACTGCCTTTTAAGTATTCTTTTCCCAGAATTATAAAGAACTCAAAGGCTCCCAGGTGTCCGGAGTGCGTTCATGCCGGGTTTGGGCGCCGTGATTGGGTACATACCTGCTCATTGTTGATATACCAGCTGAGCTCAGCTACCGGTTTACTTCTGCGCGACGTGCAGTTGACTCGGACTCTGTCGCCCACATCGTACCGGGACCGGGCGCCAACTATAATGGGTCCATGCATTGGAAAAACTGCGAACGAAAAATAAAGTTAGACCATTTGTCAGAGTTGTTATGCTGCAGCTGGATCTCCACCTGAGGGTGGTAAGGAGCGCACTCGCACGTAGCCGACATAAACACTCAACTGCACGTTCCTAAGGCTATATGTGCATCCGGGGTTGACTGCACATATAGCCTTAGCCGCTGACACGCCCTAAACTCCTCCGCACGTTCCACTCAGAGACATCAGAGAATGTCTGCTTTTACTGCAGGTCGGCATTTCACCCACCTTTATGGAAATTAAATCGAGTCTGCAAAAGGAAATGAGTCTAGGAAAGCCTGCAAAAGAGACAAAATATGACTATAAGTAATACGAAAAAGGTAGAGCCGTGTCATGGTCTAGTGATCCAATATTTTATGTTTTCAAAAGATATCTATTTTTGGTTTTACCAAATTTGTCTCCAACCATGTTCATGGATTTGGGTCATTCTCAACCCATGGTTCTATTATAGAAATTAACCAAACATTTGAAGACCCATGTAAGCGATGGGGAATGATATGGGATTCATGTGTAAGACGTAACTATTGCATACACCCCAAATAAGAAAAGAACCAGACACTTGTTCGGTCGGAACAATTCAGAATGAAGCAGAAGTCCGTGAAAGTCACTTCTCTTCAGTCCTATTTATATTCCCTGTCGTCGCCGAGAAGCTCCGGTAAGCAGCCGGTGCCGCTCACCAGTAAACATTTGTGGGACAAACAAGGCCGCGGCTAACCGTCACGGACGACCACTCAGCACCGGCGGTAAGATATACCTCCGCACCGCACGTAGCACCGGCGGGCGCCGTCAGGTCGGAGGTCGCCATAAAAATGCCGGCTCGTTAGGACTACATTCACGGCAGCTGACGGCGGCACGCGCCAGAGCCATTGGCGACGGCAGCTGAGGTGGCCAGAGGTACGGCACGGATGTGCAGGGAATCGGTGATGGGATTCATGATAAAAATTAGTTTAACTGAGGAAGCTGGTACCACAGGGATCTGCATTGTGAGCCTGTGATCTAGATGTTGGCATTTAAATCAGACCCATCTGAAATCCTATATTCAGGACTGTGAACTGTTTTACTGGGATTCGAGAACATGGGGTCAGCTAGTGTAGGTACGGCACATTTCAGACAACCCCAGTAAATTTGTCAAAAACAGGCAAGGTGTCAAATAGCAAACATCTAGGCCGCTTTAGCGCGCTACTGCGCTGTCGCGGCTTTTGACTCACTTAGATAGGTCGACTGCAATTCAGGTGACAACACGAAGTCTGGGCGCAAATTGCTGTCTTTTTTTATAAATTTGGTCAGCTTGTCCCAATACGGCTGCTGGAGTCGGAGTCTACGAAGTCCTCAAGGGACTTGTCACGGAGACCCGACCCACCACCCGAACGAGCAACTCCACAATGAAGGGATAATTTAGAAGCCAAAGTTTAACGTCCCACAAAGCACAGGGACGGCCGCCCCGCTCAGGTCACCCTCTCACCAGTCGGTTGCCAGCCGACCCACGTCGGGCAAACTATTGAGCGCCGGAGCGTCTCAGGGAACCGATCCCAAGCCTGGACATGCCGCCACTGCATGCTTCGAGCAGCGGGCCGGAGCCCAACGCTCTACCAACTGAGCTACCGGGGCGGCAATAGTCTGGTGATGATTGACACAAAGTTCCAGTCAAATATTTTGAGTGAACCAATGCGTCTGAATTTTGGCTTTTCTTGGCTAATCTACAGTTATCCTATATGATTTTTGACACTACTCCAAGTCAAACCTGTCTGTACCTACTGAGCATTCGTCGAAAACAAATTAAGATATTGAATATTCTTACATATAAGCCTTTTGAATTTTTCTCTATTTCGAATCCTTTCGACAGCAAATGCCCATTTTAATGCTCCCAATACGTTCGGATCCCCGCACCTCCTTGACTTTAGTGTTTGTTGGCATTATTTTCGATACCGAAAAGTACCCTCGCCCTCATAACAAAGTTCCTTCATGCCGTCTATGAGTGTATGAATGCATGTGATGCTGGAGCTGATATCTTGATTTCCAAGGAAATGCTGGTCTGAAGACGTCACCGCGGACTAAAAGATGTACCTATCAGTCGACATGAGTGATGACCCAGTCGATACTGAACAAAAATTAGCAACTAAAAAGTTCTTGAGTGAAGATCTCACTGACCGCCATCTTACCCACAACTTGGACGTGGCCCTTGCCCTGCACAGTTTCGAACTCGGGCGCTTCGGTAGAAATCTCGCACACGTACCAGCCCGTGTACCTCGGTATGGCGCTCCTCAGGTGCACGTGTGTGGCGTTCGACTTCGCTACCTGCAACATATGCCACCTGTTCAGTTTTGAAGCTGGTAGTGAAATCATTGAAGAGTATTCTGAAAATTTTGGAAATAGTAAACGGAAATAGTGTACAACATGACTAGACTTATTCGTTTGGTATTGATATAGACTATTTCAATAATAACTAATCATAACATGAATATCTCAGGAAATGGGGTTGACTCCCCCTGGATTTTTAATCCTATCACATGGTTTGTTTAGGCGTTGTACTAAAAAAAACATGCAGACTATTGGAAGGCCAAGGTATATTAATAAAGAAATTGTTTCCAGTCAACGTCATAGGGATTACGGTTAAGAATATTGAACATTCGGGACGGGAGGGGGCGTGGCTTTTCTGGCCCCCTGTTCCTACGCGCATACATTCCAGTGCTACCGCATCCACTGGAACCCCCAAGATCGAGAGGAGACCTGCAGCACATAATCACTGCATGCATAATACACCAGTGTGCAATAACCCGGAGAGTTGCATGGTGTTGATGCTTCCACTTACATTGACATGTATGTGCGACTGCGGGAACGTCTTCTTGGGACTGAGGAGGGACGGCTCAAACCTGAAGAACTCTCGGCCGTCCTTGTACCACTTGATGGAGTAGAGCGGCCGGTCTTCCAGGTCGTAGACACAGGCGAGCACGGTGTCCTGACCTCGGCGCACGTGACCCGGAATGGTGACCTGGTGCAGCTGCAGGCACTCAGAGCCTGCAACGATATGGTCCTGGTGTCAGGTGATGCGAGCCTTAAGCATAGCATGAGGTATTATATAAATATTCATTACTAGTTGACGTGGATGGTCTGATTTTGTGACTGTGATTAGCGTTATGTTTGTGTTTGGTATTAGTTGTAGGCATTGTATTTATGTATGTATATATATATATATATATATATATATATATATATATATATATATATATATATATATATATATATATAAATTATTGTATATTAGCAAATAATTTTATTCGTAGTTTTAAGTGCACATTTTAGTTTCGAAACTCTTAAATACTATAATACATAAAAAAAAATGCCTCTCAGCCCTCAAAATCACAATGATGCAAGTTTTATGAACTATTCTCATCATTACTCATATTGGTGTCAAAAGAAAAAAATTAGTGCCAACAAATATTTTGGGAATTAATGTTTTGGGCATTTCTTCCGCAAAATTACCATTAAATTTCCAGCGTGCGGAAGTGGGTGGGCACCAAGTAGTAATGTATTTCTTCTGACTCTTCGAGTTATTATGTTTTCGAATGTCTCTGGAATATTCATGATGCAAAATAAATTAAGCACTTAACACCCGCACTGGAGGGGGTCTGCCACTAACGCGCACTGGAGGGGCCTGGTAGGCCCCCCTAAGATCTCGGAAACTAAGAGGCATAGAAAAACGAAATTTAA
This sequence comes from Lepas anatifera, assembly GCA_034440635.1. NCBI lineage: Eukaryota > Metazoa > Arthropoda > Thecostraca > Lepadidae > Lepas > Lepas anatifera. The sequence goes on along the minus strand of JAOTON010000176.1, from coordinate 71,952 downwards.
GAGGTGGGTGGGGGTTATAGTGATCTACATCATGACAAATTTTTATTGACCTAGGTCAATATCTTCAAGGTCAAACGAGGTCATAAAGGTCAAAACTTGGTCATGCTGGGGACCGACTGGTCAATGCCGTGATTATGCGGGAAAATGGCGGGAATAAGTTAAAGGCGGACCAGGGTCATATAGAGAAGGTCTCAAAGAGCCTTCCCTTCAATTTTGGGGTCAAGATCATTCAAGGTCTTTGACCTGTAAGGTCAGAATATAGTATACTACTTATAATGTACACTTTGACTAACACTATAGCCACTGTTTGGCGGGAAATGAGGATTAACCTTTGCAAATGACCTTTGACCCTGCCCTTTGACCTTGACCTTGGTATAAGGGTACCTTTTCGATGACTTCATAGCATAATGTACGTCAGACCGGGTAACGTCATTTGACCGGAAGCACTGTGGTCAGTGACCTTGAAAGTGCCGATATGACCTTGACCTGTGACCTTTGACCTTGACCTTGACCTTCATGTGAGGTGACCTCGACATATAATCCCGGTTATATGGTGTCATGACTTCACCACTCCATCTCCAATGCACGCTAACTGGTCCGACCACGCGATTACGGCGATCTCAAAATGCAGGTCTGACTTTAAAAGCCTATAAGTCAAAAAATTTTCGAACGATTTTCAAAAAATTTTCACCAATCGACGCGCTATTAAATTCTGTTAAATGTGGCAAAGTGTTGTATTTCGGCTACGAGCGGTTCTCCGGCCACCTTGGAAAAACAGGTGGGGGGCCTCCGAGGCCCCCCTCCAGTGCGCGTGTTAAAGAACAAAAAACATATCCAATGCGCAAAACCTCACTTCGTCCCATTTTGGGATCTGGGTGGCGCAACCGGTTAGCGCGCGCACTTGGTTCGGCCTCCGACAATCTGTATGAGTAGGGTGTCGTGGGTTCGAGCCCACCCAGAAGCAGGATTTTGCGCCCTGCCCCAGCTCGAGCCTTGCTGATTCCCTTCCCCTCCGAAGCCATATGACCTCAGCAGTCGTTAATCGTTAAGCCCCAAAAATCATTATTATTATTACTTCCCTTTTTGATTCCGTGTATTCATCCTCTGGACGTAGTGGCGAATTTATGTGGTCATTCCCATACATCGCTTATAGTATACTGCAAGAAAAGATCAAGGGCCATGCGGCCCCTCGCGATCTGACAAATCAAAATGTTTACACTCGTAGAGCTCAACATCCCGTCACTAAACAAACTGTCAACTGTTAACAGAGAAACGATTGAGCTAAAGGCTTCCGTTTGGACCGGAGCCTTGGGGTGCCGTTTGTTTTCGGCGGTGTTGGCGTAACACCGCATAAACGTCACCTTACCAAAGCTTCTGCCTGATATTTCAGCAAGCCTCGATAACTGGGTGTCACAGCAGTCACGTGATCTTGTTGCTGCTCGGGGGGGGGTGGAACTCTCAGCACACTTGATATTATTCAATGCCATCCAGCCTTACCTAAATGGCAGAATAGTTATTGTCTGGAATAGGGCATTCTAACATCGGAAAAACAAATAACGAACTATTATAACCAGGCTTCCTAGAGGTTTCCTAGAACCATTTATAGATCCCATATCCCGTTTACAACACGAATTGTTCATTTTGTCAACAATTATCATATTGAACTCGAGGAAGTATGCCGCCAAACAGGCGAGTTTTAAACTCACAACCTTACGATCATGAGAGAAATGTCCTAACCGCTTGACATTGGTCCCGTCAATCGATAGTCTAGAACACACCACCTCTGCGCCGAATATGAACTCCCAATCACGTAGAACCCACAGCCAGAGCACTCAAGGCCGTAATGGACAGTCTGAGCGGGTAATCGCCACGGAAAATTCCTGTTCGTACGCCCATCTCTGCCGCCATCGCTCATCGATGAAACCACCACGTGCGAACACCGCTCATGCTCTGAAACAATTGAGATGGAGTCGCGTGCTCTGCTGATGGATGCCTCCACCTCGGCGCCGCCTGATGAGAGGTCCCACTTCACAAATAACGCACCGCTGCGGCCAGGTAGGTGTGATTGCGAGTCAGAGTCAGATGGCACTCAGGAGGTGTGGTTTTTGAAGGTATGCGGGCGCTGAGTGGTCTGTCAGTATGTATATCGGCGCCATCGGTCGCTGCTCGACCCACTGACCGCGCGAACTCATACTGATGGCCGCTGTCAAACCACGGTTGGCTTTAACGGAGGCTTCGAAGCTAAGAAACATCTTATAGCTCGAAGCTAAGAAACATTTGATAGCTTTGTTAAATTGGGGCTTGCATAGCACTTGGGAGAGTGGTTAAATAATATAGAAGTTAGGGACATACGAGTAGGCGTTTATTGTCACCATGGCGGGCTGTAATCTGGGTGCAGGTATATTTAGAGAAAATCAAACATTTTCAAGACCAGTGATCTGTCTATACATTTTTCAAAACTAGATAATTTTTCATCATCATCATAATTTGTATTTGCGTTTTACGTGAAGGCAGGAGTGAACGAGACAGAAAGATGAAGGCAGGGAAGCGGTTACGACAGAGTCAAGCAAAAAGGCAATGATGAGCAACAGATCAGAAAGCTCCAGAGGTTTCCAAATAATTATTTAGAGGTTTTCAAACCACGCATTAAAACATGCCATTTTTTATGCATACGCTGCGTAGATTTTGTCCATTTCTAAAAAAACTTGGTCAAATTTTGGAAAATATGTATATAAACTTACTTAGGCTTACTTTCTATTATGGTAACGGATTACACGGGAACAGATTATCGTACCTCTTTGGTTGAGGGAATTACAGCCAGCTTAGAAAATGTCAAGCCAAACATTTGCGGAGAAGCCCCGCCAGAACAAATGCAGGAAAGCGCAGGCTTTCTCATAGGCTTTGCCACGTTATAACACCTTGCCAGACGATTTCAGGCAGCGCTAGTATCGCTAGCGTGAGCAATCACTACAAAACAAGTCGGGTCTGTAAGTGTGTGTGCGAGTTAGTGCGCTTTTAATAGTATACAGGGCCAAAAAAGTGTTCAGTGTGTCACCATTGAAAATGTCAAACCATAAATGCGTCACCAGTCCAGGCTGCAAAATGTGGCACGTTTTACGTTATTAGGATAATGATGGACACTCCTGGATCATCCTAGTTGTTAACAAACATAGCGAGCCGTAACGACAGGCGCCAGTCTCAGATATTTTTCCTGTATTTGTCTGGGGAAAATGTCGGCAATTCTTGTCACCTTGCCAAACTTGGACTGTCACCATTTGTAATGGCAAAATAGCAGGTTTTCAATCCCTGATTGTATTCCAGTGTTGGTTGTAACTAGAGATGGCCTACGCTACGTTACGAAATTATTTTTTCGTAGCCGTAGGTCTGGAAATGAAACGTAGCGTAGCTGGGCGATTTATGTAGCATACTACGCCCAAATTTAGCGTATCGTAGCGTACTACGAAAAAAGTTACGTCATATATGTATTGTATCTTCTCGTGATCTCGACCGCGGTACTAAGGGTTCTTGGCAACGATTTGCTTTAAGTTGGAATTTGAAATAGAAGTGATAATATTTGAAAAAGTAACGACCAAACTATTACTTTAAAAATAAAACTTAAACAATTCAACGAGAAATGCATCAAATCGCTGTCAATTAAGATCGGGACCTTTTGGTGGATAGTGTAAATCACGAACACATTTTTGAGCCTGTAAAAATTAGAAGTCGGTTGATTTCAAATTATAATTTTTTTCAACTGGTGACAAGAATTCCCGACCATTGATCACACCTGTCAGGTCACACAATCAGGTCATCAGGTCACACATGAGTTCAGGTCAAGGCCACTATCTAATCTAGCATAGTGAATATACACATCATTTGACTCGTAGTAACAATCTCAACGTAATGGTGTCAAAATAATAGTTTTATCGTCATTTCCTGCAAAGGTGTTGACCCAAGTCTGAAAATCTGCTTAAGTAGCCCAGATGACCTCTCAGAGGTCACAGGTAAAACATTGCAACAGGAACCTAGAAAGGAGCCCAGGATACTACGATTTCGGGAACATGAAGGTATTATCAGCTTTATCTACACAAATACAGCCCAATTTTTTCCCATGCATTTCCAACGGAGAGGTTATGCTCCGTACCTAACCTTAGGTCATCGATATGAAAAATCCGGGAATATATGTTGTAGTACTCGATAGGCCCATTATGTGGTATCAGTTTCAATCAAATAGATTCACCCCTTTCTTACTTATGACACCTTAAACATTTTTGGAGGTCAAGTCACTTAATCTGCACTGGTGACCTGACCTGAGATGACCCAACCTCAAAATTGTGGGGAAAAGCTGCGGAACTGATCAAGGATAACGTGTGCCAAGTATGGCGGCGCTCCGCCCCGCCGCTTTTGACCGCCGCTCAAACCCGAGGGGGTGCTCAAACCCCCTCCCCGCCGGGGTGAAGGTTAAAGTATGAATATGTGAACAAAATGTTGATATCGTAGTACGATATATTTTTACCGCAGCCGTAGCTAAAGTACCGTAATTCCGTATTCGATGAAAAATAACGTAGTGTACTTCCGTAGCGTAGTTTTGGCCAAAATCGAACCGTAACGTAGCGTAATTCGGTAACGTAACGTTGCGTAAGCCATCTCTAGTTATAACGTGTGTCTGTTTTAGGTGTACTTTATGCATGATCACTCTTCTTCTTTTGCATTTTAGATAATCTTTGTAAATTTGACACTTGTATCTTTTTATCTCCTGTCGCCTGCTGCACCAAGAAGCTACCCGGGTAAAATTTCACGATAGACTATGAAAAGCCTCTCCTGTGTGATGTTTTGAAATAAACATACATGCAACCATACATACGAGTGGAGACGTAATAACGCCATGTAATCGGGATTATATGTCAAAGTTTTGGTGTTTTACCTCATATGAAGGTCAAGGTCAACGGTCACAGGTATAGGTCATCCAAGCATTGTCAAGGTATTTGAGCCCAGTTTTTCAGTCAGATGGCATTACTTACTCAGTATGACATATGTTATGCTGACTTCATAGTTCTCGATGTCACGGTCAAGGTCTCAGGTCAGAGTCAAAGGTCTTTTGTCAAGGTCAAAGCCTCACTTCTCGCCCAAAGGCTGCTATAGTGTCAAATATATTGTGCATTATTGGGAAAATGTCATATTTGTATTGTTAAGTTATACGTTAGTGCCCCTCAATAATTGTGACCTCAGACTTTCAGAGTATATTGTTCTCTCTTTGACCTTAGTCCACTGCAGCGGCCGATCCAGAGCGGGGGTTGGGGGCAAAAAAGGCATTTGCCCCCAAACGGAAAAGCTCGGGGAAAAACTATGTTTCCCCCCTCCTCAAAGCTGTTCACCTCCTTTGTGATGCGACGCATTTTTAGTTTAAAAATAAGGTGTTGTTGCTTCCAGTCTCAACTTCAAAGAGAACCAGTCAATTTCAGTGTAACAATTGGACCTTGAAGAGCAAATACAAGTCTCTTGTGGCCATATTCGGAGACAGTGGCAGATCTAGCCGGGGGTTTGGGAGGGGCAAACCAAAGTCGAAAAGCAAAAAAAAAAACAACGTCACGCAGTGAAAAATTGCGTTACAATATGCCTTTTCGGTAGGATTTTGGGAACTGGAGACGAAAAGCAAAAAAAAACGACACGGGATGAAAAATATGGACTCAAGATACTTTTTTCCTATCCAAGCCCCAATATTTACACTGAACTTCACTAATTCTGTTTGAAGTTGAGAGTTGAAGCACCAAAATCTTGCTTACAAGCTAAAAAGGAGTCGGGAAAAAGGAGGTCGATCGCTTTGGGGGGCAAAAACATAGTTTTGCCCCGAGCTTTCCGTTTGGGGGGCAATTGCCTTTTTGCCCCCTGGATCCGCCACTGTTCGGAGACGTTTTTTTGCTTTTCGGCTTTGTCTTTCCCCAAACTTACCGGCTAGATCCGCCACTGGTCCGCTGCTAGTGTATTCCCTTTTTGACGTATAGAACAGCATTTCCCAGTACCTGAGTCTCTAATGCGGCCCATATTTGACATTTAAGACTTTGTAGGACTTTAACGTCATTTTTTCTCAGAACTAATATTCCATCAACTTTAAGGTTTTCCGGGATTTAGTTTCTGGTAGGTATATAAGAAAGTTATTAATCGGATATTTCGAATCTATTTGACTTCTATTTGATTCTATTTGATTTATCAGCTGGCTGATAAAGAATCGTTAAATAGATTCGAAATATCCGATTAATAACTTTCTTATATACCTACCAGAAACTAAATCCCAGGAACTTTAAAGTTGATTTAAGATTTTGTTTGACCTTAACGATACTGACTTAGATAAATGAAAATTGGTATTAATGTAGATGACCATGGCCCCCACAGGCTCCCAAACGGGTGCTTTTCTAGCCCTCTCCTCACCGCGTGTTAACAAGAGCAAATCAAGTATCTTTGCTTATTTTCAAGGACAACATACATAATCAACTAAGGCAAACTTTCACTGGAGGAATCCTTCTTTTCTATTGTCGCAAAAGCGACGCTTTTACTGTTTTGCAAAATGTTCTGCTTGTCCCACTACTTACGAAAGCGCGCTGATCTATCGTTCTTTTGTTATGCATATCAAATGCCCATGAATAGGGCGAAGAGTGACAAACCGAATGTCGTGAAGTATGCAAATCGTGCTGAGAAGGACGCCTCCCATTGTTTCCACGCTGTGTACCAGCCGTGAAGTGTTGACACGTCGCCTGGCTGTCTTTTGTGAAGGCCAAGGGGCGTGCGGGCGTGTGGTGGTTTTCGCCTGTAGTTCAGTTTCGCATGGGAGGGCAGCCAAGCGCGTCACGTTTCCCGCCCCTATGACGACAACGTGAGTAGCCACACTCGCTGTTGTTGTGTATTATGGACGCCTGCAGGGTGCTGCGAGTTCCGGACCGTTCATATTAGGCACCAGTGACGGATCCAGGACTTCAATTTGGGGGGGGCTAGGGGACTCGAGCCTCCCTCACCATTACCCCGGATCAGCCTCCGCCTATGCATTAACTATAGGCACTCGGACATTTCAGGAGGGAGCTAAACGCACGCCCTGCTCGAGGTGGGAGCGAAATTCCCCCTCCTGGTTTTCCCCAGATAACACAAAAACGAAGAAACGCAGAGCAACGAAACTTACAGTACCATATCCTTAATAAATTGTACCCATCTGACCAAGTTTTTTAGGTCAGGTCATGTCAGATCAAGGAGCTATCTAAGATCAAGTGACCCAACCTCAAAACCTAAAATCACGAGTTTGAAGCGGCCGGGAATCCCAAAAACAAAAACCAAAGCAATGACATGTCAACACATGCCAAGGTTCCGGACCCACCAAACGCCACACCACCGTGACACATAGTCACGCAAGACACACACACGGCCCCGGAAGCGGCCCTAACGAAGATCTGCCAACTGATCAGTTTCAAACTTTCACAATATGGTAAAGTTATTAGGGTCTACAAATCTGCTATCTCGGAATTTTGATATTGTTGACCTAAGGTGGGGTCAATTTTTTGGTCACCCCATTATGTCTATGGTGAAAAATTGAAAGGGCCCGCTTTCAGTAAATACTGGATAGATAAAGCTAAAAATCCTCACACCATGTGTTCTTACCAAGATATTAACGATAAAGTTGAGTTTTTGACCATCTGACCTCTAAAAGGTCATGTCAGGCCACAAGAGCATACAATGATTGTTTTGCCAATAACTTCTCACTGAATTGAGATAAAGATTTTATTTTGCTTTCATTGTGCTTATATTGTCATGGGGAGGTAATTGATATGCAACATGACCATACCAGGTCACCCTGTAACACTGACCTAGCTCGAGGTCAGGTAATTTTCACGATTTGACCTAGCCAGGTCATATTCGATTTGCCATGATGAGAGGAATCCAATGATACATAAATGCTTCTTCTAGCTTTGCTGAGTAAATATCTAGAGGTGGAAACGTACGTAGAGGTGAAAACCCTGTTGTAAGCCTATGGAACCTTCTTTGACCTATGCTGACCTCAATATTGACCTGACATAAAAATGTTTCTCATAATCTCTCTTCGTCTCGTCAAGAGCTTTCGAACGCCGTCCGTAATTTTTCTTTAGCTTTCCTGGGAAATGAGATACGGAGGGGAGGGGGCGAAAAACGCCCCCCCAGCGGGGCGCGTCATGACAGGGACTCCAGCAGGGCGCGTGTTAAGCCCCCTAGCCTCCCCGTTGTATCCGCCACTGTTAGGAACAAAGCACACAAGTGGTAACTTGAGCTGCAGAAGAGTATAGGGGAGCCCAACGGCTTTTGGAGCACGTGAGAATAATCAACTTCACCCCCCACCCGTAGGCGGATCCAGGGTTACCGATCGGGGGGGGGGGGCACCTTCCCGGGGGCGCCATTCGGACCAGGGGGCGCCACTTTTGGTCGGCAAAACGTATCAGGTGGGCGCAAAATCCTATCGGTGGGCACCAATTTTTGCAGCCTGGAGGGGAGGGGCAGGGGTGGGAAGCGACATTTCAGGGGGGGCGCCATCAACCTTCAGGGGGCGCCGAGGGTCGATCGGTGGGGGGGGGACACGTGCCCCATTTTCCTCCTCTCCTGGATCAGCCTATGCCCCCACCTCCTTACCTAGAAGACTATTATAAACTTGGCGTTTCCGGGCTCCGCCACCAACCCATTTCCGCCCATGTAGCAATTGTGCGAATTAAGCCATCATGCTGCGGCCCTGGAGCCGAAAAGTAGCACTTAGTGCGAAACAAGATCTGCTGTCCGGACATAAAGGTTATGGGAATACAGCAGATTGTGTTGGCACCGTCGCAGTAAATGTCCTTTGCCTACTTCAACGTTCCCACCTCAGCCAGACATGATCTTTTATGCGCGGGCTGCATTGGCAGACGCATGGGGGGGGCATTCCGGCCATGGCCCCCGAAACTTTGGAAGGGGGCCACAACTATCGTTTGCACCCCCCAAGGCCGGAGAAATGTTGTGTTAACAATAGGTCTGTCGAGCAATCAAATATTCGCTTCGCCCATGGCGGGTTGATAGAATAATTTATCTCATGACTGACCAAAACCAAATAAAACTGGCTCCTGATGCATCTCAACTCGCAATTGTTCCTGTTCAAGGATAAATGCCAATCCAGAACGGCACAGAAGGTTGCTTAAATGTGAGAGAGATGTATGCATCAGTTCAATTCTGGGGCGCGTATCTGGAGGTTTATCTAGCAAGAAAAAACTACGTACCATTAAATAATATCATGCCTCACGGCCCAAGAATACTTGCTGATTGCATTATGTCCAACGTCCAGAGTCATTTATCACCATGGCAGGAGCGGACTCAGAATACAAGCTTAGGAGGTAAATAATGCTGGAAAAATTTTAAATACGAAACAACTTCTTCGCAAAGTTATTCAAGGTTACCAAACGCCAAACGGTCCAGAATAGCCAAAATCAGGACCATTTCTGCCAAACTTGGCTACAATTCTGCGGCTGTCGGAGGAGTTTATCAGGCAGACGCCCTTTAACCAGCGCTGTCAGAGTTTTAAACTGCGGAGGAGCGAGGGAAAACAGTCATCAATCTCTCAGAGAAACGGGCCAGGAAAGGCCCAGGAGGCGAAGCAAGACACTGCAACGGTTTCTGATGTGGCGCACCTCCGTTCGGAGAGCTGGAGATACACACTGTTATTTCGCCACGTATTTCGTTTAATATTTGAAAGATAAGACTAAAAATTTATTATCTTTCGCCAGCAGACGATAAGCCCCAGAATCTGAATAGCTGTTTCATAGTCTTTAACACAACCAGGGCTAAAAAATTATGGCCTAGGCGATTCTTAGGCAAATAATTTAGTAGAATACACAATGCATTCTTATATATGAATGCTATGATAAGCCCTTCTGACTACAAGTGAGATACATCATATCGGTTTTAGAAAGGACGGACTATCGAATTATCACATTGTTCATCGTTCGATTGATTAGTAAGCGAGTTTTAATAGGTTTAGCGCTGTCATAAAATGGTCAATTTCTGTATATCCAAGTCTTAACCAAGGGGCAGGCCCCAAGGTTTTCGGGATAGCAGAAAAAACGAGGCCAGCACCGCGGTGAGGGCCACCCCCTGCATCATTTTCCCATCATCCCTGAAATTTTACCCCAGGTCACCCAAGGTCAGGTCACCAGACGAGGTCAACCAAGGTCACCCACTACATTAGAGCCGTAAGAGCACATTTCAAAGTCGATCGATTGAAACTTCCTATACTTCATGACCCTCCAGGGTCTACAAGGTGTATATCCGGGATTTTGATTTCGTGCCGAGGTCAGGTCACGAACGACCTCCCATTGAAAAGCATGGGAAAAGCTATTTCAGATATAAAAGCCACAAAAATGATTCAAATACCAGACTGCTCAGAACAACGTTTTGACACCCTTCACGGATCCCAGGGGTCATATTTGCCCACTTTCCAAGGTCATCCAAGGTCACCAGAGGCAAAAACAGTATTTACCAAACTTTGATTTAATTGAGCTAGAGCGGTGAAACAAACACCATCGTGTTGGTCTTGTCACTGGCTTTCATTTGATATACGGCAAGGTCACTTCGACCTTCGTGACCTCAGGTCATATTAGGCACGAGGTGACCCTGGCGGTCAAACCACTGGCGGGAGGTCTTTACGTTCCACATAGTGAAAAAGTACTGGCAATTTGCTATCAAATGTACTTTACCAGGCCTCAATAGCTCTAATGACATAAGAGTTATGCCCAGTTTGCTTAATCATTGCATATTCGAGTGAAAATAGCCGATCTGACCCAATTGACCTCTGAGGTCAAACCATTGACCGACACTAAAACATGCGAGTAATTTCTACTGAATTCACGCAAGCTTTCATTGCACTTGCAGATTTGCGCTAACGCCCATATTTTCGGAGTTAGAGGGGGCCACGATGCCCCCCGGTGGGGCGAAGGTGGCGCCGGACCCGGTGGGGCGCGGGTTAAATGCATAGTACCTAACTGGGCTCCAAAATTTGGTTTATCAAAAAATATTCAGATCATACCCATAACGGCAGTGACGTATCCAGGAATACATTTCGGGGGGCTAGGGGCTCGAGCCTGCCCAGCCATTGTCCCCGAAACGGCCTCCGGGTATGTATTAACTATAGGCACTCTGAGATTTCCGGGCGGCTTGAGCCCCCCCCGTAATAAGCCCTCCTGTATCCGCCAATGCATAAAGGCTCCCATCCAGACAAGACATTGACTCCACCACGAGCATCGATGGAGTGCTTATTCACTGTTGCTCGTCTGTGTGATTGCGTTCAGACCATTTCGTAGATTTTCTCCATTTTTAATGGCTTGCGAGAAACAGGCATGGAACTCCTGATGAATAAAAGAAAGGTGTTGATCGTTAACTTGTCAGGGTATTTATTTTTAATTCATATTGCAAGTAAAATCAGAGTTATTGAATACACCTAAAATAAGAACTAATAAACCATGTTTCGACCAGCAATTTTAATTTTCTAAGAAATAAGTATAGCCAAGTTAACAGTCAACATTCTGTTCATTACCAATAATTGTATTCTATATCGTGGGAAAAGGGCAAATTATAAGGTAATTTAGGACACTGCAGCATCTTGAAGTGGAGGATATTGCCCGTACATGGTGATAAAAGCCTATGGCCATTACAAGCCTCTGGGTTTTTTACCTCGTCATTTTGTTGGTTTTAGCTTTCATACCAACGTTATGACAAGGTCCTTCCAGTGAGTGTTGAAAGAACGTCTTAATCTGAATTTCCATGACTGTTTCTAAATTTATTTTCGTATGCCCAAGTCTTTGACCCAAATCTTTGAAATATTTCCTCACCGGTGAAATACTGATTGAATTCAACAAGTGTAGCGCAGCTGGCTCCCATACAGCTGACTCGGTTTTAAGGCCCGGTGGCTTCCTTGAACAAGTAGCAAGCTGACTACCGAGAAACCCTTCTAACAGGGAAAGAGTTGACGACGCCATATGACCCTGGTAGGTGGTGCTTCGATAAGTCCCAATAATTCTTAACAGCGAGGCTCAGAAAGCACAAGCATAATTTCGAATATTGAAGTGGAAGCTTATTTCACCTTTGGACATTGCCCTAGCAATGGCCGGCGTGAAATTGCCATACATGACATTGGGTCATGACCCTCCTTTGATTCGATTGTTCATTGGCTGAGAGTTGATATTACTCGTGGCCAACACAGGTCACCATTCAGTTTTCTGAATTTCCGGTTAATACATTGTTGACGGGAGCAGTTTAACCAGAGGAGCACGCCCGCACACACCATGCTTGAGAAAGTGCTGCGCTATTGATGACGCTTGGAGATGGATGCTTGGAATTGTGACTGGGCGCATCGCAGTCTTTGTTATCGGGCGGAGTGACCGGACATGCCCGCTTCGATAGGGGCCTGCTGTGCGTTTAAGTTACCCGGTGTCGCTTCTGAACTTGAGTGCAGGAGCAGGAGAGCTCACACTGACCACGCTGTGGAATTCTAGAGGTGGATGGGACAATGTGAACGTTATTTTTCATATGTGATGACTTACAGAAACAAAATTTAGTTGATAGGTATGAGGAACTGATAAGGCATGCTAGCTTTCAAATATCGAGCATTAAATTGGAAATCGGTGAAATAGATAACATTTTACTGAGCATCAAAGTTTTATTAAAATGGTCTCTCAAATAAATACAACAATATGCGTATTTATACATATATATATATATATATATATATATATATATATATATATATATATATATACAAATAAGTTCGTTAATTACAATTACCGCTTGAAAGACAGAATAAACTAATTTTCTAGCACTGAAACATGTACCTTGAACGTACATGTTATTTGCACGTATTTATTTAAATTATGCACGTACAACTTAGTTTGTATGACCTTTCTTGGTAGGTTTTTCAGCCGTCGATATCTATTCTGGAAAAACAAATATAGCCAGCCCTGTTTATGTGAGCGGGGTCCATTTGCAGGCCCATGGAAGCAAGGGTATTGTTTTGAGATAGTTTGCGTTAATCTTACATACTTTGGGAACCATATCAATGCGTAGTCAAACCTTTTGTGTCATTTTTGGGCTGTTTTAAACTATACACATGAACCTTTTGGTGGAAAGCTTCTCGCACCTCCCGAAAATGTAGTTATGGTCTTTGCTATAGCATAGGGGCTTCCTTTGACCCGGAAAGATGGCATGAACTCGTAATATATGGCTTGAAAACCTCCTGCCCTCGGGAATTAGATCACGGTTCCCTGGCAATAACACTGCGGCACTGGGCATGTATGTACTTGGGAATCGTAGGCTCGGGAACTATTGCATTTGTATTGCGCGTTTTTAATTACTGCCATACGCCTCCTCAATGGAGTCTAGTATGCATAACATTATCGTGGAAAACCAGCCATCCAGAACAAGAAGAAGGACAAATATCCGTCAGCTCCGACAGTGAAAGAGGGGTATGCAGCCTGTTGCCAAGCGTAATATCTACGTGTCGCTCCAGGCACAGTATCATCATCTTCCTGTAATTTGCTCGAAGTGTACCTACATAATTGGTAAAATGAAGGAGATATTGATTTAGCTCATCATCCTTAACATTGAATAGCTACGTGAAATGCTAATGCCAGACTGTAATAGGCTCAATGTTTACGTCACTTCACGTTAATTATGTCAATATAATTCTAATCCTTGCGTCATTGTAACCGTTGGAGACGTTCCCTGACAAAGCTTAGTGTTCAACACTAAGCCACCCTGGCAGCGACAGACATGAATGGCCCCGTTGATTGGTCCATCGGCAGAATGAATAGTTCACGCCTCAGCCGCTTCCATGATCCATTTACTTCGTATAGCAACGACACAAAACCGGAGTTGAGTCAATAATTCATAGCGGGTCTCAACAATATCTTGGAGGCTCCAAGAAGATAAGCTATCAGTTAAACGCAATGCACCTCACATAACTTTTAATAAAAGTGCATGCTATCAAGAATCTGTAAATTATTTTCTTTCCTGGAAATACAAATATAACCTAGCGTGGGCGCTTGATTCTTGTGAACATTCTTTGTGTTAAATATATCATCTTGAGTTCAAATCCAATCATAAGGTTTCCATATTTTCTTTAATTTCCGTTTTCTCCATGAAATAGTTGTTTTCGGAATTTGTTAATTTCTTTAAAAGGAAGCGCAAACTGTGCGCATCATACAATAATCGTCGCGTTTATTCAAAACGTTTCGTGTCGGAATGAAAGAGAATGAACGACGTCAAATTCTCCGGAAGCCCGGTCCGGAATGTTTGAAAGAACGCAGCCTATGTCGCATTGTCGCAGTACGGCCATTTGGCGCCATATAGGGTGAGAGTCCAGTCAGCGCCACACAGCCAGACCATTACACTGGTGAGGAGGGGTCTGAATTCTGCAGAAAATGTAGACACAAGGACATAATTGTTTTGTATTATCGGAATTTCCTAGTCACATAAATTCCTGCCACAGAATTTATAGCCAAGGAAATGCTCGCAAAAAATTAGCAACGCCGGTTATGACGCTTTGTTTGATGGCTGGATCCAAATATTTCTGAAGCATATTTTACGTCTCATCAGCACAAAGTGTGGGTAGAATAAATACATTTTGATTCAAAACGCTTTGAATTGTGAAAATAATGAAATGGTCACGGTATGCAAGTTCCTCGCTGCGAGAAAAAAAATCAGTATTCGATCTAAACAAGTCTCTCATATCATTATAATCAATTATGCCTATCATGGGTTATGCCAGTTATAAAGGTCAGATTGCTGTATGTGGTTGAATGACGCCCGGTGGGTGGTACTGCCTCATTATGATAGGGTTTATTCTCTTATTAACATGCTCTTTACTAAATTTCAAACACATCAATTCATCAAAGACTACAAAATTTCCTACCAGATGATATCGAAGAGTCTTAGCTACTTTCAGCACACGAGGTGAAATTGTCAAGCTGGGCTGGCCACCTTAATGACTTCTAAATGCCGCAATTTTCAAGATGTACTTTCATTTAAGCTCACCTGCTGAGCCTTTGAAGGATTTTTTTCTGGAAAACCTCTTTCAGATATAATATTTTAACAGGTAGACCCACAGAAAAATGTCAGGGTAAGGGCAGGTAAGAGTACGCAGGAGATAACAGTTTAAGTAAAGGTATGATAACAGTACACAGCAGCTGTTTTGGTTACTTAGCAACCACTGAAATGGTGGATACCCTGGTATAAAAAAGCAAGGTTGGTCCCTTGGCTGCTAAAACAAAATTCAACGTGCTCCTGTTCTTTCCGCGGGAGTACGGAGAAAAACAAGTTTCAGGGCACTCTTAATGTAATATTTCTTAACTAGGTTAACTTGTAGACCATGCTTCTATTAGCAATAGTATTGTATTATGGCCTGTCATCAGTAATAAAGCTGATCTAGGACTGTGCTACAGGACTGAAGCTCACGCTAAAACACTTGCCAGCATGTTTATGAAGATTTTCTTCCCAAGGGAGCATGTCCGGCAAGAGTACGCAGTGGACCATCGTGCAAGAGCATGCATGCTAAGAGATAGGGAAATTTATTTTTGCTCGGGACAGAGTCCGTAGTTCATATTTGGAAACCAAAATATTGCAGCATAGTTCTTGTAAACTTAGAAGGATATAAAATCCTACAATCGCCTAGTTTAGCGACAACAAATTTCGCGACATGGCCTATGCTCCTAAAGCACAGCGGGGCATGAATGCATACTCCGGCCTCCTCCCTTGCGTACTGTTACCCACCCACTCCGGCAAGAGTACGCACTTGACTTTTTATTTTTGATGGGCTCGTGGCGAGTTCCTTTCAGAGACGTCGAGTTTAAACATGGACGATGCATAGACAATTCTTCAGGCTAAACAGCCATAGAAAATGTTTGCTGTTAGGCAAATAGGAGAAGTGAAACCTTTAGAAAATTAAGTGCGTACTCTTACAGGGACTTCCCTTAAGTTTTTGTATGGGCACCATTTACCTACCAATCTTGCATACTTTTTGATATGTATTTAAGTTTGTCGCAAGTACAGGTGCAGGTCTGGATCAAATGTTCCGCCTGGTCATTAACCCGCCCCACCGGGGGTCCGGCGCCACCTTCGCCCCACCGGGGGCCATCGATGGCCCCCTCTAACTCCGAAAATATGGGCGTTAGTGCAAATCTGCAAAGTGCAATAGAAAGCTCGCGTGAATTCAATAAGAAATTACTTCGCATGTTTTAGTGCTCAGGTCAATGGTTTGACCTCCAGAGGTCAAATTAGGTCAAGATCGGCTATTTTTACCCAAATATGCAATGATTAAGCAAACTGGGCATAACTCTTATGTCATTAGAGCTTTGAGGCCTGGTAAAGTACATTTGATAGCAAATTGCCAGTACTTTTTCCGCTCTGTGGAACATAAAGACCTCCCGCCAGTGGTTTGGCCTCCAGAGGTCACCTCGTGACCTAATATGACCTGAGGTCACGAAAGGTCAAAAAGTGACCTTGCCGTATATCAAATGAAAGCCAGTGACAAGACAAACACGATGGTGTTTGTTTCACCGCTCTAGCTTAATTATGTCAAAAGTTATTGTCAAAATACTGTTTTTGACCTCTGGTGACCTTGGATGACCTTGGAAAAGTCAAAGGGCAAATATGACCCCTGGGATCCGTGAAAGGGTGTCCAAAAATGCTGTTCTAAGCAGTCTGAGTATTTGCAATCATTTTTGTGGCTTTTATATCATGAAATAGCTTTTCCCCATGCTTTTCCAATGGGAGAGGTCGCCTCGTGACCTGACCTCAGGGCACGAAATCGAAAAATCCCGGATATACACCTTGTAGACCCTGGAGGGGTCATGAAGTGTAGGAAGTTTCAAATTGATCGACTTTGAAATGTAGCTCTTACAGAGCTCTAAAGGTGAAGTGAGGTGACCTTGGTTGACCTCGTCTGGTGACCTGACCTTGGGTGACCTGGGGTAAAAAATTTCAGGATGATGGGAAAATTATGCAGTGAGAGGTAGAGCCCTCAACTGCGGTGCTGCGCCTCGTCGTTTTTCTGCTATCCCGGAAAAACCTTAGGGGCCATCGATGGCCCCCCGGTGGGGCGAGGGTTAAGGTAGATTCGCATTCTGTCAAAAGTGAGTATTTTCAACCTCTTACCATAAAAATGTCACAAGCACAGGTGGAAAACCTGAACCATTATTACCATTTAACCACCTTAGCAGTTTTGCCAACACAATATTTCGGCTAAAAAAACACTCTAACTTTGTGCCAGAGTTGGTTTTTCAGAGCCAGCGGATGAAAATACTACTCTTCGAACATAATGAGTTGTCAGATAATAGGTGGATCCAGGATTTTGAATCGGGTTTTTGGTGAGGGATGGCGCCATCCGGATCAGGACGTCGTCGCTGGGCAGCAAAACCTATCAGGTGGGCGCCAAATCATATCGCAGGGGTTCCGATGCTTACATCCAGGAGGAGCAACATTTCAGAGGGGCCTTTCAGGGGGCGCCGAGGGTCCATTAGGCGAAGGAAGGCAAGCGCCCCCATCTGTCCGGGATCCGCCAATAGGGCAGATAAAGGGCCAATAGGGAACTTATATTTGGAGTGCGCAGATTGAAACTTTGTGCTGCTCGAAAATGCCCGGTTTTACTCACCTGGAAAGCAGATTAGGAGACTGATTAGCGAGAGTGCCACCGACAGAGACGTCCACATATTCTCAGCGCTGCAGCCGTTCAAGGTGAGCCTGCGTCGAGTTGCCGGCCGCCCGACTCTACACCCGAGCGGAGCCCGTCTCCAGGTGACCGGGCATCAGGTTGCCCCAGGTCACGTGATCTCTCACCAGTCTCATGTCCGCCCGCACATCCCGGTGTGTGTGCTCGCGTCACCTCTCGGATAATCCCGCCCCCGCCACCGGCGCTCCCGTCAAACTGACGTCTCGCGGCTTCCGTCAGACCCGCCGCGCCGTCAGCCACCTGCCGGCCACTGCGCATGCGCGGGGGGCACGCGCCGGAACATAGGCCGGCTGGAAACGACTGGGTTAGAGGGAGAGTAAAGGGGAGCACCTGTCCAGGGCACGTGCTGTCCGGGGTCCCACACAAGGGTGAGAAGGCAGCTGACAGAGTAGCCTGAATCATTACCGGCTAAGTATTTCTGACGCTTTATTAAAAAAACCCGCAATTTATTACAAGTTAATGCTCTAAAATTTTTATGAGATAGTGATTACTTACCTACGCAGCTCCGAGGGATTTCCATTTCCACTAACTAGCTTAAATACACAGTGAAAGGAAGTCCCATCCAATGATGAAGTGATAGCTTGGGTACGGGAGTAGGGCATCGAGGGGAGCCGTTGGAATTGCTCGCCTCTTTTCACTATCAAAGCAAGCGAGCAGGGGTGGAGGCCGATTGTATTTGGGGAGCTTGAATTCTGTCAGAACTGCCACCCTTTGTTCGTGCACCCCTAGAATGGCATTAGCGGTGACCTTGCGGCTAAACACACCATCATTCAGGCCGGATTGGGGGCAATTGTGGCGCAGAGGAGAGGACCATGACGGCATTTGACAGGCTGGGAGGGCCACCAGGTGCCGCTGAGTGCATGTACATTGTTCTCCCGTCACCCGATAACGAAGGACCAGGCTCACAATCCTTGGCTGGAGGATCAGGCTCACAACCTTTGGCTGGAGGATCAAACCCCGCATAGGTGGAGATCCCGGGGAGGGGGGGCGGGTTTGGCGAGGTTTCCGGACCTCCCCTGAATTTTGGGTCTCCCATAGGCTTTGTATAGGGTATTTTATTATCGTGCCAGCGTTAACCCATCCAGGACCCCCTTGGTCGAGAATATATATGTAACCCTCACAGGCGGATCCAGGATTGCCGATCGGAGGGGGCACCTTCCGGGGGCGCCATCCGGACCAGGGGGGCGCCACTTATGACCGGCAAAACCTATCAGATGGGCGCCAAATCCTATCGGTGGGCGCCGACTTTCGTATCCTGGGGGGGGTGGGAAGCGACATTTCAGGAGGGCGCCATCGACCTTTCAGGGGGCGCCGAGGGTCGATCGGGGGGGCACGTGCCCCCTTGCCCCTGGATCCGCCTATGGTAACCCTGATCCTCAGCACGCTTAGTTTGTTAGGTTCAACACTGCTAATTCTCTGAGGCACAGTCAGGCTCAGCCTGGGCCCATGGTCATCACTATCACTCGAATTTCGGCGGCATTTTTTGTGCCCAACATATGGTGGAACATAATTGAGACCATTATTGGCACTGCGCTCCCTGGCTTAAACTAATGGGCGTTTCCAGTCAGCTAAAGTTGGAGACTTAAATGTCGCTTCATCCATTTCAACGAGCTATTTTGCTAGTGTTAAAAACTCTTCTGGCTGCTGCCTATTTTCTGGACATGAGATATTAAGCGATCGTGTGGTCAAACGGAGCAAACGATAAAAACACTCCAAACAAATTCTGAAAATTGTCAAACGTGAAACGGCCTTCTTTACAAACATAACCGAACAAAAATGCTTAGTAAGGCCAACGAAGAGTGTTTGGAACTACCTATTCATCACAAGCACTATACGGAAAATGAAAAATCACCCATGCTCAGTGACCATCAGAAACTTCCCAGCAATATGGGTCATTCGCTCGACAACCGCAGATATTCAGCAATTCCCACGCAATGCAGCTAAAGCTGGCAAGCTCAGATGCCTGAGGCGAGGCGCCGGCGGCTGCCATTGTGACAGAGACCGACGTTTGGCCGGCGGGAGAGCCGGAAGCCTGGTGGTTGGGTGGTGAACCCTGCAGGCAGCTCCCATCACACATCTGCACATCCGGCAGCTGCCAGCGGAGCCGGCTCCGTAGTCCAGTTCACAGAGCTGCGGCGGCGGCGGTTGCAGCAGCGGTCCCGAGTCGCGCGCCGCGCTCGTGTCTCGCCGCCGCTCTCCCACGGTCAGTGATTGGCCGAGTCGTCGGCTGGCGGCAGCCGCGCCGCCCTGAGAACGGCTGTCACGTGGTCGCACGTGACAGCGCCGGTCGTCCGCCTAATTGGTGGTTTGTGTGTCAACGGTGTGTTTTGAGCGGAGTAAAATGTATCGTAGAGTGAGTGGGGTAACGTGATTTATCATTTGCCCGGGTGCTTCAAACCTTATCGAACTCACAATATAATCAAGTTTAGAAAATAGACTCTCAAGCAAAATTCAGACCTGCCATTTATTGACAAATAGTTGTACGGTGTAGCTGACGTTGATGATGCTGAAACTTTCGATCACAGGTATGACAGCTTAGACATGAACCAGCAATCAGGCAAACATCACCCAGAAATAATGAAAATACTAACTCTATTCTACTCTGTACAAGCACTGGCAGCGGAGGCCAAACCGAGCTCAGTTCCCGGGCAAATTTTCCAAAGCCCTTCGAGAAACCGGTCAAAAATCTGAAAACCTGCTTAAATAGCCCGAAATGATCTGTCAGAGGTCACAGGTCAAAATTACTACTTGAACCTGGGAAGGATCCTAGGATAACACGATTTGTAGAATATGAAGGTATTATCAGCCGTATCTATACAAATGCAGTCCAATTCCTGTTTTCCCCAAGCATTTCCAGTACATGACCCTAAGTCATTGATATAAACATCCCGGAACTTTCTTTTAGCACTCGGTGGGCCAATTATGTGGTATAAGTTTCAGTCCGATAGATTCCTGCATTTCTTACTTATGCCACCCAAACATTTTTGGAGGTTAGGCCTCTTTACCTACACTGGTGATCTTACCTGAGATGACCGAACCTTAAAATATTTGGGAAAAGCTGCGGAATTGATTAATGATAAGGTTTACTAAGTACGGCGGCGCTTTGCGCCACCTTTTGTTCGTTCCGCCGAAAAAGCCCGAGGGGGTGTTCAATTAAACACCCCTCCCCACCGGGGATGAGAGTTAAAACCACATGTATCGTCAACGACCACCAAATTTAACGCCTATCATTGTCAGTGATTACGTCCCGGTAGACTTTAGATCATGGGAGAGGGTAAACAATGATATTGAGGATTGTATGCGCAACACATGTCAATTCTTACAGATAGAATCATAGAAGACATATTTTATTTGAGCAAAACCAACAGAGTGGATTTTCTGTCAGACCATTCGGATCTGGGAAAAATGTTTCAAACTCAGTGCTTCTTTCCAAGAGGCAGGAAAAAGAGCCACTTCATTGCTATCTTTGCCGATTGGAAGAGGGCACCTCAATCGTAGTGATAAAAGTCCGTTAGCCCTCGCCCCATTGGGAGTGTTTGAAAACCCCCCTCGAGTTTTTTCCGGCGCCACAACAAAAAAGCGGGACGAAGCGCCACCGTACTTGACACGCCTTATCCTTGATCGATTTCGCAGCTTTCCCCAAAAGTTTAAGGTTTGGTCATCTCAGGTCAGGTCACCAGTGCAGGTCAAGTGACCTCACCTAAAAAAATGTTTACGGTGGTATAAGTAAGAAATGGGTGAATCTATCGAATTGAAACCTACAACACATAATGGCATCACCCAGTTCTACAAAATTTGTTCCGGGATTTTTCATAGAGATGACCTAAGTTCAAGAACGGACCATGATTTTCATTTGGAAATACATGGGAAAAACAGAAATTGGGCTGTATTTGTGTAGATAAAGCTGTTAATACCTTTATATTCTCCCAATCGAAGTATCCTGGGCCCTTGTCTAGGTTCATGTTTAAATTTTTGACCTGTGACCTCTGAGAGGTCATCTGGAGCTACTTAAGCAGTTTTCAGACTTAGGTCAATACCTTTGTACGAAATAATGATACATCTTGTATTTTGATAGAATTACGTTTTCTATGCTATTTCGAGTCGATTGAAATACATATTGACTATGCTAGGTAAAAAATCGACCTTGACCAGACCTGAGGTCAGGTCATTTTTGTGTTTTGACGTAGTATGGTCGTATCATGCATAATTCGATTCACCGTGACGAGAGGAAGCAAATGATTCCTACAAAATGATTCTAACTCAACTCTGTCCGATGCTAGCCCCTTAAAACTGTATTCAAAATGTCACCTTCGTCCCGTCATGATCTCAATATTGACCTGAGCTAAAAAGAGACTGATATAGTTTCTTCGTGAATTTATGTGAGCTATCTACCAGCATCCGCGTTTTTGTTCGCTATCTCGCATAGCGAGTTAGAGGGGGCGTTCAAACACCCCTCTAGGGCGAAGGTAGCTTGGAGGCCATTGGGGTGCGGGTTAACCATCGCCCCACCACCGGGGCCATCGATGGCCCCCGCCTGAGGTTTTTTGGAGATAGCAGAACAACGACGAGACGCAGCACGGCGGTTGAGAGCTCTATCTCTCACCTCATCATTTGCCCACCATTCCTGAAATTTTTTTACCCCGGGTCGCTCAAGGTCAGGTCACCAGGTGAGGTCAACCAAGGTCACCTCACTTCAATTGTTTTATCTCTATAAGAACTACATTTCTTAGTCGATTAATTTGAAACTTCCTATACCTAATGACCCCTCCAGGGTCTACACGATGTATATCTGGGATTTGTCGATTTCGTGACCTGAGGTCAGGTCACGAGGTGACCTCTCCCATTGAAAAGGCATAGGAAAAAGCTGTCTTATGATCTAAAAGTTACAAAAGCTACTGCAAATGCTCAGATTGCTCAGAAAAGCATTCTTGGACACCCTTTCATAGACCCCAGGGGCCATAATTGCCCTTTGGCCTTTCCGAGGTACCATGCAAGGTCACCAGGGGTCAAAAACAGTATTTTAACAATTACTTTTGACCTGAGAAAGATAGAGCGCTGAAATAATCGTGTATGTCCTGTAACTGGCTTTCATTTGATATACGACAAGGACACTTTCTGACCTTTCGTGACCTTAGGTCATATTAGGTCACGAGGTGACCCCTGGAGGTCAAATTACTGGCGGGAGGTCATTACGTTCTGTATAGCGGAGAAAGGTCTGGCATTTTTCTATCAAATGTCTTTACCAGATCTCAATAGCTCTAATCAGGGGCGTAGGAACGGTTTGAAAAGTGGGGGGCCAACCTTAGAGGGGGCCCACCTCAAGGGGAGCCCCAGTCCACGGGGGCCTATAATTTTAAAAATTTTAGATAGCTCGTTTAGTGTAATAAGGCATGCATGCAAACAAGGATGTCAATATATGGTAGATTGAGAAATTAAATTTTTCCCTATGATTTCGAGTTGTACCTATTATGATGTAATAAATCATAGAAAAACGCCAAAAAAATGTTTTGGTTTTTTACCTAGGCCCTTTTCAAATACGAAATAAATTTTTAAGCTTTTTTGGAGGATTTCACTCATTTTTTACCACGCGCGTTTTTTATATTTACATATGTTTAGGCCCTTTTCATTACATTTACAAAATTAAGAACTGCTTAGAAAACTACAGACAATGCTTTGATACCAAATAGCCTCACTTCGCTATGCCTAATCAACTTGTATTTGCTTATTTAATGACGAAAATGGGAAAATTTATGTAGGTTATTACGGATCTATTCTTTCCATCATTAGATATTGATTAGGTAAAGACTGATCACAATAAATACGCCTAGCTATATTTCGATGCCTAAAATGCAGAGTTCCAGCATGACTGTAAGTGCAATGTTGGTACTTGATGGCCAGCTTTGTGATGCCGAGGAGGTGTGAGCATGGTGTTATAGTGGTTAGCAACCCTGCTTTCCACGCAACCAACTCGGGTTTAAGGCACGGCAGATTCCTTGTGCAAGGAGCAATTTGACTCCCAAGAAGCCCCTCCAACAGGGAAAGAGTTGGCGACGCCATATAACCCTGCCATCGAAAGACGTCGCGCCTTTCGATGGCTCAGGGACGACTGTTGCTCGGCATTTAGTGCAGGGTCCGTGTCCGATTCATATTTTGTGTTGGGATTTATATGGAATGGAGTTTGATTGGGCCCAGTTCTCGGGACTCATTTGGAAACACTCGGGTAGTAGGTCCCTTGGCTTTGTTACGAAGCGCTCCTCCTCCAGGGGCTTGCAGGCAGCGTACTACCGAACTTGAACGTTCCCAGACAAGCTATCGGGGCCGTTTGGGTTTCCTGCTCTATATTACAGTTGCTGATATTTGTATATTCGTTGCGGGGCCCACCTCAAAGGGGGGCAGTATCCCCTTGACCCCCCGGTTCCTATGCCTATGCCGCCCAGGGGCCGCCAAATTATCTTGGAGGCCCCAAAGTCCAGACCATGGCTCAGGAACCCAGATCAGTCAGCTCAAGGGCCCAGACCAGTGCATTAGCTTCGGGACCAGCTTATCAAGGGACCCTACATAACCACAGCACCCCTAGAAGCTCATCACAGGGGAGCTCCAGATTCGCACAGGGAGCCAGATTAGCTTAGGGGCCCGGTTCAGCTCGGAGGTCCCCAGGTCGACTTATGTAGGGTCTCAAAACAGCTCAAGGGACTTGTTCAAGCTCACGGATCCCAGCTTAGCTCAATGATGCTAGAACAGTTCAGAGGCCCCAGACCAGCTCAGGGCTCTTGTTCAGTACAGGCCAGCTCAGCTCAGGGGCCCAGATCGGCTGATATAGCGTCCCCTCTCATACCAGCTCAGGGGCTCCATTCAAGCTCACGGCCCCAGCTTAGCCCAGGGAGCCTAGAAGAGTTCAGGGCCCCCATACTAGATCAGAGGCCCCAGTTAAGCAGAGCGGTACCCAGATTAGCTCAGGGCCCCAGCTAGGCTTAGGGGTCCCAGGGTGGCTGATGTAGAGTCTCAGAACACAGTGGCGTAGCCAGGATTCGGCCAAGGAGGGGTCCGACTACCGTTGGGGGCCCCAGGCCGGGGTTCCCTTAGTAACCGGGCCCATCTCCTATATCTTTTGTATAGTATTTTAACATTATAACATTCACACGAAGGAAATTTTGTTATGGCTTTTTAAGCATTCATTCTTATTTTGTTTATGGCTTGGTTTTTCGATCCGACCAAGTGTTGGTAAACTAAGGTCACCAAATATTAAGGATGGCCCATAACTTATATTGTAGCGTGGCTATAATAACAGCTTTGAGCCATATTTCGGGAAGTTCAATGTTGATGCGCGCATGATGTTAAACCTGAGTCTACCTCAATTCACTCGGGTAATCAGACATGAAGTTATTGGAGGTCAGTCGTTTTGAGTACGAAGAAATGATCTACGGGAAATGATTAGCAATTATTTCCCGGTGTCGAATCCATGAACTCTTTAATCAGGAAATTTCCAAAGAAACGAAAAAAAAACATAAAGATACAAGGGATATGGGAGTGTGTCCTGAACGGTACATAACCTCTATTCCGTCGACAGATCCTGTTGAGATCCAGTTACTTTCTTACCCTTGCTATCTTGTAAACGAGCAAATTACCAAGACAAAAGGCGCCCAAGATATCTATCGCTTTGGCTCACTCTGTTATTGTTATTTTCAACCTTTCATACCTATTTTTCTTTTTGGGATTATGCTCATCAATTTCTGTCATTACCCTAGTTTGTCTGGTTTCCTACGAAAATATTGGAAAGTTGTTTATTTCAGAATATTCAGGAGTGTATTTATTGGTGTTAAGCTACTAGATTAAAAATTGACTAGCCCTGTTCGATTTGCTCTTATGGTAAAATTAGATTAATTTTTGCCTTTCCTTCGATAATGGTGCCTGATCGACATGTTTTGTCCTTCTTTAGTACGCAATAGGGGTAGGTACATTTTTTTCCGAGGCATATGATTTTGAAAATTTGTATTTGAGCTCTGGAGCCACCTAAGACCAACACTTGGCGGCACTCACAAAGCTAATTTTCGGCCGCTCTCCCGATTATATCTCAAGGGGTCTCTGAGACTGATTCACGGCGCCTCTTGATCAAAACTGGGGGCCCCTGAGAATCTCTCGGGGCTCCTGAGATTAGTTATCGGCAGCACCTCTGAGACAAATTATTGGGCCCCCCAGATTTGCTCTAGAGGGGGGGCTGAGACTGACTATCGTGGCCATCCAGATTAGCTATTGGGGTCCCCTGAGGCTGTCTTTGGGGTGGGGGAGGGGGCTGGGAATGACTTCCGACAGCCCTCTGAGACTTACTCTAGGGCGCCCCTGAGACAAACACCCGGGGGGGGGTGGAATCACCTCTGAGACTGAGTCTTTGGCGTTCCTGAGACTGACTCTCGGAGGCTCCAGATTAGCTCTCGCGGGCCTAAGGCTAACTCCGGGCCCGTGAGACCAAAAATCGGGAGCACCTCTGGAAATTACTCTCAGAACCCTGAGATTAACTCTCTAATGTCTCTGAGACTGACAACCGGGAGCCCTCTGAGACTAACTTTTGGGTGCTCCCTGAAATTGACTCTTGGAGCCGTTTATACCAAAACTCGGGGGGGGCACAGCCTGAGGCTAAATATCGAGGGCTCCCAAAATTACCCCTCTGGGCCCCCTGAAACCAGCACTCAGCAGATCAAATTAGACTAACTCTCGGACCCCCGGATAACTCTCAGGGCCATCTGAAACTAAATATTGACTCCTGAGAGAGAAACCCGTGAGACTATGAGGGCCTTCTGAGACCGACTCTTGGGGAGCTCTGAGACTCACTCTTGTGGTTCTCTGAGACAGACTCTCAGAGGGACCCCGAGACCGAATCTCGGGGTCCCCTAGGACAGACTCTTGGGGTCCCCTTGACCGACTCTTGGGGTTCTCTGAGACTGACTCTCAGGGGTCCCCCTGAAATAGACTGTTGCAGGGCCCTGAGAACCACTCTCTGGGGGGGCCTGGGACTAGCTCGGCCCCCCTTCCCTGAGACAGACTCCCGGGGCCCCTGATGCCGACTTTTGGGGCCCCTGATACCAACCCTCAGGGGCCCCCGAAATCTACTTTCGGGGGGCCTTGAGACCGACTCTCAGGGCGGAGACCGTGAGGCCGACTCGGGACGCCCTGAGAACGAATCTTCAGGGGCCCCTGAGACTAACTCTGGGGGCCACGTGATCAGAGAATCCTTTGCAGTGGTTCAGATTGGCCCAAGAGGTGGGGGTCTGCGGACGCCTAGGGCCCCCTTGGCTACACCACTGTATCCACACTTTCGGGGGCCCTCCGAAATCACCATTTGGAGGCCCCTAAAATAACTGCTCCCCTAAACCAATACTCCGGAGCCCCTTGATACTGATGCCCGGGGGTCCTATGACCAAGCTCGGGGTCCCACTTAGATCAGGCTCAGGGGCACCCTTAGACCCATGCTCGCGCTTTTCTCAGGAGTAACTCGACACCGATGTTCCGGGGCCCTCAAGATCAATATTTCGAGCCCCCCCGAGACTAATGCTTGATACTCAAAGCTCGGGGGTTCCTTGAGACCAAGCTCGGGGGCCCCTGAGACCAAGCTCACGGGCCCCCGAGATCAATATTCGGTATTCCAGAGCCCTCGATACCGATGATTGGGGGCCGCCTGAGACCAAGCTTGGAAGACCCGTGAGACCAAGCTCGGGGCCCCTGAGTCCAAGCTCACGGGCCCCCGAGATCAATATTCGGTATTCCAGAGCCCTCGATACCGATGATCGGGGGCCGCCTGAGACCAAGCTCGGAAGACCCGTGAGACCAAGCTCGGGGCCCCTGAGTCCAAGTTCAGGGGTCCCCTGAGACCACGCTCGGGGGGCCCTGAGACCAAGCTCTGGGGCACCCTGAGACCAGAATCGAAAGGCCCGTGAGACCAGGATCGAAAGGTTCGTGAGTCCGAGCTCAGGGGACCCCCGAGATCAATGTTCGGTACTCTGGAGCCCTCGATACCGATGATCAGGGGCCCTTGAGACCAAGCTCGGGGTCCCCTGAGACCAAGCTCGGGGGCCTGAGACCAAGCTCGGGGGTTATCTGAGACCAAGCTCGGAGGGCTCCCTGACACCAAGCTCGGGGGCCCCTGAGACCAAGCTCAGGGGCCCTGAGACCAAACTCGAAAGGCCCCCTGATACCAAGCTCGGGAGCTCCCTGAGACCAAGCTCGGAGGGCCCCCAGACACCAAGCTCGGGGCCCCTGAGACCAAGCTCGGGGGCCCCTGAGACCAAAATCGAAAGGCCCATGAGACCGAGCTCGGGGAGGAGGGGCCCTGAGACCAAGCTCGGGGGCCCTGAGGCCAAGCTCGGGACCCCCTGAGACTGAGCACAGGGGTCCCCCAAGATCAATATTCGGTACTCCGGAGCCCTCGATACCGATTATCGGGGGCCTCCTGAGACCAAGCTCGGGAGCCCCCCCCACCGAGACCAAGCTCAGAAGCCCCCGAGATCAATTTTTTGTGTTTTTAGTGCATAAGGTTAGCCCAAGGGGTCCGCGGACCCCAGGGACCCCCCTCCCCTGGCTACACTACTGTCAGAACATCTCAAGGGACCCATTCAAGCTCACGGCCGCCAGGTCAGTGGCTGTAAAGCCTTATAGGGGTCCCATACCATCTCAGGGGCCCTCAGTTCAACACAGAAGCCCATATTAGCTCTGATGACCAGATAAGCTTAAGGGTCTGGATCATCCAGGGGCCCCTTGCAGGCATATTTGGGGTTTGAGAACAGTCCAGGGTTTCAATTAAAGCTTATAACCAAATTTCAAAGCAGGGGCCCTATTCCTGTGCAGGGGCCTCAGATAAGTTTAGGGTCTTCTGTGCATCACAGGGGATCCAGATTAGCTCAAGGGACAATATTAACTTTACGGTCCCAGCTGAGCTCAGGGGCCCCCCCAGGTCGGTGGATATAGGTTCTGGCCAACTCACGGGGCCCTGTTCAAGGTTACGGCCCCTAGCTCAGTTTAGGCATCCTAGAACAGTTCATGCTGCCCAAACCATCTCAGGGGCGCTCAGTTCAGCTCAAAGAGCCCAGATTAGCTCCTATGGTATCAGAGGCCAGTTCAGAGGCCCCGAGAAGCTCAGGGGACCTTAAAATCAACTCATAGGACCTCAACTTAATTTAGGGGCACAGGTAAGTTTAACGGGGTTCCGGGGCAAGCTATCGGGCCAGTTTGAGTTTCTCGCTTGATATTACAGTTGTTGATATTCTTAACTCCGTTGCGGGGGCCCATCACAGAAAAGTGGGGGGGCCAGTGGCCCCCCTGGCCCCACCGGTTCCTACGTCTATGGCTCTAATGGCGTAAGAGTTATTCAAAGTTATCTTAAGCATTACATATTTGAGTGAAAATAACCTATCGTGACCTAATTTGACCTCTGGAGTTCAAACCTGAGCGCTTAAACATGCAAAGTAATATATATCTGAATTCACGCGGGTTTTCTAATGCATTTTGCAGATTTTTGCTAACCCCTATTTTCGGAGTTAGAGGCCCCACTCCCCGAGGGGCGAAGGTGGCGCCGGACCCCGGTGGAGTGGTTTAACCCTTGCCCGGTGGCGGGTACGAGCCACCTGCGCCCTGGTGGGGGGCTAAAAAAGACCCCCACGATCTAAAAAAAACTAAGAGAGCTAGAACAAAACGCGAAACGGCAATCGAAGTTCTTCAAAAATAATATCGAATATACATCAGTCATTTTTCTCGTGCGGTCAACATCAAGGTCACCAGAGATCAAAATAGGTTAAAATCGTTAATATGAGGTGTGCGAAGAAAACCTCATATATCTCAGAAACTATGATAGCTAGAAACATTTTCTGAACACCATTCGAAGGCTCTTGAGTTGGTTTCTCATGACAGTGGAAATGATTGTCGGGTCAGGTCAACGCCTAGGGAGCTGCAGGTCACTAAACATTAGAAATGTGGTTGGGAATGTCCAAGTTCATAGCTACCAATGCATAAGGGCGTTTCCTTTTTCGCTAATAACTTCCAAACCAAGCAAGATACAGCCATAGTTGATGCACCATTGCAATCTTCTTGTCAATACAAATTGAACGATATATGCTATTGCTATGGCAGGTCCAATTTAAAATTGGACCTGACACAGTTCAACGGTCTGACCCAGCCTGACCTGGTATAGTCATGATGTATATCATTTGACTTGCAGTGACCATACAAACACTTTGGTAACAAAATACAAGTTCTATCTTTGTTATTCAAAATTTATAGAGCAAAACACCGAAAAATGCTTCTTTGACCTAAGGTGACCTTCCAAAGGTCACAAGTCAAAAATTTTGTATCAACTTCAGAAATGCGCTAAAATCAAGTCGTAAACGATGTTTGAAGTTGATTCCATCCACACTTACTGAGAAAAGCTCATTTCGTGATTTCCCCACGTATTTACAATGGGGATGTCATGCTCTGATGACCTTAGGTCACTCATATAAAAAATCCCGGAATCCCGGTGGACCCAATATGTGGTATGAGTTTCAACTTCATGGATTAGCCCTCCTCTGAGTTATGCAGTCCTAAGCATTTTTTAGGTGAGGTCACTTCATCTGGCCTGGTGACCTGACCTGATATGACCTTGAGCTAAAATTTTCAGGAAAGCTTTAAAAATGATGAAGTAACTGCTAGACTAAATTTGGCGGCGCTGCGCGCCGCTGTTTTTCAGTCACTTTGGAAAACACACGAGGGGATCTTAAAAGACCCCCACCCGAGCGAGGGTTAACACCTGCCCCGCTGGGGGTGGGCGAAATTCGCCCCCTTCTGGTTTTCCCCAGATAGCTAAAAAAGAAGAAACACAGAACAACGAAACTTACAGTACCTTATCCCTGATCAATTTTACACATCTGACCAATTGTTTTAGTTAAGGTCATGTCAGGGCAAGGAGCTATTCAGGGCCAAGTGACCCGACCTCAAAACATAAAATCACGAGTTTGAAGCGGCGCCCAGGGAACATCAGCAAACCGATCACTTCGAAACTTCCACAATATGATAAGGTCATTAGGGTCTACAAATCTGTTATCTCGGAATTTTGATATTTGTGACCTAAGGTGGGTCAATTTCTTGGTCACCCCATTATAAGTCATATGGTGAAAAATGGAAAAGGCTCGTTTTCAGTAGGTAAATACTAGATAGATAAAGCTGAAAATCCTCAAACCGTCTATTCTTACCATGATCTTCACCATAAAGTTGAGTTTTTGAGCATCTGATCTCTCAAAGGTCATATCAGGTCAGGGGAGCAGAGAGTGATTGTTTTGCCAATAACATCTCACTGAATTGAGATAAAGCTCCCATTTTGCTTGCATTGTGCTTATATTGTCACGGGAAGCCGATTGATACGCAACATGACCATACCAGGTCATTCTGTGACCCTAACCTAGTTCGAGGTCAGGTCAGTTTCACTTTTTGACCTAGCAAGGTCATATTATACATCACTCGATTCGCCACGATGAGAGGAGGAATCCAATGATCTATAAAGAGTTGCTCTAGCTCCCCTGAGGGCAGATCTAGAGAAGGAAACGTACACTGATCTGTTGTAAGCCTATAAGCTTGACCTATGCTGACCTCAATATTGACCTGACATAAAAATTATACGTATAAAATATCTTCGTCTTGTCAAGAGCTTTCGAACACCGCCCGTAATTTTCCTTTAGCTTTCGTGGGGAACGAGATACGGAGGGGGGTGAAAAACGCCCCCCTCCCGACGGGGCGTGTCATACCAGGGACCCCAGCGGGGCGCGTGTTAACACGCGCATTGACGGGGGTCTGAGCCACCTTCACTTTGACGGGTGGCGGGTACCCGCCCTCCCTCCCTAAGATCTCGAGAACCACGCTAGGTAGTGAAAAACTGTAAACGGCGTTGGGTAGCCCATCCACTTTTCCATCGAAAAAATTTGGACCATTTTCTTGTCAGGTCCCATTTAAGGTCACGAGAGGTCAAACTATGCCGTCATAGCGATAACATGTAAAATGGTTTTCGACCATTACATCTGAACAACTAAAGATAGAGCAAAATGACTTGAACCATATGAATCCTCGCAGTAAGCCGAATCCAATGACATATAATTTGACCTTGCTAGGTCAAATCAAGGATTTGACCAGACCTGAGGTCAGATCAAGGTCAAATTATATAAAATGCATTAGAACCGCTCAGACAAGGCGAGTCTAGGGGAGACCGGGGCTAGTTGCAGCCAGGGGCATGTTGAGCCACTCGCGATAACTCCGCTGTTCCTAAAGAAATTGCGCTGTAATCATAACAGGACATGCGTGCAACCGCTTTCCGTCTTTCAGCAGGAAACCGTCGTGGTATCTGGTCGGTAGCGGTTTGGAGACAGAAAAACCTGTTTTTCATAGCAAAAGTGAATTTTACTTTTGTCAAAAATTTTGTAATAGCACTGTTGATATTAGAGATAAAGATTAGCCGTACTAAATGAGTTGAATGCAGGTATTTACGCCTTATTTGGGCCAAAAACTATGAGAACTGATCACCCACTTTCTGCGTCAGCTGCCTCCGGAGTTGCGGCGGGGTTTCGGGGTAAGTTGAACCACGAGGGTGTTGGGGTAGGTTGAGCCATGATCAATGCGCCCCGGAGAAAAAAATGGAATACCTCAATTCCCCCCCAAACTAATGGTGCACGGTGGTGTAGTGGAAAGCACGCACACTTTCCATGCGGCTAACCCGTGTTCAAGACTGGGCGGCTTCCCTGATCAAAGAAAGAGCAAGTTGGCTTCCGAGAAACCTTCCAACAGGGATATAGTTGGCCACGCTATTCGGCCCGGGCAGTTGTCTCCTAAAATGTTTGCCATCGGGTCGACTCATTGGCGAAGGGGGAAAGGCATTTACCACCAGCATCTGATTTTTCCCTTTTATTTTCAAAACACTTCAGCGATTTAATGTCCGATTACCTGCCCCTGACCTGCTATTAGGCCGACCAATAATGGAGAAGAGCTTCCAGCGCTGGTCTTGGGCTTCCTCTTCCTTTAAAGCCCTCCAACTCTAGGGGATACAGGGGCATTGGCCTTTCCCGCAAAAAAGTTCAAATTGTACCCTCTTTGTGCCGATTTTCCTGTTTTCTCAAATAAACACTGTCCCGTGATTCCGCCCAGACTTTCAGCAGGGCCCAGCCACTGGCGGACGCAGGAGCCCCGTTTGGAGAAGGCAACTCGGGAAAATAGTAAAAAGATGGTTTTTTAAAGAAAATCGGCCAAAGTTTCGCTATTTGGGGGCCATGACCCCTTGCCCTCCCACCCCCCCCCACTCTGGATCCGCTAGGTTTGTCCAGCATGCCTGGAACGTCAGGTGGTGCCTCTGGGCCTTTGCCCGATCCCCAGCGGACACCAGCCCTACTGACGGATCGACTTGTGAAAAGCCCTCAGTAGGTCCTTGAAATGTCAGGATGTCTACTTAACATCTCAGCGCCTGAAAATCCAGCAGGGTTCAGCCTGCCTGGAAGATCAACGAATGCCCCTAGTAGTGGACTGGATCTTTAGCAGAGTCTTCCTGCACCATCAGTAGCAGAGCTGGACCTCCCCGCAGATGGTCTGAGCTGTACACGCAGCACAATCTTCCCGGACTATTCAATGAGCAGCAGTCTGCCCTGACCCTGACGGTGATACTGATCCTGTCCTGATCTTGCCCTACTGTCCTGATACGTTCTCGCCTGCAGCAGTCTGCCCGTTGCCTAAAGAGCTGAGGCCGGGGAAGAGAGCCTCGCATCACAGGAAAGCAGCAGTGCTGACGGATATACCAAAAAACAGCTTGCTGGAAGAGGAGGCAGAAAAGAAGTAAAAAAGAATACCAGCAAAGAACAGAGGTACAACAGATGACAAAGGCAAGACGCAAATGTAAGACGGGTGCAATAACAATACAAGGAAGCAAAGAAATGTTAGGAGGAAGCTTTACAAAGATGTTGAGGAGTTCAGCGATGAAAACGAGACACTATGCCTGGTGTGCTGCGACACTTTCTCAAACAGCCGCCCGGTTGAGCAATGGGTACAGTAGGTACTAGGAGTGCCGTGGATGGGCCTACCGTCTTTGTACGGGTGATTCCTCAACGTTTGGGTGTAAAAACAGTTCCAGTGACTGAAAGTGAGAATATTTGGTGTTTAGGTAATAAACATGGAAAATGAGGACATACTCTCGTTAAGCGGCTCAACGTACCCCGGAGCGTGGCTCAACTTACCCCGACACGGGGCGAGTTGAGCCATTTGACTTTGACCTATTCATGATCAAATATCTCACACGGCGACAACATTCAAACGTTGGCACACGCATCACTTGAAAGCCAAAAGAATAGGCTTTCCAGCAATGGCAGAACGAAATCTATACCTTTATCCATCTCTGAGATATGCGACCAAAACAAAAATCATGTTCAACTAGCCCCGGTCTCCCCTAATGCAGCTAAAATAAACGCTCTATCACCATCCGTTACTGAGTTATTCAATCAAAACCACTTTTCCTATGTACATACCTATTTCCAATGGAGAGGTCATGGCTCGTTCCTGACCTTAGGTCATTGATATAAAAATATTGGCACATATTTTAAAGAATTTGGTAGGCCCATTATGCGATATGAGTTTCAATCGGATAAGTTCACCCTATTCTGACTTATTCTCAAAGTTTTTTTAGGTCAGGTCACTTGACCTGTAATGGTGACCTGACCTGAGATAACCTAACCTTAACACGCGCATTGACGGGGGCGGGTACCCGCCCCCCCTCGGGTTTTTCGGAGATAGCAGAAAAACGGCGGCCAGAGGTGCAGAAAGTATGCTGGCTGTCACAAACTCAATGCGACGTATGCCTCCTTTGTCACAAAAAGCTGGAAATGATAATTGTATACTTGAATTTTTTTAGCAAGGTACACTTTTTAGCAAGGTACTTGAGCGTATTGTTTTTACCTCTTTGATCGCCCATGTCCGACCTGTGCTGGCGAACCAGCAGCATGGCTTCATGCCATCACGTTCTTGCGTGACAAATTTGGGCACCATGTTGGGCGTGGCCTGGAAAAACATATCAGCTGGCTCTCAAACTGATGTAGTTTACACGGATTTTAGTTCGGCTTTTCAAAGTGTTAACCATAAACTTTTAGTCTATAAATTATCTAAATCTTACAATATTACTGATAAAGCTCTTGAGTGGCTGAAATCATACCTGACCAGGAGAGAGCAGCGGGTTGTGGTGAACGGCCAATGCTCATCATGGGTGCCAGTGTCATCCGGAACACCGGAAGGCGGGCTAATATCGCCGCTGCTGTTCGCTTGTTTTATAAATGACCTTCCAGCAACTATTCAGTCAGATTGCCTAATGTTTGCAGATGATGTAAAGCTTTATAGAAGAGTAGATAGTCAGGCGGATGTTAGGTCACTCCAACTTGATGTAGCTCGTCTGTGTCAATGGTCTCGTGATTGGGGACTGAATTTAAATCCATCGAAGTGCAAAGCCATGACACTCACCTTACGCCTTAAGCCAGTCATTGGAACTTACACTATAGATGGCGCAGCAATAGGAAGAGTGAATGGCATGCGCGACCTTGGGGTAATCTTGGACGAAAAGTTAACATTTGCCCCGCACATTGATTCTATTGTATCCAAAGCAAATCGAGCTTTGGGCTTGTTGATGCGATCTTTTCAAACCGGAAAAAATGGACCATCACTGTACGGGGTGAACACCAAAACCATAGTTGGCACCTATTGTGCAACCGTGCGCTCAATAGTTGAGTACGGGTGTATTGTCTGGGGAGGAGCCGCCAATGTTCATTTGCAAAGAATTGAAAAAATTCAGCATAAATTTCTCATTTGGCTTTGCGGACGATGCCGAGTTACAAATGTTTCTTTTGACTATTCCAGCCAACTTCAATATTTCGGTCTAGCTTCTTTGACATCAAGGAGGTTACAATACGATCTCTTATTCATTAGAAATCTGTACAAGCACAAAATTGACTCGTCTTATCTCCTTGAATCATTTCCATTGGCTGCTCCTTCCCGATTGTTGCGGAACCCAGTGGTATTCCATGTTCCTTATGCCAGGGTAAATACTGTAAAAGCAAGTATGTTCGTTCGGATACCTAGGCTTTATAATTCTTTCAATAATACCCATAGAGAAGCGGACATTTGGCATTGCTCTGCATATCAGTTCCGTAAGCATGTTATTTTGTACTCTCTCACTACTGTCTAGTCACGCCGACCTGGCGGGGTTCGAAACGTTTTGATGGTAAACGATATGTCCTTATATTTTATATCTTTATATTTATATTTATGCTCGTATTTTTATATATTTTAGTATATTTTCTTTTTATATATTTTATAGTTTTTAAATGCTTTAGATCTTGAACTGTTCCATTTTTTTTACAAGCTCTTGGGCTTTTTATACGCTGTGACGTCGGGTAATAGGGGCTTTTTGATGAACACTGACCGATCATTTTTATACTTTTACTTGTATGTGTAAAGATGTGTATGCGATTATGTAGAACTATGACCTATTTCTCTCACCAAGCAGCGAATGCTAGCTCACATTTTATCGCTTGACTTCATCTGTGAATGGGACTTAATTGAACCCGTTGATGATTGTTCAATAAAAAAAAGAATACTATTTCCAATATGCTGAATGTCATCTACCTGTCTCTTACTTTTTGCAACAGACAAGGTTCAAGCACCAAGCCATTACTGCATGAAAGTATTAAACTGTGTTTTCATTTTTAGATCATGTTTATGTTTTGGAAGGAAAATTTCCAATTATGGATCATTGTTTCCAGTATTGGGATCATAACTTTAATTGGCAACTCTGACTGCAGTTTCCCCTAATGACATGCATTTCCCTTTTGAAAAAGTTTCCATTTTTGGAAGGAGTGTTTCCAATTATGGTACATTTCCCATGATTAAATGTGGCAATTATCATTAAAATAATTATTATTGGGAACTAATCTATGAATGGGAGCGTGCACCTACACACAATTGGGAACCCTGATCACAGCTTCCCCCCCACTGAACTTCTATCTCACATATCAACAAAAGGGACAAAAATGTCAATGTCAACATAGGATTTGGATCTACCTAAAATGTGTTGGTAAAGTGGACCTTAGGTAGCATTTTTATAGACAGATCAAATGCTTAAAATTTTCCCCCCAACACCTGATTATCACCTGCCTGTTCATTCCTTCTTGCAGTAAAAACTCTGAGGCAACTACCCTGCATAGATGTAAAATTATGTCTATTGGCCTCATAGGTACCTACAGAGGTATTGGAAGTCTCATACCAAAGAAAGATCCAATGTAGTCAAAGTCCTGCTTTAACTCCATGCAGTTCAGGTCCTGTGTGTTGCTTACCACCACTGGTAGTAAGCAACACACCCCCAACCAGCGTTTTTCAAAGTCTCTTTCTTTCTGAGATTTTCTGCGATTTCCTGAGATGAGAAGGGGGTCTACTAGGCCCCCCTCCAGTGCATGTTAGTGTGTGTTTTAAAGGGAGTGTCCCACTTTTATAACGTGTTTTGAACTGAGATAGCAGTTTTGTAGAGCGTGTGCAGGAATCACTTTTGGCATATTTAGTTTTACTCAAAGCTCTCTATATAAAATTTCCGCACACTTTAAACATCAAAATAAAGGGGCCTATTGGCTTATTTCAAACCCTAAAGGAATACCTTCTATATGGTTGCAACAATCTGATTGGTCCTTAGGCCTGAGCCCCGCCCACTAGCGGGAAATGTCATGCTAACCAGTGAGCCAGCTTGCGATATGCCCGTTTGAAGGTGCGACGAAGATGGCGCAACACATGCGTTTCCTTCGGGCACAACTAGTCCAGAAATAAGCTTTACAAGTCCAGCTATTTAGAGAATCAATCAGTCAATCAATTTTTATTTCATTTTCCATATAGACAGGTGAAGAGAAGCAAAGGAGAAGAATAGCAGAAAAGAAACATGAGAAAGGCAGCAATAGTCATAAAGTAACGTAAAAGTGAGGTCGGTGAGTATGTTATGAGATCCTGACAAATAAACACAATGCTGGTCAGCAGAAATAACACAAAAAACAAAAAACACCGCAGAAAAGCAAAGAAGAAGAAACAATACAAAACAAAGTGAGCGATCAGATAATCCAAAACACGCCTAACAAAAAGAACAAAATGACAAAACCTGAACAAAATGACAAAAACTAACAAATTATAATTCTAAGTTAGTTTGAAGTTGTGGGCCCACATATGAAGAAATAACAAATACATCTGCCAAATTTAGGTACTTGATTAGTCTAATCATGCTTCTAAGCCTATTAACTTGAAATATCTGCAGAAAATAATACAAATGAAGAAAATCTCGGGCAAAAAATAAATTTGTTTGAGCGGTCTCAATATATTTTGCTTCAATTACCACTAACATCATTATAAATCACTACTGTGTGCTGTAACTAAGGTAAGTGCTTCCCTTCGTATTGATGTACGAATCAACTCTATTGTGATTGTGTTCCCGAATACAATACAGGAAGAAGAGCAAGCGGGTTGAGTAAGGTGCCAAGTATGTTGACGGGGATTGAATTTTCTGGCTTTGGGAATTGGGAATTAAGTGCTGTAATCCCATTAAAAGACAAGACCAGTGCCTATTTGTACTTATCACTTGGTCTTCCTGAGAAAGGCCGAGTGAAGACTCCAATCGAGCTCGTCAAAGAACGAAGACAGCAGGTCATTATGGCTTCCAAGGATTTTCAACAATTGTAGGTTATGTAAGGTTAGCGAACAGTACTTGAAATACGATTCAAAGCTAGTCGAACTGTATATTGGATCTAATGCATTTGTATCTCACTTCAAAACTGATAATGAAATTGCCAAATTCCCTTTAACATGTTAGAGGTAGGTACTTTTTCATTGCACTTTTTTATTTCCAGGGAGATTATTCTATTAAGTAAGGTTACATTGATAACTTATTTATTTTATTACACAATTCCTCCAATATTGAATGGGGAGGTTAAGAATGGTGCAGACTTTCCTGCACATGTCCTCTCTGGAGAAACTAATTCATATACCGGTCTGCAAAGTATGGTAGCAGGCCAGACAAGTCGCACCAGCCATCTAAAATTCTCACATCACCAGTCTCCAAAAATTTACACCATTCTGTCACATATCAGGGAGGAAAATTTACCCATTCCAACCCAAAAGTTGCAATGTTACCTCTATTATTAGTTAGTTAATTAAAACCTTTTTATAAGGCCCTCTTCTGTGTCTTGATAACCATTCAGTCATTATTTGTTGGTTTAAGTGTCACCTTCCTCACACCAGTCTCACAAATTCACACGGGATTGATAAAACTTGCACCACTCACTCCTGTCTCCAAGAGCATTCACACCAACAAGATCTCATAAAAAATGCCATACCTTGCACACTGGTTCAGATAGATCGATATATTAAGGCTCACTCCTATGTCTTTATAACCATTTTGACATTATTTGTTTGGTTTCCAGTGTCACCTTCCTCGCCTAAGTCTCACAAATTCACACCAGGTTGATAAAATTCGCACCACATGCTCCTGTCTCCAAGGGCACTCGCACCGACGAGATCTCGTTGAAAATGCCATACTTTGCACACTGGCAGATGGGTGTGAATTTTAGGTGGCTGACAATGTGGCTGAGAGTTTTAGATGTCTGATGCAACTTCTCTGGCTTGCTGTCAGACTTTGCAGACTGGTGCACTTTACTATTGGGGAAAGTGTGTATTGCACCCTCCTAACTAATTGGGCCCCCCTTATAACAAAGAAAGATAGTAGTGGAAGTTTGTTTTGGGCAGATTAATCCAGTTCCCCTACTCGCTCTGCCAGTCGTGTTTTTATTATCTCTTGCTGGTGCTTGTGTCCCTTCTAGGCTTGGTGTGAGTGGTGCAATTTTTAAAACATGTAAGATAGTATCTGGTACCAACAACATTCTGGTATGCGAGAAACAAGGATAAGAACAATTTAATGTAAAATTGTGTAATTTTGCCTGACTTGCAGTTCTCTCATCATAACATTGGTGTTTAACAATGGATAACCTTGGACCATTGTAAGCAAGAAGCTGAGCTTCAACAATCACTGACAGGAAAGTGTGTAAATGCTGGCCTCTGCTATTTTTTGGTTAAAAGGTGGTCAAAGTTGCACTAGTGTTATTTACATTTGTGCTAAGTAATTAGACTCTCATTTATTCATTCCACAGACAAAACTCGAGACCAATATGAACATCTTTAGGCTACACAAGGTAATTTAGAAAGTGTTTCGGCACTAAGGTCACTTAAATTATAGCCCTCCTTTATATGCAATGTACATGGTAGACTCTCCTCCAGGAATGGTTTTGACAAGAACATCAGGTCAAAACATTTCTATTGAATAACATAAATTTTTTGGTAGTTGACTAAATTTGCTCCAATGGAGCAAAGCTGCACAGATTTACAGTTCCAAATTTACAGAGGAGATTAGGTGGGTAACAAAGAGAAATGCTTATTTGTTCTGCCTAAAAATTCTTCCTTTCTGGTAAGGGTCAGTGCATTTTGTCCCTT
This sequence comes from Lepas anatifera, assembly GCA_034440635.1. Taxonomy (NCBI): domain Eukaryota; kingdom Metazoa; phylum Arthropoda; class Thecostraca; family Lepadidae; genus Lepas; species Lepas anatifera. Next base: position 31,661 of record JAOTON010000176.1, on the reverse strand, counting down.
GTTTGGTGCAAAATTCTCACCACTACCACCATTCCTGGGGAACCCTTGCAACAATGAGATCTTGTTAAATATGCCACACTCCATGACATGCCATACTTCAGATGGTAATCCTGACAAAAGTCACACCAGCTACCTAGAATAATTGTGATGCCAAGTACCCAAAATTGTCTGCACATGTGGAAGAAAAATAGTGCTGCTTCGAGTGGGTTTTATTGGTATTTGCATACATTTTTGGTTATATTTTTTCTCCAGGGCCATCCACTGTAAAGGCCATGATTGATGTATAGTGACTTACTGCAGGATGGAATGTTTTTGTTCCTTTTTAATATGGTGTATGTAGAACAGCAAGCTGATCATAACCTTACAATTGGTCCTATCCAATGTCCTATTTAGCCCCAGCCTCCGTGAGATTGTGATTGTTTTAAACTCCACATACGCTCCTCTCTTTTCTTCCTCTCTACATACATCTCCTCTCTTTTCTTTCACTCTTCCTCACTGGCAACGGGTCTTGTGATCACTCTTGCATTGTAAGGAACCTGTATATGAAATGAACGAGTATGGAGGGAAAACGTCCTTTATATCCTCAAATCATTGATTCTGTCAAATTAAAATGTCAAGTGAGGTTTCGTTGTGGCATGCCATATTGCTTTCAGTTCAAAACTCACTAGAGCCTTATATTCCAGGTTTCCTGCCAGACCTGCCATAAGGAAGAAGTGGATGGCCGCATCAAAAACAACAAAGGTGCTTGCCACCTATGGCATATGTTGCCAACACTTCAAACCGAGTGAACCTAACCTCACCGTTTGAAGTCAACTGCAGTCCCATCAATCATGGTCAGTATGAAATGTATTCCCCTGAACTTACAAGTTTTTGTAAAATAATTCGTTTTGCTTGTTGAATATTCGTTTGTGCAGTACTTCCTGTGCTGCTTCCGTGGGTGTCCTACAATCTCATCTATCCAGTGCGGAGGATGTTGTGATGTAAGTTTGGTGTTTGTTGTGTACATCTGCTGGATTTTATCCTCTTTTGGCAACCCCTCTTGATGCAGTCATGCAGTCTGCTTTGGTAGCACGCTCCATCACATCTAATTACATTATTTACATATGGAATCGGGTGCCATCACACCCCAATTCATGTTTGTGTATCGTGCTTCACTTTGTCATGTCTCATCCTTGTATCGTGCACATTTTTCATAACCCCACCAGTGTGGCTCCTGTGTCAACTGGAAGTGAAAAGAATGCATTGCATTCTTACTACTCTGCCATTTACCGTATGATCTGCAGCTAGCTCCCGCTGAGCCAGCTGGAGAGGCGGGCACTCCATGCTGCCGGTGCCGGTGTCATGCCGTGGAGCCTGCTGGATCGACTGCCGACCCCCCTGTACACCGGCTCTCAGCCTGTCGAGGGCATCAGCTGCCGGTCGCTTCAGGGCTCGGGCTGACAGTCCTTCCTGGACACCGGTTACCGGCCCGTCCAGGACTCCGACGAAGTCATTTGCTGGGTATGTATCCCAGCAAATATTCTTATTTACGAAAAATCCTCTCGAGTGCACTATAAGCCTGGTCTGTTGATTTCCATATATTCCTATAGCACCATTTGCTTCTCGTGCTACACTGAAAATGATTTCAGTGCTGCTGTTAACCATTTGACTTGACATGGTCACGCATTTGTCATTCCACTTGCAATGATGAGAGGGCTCCAATAACGCATAGTTTTGCTTCATTTGCTCTAGTTTTACAAATTAAGAACTAAAAATGAAATCTGATGCCCGTTTTATCACTATGTTGCTTTCTTTGATCTCGGCTGCCCTAATTTTCTACCTGACCTGAAAATGTTTGGTATTGCTATTCTCTGCCGCATCAAGCCCGCATGTCCTACATTGGGGTCTCCCATGGTGCTTTACCCTCAATTTAATGGGGACATCATCGGAAGAGTTTTTGTTATTAGCATCTGTCATGCACCTTAAATCTAATACACCATCTGTCATGCATATTTTTCGTTTCGTTTACTGCGCAGTTATTGACATGAGTCTCAAAACATGCTTAAGTAGACCCAAATGACCTCACAGAGGTCACAGGTCAAAACAAGCTTTATATACAGAAAAAGAAACATTTTTCGGCAAATTTGCGCTTTCCCCACGCGTTTCCAATGGAGAGGTCATGACTCGTACCTGAACTTAGGTCAACAATATAAAAATACCGAAACATAGTTTGTAGCCCCCGGTGCGCCCATTATATGAAAAAGGTTGCAAATTGATAAATTCACGCTACTCCGAGTTCCGAGTTATGTAATCCCAAACAATTTTTTAAGTGAGGTTACTTGACCTGGCATGGTGACCTGCCCCGACATGACCCGATTTCATTTTTTTAGGGAAAGTTGCCGACTTGATTAATTATAAGCTGTACCAAGTACGGTGGCGCTTGGCGCCGCCGTTTTTACGCAACGACGAAAAATATGTAGAGGGTTAGTCAGCACCCTTCCGCCCCACTGGGGGAGGGTTAAAAAGTGAAAATTCGTTGCTGAAACGCCTGAAAATGACAGCTTTTTTGTACGATTGCCCTTATATTTGTGTTTTTAAGGCCGGGGTGGCCCAGTGGCTTCGTTGCCAGTCTACGGATCGGATAGCATGGATTAACGTGGGTTCAATCCCCACGGCGGGAAACCGCCTTCCGTGTCCGATCTAACCCGGTGGAGAGGATCCTTAAACACCCACGCCAATACTCCCTGTAATTGGGCAAGTGTGCCTGTTGGGAGTGGCCCTAATAAAAAATAAAAATAAGTAGAACGAGTATAAAAAGTATTGTAACGCGCACCCTAATGCACATATGGTAGCGGTAAACTAAACCGATGAAGGAATCACTTGGAACCAATCATCAGATTTTATTCTAGTGTTTGACGCGTAATTATGGTTTACCAAGAAACAATTGCCTTTCAGAGAGGAGCCGGCCGGAGGTCAAGTACTCGTATGACGTCTGGCATGCAGGCAAAAACCTTGCCCCCCCCCGTCTGCGGCAACGTGCTTCTCAAAGCTCTGCCTGCAAACCTCTCCTACGGTGGATCACCCCGGTCAAGAACCTTTTCAAGAACCACTTCTGGTGGTGTGCGCAGCACTCAGAGGGATCCGTCGAGAATTTCCACGTAAGAACCGGCATCTCTAACCAGTATGCTTACTTTCAATATATTGCAACAAAGATAAATGTTACCTGTGTGAAGTACTGTTCAAGTTAGTCGGACGATGGAGCTTAGAAACTATACTTTGACTGAATGGGACATCTCATCTATAATACCTGGCCACATTTTCACATGCGAACTAATATGTTGTGGACCAAGGAAGAAATATATTTAAAGTAAGTCCACCCTTTGCCTTTTGAAAGTCTTACCACGAGAAGGGCCAATTTTTGGCATACTTTTGTTTTCGAAACCGATGTATGAAACTAGGCAACCTATGGAAATCGGGGGGCAAAAAGGTATGTACCCCCCAACGGAAAAGCTCGAGACGAAACGTTTTACCCCCTCTTTCAAAGCGGTCGACCTCCCTTATGCCCCGACTCCTTTTTACCCTGTAGGCAAAATTTTGGGGCTTCAACTTTCACAAACAGAACCAGTTGAGTTCAGAGTAAATATTGGGTTTGGATAGGAAAAAAAGTATCTTGAGCCATTATTTTTCACCCCGTGACTTTTGTTTTGCTTTTCGCCTGAAATATCCCAAATGTTACCGTCAAGGCATATTAAAGGGAATGTGGCACCTTCTCAACGTGATTTTAACTGAGATAGCCAAGTTGTAAAGCAGGTCGGAGAACCCGGTACTCCATATGTCATTTGTGTTGGAACTCGATATTTCCGTGAACGATGAACCCAGAGGCCATGTGGGCGTTGCATGGCCTCTGCCATGCAACGCCCACCAGCACGTAACAAAATTAAGTAACTTCACATTGTACTGTTGTGACTAGAACGATGATTCTGGACTCCGCATTATCCTGCAGGAAATAAAATGAGCATTCTGGACTATTCTGGACTTAACATTACACTGTCAGGACTACAACCAGCATTCTGGACTTGCATCCTGCCAACTGCATAGCCCCGCTCAAGGTTAAAGCTGTGTATGTGGTGATATGTTCTCCTTTGCGGCAGGACCGTGCGCGTGTACAGCAGGGTGAGCGACGCGTTCATACTACTGCGCCCTCTGAAGGTTGCCAAGAAGCACGCTCACATCCGCCCACTGCCGGACGCTTTCTTGCAGCGACGAGCCGCAAACGTTGTGGTCGAGCCTCCGAGCCAGGAGACCGAGGGGCGGCATCCCTTCAGCCTGGTGCACCGAGCACCTGGAGCAGAGGAAACCAAGGCTGCTCTAGAGTCAGTCAGAACGGAAAGGAGCCGGTTTGGACATTAATCTGGCGGTGTTGTGTCTGTTGGCGTCCTGCGTCTACTTAGTCTCGGACGCAGGCCCGGTGCCGTGGCGCAGGGCTACCCCTGGACCCGTTGCACTCTCAGTCCGGGGTGAGGCGGTGGATGGTTACAGATTTAAATAGTGTAAAACGATTCAGATTCATGTACTTGTCGCGAGTTGCATCGTGCTTATCCTGCTGATTTGTACTGGCTCTGATACCCACTGGAAATGTCTTCTCACACTCTCTTTGTACTCGCAGGTGTTGTGTTGGACTTTGCAGTTGTGTGAGGGTCACGGGTGTGAGTGATTTTTCGGTTCTCATTTACGTGTCACTCTCTTTGTACTCGCAGGTGTTATGTTCTACTTTGCAGTTGTGTGAGGGTCGCGCGTGTGTGTGTGATTTGGCGGTTCTCATTTACGCGTTATTTTGATACACACGTTTTTATGGATGGAACACTTTTTACCTTTACAGGATGTCGTCGGCCAGCTCCTTGTAGCCGATGTACACCCCGTTCGGGTCCGGCCATTTGCTGCGTATGGCAGCCACCACGCATGTCGGCACCGGTTTGCGCGTCCCGAGACCAAGCCTGCCCCACCTGGATCAGAGTTAAACACCATGTGCTGTGATTGAGGTGTCTACTTCAAGATTCCCGTGTGTTAGGACAGTGATTGGGTTTATTGGAGATAATTGCACTAGGAGGGACTTTTAAGACTAACATGGCCACCGTTGATTCCATGGCTCACAGGGCCTCACCTCCACAATATGCACTGGCGGTAGGCCTGGCAGCGCCTGGGCCGGTTCAGCGCCCCGGGCTCCCCCGTGCCCTCCTGGAGGCGCAGTGGCATACAACGCGTCTCGGCGTGGTAGAGCATGGCGCAGGTCACTGCTGCCTCGGTGAGCACGGGGAGGCGAAGTTGCTGAAAAGTTAAAACGCATAATTTTGTTTTGGGTCAACATTTCTACCTTGCATGTCCCGACCGATTCTTGAAGATGAGTTACTTCCAAGAGGTATTCATCAGTCATGTTCAGTTCAGTAGTCCTGGCCATAGGCGGATCCAGGGGGGCACGTGCCCCCCCCGATCGACCCTCGGCGCCCCCTGAAAGGTCGATGGCGCCCCCTGAAATGTCGCTTCCCACCCCCCCCAGGATACGAAAGTCGGCGCCCACCGATAGGATTTGGCGCCCACCTGATAGGTTTTGCCGTTCATAAGTGGCGCCCCCTTGGTCCGAGTGGCGCCCCCCGAGATGGTGCCCCCTCCGATCGGCAATCCTGAATCCGCCTATGGTCCTGGCCGGCTCAGGGGTCGAGGACTGCCAATAAGTTGAGGGCGACATTGGTAGAACGGGCACATTATTTTTAGGTAACGCGCGCAGTGGAGAGGGGCCTGGCGTCAACCCGCAGTGGAGGGGGTCTGGCGTCAACACACAGTCGAGAGGGGTCTGGCGTCAACACGCAGTGGAGAGGGGTCTGGCGTCAACACGCAGTGGAGAGGGGTCTGGCGTCAACACGCAGTGGAGAGGGGTCTGGCGTCAACACGCAGTGGAGAGGGGTCTGGCGTCAACACGCAGTGGAGGGAGTCCTAAAGCGCCCCTGAGATCTCGAAAACCAAGGGGAGAAGAAATTCGCCCGTTATGCAGTGTGTGGGGCATTTACATACTATCATAAATGCAAAACAACCTCGATATTGCAAAATAACATTTTTTACATTATCTTCCGTGAAATATATTAGTCAGGCATCCCTCAGCCTTTAGCTGTGCAAAACAATTACTGGGTCGTGGCAGACGCAGGGATCCTGCCGACAGCATTCTTGCTCCAATGCTGTCGGCATTGGCTGGCATCTGTAACGCAGAGTTGTTGCTAGTGATAGGAGTGTGCATACCAGCACTGTACCGAGGGTAGATACAAATTGAAATGAAATGAAAGAATTACGATAGCTCTGCGGCACTAAATCCGGTGCCCACTCCGTATTTTAGTAACCGATTAGTGAATGCCAGCCAGTTTCCCATATCTTTTATTTGAGAGGTCTATGAAATTTTCCTCCAGTCAAGAAATATACCTATCCGTTGGAGTCCTAGTAACAATGTCCGATGTGAAAGCACACATGTATGATCCCATATCCATATTTAACATACCAAACACTCACAAAGGAGAACAGTGTTCGATAAGAAAAAGGAGGTTAAAAGACAACCTAGGACCTATGAACCCATACAAGTATATTACATCATCATCCTATAACACCTAGGTCCCGCATCTGTGACCGCCATATAGCGATCCCTAAAATAACGCTAAGGCGGCCACGGACGCGGGAACAGCACATTCAAAACAAGGTAAAAAATTCAAAGCACCACGAGAAGTAAAACCATACAAGTCACAGGTGTGTGGCAAAAAAGGAGCATGACACCCTCCAGAGCTAACCGCGCAAAACTCGGCCGCACGACTGCGCAAACCTCGGCCGCTCAACCTCGCACACATCTACTTTTCCATTGCTGATGCTTGTAATATTATGTATATTCAAGCACTGATTTTCTGCAGTGAAGATGGGTCTAAACGTAATTGCGTCACACAGCTGCCTGCGCGAGTTAATTAACGCAAGCAGGCCAACCTGTGAAAGCTATTACTGAATAGACAAATCATGATGTTCCGGAAGCAAAACATTGGCTTTGCTAATGCTGATGCGTATCTTGCTGAAGTCTGCTGCTGAGCCTGTAGCTATTCAAATTACTCTTCTTGTGCTGAAGTTACAGTTAAGCACACCTTCTGACCGGCTCAGCTGGATAGCTTATACATAACCATCAGTTACAGTAGTGGAGCCAGTGTTTAGTCTACCAAAAACAAATAATTAAAAAAAGGGCATACCTTCCACAGAGGCACCATATGTACCAGGTTGGCTGCTGGCTGAGGGTGGAAGCTGCTGGGAAATGCCCGCTTCCATCTCCCACATCAGGGAGGGGTACTTCAGCAGCAGGGCTTCCACAGTTCGGCGGAGACTCTGGTCATCAAGCATCCCCAGTACTCTCGGTGTGAAAAAAATGCAACACTATAAAGCAACACAGCAAATAAGTTTGTAAGCACACCAAGCTGTCTGATCGACATCCTCCTTCTGTGGCTGGTCATAAATCAGATTGTAAGCGAGTCAAGTGAGACATGGAGTTAAGTGCAAGATCTTCAAATCTTGTTTGATATTGTTGGAAAAGCTAGAAGTCACATTTATTTCAAGTCATAAAATCCATTAAGTCAAAATGGTAAGACATAACAAAACATACAACAAACACACATAAACTTCATGTGAAATTTGTTACCGCTTCATCTTGTTTTACCTCATATGGTCGTTTTTTAACCCATGTGTGTTGCGTGCTTTTCTGAATATATGTATGGATGTAAATGCGAGACTGGTGAGAGGGAGGTGACACTGACAACCAAATGAATAATGTATGAATGGTTATAAAGACACAGGAGGGGGACTTATCAAACTAACTTATAACAGAGGCAGTATTGCATTGTGTGGGTAGGGATGAGTGCATTTATCTCACTGGTATTTTGCAGATTGTTGTGAATTTTAGGTGGCTGGCGTTGCAAATTTGTGAGAAAATTTTAGATGGCTGGTGCGACTCGTCTGGCCTGCTGCCATGCTTTTCAGACTTGGTTAAAATGGGCATACACTGCACCCTTTAGAACACTGAAATGGGGAGACGTGGAAATGACATGGAATCCAATGTTTTCTCATAAGGTACAAATGAAACACGCCACCAGCCATCTCAGCCAAAATCACATCAAATATGTGCTACATTTCCTTGAAGTCTACATAAAGATTTGATAAAAAATATATGAACAGGGTGCAATGAGAACCAGATATGGAAGAATAAAACAATATCATTTGTGTCTCCATTGCTATGTGCCAAAATCTTTGTTGTGTTTACCTTTACCTTGCTCGATGGAAATATTTGTTAAACAATTTGTGGAACCACCACCAATAAATAAATCTAATAATCATCAGAGAGCATTTGGCAGCAAGGAGACCAGAAAAGGGAAGACAAATTAACAGAAAATTCACCTACCTCCACCCACAGCCTGCTGTCAGCTTCTGCTATTGCATTGCTTCAGCTTCTGCTATTGCTATTATTATTGCATCTGTAACATATGTGGGCCCTCAACTTGGAATTATCCTTGTTAAGATCTTTCTGTGATTATATTTGTTCTTTGATGTGTATTTAACGTAAATTCAGTGTTCATTGTGTTTTGTATTTGCTCGCTTCTGTTTATTATTTCTTTCCCCTTTAAAGGTTGTGGTGGTGCCATAGCCGGGAGAGCCCTGTCACTGTGGTTGGGTGCCCTGTTTGTGCTGGCTATGTGTCTGTGTGTTTTATGAAAAACAATAAAAATGTCTCTCTCTCTCTCTCCATAGCAAATAAATATTTACCCTCTGAAATCTACTATCCTTTACCTCTGCACTGTAAGGAAAATCTTTACAATCCCTGCACAAACTCCCGCCAAATCTTTTAAGGCCGTCTCCACATGTCATCCTGCTGTTTTTTAATCCATGTCTGTTTTAACCCATGCCTGTGTATGTTTCATTTGCTCGTTTTTTGTGAATATATGTATGGAGGTAATCTGGTTGGATGTGGATTGACGAGAGTCAGATTTCCACTATTTCCATTGCCAACAAATTATCAGTACTGCAAATGCATCTGGATAAATCATGTGATCCTGATTGGAATTGTCCATGGAAACTTGTCAGCCAGTCCTTTACTTTGCCCCCAGCCTCATTGTCAAATTGAGAAGATCATGACCTCACCAGTTTTTTCCTTTGTTCTGCTCCTTTGTTAACTTGGAAACTTTAAGTGCATAAGAAACAAGCAATTTTTAAGCATGCTACGAATTATATACACACAACACAGTAATATCAGTTAGCATCAACGGAAATCAATGCCCTACAAATAACATTTTTGTCATATTTGCCTCAATATTTACCTTGATAATACTACGGACATTTCGAAATAGTTACACAAAACAACAGAGACAAAAGCTGTGTTATTCTGCCGTGCAGAAAGCATACTAGTATGCCGCACACATGCGCAGTACTATATCTTGTGGCTCATGATACCGTATTGCGCATGCGTGCGCCGCAATATTTTGCGTTCTGCCGGCAGTACAACACGGCTAAAATCGCGTCGAAGGAATGTCACATATGCGCAGTAATCGGTTGACCTTCAATTCCATTTCACAGCGAGTCTACGATCGAGCTAAATCAAGGTTTGTGATTTTACCGACTATTAAAATTATTATTTTGATGACGTCTATAATTAGTAGAAAAGAAGATATATTTCTGTTTCTAGCGTATCAAAGTGAAGAAAAAATGTGGTTTCCTGATTTTTAGACCAATTTTGTTGATTTAATATGCTGTCTGGAACTTCGACAAACTGGTCCATTCCCTTTAAGGCTCATATTTTCGTGTCAAACGAGCACAGACTATTTGATCATATGGCTTGGGTACCTGCAGTGGGTAGAACCTAATTGTGTTTGCCTCATGGGTCCGTTTGAAAAATAGGGTGAGTTGAGTTCCAATATGATCTTGTTGGTGTCTTGAGATGGATCGGCGCCTGATGAGTGATGCTGTGTTTTACCGATATGGGTAAGACAACGTGCGGGTTATTTTCTTGCTTGAGAAGTGGTTCAATGCTTACCCTTTTTTATCGATGGTCTTCCGGTTGCATTTGGGGCCAGAAAACGTTTTAGCTTTCGCATAGAGACTGGAAAGTTCCTTTTGAAGCAGAGATAGGTACAAGGGGAGGGGCTAAGAGGGCTCAAGCCCCCTTCCACACCATGAAATGTCAGAGTGCCTAAAGTAAATGCGCAGTCGGATGCTGTCCAGACACTGGCGGGGAAGGCGCGAGCGCCCAAGCTTCCCCCCCCGAAATAAAGTCCTGGATCTACCGCTATTGTAAAGACGTAATCCGAGTCTCGTTTTACCATTGTAAGAAGCCTTGCAACACCCCTGTTCCCTCCCCGTTACGCACTGGTAAAGCGGTTGTGTAAGCAAGGTTCTAATCTCGTAACGATCTTGTAGGAAGGCTGCGGTTGCGTACAAGGCGGACACAAGGCTTTGTTCTACCCTTGTTATGGGTTAATCATGGCCTAGTAGAGGGCTTGTGGGGACGTTGTCAGCCATTGTCTTTGCCATGTAGGTTAACCATAGTTAAGTTACAGGGTTTGTACAACGTCTTCTAGCAACCCTTGTCGTACTATGGTTCTACCATTGTTCTACATGGTTTTTCCATGTAATTCCCTTGTTTTCGTGGCACGGATTTTGAACGTACAAGCTTTGCGTTTTACCCTAGTAATTTTCCATGAAAACAAGGGTCTGACAAGGTTTGCCCTTGTAAAAATTTCTTTCTGTGTGGCTGAGGGTAACTCCACCAACAACCGGAAGAGTCCAGAGCTATCGTTCCTAGGTAAGTGTGGAGTGGGTGCACAAGTGTGCCCGTGCTGATGCCATAAATGTGATGACGGCAAGAATATGCTCAAAAAATTTCGCTGAAGCAGACTTTGATCCCTCTTGTCTCCTGGAAAAGGTCACTCGGTATGAAAAGCAAGATGATTTTGAAGGATGATGCTCTGCCATCAGTCAATTTTTCAATGAGGTAGGTGCATATTTAATCAATTTATTTCTGGATTTCTTTGGTGGTTGAAGTTGAAGTTTTGAAGAAAGAGGCCAATCACGGCCTGTAACTTCCATCTGCTCTTTCAAACTTTCTTTGCTCCAAAAATGCAAAAATGCTCCAAAAATTTTGCTGAAGCAGACTTTGATCCCTCTTGTCTCCTGAAAAGGTCACTTGGTATGAAAAGCAAGATGATTTTGAAGGATGATGCTCTGCCATCAGTCAATTTTTCAATGATGTAGGTGCATATTTAATCAATTTATTTCTGGATTTCTTTGGTGGTTGAAGTTGAAGTTTTGAGGAAAGAGGTCAATCACGGCCTGTAACTTCCATCTGCTCTTTCAAACGTTCTTTGGGCAACACTAGGATAGTTCATGGGATGACAAATATCTTTTAGGACAAAGATATTTGACACAGCATATGGAAATGTGTAGAAACTATCAAATCTGGACTTTTCCTGAAAATTACTTGTGTTTTCCTTATTTACGAAGAATGATTGGCATAAAAAGTACTTTTGGAACCTCAATTTAATGGCACATACCTACCCTTCAATTTCAATGTATGGTAAAACACAGCAAATTTATGGCATTTTGCAGTTTTCCCTTAATAACTTTGTTGTTCGCAAATGGATGAGCCAGAATATTTGCGGGCAAGAAGTGTAGTTCTTCAGCTATCACTTGCAAGGAAGTTCTGAAATGTTGGTTCCAGTGGCAAATTTTATTTTGTTGTCAAAGAGATGGTCAAAGTTGTACTTTTTCAACTCTGTACCACCCTCTTGGGTTCTGATTTATTCAGTCTACAGACAAATCATGAGACTCATATAAACTTCTTTATTCCCTGGAAAGTATTTGAAAAGTGTTTCAGTATTTTAGAGCATGTATTTCACTAAATTTCTATTTTCAGGGATTGAAAAAAACAAAATGCCCTCTCATTGTATTATCTCGGGGATATCAATTCTCACACGACTTTTCATCTCTGATCTATGCCATTTCCACTTTTTTGTCATCACCAATCTTTTTCATCTCAACCTGCAGCTTTTGGCCTGGTATCACCCCCCCCACACACACACACCACTTTACGCCTGGACTTTGAGCCTCCTGCTATCTCAGTGTTCCAAATCCCAGGGTGCTGGGTGGAGAGCGACACGGGGAAGCTGAATTTTCTACTGACGTCTGTTATTTTAATAGAATTTACGTTTTTTCTGGTATATCTTTTTAAGCAAAATTAAAAAATTCTGGTGTGTAAAAACCTGCCAAAAGTACATGTGGTTGTATGCAAATTTTGATGAAAAAGTTATTCCTAAACTTTAATAAGGGTTTTGATCAGCTTTCACTTTATCAAACTTCTGAGCTATCCACTTGCCCACTTTATTTTCCAAGATGAATTTTACAAACAGCCTAATGCTAATCAGTTTTGGAAAACGGCAGCATCAAATCAAAACCTCTTAGCCTGAGGGATAGGAGTCATGGATATGAAAAAGGAAACAGCATTGTTAGGACTGGACTAGGCCTCTGTGTTCTATTAGATGATGAAATAATGATTTTGAAGCCACGCAAGAAAATTGCAAAAATTGGAGAACTAGCCGGAATCCTGCCATTTCAGCATGAGAGTAGAACTTCGGAGCCCATAGGATAGGGGTTATGGGCCTGGAGAAGGAAACATAATTGTTATGATTGGACTGGGCACCAGTATATTACTAAATGATAAAAAATATTTTTAAGCGACACAAGAAGGTTGCTAAAGGCTATAGAGCCAGCCAGGATTTGTGTGGTGTGATTTGTTTCATCATTTGTGTTTGGTAGTCGAGTGGACCGAAGTTGTAATTTTCTGAGTACAAATATGATTGCAACATTGACCACCCCTACTGGAACAAAAATATTGTGCATGGAAAAGGATTAGTTTTTTATATTCCTTACCTCAATCTATGTCCTCTATGTCGTCGTATGCTTATCGCTTTAGGGTCGGAGTCCGTTCTCACATGGCTCACTTGGTTATACCTCTTACCTGAAATGTCTCATACATTATCCTAGCAAGTTTATATTTTCGTCATAAAATAAAACTATATATAAAGTACCTGCTACTTCCTGTAGTCACTAGCACTATAGCTCTCCTTATCAATATGTAGTGCATATAGTGGACCATCTCTCCCGCCATAAGTTTTGACAGAGCACCTCATCAAAAAATTTCCATAAAACAATGTAACATGTTTTTGGTGGTGGACTAAAGTTGCCCCCATGGACCAAGGTTGCTCAGTTTTACGGTACTGGGATGTTTTCTTTCACGCGGCCAGTTCTAGTCTGACTTTTGAATCCTGGATGATAGCACCACGAGAAGAAAAGAAGTGTGATTCCATTGACTACAGGCTCAACAGAAAACTTCACCGATGGATGGATGCATCAGCAACGCAAACCCAATGGAACAAGAATTATTGCGTCTGGACCACCAACTTTGTCTATTCTGTAACTGCTGTCACTGGCTGACCTGTTTGCGGTAATAGCTAGCACAGGCGGTTGTGTGGCGGCAATTACGTTCAGACCCATCGTAACTCAGAAAAAGTGTTGATGTATTGAAAAGAATTACAAGAATCGGCTGCCCTGAACCAAATCACGGGGACATTTGGGTTTCAAGAAGTGAAGTTTTGCGTGCTGTTGCAGTCATATGCGGATCCAGGGGTGGAAAATGGGGCACATGCCTCCCCCTCCCCATCAACCTCTACGGTGCTCAAAAAAATGTCCATGCCGCACCCCTGAAATATGGATTCCATATTGCCTGTCCCCTGAAAGTGGAAATTTGCGCCTCGATAGGATTTCAAACTCATCAGGTTTTAGAGTTCCTTGGATATGCACCCGCCTAGAATGTACCCCCCCACCCCACCCCGGTATCGGCATTCGGTAGATTAAAATGGCTATTCGATCGGTTTTTCGGTATATTTCCAAAATATTACCGAATGATTTAGTGTTTTGGTCCCGTATATTAAAAAAGCCTTATAAATAAAGACCGTTTTGAAATCCTTTTCATATACTCTAGAGCCCATGAAACACATATTATAAATCTTAAAAATTAATTATTTAATTATGCTGCACTCTGAGGGATACTCATTACCAATGTCATCATGGCATTGTCCGGTAACAATGACACAATGCATCTTAGTCGCACATTATAGCCCTTTTAGCCTCACACTTCCACAAGAACACAAAAAACTCGTCATCATTTCATCGTCGTACTTATCTCATCGTATGATTATCGCTTTAGGGTCGGAGTCCCTTCTTTATTTTCTTTTTGGAGCTGTGTCTGTTCTTCGTGTATCTCGCGGTGTCAGGCAGAACATTCTGCGTTCTTTGCAGCTCGATGCAGGAATATTTTATTATTATGTTCTACGTTAGGTGGTCTCGCGTTGGCTATTTGTGTTACGGTGGTGTCAGTTGATGCGCGTGTTGTCCTGCATGTAACCCCGGACTTTTTTGATGAGGGTTTTATTTTTCTGTGGGCCTTCGGTTTGGTGAACGAGTTTGTGGATGGCTAACGAGTTGATTCTTGAGATGAGGGGTTGAGATGAGCTCACTTAAGCTTGGCCGTCCTAGCTCCCGTCTGGTTGTGCTGAGTCTTGTAGGTTCTGGTTAGTGACTGGAGCTTTCACGGTCAATTAGTATCGCAAATGCGGACACACGAAGACTTCTACTAAGGTTTTGGTGGTTTTCTAGGGAGAATGTGAACCAGCTTTTGAATGGAGATAGGCGCACCAAAGCATTGCTTTGTAGTAATGGATGTTTTTGCTCCCCTATCAGATGTTTATCAAGTGCCATTCCAATTATATTCACTGTTTCAGCAGATTTTAGCGTTGTGTTTGAAAAGTGCCTGCTAAATTATTAGCTTAAATACAAATGCAAAAATAATGATATAAAAATCATTACATTTAAGACCTCTATATTATTTATTCTGTGTATTTCTAAGCCTTCTGCGACCATTTTTAAGTCTTATATATATATTTCCAGCGTTAGAAATAATAAATAGCTATATTTGGCTACGGTTTTGTGTGACCTAGGCAACTGGAAAAATAATTATTTGTCGAAACGGGAAATTCAAATCTCCCGCAAAGTCATTCGGTAGATTCATTCGGTATCGGTACCGCTAGTACAGAAATACCGAACTCAATTCCTTAGTGCCAGCTCTGATTTTCTTAACAATCCGTTGAAAGGGTTTATGTGCCTGCTCAATAAATGAATATTGATTTGAAACGCTCTAATTCGCCCAGTGGATATTCACTGCACGACCGAAAGCCATTCGGTTTCGGCAGAGGCTCAGTACCGAAGGTTCGGTAGCGGTAGATAAATCTAACACTGGTAGTACCGAAATACCGATTTCAAAATCCCAATCCCAGCTCTGAGTTTCTGAGCAGCTGGTTGAATGCGTGGGTATTGACGTGAACCGCTTTAGCTTACCCCGGGGATAAAGACTCAGTGCTTCGACCGGGCTTCGACCGGGATTCGAACACTCCACCTTGTGATCTGTAGACTCCCGCTCTAGCGACTGCGCTACGGTGCAATACACGCGTCCGGTGCGCGTCACGAAAGCTGTGGCTCACATTTGTAGGACTTAGGAAAGTTAGCATTTTGAGGCATTCTTGTGCGTCTGACCAAAAAAACACGAAATAAAACATGGAAAGGGCACAGAACGGGTCTTCCAGCAAATACAATTATTTTGTCCTAACGTATGTATATATGCTGGGCACAGCAGTCCATAGGCGGATCCAGGATTGCCAATCGGAGGGGGCACCTTCCCGGGGGGCGCCACCCGGACCAGGGGGCGCCACTTATGACCGGCAAAACCTATCAGGTGGGCGCCAAATCCTATCGGTGGGCGCCGACTTTCGTATCCTGGGGGGGGTGGGAAGCGAGATTTCAGGGGGGCGCCATCGACCTTTCAGGGGCGCCGAGGGTCGATCGGGGGCACGTGCCCCCTTGCCCCCTGGATCCGCCTATGCAGCAGTCGTTGGAAAATGGCTGAAGTATACACATAAGCCCTATGGAGCCGAAGTCTGTATACTTGTGACGTCATGCTATGACGTCACGATTGGCTCGAAACTCCGGATGACCGTACCTGGTATGTATGGCCTTGCGCAGGCCACGGGGAGTGTACGCGGGACGGTGTTAGTACAGCTAGCGGATTGCGGTTGAAAAGCTTCTTTGGTTAGCGCATAGCCTATTTAGGCATATTCTAGACCAATCTTTTCAGTGTCAGTGCCCTATAACTTTGGGAGCAGGCAGTCGCTAAAGTGGTGTGAACTTGGAAACGGATTGGACTTGCAAGGTAAGCAGCTGCATTGGAATGGGAAGTGTCCAATTAGGTACATGCCTACGTGTTTCGGAAGCTTCTTCAATTGCATACAAATGGCGTTATGGGTGTAGCCAGGGATTCTAAGGCATATGGAACCAGTGGCAGATCTGGCTGGTAGGTTCAGGGGGGGCAACCAAAGTCAAAAAGAAAAAATAACCCGGTAAAATATTTGGCCACAATATGTTTGCTTTTGCTAATCAAGGATCATTCACTCAAAAACGGTTTTGATATCAAGAGGACCCTAGGTCCAATGCTTGCACTGAAATTGACTGGTTCTGTTCGAAGTTGAATGGTTCAGTTAAAGCACCAAAATCTTGCTTATAGACTTAAGGAGCAGGAGCTGGGGAAAATGACTAAAAGTCGACAGCTTTTGGGGGAATATGGTTCTTCACTCAACTTTTTTGTTTGGGGGATCAGCTGCCTTTTTCGCCCCCTCCCCTGATTCGGCCACTGTTTGAAACCTTCTTTGAGTTCTGGTGACCTCAATATTGACTTAATCTAAAAAAGTTCGCATAATGGTTATTCGTCTCGTCAAGAGCTTTCGAACGCAAACAAAGAATACATCTGCACTCCGGTTTTCCGATGACAGTGTCCTAACCGCCTCGCGTCTCATTTTCAGCCCGAGCTCCCAAGGCCCTGGAGTGGGTGTTCGGCGAGTATATGATGACATCCAGGCTGTGGGTGCGACACTGAGAGCGCACACAGTATGTGGAATGACGTGGAGCTGGTGGTGGTGGATGGGCCAATTGAAGCTCTCCTCATGTGGATCATATGCCAATTCGTCTTCAGTCTGGAAAATAAAAGGACCAAAACAACAGCTCGCTTCTTGGCCTTCAAGGTCCTCGCTGCAAAGGACGTGAACGTCCCCTGGAATCATCAAAGAATTTCGGGATGCCATGGTGATGGGAGATGGCTGAGCTGGAGAGGCTCAGGTGATTGAGCTGGAGTGGCTCAGATGGCCAAGATGACTGCAGTAGGATTTTCGTGTGTTATTTTCATTCGTGCAAAGATTTTACAACTACTACGATCTGTGATCGTCATGTGTTTGATTTCTTTTAATAAATTGATCGCTCTAATGTTTTAAGGGAGTTACCTCAGATGCGATCAGTGTTTTTCATCAGGAACGAAGAGGAGTTTTATTGGGGTTCAAATAGTGATCAAAGATATACTTCGAATTTTTTGTAGACCTATTCTCTGATTTATAATTCACCCAAAATCGTACTTTCCTAATTCAGTCACTAGAATGAGGCCGACTGAAGACTTCCTAGACCTGGTCTAGACCTGGTCTCTGCATTCCAAGCATAGTAATCATCTAGTTACGATAGGATGGTGACTGATTTAACACCAACTAAACCATGGTCAAAGCCTCGTTCTTGCGATAAGTTACTAGAGTAAGAAATGCTAGCACATCTGTAGGCCATGGTAAAGACTTCTGTACAGACTTGGTTATTGCATTTTAAACATTGGTAGGCACTTCGTTGCAATACGATGGCCGATGATTAATACCATCTCAACCCTGGTCAAAGCTTTGTTCTCGTGATAACTTTTGGGGCCCGCAATGTTAGTTTTGGGGTAAAAACTGGTAAATGCTTGCTAATGATGCAGACATTTAGAACACAAACTTTACGGTTCTGCAGCCCTCGTTACGAGGTTGTAACTTAGTGAAAATTTCTCTCAGTGCTGAGAATCTCTCAGGGCTCCTTAGATTAGTTATCGGCAGCACCTCTGGGCCTATTTATCGGGCCCCCCAGATATGCTCTGGAGGAGGGGGCTGAGACTGACTCTCGGGACCATCCAGATTAGCTCTTGGGGATCCCCTGAGGCTGTCTCTGGGGTGGGGTGGGGGCTGGGAATGACTTCCTAAAGCCCTCTGAAACTAACCCTGGGCGCGCCCTCAGACTAACACTCGAGGAGGGAGGCGTGGAAGCATCCCTGAGACTGAGTATTTGGCACGGCACTCCTGAGACTGCCTCTGGAAGCCCAGATTAGCCCTCAGAGGTCTAAGGCTAACTCGGGGCCCGTGAGACCAAAATTAGGGAGCACCTCTGATAATTACTCTCAGAGCCCCAAAATTAGCTCTTGGACGAACCGGAGACTAGCTCCCGGAAGCACTCTGGGACAAACTTATAGGTGCTCCCTGAGATTGGACTCTCGGGGCCCCTTATGCAACAACTAGGGGGAGCACATTATTATTATTATTATTAGAGTTTTAGGGCATCGCAGCTACAAAGGCTATATGTGCCCGTCAGAGTTGTGCTACATCATTTTGGGATTGTCCCTATTAACTAAAGTGGCCTAAACAGAGGGTGTGAAATCTAAGAATATGTGATGGGGGTATATACTACGTCAAAATGTATTTCTCTCAGATATGATAACACTTTCCCAATGTCTATGGACGCATCATTGCCCAGAATCTGTCCCAGCGGAACCGGTGGGAAGAATCGCCGCTGACTTCGCCTCAGTTGGTCGCAGCTGTCAGTAACAGATAAAACATGTTGTACAGTGAGGCGGCTGCCGCAGTGTGGACAGAGTTTGGGTACGGTATTAGTCAGATAATGCCCGTGTGTACAGTAACAATGACCAATCCTGAGCCTGGTAAGGCTCACTTCCTCCCTTCTATTTCGTCTGTTGCATGATTCCCAGTGCCCGACTGACGGACGTAGACGTTTCAAGAAACAATCTGGTTCTGTTGTCCACCTATTCTGCCACTCAGTGTCTAAGAGCATTTTGAAGCCTGCCTTCAGGTCTGTGGCCGGACTCTAAATCGTCGCGACGGGGGCAACTGTGAGGCCTCTTTGGCAACTCGGTCTACTTTTTCGTTTCCTGAGATACCGACGTGACTCGGCACCCATAGGAAACGCACATCTGTTCCTCTGGAGGAAATCTTCGTCAGAAGCCTCCGAACTGCCGGTACAAGCCAGCACTGTTGTGGGTGGTAAGACTGGAGTGCAGAGAGAGAACTAGCAGAGTCAGTAATAATAAGACATCGCTCCTCAGGGAAGCGTCTGATGTGTCTTAGAACCCGGAGTATAGCGTAAAGTTCTGTTGTAAAAACCGACACGCTCAGTGGCAGGCTAAAACCTTTGCTTAGTCCTTCACCCACAAAGGCACTACCTGCACCGCTTGCACACTTCCGAACCATCGGTATAGAACCTTGTACAATTTACATACGATTCGATTTCTCGCATAGAAAAGTCCAAGAATTCAGAAGGCAGCGTTGACGCTTTATTGTGACGCAGTAAGCCGAGGTTACATTTAACTGGGGTGAGGCGCCATGGTTCTATGCGCTGTGGTCGTCTTTCGGCGATAGTTTCAAAGTTAATGTCGGAGCCCTCTAACCACTGTGATACCCTCACACAAAGTGCCAGAGAGGACGAGGGCCGCGCCATTCTGAGAGGAGATGTCAGTGCATCGTCAAAAATCCACTTGTAGGTTGGGTGGACGGATATTGTCGGATTTTGCTGCAGTATGTGATGGCCAGTCGCTTACGTCTCAGGTCTAGCGGCGGTTCATTCGCGTCTACAAGAAGACTGGCTCTGCGGGAGGTACGGAAAGCTCCTGTGGCGATCCTCACACACGCATGGTGAACGGCGTCCAGTGACTGTTTAACGCTGATCAGGGCACTGTCGTAAGCAACCGAGCCGTAATCTAAGACAGACCTGATGAGAGCGCGATACAGTCGGAGGAGTGATACCCTGTCAGCACCGTAAGACGTACGGGATATCATCTTCAGAACATTCATACGTTTAAAGCATTTGTCTCGTAGCAGTGATATATGAGGGGCGTATGTGAGGCGTTTATCTAGTGTCATACCTAAGAACTTGGCCTGTTGCACAACCGGTACCCTTCTGCCATATAAACGGAGGTTAACGTCAGGGCACGATCTACGTCGACAGAAGTGCATGCATACGGTTTTCTTGTCGAGAATCTAAAACCGTTCGTCAAACACCACGCAGATAACTGGTCAATGCACATCTGGAGCTGTCTCTGGCCTGATATCGAGGTAGAGGTGCTCAGCCACACCGCGAAATCATCGACAAACAGAGATTTTTCTACTGTGGGAGGCAGAACATTGCAAATGTCATTAATTAGGATCCTCAAACAAGGTCACACTTAAAACGCCACCTTGGACCACACCTGCTCTTCTTGGCAGTATTCTTCTGAGAGGGAAGTTACCCACCCTCACTCTGAAGTTTCGTCTCTTCATAAAATTGAAATCGATAAAGTAGCCCAGTGTGGCCCTTGATACCAGCTTTCCGTGTTTTCTCCTAAAATGGCGTGGCGCCAGGTTGTATCATACGCCTTCTCTATGTCAAAAAACAAATGCAAACACATGCTGCTTTAAGACGAAAGAACGGCGTACTGATGAGTCCAGAGATACTAGGTGGTCGGTGGTAGAACGATCCTGCGCGGAAGCCATACACTGAGTATGAGAAAAGAATCCAGTGGTTTCCAAGTACCATTATAAGCTCGTGAGTTCACCATACTTGTTCTAAAAAAGTTTGCAGACGCACGATGTAAGTGAGATAGGTCGGTAATGTAACGGGTCGCTACCATCCTTGTCGGGTTTTAAAACCGGGATGATTGTGGCATCTCTCCACGCTGTTGGGAAAATCGTGTGTGATCCAGTGCATCCAAATCTAAAGAAAGCCAGAAGATCCAGTGGCGGGACCTTCATCCGAGATTTTGAGCATGTCAATGTGGGATGCCGTCGGGACCCGCTGCAGTACTCTTCGCTCGTGAAAGCAGCCGATTGTAGTTCTATCAATCTAAAAGGTTCGTTGAAAGAATACTCGTCAGCTGATCTAAAACTCACAGGGACACGCTCCTTCTGGCGTTTGTGTCGAACAAACCTTGGGTCAGTGCATCCTAAGCGCCAAACGATCAGCCCAGGCTTCCTTCCAAAAGCGTTAGCCACCTCCGTAGGGTTCGGTTATGGTGAACCGCCTGGAAACCGATAGCGACTGGCAGGGATAATTGAGCACAGAGCTGCGGCTGAGAGAGTCGGTGTATTTGTCGCCAGATCGTTGTCAGAGGAGTAAGCCTATTTATTGTATTGATGTATGTGATCCATGATGTTCGCTTTGCATCTCTAACTGTGCGTCTCTGCCACGGCCTTAGCGCGTCGAAACTGTATTAAATTGGTTGTCGTCGAAGCTGTCTGGAGAAAATCTTAAAACGGAGCCGTCGTGCTCTTTAATGGATCGTTTACAATCCGCCGTCCACCACGGGAACAGGGATGCGTCGCGGGAGTGGGGACGTCTTAGGGATAAAACATATCTGCAGAGTTAGTTATCAGACCACGCATTTCCTCCCTTATATGCTGTTGCAGTTTTGCCTTCCCTTCAGAGCAAAATCAAGGACACAGTCTGAGGCAAAACTCTTCCCAGTCCGCTCCTACAGCAGATTCCATTGCGGTGTTCTCCTACCTGGATGTGGGATCCTCGGACAGCAGCCAAATGTGGGGTAGTGGTCACTATTGCACGGATAGGAGTGAGTTCGCCCATCTAAAACGGTCCACCAGGTGATGATGAGCAAATAGATAAATCGGATTGCCGATGTTGTGCCTGACGGCATTGAAATGTGTGTGGGTTGTCCTGTATTTAGAATTCCTATATATCGAAGCGGTGTATTATTTCTTTTCCAGGCGTCGACCCCGCCTGTTTGTTCGGGGGAGCAGTTCCCCACACTGTATTATATGTGTGTTGAAGTCGCCTAGAATGATATAATTCGCCGGCAATTGTTGTATTAAATGTATGGAGTGCATCCTCTCTGGGAAAGCCTCGCTGGGGAGGAAGATATATGGATACAATAGTTAAGCTTGAATTGTCCTAAGTCTAAGTGGTTGCCGCTACTGCCTGGAGGCTGGTTCTCCAGGCCAAACGAGTGAGTGGAACGCTGTAATGAACGGAACAGTGCCACTCCACCATGGGCAATTGTCATCGAAGCTGAACATCATTGTGTGGTAAGCTTTATAGTGATGTAGCTGGCAAAGGGGGAGTGCAGATCTTGTTTAAGTTTGGTTTCTTTGTAACGCGACTACAGCGGGGGTCTTCAGAGCTACCAACGCTTGAGCTCTGTGTAGTTTGCCCTGAAAACCTCTCATGTTCCACTGTAAAATGTATGTCATTGCGTAAAGTACTAGTAAGGTGTGTAAAAGCTGTCCTTGTTTAAAAACCACGCAGTTCATTACGTCTCCCAACTTCTCCCGTCAAACATTTCTTGGCTCTTTCCAGGCAACACGGGAGTTCCAGTTTCGCGTCTCTCGCGGAGGGGCATTGCTGTCTCTTGGTGGTGGGAGCGCCCCCATGAAAACTCCGGGCCTTTCTGCCATGATAGGCGGTCGCCTGGATATGACGGGTCTCCTCCTAATCGTCAGCAGGAGTGGGTCTTCGTATCCGCTTGCCTAAGGTCCGGGTGGAACTTCCTTTAGGTTCGCTTCGCGCAGGTCCCAAGTTTTCCATGGAACGAGCCTGCTCGGTGAGGTTGTCAACAGTTTTATTTGCTGGTGATTTTGTTTTCATTGTTACTCTAGGGATTTCTTAGCTGGAGGCCTTTACTGGGACCGTGGAAGTGTTCCTGGTGACCCAGATGTTGTTTTTCTTTGGATTGTTTCCCGTTGGTTCCGTCCCAGTTTTGTCGTTTAGTTGGAGACGCAAGTCCTGCGTTTACTTGAGTTTTGCTTTGTTTGCTTTTGTTTGGTTTTCGTTACTTGCTTTGCTTCTATTCTTTTCTCAGTGTGTGTGCTCTTTAGGATTTGTGTCTCCAGAAGGAGGAGGCATGAGGACAGAGTCTTCTGTTCCCTCCGGCTGGGTGGGGGGATGCAGCTGGTGCTTCGACAGGATGGGCTTCCTGCCGTGGGTGTAGAGGGAGATGTCCCATCCGGGTCGGAAGCAGGCATTGGACTTTTTTGGGGGCGGAGACTGTGTTGGTGGTGGCCGCTCTCTTGCATCGCTTGCCAGATAGCTCCTGGCATGTCAAGTCATCTGTTTGACAAGCCTGGGAGAGAGACTGGGTGCTTGAGGGATCTCTGGGTCAGCAGAAGCGGAGCCTACTGCTACATCTCGTGTTTCTACGGATGTTTGCACTGCCTTGTCACTCGTGGGTGCGCAACTGGTCGTTCCGACTCGCCTACGAGGAAGCATCTCGGCCACCATTGCCACGAACTCGCGAAGCGAGAGGTCCATGCACTGGGTGATGCTGGAGTCGGTGTTAAGTGACGGAGGGATTTGAGCAGCGGACGATCTCGGTGAGTGTGGATCGCTTTTTCTTTGTTTGTTGCCGGCACTAGCGGAGGGTTACCGACCAGGGTGTCTCTGGTAGGGAGTAGGGACTTTTGTGCTGTGTTTAATGATGTGGTGACTTTTCTAGAGACTCTTTACTACGTTTGACGCCTTCTTTCTATCTTTCTTTGTTTCGGCTAACTTAGGGGCAAGAGCGGCTCCACTGCCTTGTGTGCGGCCCCGCAACCAGCGCGTTTTCAGTTGATCGACCTCGCAGGTGGGTGGAGTTGCGACCAAGTTCTGGCACACTTGCCACATCGCTTCCACTCCCTCTGCATCTGCTGGCAATATGGCCGAACGCCTGGCATCTAAAGCACTGGGTTAGGTTTGGTACAAAATGGCCTGACTCTGATCGACATCCATCCTGACTCTGACACTTTCTAACAAGGTTGTTTCTGAGAAAAGAAGAAGGAAATGTCCCAGTATCACGGTTCTGTCCCCGCTCCTTCTAGACAGCCTTTTCACGTCCGTGACGACCTTGGTCGGTCAGCTCCTGCCAGCACCTCCCTCCTCCGAAACATCGCACAAGTCAACACAACTTATCACACCTCTACAACTGTTTTTGGTCGAGTGTGGAGTGACTCTTGATAGGGATGGATAGGCATCTGTTTGAGGGGTTCGACTTCCAGAGAGGTTGCTGCTAACAGCTTCCCTCGAGCCAGACTTCACTCTCCATCACAATCTCCAACTCGTCCATCAGGGGGTGGCGGTAAGGGGTAAGCTTGGGTTTGAACTTCTCCAGGCGCGTTGTGGAGCTGAAATGGGTTCAGCTTCACCTGTCCATATCCTCTGTACGAACTACGAGTATCAAGGGAAGGGTCTGCTCTGGTCGAGTTCGCGCGGGGGGTCTGGCATCAGTTACGTCCATCGCGGCAGGAGTACCAGAGGGTGGGCTTGAGATGGTCTGTGTCGTGGCGGGGGTCGTGGTGTCCGTGTAGTCGGTTCGGGAAGAGGGTTGCAGTGTAAAGTTGCCATATAATGAGTGGATTTTACCTTCGGCCCCTGGGTTGCCAGCCGTCAATAGCTGGGCCCGGGGCTGGTACAGTGCCTACGGGGGCAGGTGCGCCCGTCTCAGAGGGGCGAGAGGTACCTACACAACCCCTCCGATCAGAACGCACCCACTCCCTTGACGCCATCAGCCCAGTGTACGGCAGGGCCATGAGTCGGGACGAAGCTTTAAAATCGCGGCAGCCTTCACGCAGCGGGAGACTGCAGTCTACCAGGCGCGTGCGCAATAAGCCGGAGTCTCACAAATCGACGGTTTCGGAAACTCCCGGCCCGCGTCGTGCCGGGCAAGAGCCATCACAGTCCCCACCGCGAAGGGCGCCGCGCCGCACGCCCGAAACGATGATCCCCCCTGCTCAGTTGGGACCGAGCGACAGTGCCCGTAGACACTGCCGCGTAGCGCAAGGGTTGCCCGCGGCAGCCTACGGACGGCTTACCCTCGGCTGGACCGAGATATCTCAGCTAAAGGGGGCAAGGTGTTGGAGCCCTCTGGACTGACTCCGCCCGAGGGGGACCTCAACCCCCAGGGATCCCGTCAACCTCGTCGCCGGGGCTCGAGATAGGGCCCTCGGAGTGGGCGCCTTTACACCCATAAAATGCCGAAGAAGGCAAATAACTGTAGGACCAATAACTGAAGCATAAAAAAGAGGAAAGGAACTAAAAATAATCAACAAAATAAGAAAACAAAACAAACAGGGAGCTACATACTGGGAGGTGCAGGACAGATCTGACCTGATCCAATACGGTTACCGACCAGGTAGACAAAGGGCCCGTAAGGCAACATCAGCATCGCCGCGGACCTCATCACCAGAAGCTATCGACGACAGACGCCGACTCCAACCGAGGGAAGTCGGAAGCAGGCGGCGGCCGTCGGAGTGGCTAGAAAAGATGTATCCGCGGCGATGCGACAAAGTGCCTCCTGCAAGGCTGACTGGGGCCCCGGGCGCGTCACACTCCGTTGCTCCACCTTACTTCTTGCCGGACGAATCCGGCAATGAAGATCGGTCCCCTGAGGGGAGGGGGAGCACACCTCAGGCTAAATCTCGAGGGTTCCCAAGATTACTGCTCGGGGGCCTCCTGAGACCAGCACTCTGCGGATCAAATGAGACTTACTCTCGGACACCTAGATTAACTCGGGGCCACCTGAAAGTAAATATTGACTCCTGAGAGAGACGCCCGTAAGACTATGGGACCGAATATCGGGGGTCCTCTTAGACTGACTCCCTCGGGGTCCCTTGACTGACTCTTGGGGTTCTCTGAGACCGACTCTGCGGGAGCCCCTGAAATAGGCTTAAGCGGGGCCCTGAGAACCACTCTCTCTGGGGGACCCAGGAACGGGCTCGGCCTCCTGAGACCGACTCTCGGGGCCCCTGAGACTGACTTCTTTTTGGATCCCCTGAGGCCCAACTGGACCCCCTGAACTAACCTGCAGGGACCCCCTGAAATATGCTTTTGGGGGATCTTAGGACTGACCCTCAGGGCGGGGCCTTGAGGGCGGACGCCCTGAGAACGAATCTTCAGGGGCTTCTGGGACTGATTCTGGGGGCCCCATGATCAGAGAATGCTTTGCAGTGGTCTGGGATTGGCCCAAGGGGGGGAGGGGGTCCTCAGACTCCTAGAAACCCTTGGCTACGCTGCTGCATCCACACGATCTGGGGGCCCGCCGAGATCAGCATTTGGAGGCCCCTGAAATCATTGCTTCCCCGCCCCGGATACCACACTCCGGAGCCCTGGGATACTGATGCCAAGGCCCCGAAGACCAAGCTCGTGGGTTTCACTTAGATCAGGTTCGGAGGCACCCTTAGGCCCATGCTTGCGCTTTTCTCAGGAGTAACTCGGCACCGGGATGTTCGGGGGCCCAAGATCAACATTCGGAGGCCCCCCTGAGACTAATGCTCGGTACTCTGGAGCCCCTCGATACTGTTCCTGGGGCCCTGGGACTGAAACTGGGCCCATGAGATTAAACCCCGGGTCCCATGGGGCCAATTCCCGTGCCTCGCTCATAAGTCACCTCGATATCGATAGTCGGGGGCACCCAGGATCAATATTTCCCTTCCCGAGATCAATGTTCGCTTCTCCAGAGCCATCGATACCAATGCTCAGGGGATCCCTGAGACCAGCTCTGGGGCCCCGAAGACCAAGATCGAAAGGCCTGTGATGAAGTCAGCCTGAGACCAAGTTTGGGCCCCCTGATGCTGCTTGGGGACCTCTTGAGACCAAGCTCAGGGGCCCCTGAGACCAATGCTAGTGTTTTCCAGTGCATAAGGTCAGCCTAAGGGGGGTCCGTGGGCCCCAGGGATACCCCCTGGGCTACGCCACTGTTTGTATCTTGCCTTCAAGCTCCAACTTAATGTATTAAGTATTTCTCACCTCATATTCTGCGACAAGCGCTATTGATTCGGGGCTTACATCCATGACAAATTTCTCCCTTAAACCCATTCATGTCCGGTCCTGGCCATCCTTATTCATATCAGGAACTGGAGTGGATTCGCCCCCACCCCCGACCTAAAAGCATAGGGGAGATGGGGAGAATTGGGACACGCATCTCAGAACAGACTGGAAGATACTCGAAGCTTTTTGATTGAATAATATTTTTTGCTTTTCGCACAAGGCAAGGTCGCACGCGTTCAAATCTCCTTTTCTGCTCAAGCCGAACGCTGGGTAGGTGTGCTGTCCAAAATTGTGATTATTTAAGATGATTCTAACTCGTCTGCAGCTTTTAGACTAGCTTCCCTGTAACTAAATATCACTCATTTTTAAAGCTGAGTAGGTCAGATCGCGATTGTTAGCTATCAAGTGTTCTTTTCTTGTTTTGGTGTATCGCCTAGCCCACGTTTAATTTCGTGTCACCAATGCAGGAGGATTTTCGATAGCTGTCTCAGTTATGCTTAGAAAGTAGGGATAACGGATACAATGAAATGAAATCGAAGACGAAATGAAAGCGAAGCCGAAGAATCGAAGATTTTCATCTTTATATTATTTTTGTTTAAATGTTCGAAGTGTGTGTGCGATTGTGTGTTTTTTTTTTACCGGTACCTAATCCTTATCCTTATCTCTTACTCTACCTGGAGGTTGTGAGCGCATGCGCTCGTGGCCGCAGCGACCCCCTCCAGGTAGAATCCCATCCTCTTGATCTCCTCACTCTTCTCTCATCCTTACCATCTCCTTCCATAGTTTATAATCACTTTATACTCATTGCGACGACACTTAAAAGCCACCTCATTTGTGTGGAAGTGTGAGAAATACATGATGATAACGATACATATGGATACGATACAAAGGATAACGATACATGACGGCAGGGAAGAGGGAACGTGGGTGTCGGGTCACCTCACGAGTGCTGCAGGGTGTTGCATGTCTTCTTAAAACGGTATAGAAGACGGAGCATCTGTTGTTTCCAGAGTTAAGGAAACAAGTCCGTGTCAATATAAACAGTGTTCCCATACTGTGTTTTTTTACACGATTTTAATCATCTGCATCCATTTACCAGATCTACAGCGTCTTGTCGAAGTCAAAGAAACACCCAGATTTATACGTCCCAATTCTCTGTAATGTCTGTCCCCATTCCCCTGCACCTGCCCTGACTCTCCCACAGATGATCATTTGAAAAATTGTTTCATAGCAAGCCTAGTATTGGATAATCCAAGTTTTTCTTCCTTAAACATGTCAAGAATTGTTAAGAGCTCATGACATCGATATTTTTCGCTAGAAGTCTTAGCTTTAGAGCTATGACTCTCCAAAAGTTGTAAGAAAAAAATGTCTCAATTCTTCCCACTCTCCCCTACCCGATAGAAATTCAAAGTGACATTGTTTTTTCTCATGCTGAGCTCCATTTAAGAAAATATAATTTTCGGCAACTAAAAATTGTAAACAAAATGTGCAGAATGTAAATTTCCGGAACTTGTTTTAAAAGTTTCAAGAACTCTTGACACTGTTTCCTCTTAATAAAAAACACATATTGACAGATGATTGGTGGAAAATCATCATATCTTTATTCATGTATAATTTGGAAATTTTAATGACGGTTCCACGATGCAAACTATATTGTGAAGTATATAAGTAAGTCTGTGTTTGCATACATTAGCAAACATCAGACACGTTCTGCGTGACATATTTGATAAATGGAGTGATATCGTCGACTATTTACTTTTCTATGCACCCACACATTTATCCGCTCTATGCCAAGCCCGGAGAATTCTGAATGATCTTGTCTCCTTGGATGAATTTTTTTCTTTTCGAGTTTGGAAACAAATGCATGTCCAATATGTTTGTCCCATTCTAGCATTTAGTGTACTAAAATACACGTGTATGTACATGCATGAAACTCCGTAGTTACAACACCTGAGCACGCCTTTTGGCATCTTACACCAAATGGGTCTAGGGCTGGGAGTGTGGTTACTTTTGTTCCTCTCAGCTGCCATGGAAGCAGTCTGTTCACTTTGCAAGAGTACAATCCACTTATATTAGAAGCTCCCCCATTTTGATTTTTGGAAACACTTCTGTCAAAATATTTGAACCTACATGAATTGTCATCTGACGTCTTATTCATTGTATTTTGACATTACAAGTTTTCTTAATAGGTATTGTTCTAGACAGTGAGTAGTGTTTTAGGCAGGTAATCATTAAGATATCTCTTTCCGTTAGCAAAGCATGGAATTTCCCACCTTAGGGACTACAGGGATGGGGGTACGTCCTCACGTCTGCTCAGTTCC
Organism: Lepas anatifera; assembly: GCA_034440635.1. Taxonomy (NCBI): domain Eukaryota; kingdom Metazoa; phylum Arthropoda; class Thecostraca; family Lepadidae; genus Lepas; species Lepas anatifera. The sequence goes on along the minus strand of JAOTON010000176.1, from coordinate 2,283 downwards.
TTCTTAAATACTACTAAGGGTCACTCTCGTAAAGATGCATCTCCAGCTTTTTAAAATTTTCTTCAAACTTCTTCTAAAATTATTTTTTCAAACTTGCAATTTAGTTAAATAAAATTTGGAATGCTTCGAAAGCTTATTAAGAACGCCTATTGGAGATATACTGGAAATACATTAGCAGTGAGCAAAATCCGCTACCTTGACAGGAATAGGGTTAAAACGTTTCCAAAGGGAAATTCAAGCACCAAAGCGATTGAAATAAACAAAGCCACAACTGTGAAGGTTTTCGCTATATACATTTCGAATCGATGGAAAAAACATGGAATGATGTAAAACATAAACCGCGAGATCAAAGCCCAGCTCGGGTTTCAGATGTCCGCTGCCAAACTGCTCTACTGCGGCATCCGCCGGCGTTCAACCACCCGCCGACTCTGTCTCCGATCCACAAACCCCGCACCCGGCGGTCCACCATGAAGTTCGTTCCGCCGCCGCGGTGCGGCAGCACCGGAGATCATTCCGCCGGCAACTGCGCACGGTCCACAAATCTAATCAAGTTGACATGTGTACAATGGCGTCGCAGCCAATATCGCTGCATTCGCCGGCGAGCTGACGGTTCATACCTGCGGCGGCGGCCATTATTGGGCCAATACGTCGTCGCGCGACAAAGCGGCCGCATTGGACGGCGTCGGCGGTCGCTGATGCACCTGTTATGGGCTGTGGCCGGCCGCTGAATCACCACAGACGCAGACAAACGAGCTATCATATGAGATGATAGGGCGTACGCTCCACAGAGGGCTATTGTGTCGGCGCGGCGGGACAGAGTAGTGCGGAGAAGAGAGAGCGGGGCAGAAGCGATTGCAACCGAGACGGTTTGTGACTGGCTAAATCCTAAAGTGAATGCGCCGCCTTGGTCAAATCCAGGAATTTAATGTAATTAGGGGTATTTTTTAGTCGAAAATCATGAAATGTCCATGATTTCTCTGAAAATGTACGGTGACAAATAAACCTCTGCCTGTGGATGACGTCATGGTCTGGCAGATACTACCATATTCAATAGGCTTCAATTGGCTGATTACTCACTGCGACGTCAGCTTTTGCGTCGTCACACCAACAACTGATAACTGAGGCCGCGCCTGGCTGTGTGGATGGGGGTACATTTCAGGTAGGTTTTTGGCTTTTCGTCACGGAAATTTTGGCTTCCAAGACGAAAGATATATTCCGTACTGGGGTTTTCCGACATGCTTTACACCTTAGCTATCTCAGTTAAAATCATGCTGTGTTGTGCCGCATTCCCTTTAACGGCTGAGAAAACGTTTGCAGAGATTTACAGGAGATTGGTGCCTTTTAATCTATCTTGCCTGCTCGCTGCACTGTGCAAATGTGTACACTGTTGGTGCAAGAACACACGACTATCAAATTATTGAGAACTCATGAAGCTGGGAAATATTGTCTTGATTTCCGAGTCAAGTGGGCACACTTGGTGCTATCACTGGCCCTTAAAAACCCAACTCAACGTCATGTATATATCGGGGAAACCAGCACCCTATGCTCGAACAATGTCAACGAAAAATTTTCCAACAGTGCTGAGATCGCTTTATAAGTGTAACCTAAAACGCTTGAGGTAGATTGCGCTAGAATACAGTTGATCACCTTAAATCAAGGAGTGTAACACTTTTGCCTTTAAAGTGCAGGAGCGTACGGCTAAGCTCATATTTGTGCCGTCCTTTTGACTGCTGCACGTGCATGACTTCCGTTCGCGGATTGTCTCTCCGCTTCTGTGCAAGACGCGAAACGAGGAGGGACTGTGAGTGGTACTGCGATTGTGGGATGTGGCAGTTTCGCCGAACATTCCATGATTCGCTATGAGCCAGTTCGCATATGACGTTATTGATGAAAGGGGAGTGTGTCTGGATTTTTTGTCGATTGCTAACGGGGGACAAATAATCGGTGTCGTGAATGGTTTTATTGATCAATAACTGCGCAGGCCCAGGGCAGCCGAAGAATGGATGCTTCAAAGTTTCATGCCCACAATATTAAAGTTATTGTATGCACTCCAGGGGGTGTAGATTTATATCTCTCCATTGGTGCCCAGGAATCCCCAATGAAACGTTGAGTTTGTGTTATAATTCCTTTTAAATTCTAATTGTTTACTATTTTCAGGATTTAAACTGGTTTTATTTACTTCAGCAGGCTTTGTGCCAAGGCCAAGACAGGTATGATATCATGCTGTCTATTTTTGCGCGATGGTTATTGGCATTTCATCAAATTTGGGCATCCCTAACGGTT